>BOLG01001174.1:797500-1397500 GCA_016861445.1 Oryzias woworae
TGTTCTGATCCATGTTAGATCAGTGAATCAGATCCAATCGGATCCTTGAGAATTAAAACAAATCCTACTATGAATAAGATCTGCAACCACAGAATATGATGTGAGTGAAATCGTTGGTGAAATGAGTCATCGCAGCCGTTTTTTCTTCACTTCTGTGTTTTCTGTGGTCCAGCGTTTCTTCTCTTCTTCTGTGGTGCTGTGTGCATAACTAACATCAGATGTTTTATCTGCTTCCTCTTCTGTCATGGCTGCAGTTACTAATGTTCTCCTCAAATGTTCTGGTGTTTGCCCCCACCCCACTGTGTCCCTTTGCTTGGTCCCTCATGTAAAGTAAATGTAATCTGATTACATTATTCTGGAATGTCCTGCATGACAGTAGCTTTTGGGTTCCTCTGAGGTCTTCATGTTTCAGGTAAATGAAGCTGTTGCAGATCTTCAGATGAATCATCTATTTTCTGTTCATTTTGTCAACCCCATTCGAGAGGTGTGACTCGACAAACCGGTTTGGACTGGTCGGATCGGATCCTGCCTGTGTGGTAACTGGCAGAGGGGGCGGAGCCAGCAGGTACACAGAAACCGGGATGTTCCTTTGTGTTCTTCATTTTGCTTCGTTAAAGTTTGTTGTTTTAAACGCGGCTTCCGTTTTCCTGCTCACCAGGTTTGGTTTTTCAGAAGTTCACAGACTGCAGCCGTCTGTGTCCTCATGCACAAATTAAGACCTTCTTCTCTGGTTCCTCGCAGTTCCAGCTCATCTTCAGGAAAAGTTTTGTCCAAACTGCTGACACAGTGAAGGTCATAGGTCAGAGAAATGTCAGGATGAAGATGTGGAAGCATCTGAAGGTGACCCACAGCTTTCTGCTTGCAATAGTCTGACAAAAGGAAAAATCCTCTGATGGGGAGACAGGAAGAACCTGCTTTCTGCATAAAGGAGGATGAACTTCACTGGAGACGGACTGCAGTGAGAAAACAGCTTCAGTGTGTGGCGGGAAAGCCGAGCAGTTCCTCTGCTGTCAGATGTTAAAAAGGATTGTGGGAAAATGAGAGGATGATTATTCTCGTCTCTGGTGAATTTGAAAGTTTATCTCAAAGAGATTTTGGGTTTCCTCAGAGGAGGCCTGCAGATGCAGGAGCTGAAAACTCTGCAGGAATCACCACAGTTTTATTAAAAAGCATCTTCAACCTGACCTGCATGTGCCTCAGACTCTGATCTTGTTTTCCCTCAAAAGTCTTTTAGTTTTGAAACATAAAGTGGCTTCATGGTTGATCTCGGGAGTTTTGTTCTTTTCTTGTACTTTTTGGAAGCTGCTTTTGGACGGAAGCTGCTTTGAGCTGGACGTCTGCCGTCTGACACTTTGATTTTCACGTTGGAGCTCAGTCTGAAGGTGAAAGGCAGAAACTAGCAGCACAGCGCAGGGAGCCGCAGCACCACTCCCTTTGGCATGCGCCCACACAGCAGCCAGGCGTTGCAGTTGCCATGGAGACGAGGATGCGCCGTCTCTGTTGTCAAACAATGAACACCCTCTGAAACTTTCTCCCGTGTTTGTTTAGTATAACATCACATGCTTGACTTTGAAGACGACCCTGAACGCACAGGAAACGGCAAAAGTCAAGATGAAAGGTGTTTGACCGTGAGATGCCCCCGGTTGTGAATGACTCTAGGGACCGTTTAACGCAGTAGAAGTGAGAATCAGATTGACCTCCTTTTTTCTCAGAGCTTCAGAGAAGGTTGGAACCTTTCTGCACTCAGAGGGATGCTGCAGCGCAGGTGGGGGGGGGATCTTGTTTTTCTTTAGCTGTGTTTCTCTCAGGACTGATTCTGATGCAACACCCACCGAACCTCCACCTCGCCATGAGCTGGCTCCGTGACAGCAGGCGCCGTTGCTGTTTTTCTTCTTCATAATAGTGATGATGACGGTCTGCAGAACTCTCCTTTAACTCCCTGGAAACCAGCCACACCTTTGTGTTCCAGCTTAACACATCTGTTGCCCACCCATGCCTCAACCTGCGGACCCCCACCCGCCCCCCTATTGTTATCCACAGGCTGTTGTCTGGAACCGCGGCGCTCCTGCTGCAGCCGCTTTGTTAAGAGGGGGTCATTACAATTCCTGCAGGAGAGCGCCGCACATATGAAGGGGGACCGCCACAGCAGATGGGGTAATTATGGTGACCCCCTGAGGACACCTCCTGCCCCCTCTTTCAGATGATCTCATCACATGTGAGGTCTCAAGTTACATCTTTCATTTTTATCAGAAAAGTCTGACATCCATGAACACATTTGACTTCCCTCACTCTCTACCTGCTGCCATCAGAGCAGGTTCTCTGGTGACCAGACGGCTGAGGGCTTTTGCATCCTTGTTTGGTGCAGAACAAGCAGCCGTCTCGTCTGCTGCAGCTGCAGACACTCAGAGAATGCAAATTCATTTAAATCCATTTGCTTATGGAAATCAGCAGGAAAAGGGAGCTGAAGGTTCCACCGGAAGACTCAGAGGGAATCGTATTTCTGCTGAAAGATCGCTCTTCATGTCGGGTCTTTATGTGCAACATCCAGCTTTACAGAAAATGCAAATAAAGTCAAATTGGAGGTGATGAGAGTTGAGATGTTTGAAGAGCCTGGACAGATGATGTTCACTGTAACGTCTATGTGTGTGTGGATTCCTTCACAGCAGGAGGTGAAAAACTTCTGTCCACTGCTCATGGTTGATCTTTTATCATTGGAAATGTTTCTCCTTTTCTCCATGAGGCTCAGTCTACGCATGTAGGACATGCATTACTCTGAAAGAGTGCAGCATTTGCACTGACAGCTGATTTGCCTTTGATGCAAATGTCAACTGAAGCTCCTGCAGCTCAGGATGTCCGAAAACAAACCGCAGCTTCAAACAGAGCAATGAGATTTTTGGAAGCAGATCTTCTGCTCCAACACTTCTCTTGAGTGATTCTAAATCTGTAAGACACCCCCACCCCCCAGCAGTACACATTTATAAGAAGAGGTCAAAGTTCACAGAACAAGTCAGTTTTTCATTCATCCAGAACAACCCATCTGAGTGGGTTTACACAGGCTCAGAATAGATTCATAATATACTTATATTGACATGCTAAAACTCCAGATTCTCTATTATTTTTATAATTACCATCAGCTAACTGTGCCGATTTACATGCAACTTAACATTAACACGTTTAAATTCTATTTCAATACTAATTAGCTGCTAGTAGGATACTAGAAGCTGGAAAAGTATGGTACACTGGGCTCTGTCCTTTACTACTTATCCTCTTCTGTGATGGTCACTTTGGTCAGCCCCCCCCCATAGAGCAGGGCCTTGTCCCTCTTTTATGTTCACCTGGTATGGTCCCTGTGTCTCTGCATCCCCTGGCCTCTGCATCCCCGGGGTCTCTGCATCCCCGGGCCTCTGCATCCCCGGGTCTCTGCAGCCCCGTGTCTCTGCATCCCCGGGCCTCTGCATTCCCTGGCCTCTGCATCCCCGGGTCTCTGCAGCCCCGTGTCTCTGCATCCCCGGGCCTCTGCATCCCCGGGCCTCTGCATCCCTGGGTCTCTGCAGCCCCCGGGTCTCTGCATCCCCGGGCTTTGTTTTTGGCGCTCACATTCAGGGAAGTACTCTCTGCCATGACAGTTTCCCAAAACTTTACTGTCTGTTCCAGAAAGAAGCTATCAAGCTAAAAATAGCCCAGTAAACGTGGAAGCAGCAGTCTTGTGTTTCTGTGATAACCTTCACTGGCCCCCCATTCACTGAGGCTCCTCAGGATCCTGATGCAGGCGGCCTGCTCAGTGTGTGTGCTCATGAGGAGGCAGAGGCCTGAGACTGTACCAGGCAAAGGTTTCCACCGAACCGCTCTTGCATAACTCCTGGGGTGATAACGCCGCTGCATTCCTCTCAACACACATCACAGCTGCCAGCATCTTCTCCCTGCTTCTCCCAGCTCTGATGCAGTCTGCCCGGCAGCGGGGTGCAGGGGTCTCGCTGAGGGCTCTTCTGCAGGACCTCCTGACTGAGTCCGTGGAAGATCACGGAGAGAGCTTATGAGGAGCTGGGCCGGAGGCTACCTTCATTAGGAGGTAGGTCAGCTGGGGTTAAGCTGCAGGCTTTACCACCTCTATGGAGGCTTTGCTTTTCAGTCTGATGGGAAACAGTCTGAGAACATGAAGAAGGGAGATTGGTTTCATGCAGGTGCAGGTTCTGTTAGTGTTGTTCCTCCATCAAAAGCAGCATCAAAGTTCCTACAGAACCTCCAGCATCTTCATGCAAACTCCTGTGATGGTCATCGGTTGAACCAGAGCAGCGCCACCCTGGACATGCACCGGTGCTGAGCTTTGTCTGCACTCTCAGTGCTTCCTCAGCCATCAGCTGGAGAGCAGCTGGTCTCCATGGCGCCCGCTGAAGCACATGCTTGCTTTTGATTGGCTCTGAAGACCACATGAACCTACTTACCCAGCATTTGGAAACGTCAATGTTTACAGAGTGGCGCCAAATCCAGAGGGTGTGTTTGGAAGGTTGTAAAGCGCCAAACGTGTTAATGTGTAGCTGCGAGCTGTTTCTGTGGCAGACGCACTGAGATAATGTTTAGGCCGGCGGACTTTGATTCTGCTTTCTTATAAAGGAGCACCTTTCACTGATCATTGACTCGCTCTGTGAATTCTGGCAGCAAATGTGAAGCTACGATGAGGTTCTTGATGTTACGGTTCTATTGCTGCAGTTCTAGTCAGACTGGGAGAAACTGCTTTCTGAATCCTCACACAAACGGGTCCTTCCTCTTTCACCATGGGGGGTGGGGAACCTGCATGAGGAACAGAAGTTTCCACAGAGATGACATCTGCTGCAATGAAGCAGAGGAACTGGTCTGTACGGAAACATCCGTTTTGGCTCAGGCAGCAGCTCTGGAGGCTGTGGAACCAGGAGTTTGAGTTTGATAACAGTCGGTCGTAGTGTCTAACAGCACACGACTCCTCCGTGTGTCTGAGGAGCAGCGCTGGGATGTGGTCGGCGGCTGGACATGCTCCTCTCAGTGAGGGCCTCATGGGGGGGGCGGCAGCTCCAGCCCAACCACAGGGCTCGCCTCTCTGATGGTCTCATTTGAACTTTATGTGAAGAAATCGACTTGAATGAGACGTTTTTCACTTTTGACCAACATTGGTGGGACATGTTGAAAAGTCCAGAGCTCCTGCTGTGAAGCTCCTGAAGCTGCTTTTGTTTGCATCTTTCCTGAAGCTCCTCCGCGCTGTGAGGTCGGGAACGTCATCATGACAGAGGGGAAGTGCAGTGGCTCATGGGAGGGCGTGGGTGGGGGAGGAAGGCTGTATTTCTTGGTAACAGGTCCCTGTAGATGGGTTCCTAGTGATGCCTTCACCTGAACCCTCAGTCCCCAGACACCCTCCCCATCACAAACATGTCTTGCATCATTAGCCTGCTTCATGGGGGGGTGATAGCCGTTCGCAGCACCGCGGCCTCAGGGACTTCCTGAGACCTTTGAATGAATCCAACAGTCATTGACAGAAACGGTTTCCTCGTTTTTATCGAGGTGTTTGGTCTGAGCTTCTGAACCTGATGGATCACATGACCCCGAAGGTCAGTGGGGTTCTGGCTGTCCATTTATTCAGGGTGCACCCCACCCTTATGGGGTAGAGGGTGTGTGTGTGTGGGTGTGTGTGTGTGTGTGGGGGGGGGGGGGGGGGGGGTGAATGAAAGAGTAAAAAGCCTGAACAGGGACATCATCTGTGTCTGCAGGTTTCAGCCGGACTAAAACAAAAACACCAAATGAAAAATTCATGGAAAACAGGAGATCAACTCAGAAACGCTGACGTTTGTCTGGAACATCAGGTTCCTGACGTCTGCATCTCTTTATTTACATCTCTTATTTACTTTATTTGATGCAAACTCTCCTGGAGCTGTGGTTAAGTGTCTCGCCCAGATGCCAAACACGTTCATGTGAAAACACCTGGAGAAGTTTCCTGGGTTTGCTTGTTGGTCACTGGAGTTTGAACATTTAAATAATTTGAGTTTCAGTTCAGTTTCCTCCAGTCAAAAAAGTAAGAATATTCTGGAAACCTCAGTGAGGAGTCGGTGACACCTGAGTGAGAAGCAGATGGTTTCTGCCTTTACCTGCAGACTTCATGATGTTTTCCATCAGTCATGAGCTGAATCTCTGAGTTGGTGCCCCCCCCAGGTTGAGTTAACCTGCGTGTAAGCTAAACCTTTAGTATGGTTCATGAAATCATTGTGAGTGCTGTTATTCTGAAGCTTCAGCAAACACATTACAGAGCTGATTACCTGAGAGTCTTTGGAAGAAGCAAACAGGTGTGTTTGGAGATGCTATGCTATCATAATGCCCTCAGAGCAAACGCACACAAGCACTTTCAAGCCTCACAATGCCAAATTTGGCTGTGTGAAGGTGCGGCTGGCGTGCTGTTTAAACAGGGCCACAATGAACGACGACCTTCAGGTCGGCGTTTACGCTCATTTCCTAAACAAACGGTGACGTCTCGAGCGTGAATGACTGAAATCTGAGCTGGCTAGCAGCTCTGCAGGTGTGTTTGACCCACAACAAGGTTTGTGTGTGTCTGTCTATGTGTGTCTGTCTGTGTGTGTTTGCTAAGGATACATCTTCCTTCTGCTGGTTTGCATTTGAGTTTAGTTGCAGATTTGGTCAGGATTTTTTATTCGGATGATTATAGCTAAAGATCCTCCATCACCTGGAAGAATGAATGGAGACAGCAGGTATCTGCAGGTGGAGTGTGGATGTTGGTGGGGGTTGAACTGTGGTTCAGATCTTTGGGTTGCAGCTCCACTCAGGTGTCACAGCAGAAGTTTGGCATCAAACCAGCAGATGAGGCAAACAGGTGTGTTATGGAAATGAGAAGAATCATAATTGGAGGGCCTCACCTCTACTCCCTATAGCAACAGAGCCTGCTGGGGATTATGGGATACTGCTGCACCACCGCACACCAGCAACCCCAAATCCATTGGGGCCAATTATCCTGCTTCTGCAAGTCGGAGCAGAGCTGCAGCTGACAGCGCTGCCCCCCCATGATGCGCTGTCCCTGTCAACAAAAAGAAGCCCTGCTTTTCCTACTGTACTCTTCATAAAAACCATTATGGGATGTAAAGTTTAGCAGTTTAAAGAAACAAAAGGGATTTTTCTGGGTGAATTTTCACAGACTTGTGTGGCAGACAGGAGGTTAATTGATGTGGATGAAATCAGTGACTGGATGCTGATCAGTGTAATGAGGGAACACACAGATCACACCTGCATCCCTCCTCCAGTGTCTTTAAAGACAATGTAAACCTCTGCAATTATCCAGGGCAGAAGGACAGCAGGTGAATAAAAACACCCAGACGGACGCTGCACAGAACTGGAGCTGAAACGGCTCTGCTTCATATTTCTGACTTTAAATGTTTGTCCTTCTGATCAGTGCGTTCTAAGACACAGTTTCACTGCATCCACTTCGTACATGTCAGTTTGACAAGCTGGGAACAGAGAACGAATGCAAAGGAGTGTTCTGCTTTTTAATGCAAATTCCTATTAAAATGACTTTTGGTCAAATGTTGTCCATTTGCAAATATGCCGTCATGTGACTGTCAAACCTCAGCTCCTCTGTGGGACACAGGTGAGGGAATTCAGGTTGTTGGTCAGAACTCTGGGGTGTCTGCTGCTGCTCACCACCAGAACGTTGTCCTCTTTAGACGATCTGAGGAAGACCCTAAACATCTTCATCAATCCCAAAAAGTCAGAGACTTTTGGATCAAATCTCCAAAGTGTCCTCAAATCTCACAGCTGCTCTGAATGATCCAGCTGTTCAATATGGAGCGAAATACTGTCATTAACGCAATGGAACCACAAACGGACCCCAAATGTTCTGGAGGAAAGCCCACTTCAGCAGGGAAACCAGAGAAGCAACAAACAGACGTCTGAGTAACCTAAAGAGTACTCGAGTACAAACCATTCACTTCAAGAGTTTTACTCCAGTAGAAATAAAGAGTGGTAGTGTAACAATTCTTAGAGTAAAAAAGTAATGAGTAATTGATGTAGTTTACTTTTTGCAGTTGTTGAAATGAAGTTTTGAAATAGAAAACTGTGTAAAAAGGAACCATCCAGAACACACAAAGCAGACGCTGATGCGCTCAGCTCAGCTCAGCACGGATCAAACACTGGACCGTTTTGAAGGCAGTAGTCTGGCAATACCCATAATGCACTGCACTGATTGAGCAATGCTGGAAACAGCTAAATGTAACTGAGTAACAGTACTGATTATCATCATAAATCTTGAGTAAAAGTAAAATCAACAAAAGAAGAAAACAAGGAAAAGTTTTCACTCTAAGCAGTTGAGTAAAAATAACTTATTTACTTCTTACCTAATGGTAATGAATGACAGATTACTTGTTTTAAAGTATTCCCCTACCATTATAATTGTAATGTGTGATGTGAGTCTTGACTACCTGCAGTAGTCAAAGCCTGAAGTGACAAATGTACGGCACAGTGTGAGGGGTGTGTCAAAAGAAACACTGGCATGTTTAATGATCTTTGGTCACTTTTTCCATTCGAAAAAATTAGGCTTTTACTTTGAAAAAAGGAGAATCAGAGCAAAGAAGGGCAGCTGAAGCTTCAGAAAAACTCAAACGAATAGAAGCAGCTGCAGACTGACACTCCTTTCATCAACAGAAGAGATGCTGTGAAAAAAGCATAAGTGGATCCATGAAGGCCAGCAGGAGATGGAGCTCTGACATGTAGGTTCATGTGAGGTGGAAATATTTGTTTGTGAAAGTGTTTGATCCACTATTGTCTCTTTGAAGAATCTGACTGGAACAGGGAGTCAGTTCTAATGCATGTGAGGTAAACGCTACACGTTAAACTCAACATCCAAGCCTTTAGGACTGTGTTACAACAAACAGTAACTTGTTACAGTAGTGAGTTACTCCAATTACTGCTTGTTAGCACTTGTTACCTGTGCTCACACGAGACACTGAGAGAAAGGATTCAGCTCAACTTCATTTAAAAAGGAAAACTATTTCCTAGTGAGCTACAACAGGACAGGTCAACCCTCACCTTGGGAGTGGTCACATGAACAAATGTTTTTCACAGAGCTAAACTGAAGACACGTTTCCATTGTTTTTGCCATTTTCAGAGCATCTGAACCCCAAAACATTCCTAAAGACAAGTGAGCTGCAGCTGCTAGCCAAATATAAATTAAATAATGACGATAATGAGAAGGACTGCACAGTGGTGTAGTGGTTGCACTCTTGCATCACAGGAGAAGGTCCTGGTTCAAATCCCAGCTGGGTTCTTTCTTCCTACAATCCAGAAAAGGGCTGCAACAATTTATTTCAACAACAATTCAATTCACATTATATTCTGTGGTTGCAGATCTTATTCATAGTCGGTTTTGTTTTAATTCTTGGGGATCTGATTGGATCTGATTCTCTGATCTAACATGGATCAGAACATCTTTCTCCAGAACTGAGACTCAGAGATAAATTCCTGCTACTGAACAGTGACGTTTTCCAGATTCTTGTGTTTCTTCAAGATAATCAAGTGTAAATAAATATGTGAACAAACAAACAAACAAACAAACAAACAAGTAAACAAGAATGAATGTCAAATCCATTCCCATTTGAGTTTGATAAAGTTCATTCCACTGTTGTTTTTCCACATCAATAATAATCCAATAATCCAAAGGAACATTATTAGAACATTCTAGAACACTGTATGGTCACATGACTTTGTAAATTCAAAGTGTTTCCACACATTGGAAACGCCCCACATTTTTAACAAATCTGTACTTCTTTTTTCTTAATTGATTTTACTTTCATGGTATTTATTTAACTTTGGCATATTTTGAATAAAATGTTTTTTAAACTATTTTGGCAACGTGATTGACAGATGGGCCTGCTTTGTTGCAGGTTTCTAGTGGTGACTTGGTGAACTGCATCCGGCTCCGGGTATCATTGTCTTCAGAAAGGTTCCATCTGGAAGTCAAATCTTCTTGATCCAGCAGGTTTCAGATTCAGAATGTTTCAGAATTCAGAATGAACAGTTTTGGACACAATTACATTCATTTAAAAAATGTTCAATTTCCACCTGTGGAAAAAGACAGAGGAACATGCGGAGGAACAGAGCTGTGATGAAAGAACTGAAAATCCCAACAGGATTCAGCCTGTTTGAACTGTTCCCCTCAGGACGGCGGTACAGAGCTATCGGAACATGAACGCACAGACTAAAACCAGTTTCTATCCCACCAGCATCACCGCACAAGAGGGCTGCTGAAGCAGAGCAAGAGCCATGAATGGACTGGTGTGAGGGTAGAGTAGTGTTTCTGTGTTGTGTTAAACTTGACTGTAAGATTATTTGTGTTGTTTACTTTCTAAATATGTGACTGAATGACACGCCACAATGACAATAAAGTCCATTCTAAATTCTACAAAGACGCCGTGTGCTGTTGTGTTGTGTAAGTTTGTGTTCCACAGTCAGGAACCACATAACAGTTTGCAGAAATAGTTATCATATATTTAAGAATATTTGTCAGTTTACAGACATTTACAGACATTGTTTTTCCTTAACGTCTGGCTAAAGTTAAGACTTTGTAAAAAGCCAAAACCTTTCAGATCAAGCAGAGGTTAGTGTGAAACAAACAGATAAAGACAAGGACAGCTCATCTTTTCTTTCATTCTTCCTGTCCGGTCAGACCCTGTAAGGAGAAAAGAGCGCATCAGTTCAGAGCGCTTCACCTGCCAGACAAAGCTTCCTAAATCATCTCTTTGCTGACTGCAGGTTTGGGATTGATCCCAGTCATCCCAACGTCCCGTTTGTTCCTTTGGTTTTCATCTTTCCACTTTGCTTTGATTTCGTTGCCTTTGATCTCTTGGTTGGTGGCGTTTCTTTTGAAGTAGTGGCGTCGTTAGGCCTATTTCCTAAAACATTCTTAAGCCCCCCAATATCATTTGGGGATTTTTAAGGTTTTTTTATTTTAACATTTTTTAACTTGTGTGTGTGTGTGTGTCTGTGTGTGTGTGTGTGTCTGTGACTGTAAAGCGCTTTGGGCCTTCAATGAAGGTAGAAAAGCGCTATATAAGTATATGCCATTTACCATGATTTTCAGGGCTTTAAATTGCAAACTTTTCAGTCTCATGTGTGTCCAAAATGTTATCTAAAAACAGTTACTGGCGTGTGAGCAAAAGTCACGACATCAGCCTCTTTGCTGGATCAGTTATCAAATCAATATGTTCATGTCTCCTGAAGGGTTACAGAGAGAGGAAAGCAAACAGGCCAAGAGAGGAAAATGATGAAGCTGCTGTAGCAACTCATTCTACTGCAGGGTTTGGGACAGAGACACAGGACCCAGACAGGTAAAGCTGCAGAACTACACATGATACTTTGGGTACACAGAAGCCAGCATTTCACCACAGCTGGTTGGAAAAGCACATTTGGTTAGAATATTTAGTCAACCAGAATCCAGCTTTCTGCTTCCATGTAGCGTTTGTGAAAAGCATCAAACATGACAGTTTAGTCAGTAGTGGTTAAGGATTGGAAAAAATAAAAGAGCATCTGTGGAAAGCAGGAGACGGCACAAACATAAAAGGACAGAGTGTTGTTGGATGGAAAAGGTACAGGTAACTAGCAAACAGGGAAACGTTGCACAGATGATAGCAAATGAAAATGAGCTACGTATATTGTGTGCATCTTTTGGGGGCTAAGCCCCCCTGTCTTCAAGACCTAGTGACGCCCCTGTTTTTAAGGGCTTGTTGTTCATTGACTTTGTTAGGTTTCAGAGTTTCAGACTCTTTGCTCGTCGCAGAAGATCTTTTTCTAAACATTGTTGATTGTGCAGACCTGCAGAGCAACAGCACCATGTTTGGTCCAATCAGGTCACTTCACAGCAGCAGGTGTGCTGAGGCCCCCCCACCTGAACACAGACGGCTCTTCAGAAAGCAAAGCTTTCATTTTATGTGTCTGTGTTCATTAGGGTGTGAAAACAAAGGTCATGTTTTTATGGTTTTTGCTTTTTCATAATTTTGAAAGTCTTAGCGATGAATATTATGCAAATTTGACACATGATCCATATTCTGGCCGGGTTATGCTCCGGCAGAACCATGACCCCGAATGGGACAAAACGGTATAGAAGATGAATGAATGAATGATCCCTATTCTGTTTTAGTCCTTCAGGCTGGGGGGGTTAAATGATTACTCTTAAAGGGAGAAGAACTCTCACAGACAAACACTAAGACCACATTAAGGTTTATTTCATGGCATTAGTCTGTCTGTAACTTCAGCCAAACCTGTCAAAAGTCGTGACATAAAGGCTGGAGAAGACAGTCTGACGCAGGGCTGTGCAGCAGTTGTGTTTGTGCTGCAGAGTGCAAGCAGACGTTTGCTCTGCATCTGAAGGAGATGGAAGGCCTTCCATGCCGTCCTGTGTGACTGGCTGCCCGGATAGCCATCAGTAGACAAATGAGTTCAGGTCAGGCTCCGTGCTCCACTCCAGGCCTCATTTGGAATGCAAATGAAAAGTCCAAACAAAGCAGACCTTTCCGAAAAGATCTGCTCCCTTTGAACAGGCGGATCTTCCACACTGAAACAGTCCAATGAGACGGCTACAGCTGTGATATTGGGCTATAGAAATAAAATTGAATTGAATGGAACTGAAACCATGAAACCAGCAGATGAACCCCCTCTGATGATGAATGCTGGACGTGTGTGGGTTCAGGACGGATGAATCCGTTTCAAGCTTATGACTGCAGCCTGTTCTTCAGCAAAAGCTGCAGGAACCTGGTTTCTTACAGACTCATGTCATGAAGTCATTTCTGCCTCATTCACCTACGGCGTCTTTGAGATGCTGAAGCTCATGAATCATTGAACAGTGTGAGCTGAGGCGGACCGTGAAGCTTCTCACAGCCTGTTTGGGAGAAGGTGGTTGACTGCTGTTTGGATCAGACCTCCATAAATGCCTGTTTGTTTCCCGCCTCACAGCCTCCAACAGTTGGCCGGTTCCGCTGGGGCAGAGCCACGCCTCCTCTGAAACTGGATACGGCTCTGGATTTGCGTTCATTGTTGAGGAACTAATCCTCACAATTACACCCAGAGACCCAGAGAGGCTCTGTTCCACAGTATCCAGGAGAGCACAGGCTGGGGTGGGGACGGGTCCCCCGCTCCGTCCTCCCAGCCTGGTGGGCCCCCTGCTCTGAGCTTAAAGCACCGGCGTCTCACCTGCCCTTTGCTCAGCCGTCATTACTGCTGTAACTCTGGGTTATTGTTCCAGGTAGGAAAAGGTGTGCGTACATAAGGGGGGGCAAAGGGCAGGTATTTCAGGTTATGGCTCAGTGATTCAGAAGGAGGTGAAGGTTTATGAGTGTAAAAACCTCAGATGCTTCTGAAGACCCTGTGCGGCCCCCCCAGACGGGGCGGGGGGGCCGCACAGGTGAGGCCGATGGAGACTTACCTGTTGCTGTAATTGGACCAGAGGAGGTCGTTCCCACAGAAGCTGGAGCTGACATCATAAAAACACAACACGGTGCCTGGGGGCTGTTGGGGAGGGCAGGGGGTGGAGGGGTAGGAGGCTTGTGAAGGGGGGTTCGTCTCTAACGCCATTGGCTGCTGACAGCGAGAGGACACACCTGTGAGCGCCAGAGGCTAAGGAGATTGGCCACGACCTGAAAATTACACCTGTGGGGGAAAAGAGGCGGAGGTGTGGGGGGGTCAGACTACATGTAAACCAAGCCCTTTACAAACTCAGCCTCTGTCTTGTGGAGGAGCTTAACTGTCCCACACCGCCGAGGAGGGCGCATGGAAAAAACCGTCTGATGGCGGCAGGAGGAAGAGGAGTGACGAGCTGCAAGCTGGTTGGTTTTGGGCTGGGCTTGTCCTCCGACGCCACAGCTGCATCTACCTGGGAGGGACGGCGTTTTTCTCCTCAACCATTCCAGAGGTCGAGCGTCCTTCAGCGGCAGCAGGAAGGAGGAAGACAAGCCAACGGGGTGTCAAGAGCCCCCACACAATGATGCCTCTTGTCCTGGGTTTCTGGCTGGCCGACCGCACCTGGGAAAGACGGGGTAAATTCACCGGCGTGACCTCTCCTCCGTCTCCATCTTTAGTTCTTCGGCTCCTGGTGTAACCTGTTGCTCGGCTCTGCGTCTTTGCTAAAAGCAGGAAATGTTCGGTCCTCGAACGAGGTCGAGTTCTCGCCGATTGCGTGTCAGTGAAGGAGAGATTAGGCAGTTTCGCTGCAAAAGTAATGCGTATCATATTCCAGCAGCTAAGAGAAAGAAAAGGAGACAATAGAAGGCAACGCTCATTCCTAAACTGGATAGACCAGTCGGAGCAGGTAAAGGCAAACTGCCAGGCGCGTCAAAGGATTTGAAGGCAGACCCGACTGCTTGTCTCAGAGCAACAAAATCGACAAACACCCACAGAATGACGCCACCAAACTGCTTTACTGGTAATTACAAACGAGCAGGCCGGAGTGTAGAAGAGCATCATGCGGCACATTTTGGTTCAAAGTAGTTTGGGACTCGTCTGGGAACTTTTGGTCTACTGTTACTCTCATTCCATGCTGCTCTTCAGCTTCTCAGCTCAGACTCGTCCCAACAAAGACGGCTTCCTGTGGTGAAACGGACAGAAAATGTCTGCTCATCCAGCGTCTTTCTCTGATGCTGCAAGTTGAGGCAGAACCGTTCTTTTCAGGGCAGAATATTCCTTCTGCGCTCTAATCCCCCAGTTTAGGCCGAAGGAGCCTGGAAGCCGCCGACGGCTGAGAGCAGAAACATGAAGAAGCAGGAAAATGGAGGGAGAATGTGGAGGGCATACAGTAGAGCGAGGTGGAGCGCTGTGATTGGTGGAAAGGGAAACATTTGTTCGTTTCTTTCACACACCTGAATAGCTGCTGGTCACATGAGACGGGACGCTCTCTGCTGCAACACAGCGGCGACTTCAGCTGAGGACGCTTCAGAGTGAAGTTGGAGTCAGGTTTGAAGTTTGAAAGGCAGCCTGACTTCCTCAAACGTTAAAACTGCAGATGAACCAAGTCCATGACTCAGCATTTCGCCTCAGGAGACGTTTCTGATCAGTTGACATGAAGACATCAATCATTTATAGTAATCCTTTATCCAAATATTTTTGTCCCGTTTATGGACAGATTTGAAGGTTTTTGGACTTCCTGGACATTTGAGTTTCACAAACTGAAAAAATTCAAATCAGGTGAATATTTGAGTCCTTCATTTGAAATATTCAAAGTAGAGAGGCGAAATGACACAGTAGGGGGTGGAGTAACTAAGGGGGCGGAGCACCAACGGACACACATGAACCCTCTTTATCACCAAATGTACATTAAAATGAGCTTAGGTGCCACTAGGGTGATAAGCAGCCTAAACATCAGAGCACTGCGCTGCTCCTCTGCTGTCGGGGGGGGGAGGCGAGATCAGGCCTGAAGTTAAACAAGGTTTTGGGTTTCCACGCCATTGTTTTCTCTCAAAGACAGCGACTATTGATTAAGGGCCAAGCCAGTTTACCTATAAGGTTGTTCACTTCTCAGCAGAGTCACATTCCAGCAGGGAGGGCAGTTACCTGATCAGGCCTCACCTCCAGCCTCCAGCAGGCAGAGCGTGGGCCGCAGAGCGTGGGCCGCCGTGCGCGGCGGAGACTCCCTCTGCTCCCCACAGCACAGTAGGGAAGCTGGGAGTGTGTAGTCATGGGCAGCAGGTTTTTGGACAAATGGAGGACGAAATGGTTGGTTAGACGCTCAGCGAGCTCTGATCAGGTACTGGCTTTTCCTGAACTTGATTCTGAGGGCTGGAGTTTTTCTGGGCTAACCCTTTTTCTCCTCCTTTCTGCCTTCCTTCCCTCCTCTTCCTCTTTTCTTCCTCAGATGGCCTGCAGCACTGGTTTATAACGCTGATGATTAACTAAATAAGGGTCTGGAAGAGCAGGTCTGCTTGACTTTCTCATTTCATGGGCCCGCCTGGCCGGAGGAAGACGGAGCGTTCTCAGGCAGCGGGCTGGAAACTCAAGAGCGCTTCTTTTGCAGCCCCCTCCCTCTAAACACTTTACCTGGGTTTTGTTGCACTCTTTCCTTTGGGTACCTTTCAGGACGGTAAGGTTACAGGTGCATTCTCCCTTTTCTTTCTCCACCTCCTTCTCCCCCAAACTTTTCCCTCCATTCTGGATTTCTTCTGAGATAACTGTATACACCTGTTCCTTCTGAATGAGCACAGAAATGCCTCCAACGAAAAACACATCCATAGCGATCGGGGCAGCGGGATCTTTACAGTATTTACGCCTGAATGAGCAGTTGAAAGGAGCATTTAAAGGTCAGGACGGCGTGCGAGGGTTTCACGCTTTGTACCTGTGAAAGATCCGTGTTATCGAGTAAACGGGGGCTGACCTTCTGCACACACTGCTGCTCGGGTCGGGCTGAGCAGCATTCCATCAGCCTTTCATCACACAGCAAACACAAAGACCTGAGAGGTCCACCAGCGCTAAGAACTCCACTTTTCCTTTCCTCCGGTCCTGGAGTCTGACACCATGAACGGAGCGTCACCGCCGTTCTGCCACGTCACCACTCTTACACAACCCTCTCCACCCGAACCAGCTCTTCCAGTGGTGCCGTGTTCTTGTCCTGGAGACAAGTTAGAAAGAATTTGCCGCTATATTTTGGGTGAAAAGCAGCCCCCTTGTTGTGCCTAACCGTTGGACTAGTCAGAACAGGTTTTGGCAATCATTAACAAGAACTGTAGCCAAGCGACTGCAGGTTTACGGTGAAAACCCCCCAACCACCATGAGGGTTCTGTAACGGACTTCCTTGTTCCTGATGGCAGTCCTGCCCCCGTCTGTGACCAGCTCAGCATTGGTGTGTTCTTGGAGAAGCGTCTTCTGCTGAACATCTGATGGTTTTTGGAGGCCATCAGCGCATCTTCTGCAGGCAGAGACGGTTTGGACGTAAAGGTGATGCTGCTGTGAGTACAGATGGATCTTTTTAGGCGACTACCTCCATCTTACGAGGCAGCATTGGATATCATCCCTTTCTCTAATACTGCCTGGTAATGATGATGGTCGTCACCGACCTGCTGCAAGCTGACGGACCCCCACCCCCACCCCCACCCCAGCTGGGGGCCTGGATCGGGTCACCGGAAACGTCTTCCAGGATCCATCTTACCTGACAGTGCTGGACTGTACAGCTGTTGTTCTAACACTGTCTGGTAACGATGTTTCCTGGGGGGCTCTGCTCCTACGATGTGCTTCTCCTGTGGGGGGCTTGTTTCCCTCCCAAAGCTCGATTCAGTGAATACTTTTACTCCCCACCAAACTGTAGGACGTTGGCGGTTTTCTGCTGAGGTTGCATCAGCCGTGCCCCCGGGGGGGCGGCGCGGTGCTGTTGATGAATCAAACAAAGAGAGATGTGGTGTTGACAGACGAGGCATTAGACTGAGCAGAGACAGAAGGATGGTGAGAGGAGGAGGACGGGTTCTGCTCAGAGACCGGCTTTCATGTTCCATCTGTGTTTTTAACCTCTTTGCTTTTCTCTCTGCCTTAAAAAAAGAAACCTTTTATGGTGGCCCCACCCCGCCCAGGTTAAAGAATAGCAGTCAGTTGACGGTTCCACCGGTCCTGCAGGCCTTTATTTCCTTGTTCCCTCCCCTGAACCGCGTTGGCCTTTGAAGCGAGGCGGTGATTGGCCGCGGCCCTACCTGCATGGCACACATCCTGAAACAGACGTGCAGTTCCTCCTGAAGGCGAAGCCTCCAAAGCTGTGTTTGCTGATGGAGAGCCAGACTGAAGCATTACAATGATGGGGGGGTGAAAATTACCACAAAGGAGGCGGAGCTTTTCAAAATGACACCCTCAGAAATGTCAATGATGTGGGCAGATGTGAAATGAACAAAGAAAGCTTGAAAAGTGACGTTAGAAAAAGCAAATACCAGCGACTAGAACAGTGTTTGTGAAAGGAGGGACAGAGACCCCACTTCTATTAGACCTCACCTTTGTTTGCTTACCTTCTCCGTGATCCACCACAGAAACATCAAATAGGCTTTTTTCTCTCCACAATTCTCCCTTATCGTGGTTTTATTGACACGTTCCTTCTATAAATACAGTCACGTCAAAAGAAGAGTTTCAGCGAAGCAGCTCTACTTTTCTTTCCTTGCGGCCTGTTTGCTTGCGCTGTGACCTTCTGCGCTCTGGGCTGGTTTCACTGCATGAATGATGGACGTTGTTTAGGATCTGTGATAAAAGAGGAAGCGCTCACTCCAACCTGTTTCTGCTCTGTTCTCTGTCCTGCAGCTTCATCTTCCTCTTTGTGAAGGTGCAAAGCCAGACGTCATCCTTCCAGCCTGTTGATAGGCGTCTTACCAGACATGGTTAGATGTAATTATCGGAGTCTAATACTGTCTGGTAATGCCGTCCATTAAACGGCATTGCCTTCCGCTCTTCTCCCTTCCCTCCTCTTGTTCTTGTGCATCAGGCTGGGTTAATGAGCAAACGCAGAGCGGGGAGGTGACACTTTCCACAGGCGCAGACTGAATCTGCAGGAAGGTTTTCCTGACGCGACTCGTTGTTTGTAGCGTCAGGTTGGATCAAACTGGAGCATCAATGTAAACAGCTGTCTGAAGAACTTCTGCTTTCTGAACTGAAGCTCGACTGTTTGAAGATAAAATGTTCCATTTTCAAACCTTACAGTCTGAAAACTCTGTCTGTACTGCAGTAAAGTGCATGGAATAAAAACCTTACTTCAAATAAAACAGGTTTCATATGAAAATGTTCTCTTTGGTTTGTCTTTATTTAAAATAAGAATGTTGAAAGTTGGTTTGAAGCGAACAAGCCGTTTGGAAACAGGAAGCTCTTTGGTGGGACATGGAGGAATGCCGAGCCCCAGTAAGGTGGGGATCAGGTTTCAGCAGAACAGAGCCTCTTTTTGAGCGCCTGGTTTTACCCATGAGGTCCCTCCATCAGCCAGGCCCCCATTGTGCTCTCTGAGCCGCGATCCGGGGCGTCCGGTCCTCCTCTGCATCAGGAGCAAGGCTCCTCTGTCAGGCTTCCATTGAGACCATCCGTCTTCCTGCGTCCAGTTGCTCGGCAATGTTTAAGCCTCAAACTCTGTGATCTTTTTGCTAAGACTAGAGTTTCCCAGAAACATCACATCAGGTTTTCCTTCAGTTGAGCTTCATGCTGCACATTTGGAGAAGCCAACGGATGAACAAGTGTCTTTCTAGAAAAAGTTGTGAATCTCTTAAGTTTCATGATTGATTTCAGGATCGTGTTCACTCCCCCATTGCATTGTGGGTCCAAAATGCATTTTTTTAAGTAACAACAGTGATTTAAATTAGCAGAAACACCAGTTTGTAGTCTGTTTGGGAAGAATTCTCTAAAATAAGAAAATATATTCCATAAATAATTAACATTAAATTCATTCTTTTTCAACTTTCCTTATATCTAAAAAGAATTTAAAAACAAGTTAATTTCATTGTTTTTGTTTGTTTATTTCGGGTCTCAACAATTAATAGCAGCAAAAAATAAAATAAAAAAGGTGACAGAAAACAAAAAATGAAACAAAAAAAAGTTTTAAAACACGCTCACATTTGACCCCCTTCAGGGTTACGCTCTATTGAACTGCCAGAATGTTAGAGCAAAAAACAACTTTATTTTATAAAGAAAGTAGAAAAAAGAAAAGCAGCTGGTGTCAGACTGAAGAGGCTTTTGTTTGTGGTTCAGAGTGGAACAAAGAGGGACCATTTTCTGTGGGTCCTAACAGACATCAGGGGCAAAAAGGCCTTTTCAGATCAACTTAAAAACTAAATGACTTTTAAAACCATCTTTAATTACAGAAATAAAATACATCCGTCATTGTTAGGATTAAAACAAAGATTTGAATTGTCAGAATTCATGACTCTTTTGTTCAAATGCACAATTATTACAGTTTCTTCCCAATGCTTTTCCCCCAATGGAAAATACATTTTGGACAAAAGTATCAAAATACCAGATTTAAAATGCTGTTTGGATAGAAATGAGACTGTTTACCACGATGTACTTGCTAATGTGCCATTTGAAAAAAAGGACATTATTTGGTTTTTTTTAGCCGTTTATGAACTGATGGAAAAGAAGTTTTTCTAATCTAACATGAGTGATGAATGTTTTTATGGCAATAACCTTTATTCCTGGAATAACAGAACTCTGACTGCATCAGTGCACAAAATATTTACCTCTGTGACACTGAAACATTTAACAGGACCAGACCAGCAAAACATTTCGTTTTAATGTTGAATCTCGACTCGTTTGACTTCCTGTCATTTTTGCTGATAAAAATGGGATTTTCCACAACCTGTTGCTACTTTGTCTTAGTTTGCAGAGATTAGAGATGAAGGATAATCTGAATGTTGGAAATGTTAAAACATGATTTTCCGTGGGGCGTTCACTGACAACACGACGTGGGATCACATTCCTGGCTGCAGACAACCTGTGGAGGATTCCTGCACTGGTCTGAGCACGCTCAGTGCAGTCAGACCAGATTCCTGCAATACTGTGGAGACGTGAGCAGGGTTCACTCAGCCGGGCCTCTCACTGGAGGGGAACGGGAACCCGGCGAGGCCAACGGCTGCCGCAGACCTGATCCACAGGAAAAGTAAAACGATGTAATCTGGATCAAGATCTGATCCATCAGGTAAAGAAGACTGGCTTGCTGGCAGCACGGGGGGGATTGCTTTGGTGCTGCTGGAGATCTGGATTGCTATCTGGAGCCTTGGGGGGGGGTCACCAGACAAACTGGGGCATGTATGGCAGAAAGCCTCATCGCTTAGATTCTCAGGTTTTTGAAAACTTTGCCAACATGTTTAAGAACTCAAACTATAATGTTTCAAACCCAAATGTTTTTCAGGAAAAACTCCGTTGTCAGTGTGGCAACCTCCTCAGGGCAGCTGATGCTGCTTCAGGAAAACATCTCCCGATAGCCTCCATACTTGAACCCTGTCAATCATTTGCTGCTGGGATGTAGACTCTTGTGTGAGGCCGAAGCGGGACGAGCTCCTCAGAAGTGAGAAGGAAACCAACAGATCAATCAGTCACATGCAGACACAGAAAGAAGCTGTGTTAGCATGAAACCAGAGGACTGAAGGAAGTTCTCGCCGGGTTTGCATTTCCACCTGCTTGGTGTTGGTGGGGTCAAACATGGGGGAGAAAATGACCTGGAGGGCGTCAGCACAGACACCTGAACTGCAGAGTGAGCGTGAAAGGTAACACGACTCTGGACTGTAAAGGTAATTGTTACGATGACTCAGCCATAATCGAGTCACGTTATAATCAATCATCCACTGACAGGCCAGTGTCTGTGAAAGGGGAGGGGCCTGAACAAAAGTAGTGGATGAAAAGAGTTCAGAGTGATTGAACGGACAGAAAAACACGCCACACCTAACATTAATGCACAGCTGCTGGAGGGGAGACACAGACTGTAGAGTTTAGTTCACGTGAATCCAGCCTCCTGTTTATCAAAGTAAATAAAACAACAAACAGAAACCAGACTGCTAATATGTTTGAGTAAAGTCTGACTTTTTTGCATCAGGGATTTGCTCCTTTTTGCCACCAGCCTCCAGTGGTCATTGGAGGAACTGCAGCCTGTGATACTTGAGTCAAAAACAGTAAGGAGAGGCGGAGCTTAGTCTCAACAACTGAGTTTTTGTC
The DNA here is from genome assembly GCA_016861445.1 of Oryzias woworae. Taxonomy (NCBI): domain Eukaryota; kingdom Metazoa; phylum Chordata; class Actinopteri; order Beloniformes; family Adrianichthyidae; genus Oryzias; species Oryzias woworae. The sequence continues at coordinate 819,158 of BOLG01001174.1, forward strand.
CCTTCTAATTTTCCAATTACAGGTTGGATTTGTTTATGTCAAAGACTAAAGAATAATCTGGTTATAACCCCACTAAGTCCTCTGAATGTTTCTGTGGAGAAGAAGTGAACGCTCCACCTGGACTCCTGATCCGGATCCATCTGTGAACTGCTTTACGGCTGCAGCTTTACGGCTGCCATCAAAGCAGCGAGAACAGATTTACTGCAAGTTCTGTCCAATCAGAGCTGTTTGTTCAAACAGGTTCAAATACTACATAAAGTATTTTTAAAAAACTTTTACCTTAACATGAAGTAAATGCACATTTGAGCTCAACATCAAACAGGAATTGAACCGTTCTCACTAAAACATGTAATGTCTTCTGCCACAGAATGAAAACTTCAACTTTTAGCAAAGATCACAGAGGATGTGGAGGTTCTGTTGTGAACCGGGTCAGTCGGTGCTGATCCATTAGGAGACTCTGTCTGTATTCAGTCATTGTGCAGGCTCCCGTTCGTGTTTACTCTACTGATATCTTTTATGTCGTGTTTCTTTTTATCATAATACTTGTGTGTTGTGCATTTATTTCCATTTTTCTGTGCGCTATGAGACGCTGCATGTGAGCGACTTCCTGCTGTCCAACACGTTCAGGCTCACAACCAGCTTTGAGATGTGAACACCAGAAGATCTGGAGGATGTTAAATATCATTGAGAACTTTGAATCATTTTCAAGAAGTGTACTTTTACTTCAGCACCTCGTATCCAACAGTCTCTGTAGTGATGTTTGTGGTTGAACAGAGTACTTACTCTAAAGCAGCCGCTTTTGCTGCATAAGTATCAGACTGAATCAGATCAGAAAAACAAACATGGCAGCGGGTTCACTCGGGTCAGCGCCAGGAGTCGACTCCAGCCTGCAAACAGCTGAGCGGAGTTCAAATGAAGAATCCCCCCACCACCACTTAGACTAGTGATGTGGAACCAGGTGGAACCGAGACAAAGTCCAGTAAACTTTACTGCACTGCTGGATCATTCTGTCTGGAGGGAAATGGAGCCATTGGTTCTGCCCATTGACATAGAACAATGGACGAGTCGAGGTGTGACGGCATCCATAGAAAATGCCTTACCTCCAGCTCTTGTGAAATGATGCCAAATCTGTCACCATCACGTCCTCATACGTGCGCCATCGTTTTGAGTCTAGTCAACAGCGGTTGGTCCCAGTCGGTCTGAGTCACGTTTTTTGGGGAACTGCAGTCACCAATCATGAGAGAGCTTGTTGGGGCGTCCACACCCCCTCAGTGAAAGCAGCTCGGGAGAAGCTGTCAATCAAACGTTGGAAGTGGGGCCAGCGGGCACCACATGCTTTTACTGAGGCTTCTGATTGGTCAGTTTATAAATGAATAACTTGTGATGAAGAAAAAAATATCATGAAAAAAATGAGGATTAGAAAGAAGATGTTAAGAAGGTTTCAGAGATAGAATGATTATTCCGTCCAATAAAACGGCTGAGTTAGAACTGTTTGTTTCTCAGTAGAAGTCGATGGGATTTTGACCTCACAGCAGGTACTTCCTGTTTGGAACATGAGAGGGGAGGGGTTGGGCTGTCCAGTGTTCATACCGACAGTTTAGTCTGTTTGGTTTCGTTTAGCCACCAGCTATTGTCTATATTTTATGACTGACTTTATGTTTTTGTGTGAAGCTCATAGAGACAACTTGAATCAGTGGTACTGCCGCTGGACCGCATGTGTGTGGGGGGGACTCCCTCCGTCCTCACCGGGATGGACCTGTAGTTCCTCCTGGAGCACAGCAAATGGACAGGTGATCAGCTGAGGTGTTGCAGGATGTTCTCGACTCCTCCTGTTCTTCTACCTGCTAAAGAAGATCACTGTTCTTCATAGTGTCAGAGAAAACAGAACCATCTGGACTAACGTGGCTCCATCCACTGGTTTCAAACCACAGGAACTGCTTATGGAGGTTAATGTGGTTTAAATGGTTCAAAGTAGAAACAATGACATCAGAGCATCATTGAAAACATCCCCAGAATCTGTTTAACAGATCTAAGGTCAGATGTTGCTGCGCGGATGAAGCGTGACTGAAATATTGATCATAATTATTAAGAAGTTCTGGGATTTTTCACTTGTAGCTCAGCCTAAGAGAAGAAGACTTTTTTTATCTCTAAAACCCGCAGAAGACTCAGTGAAATGTCTTAAACTTTGCTAACATGAAAACCAACAAAACATCCAACAACACTTCTGCCTTTGCTCATTATGACAATGTGGAAGTTCAACAAGTGGAAACGTCCTTCCATCTTTTGTGGCGTCCGTCGCTGCTCTGTGAACACATACATGTAAAAAAACAGGCGCATGTGAGCTTCAGCTTCGTGTTTGTGACATTGCAGTTTGCTAACAAACATGACAGCATGAACCAGGTTTGTCGTAGGTCTGATGTTCTTCAGCAGTTCTTTCTGAAGATCAAAACGCCTGTTCATCGTAGGTCCTCCCACACGCCGTCATTACGGAGGCATCTCAAGGTCTGAAGGATCTTCCTCTGGTCGCCCCCCCACACACACACACACAGACACAGACATGGAAATAAACTGTCAATAAAACCAGTTTATAATATTTCAAAGCTCTGAGACTTGGAAGGAAAACCCAAACACTGGAACTCATGACAGTTTGGTTGCTTTTAGAGGATTTTTTCCTTTTGTCAGATGATTGTTTATTGAAGTTAAGGCAGATTTTATTCTAATCCAGAGATGGATTAGAAAGAAGATTTGCTCACAAAAAGTTCTGAAAAGGTTTTTTGTAGTTTGACAGATCACAGAAATCTCATGTTTTAGCAAAGCTACAGTTGGGCTAAAACTCATGCAGTCCTTGAGGTTCTGAGCCTGTTTTGTGGTTTCTTGATGAAAGATCTGTTTAGTGTTGGAATGGTAGATACATATTTGCCGTCTTTTCTGTTGTTCAGCTTCTTTTTATCCCTAAAATGTGATTTTTTTAAAGACTTCAGCAGGTAAATCAGGCCTATAATTGAGATTTCGCAAACACACTGGATCTGTCAATCACAACAGAAACCTGGTGGTTCGTGTCAACACTGAAACTGATGTGACTCAGTTGTTTGTTTGTTTATGACAGCATTTATTAATATCTTTAGTCCCTATAGAACAGGCTGATGGTCCATGAAGACAAGTTAAATGAAAGAAATGGTAACAGATGGCAGAGAGCAGCAGATGCAGCGACAACAAAGAAAAACACAACAGTAAATTCATAAACATAGAAGCAACAATGAAGGTTTCAACCAGAAGAGTCACCAGCAGTTTTTCATTGAGTCAGTTTGAGTTTTGGCCAAAGCTTTGCTGAAACTGAAACAGTGATGATCCTGTGGGTCTTTGCCAAACCCTGTTGCTTCATTAGTGAGTCATTTTTCTATGTCAAAATATGCTGGTATTACCCTGTGTGTCTTCATAGCTGGGGAGGGCACAGCGCCCAATGACTCTAATCCTGGAGTTAGCTGTGTTCACGGGATGTTCACGTGACCTAAAGTTCATGCGTGCGCTGCAGAAAACGGTCACAGTGATGCTGCCGTGAAACGATGCGACTCACAAAATTAAGACAGAAACTCTACAGGTTGCTGCGACAGCTCGCTTTATCTTCTATGCTTCAGAGGTTTTGTCTGGGATTCGTCACCTGCCACAGCGAGGGGACAGGCCTTGGGAACACCTCATCACCCCGCCCAGTTGCCACCGCCGCCATGCCTTAACTGGTGTAATTCTATGAGGAAAGAGTGAATAGCAGGAAAAGGAGAGGCCCAACTGAGACCGGCTTTTCTTTACAGCGTAACTTAACTCCATGTCTTCCAGTACAGCACCTTGACAGGAACAATCCCTTTAAATAATGGGTTGCATCGGGAGGCCTTCGCTGCAGGCGGGATCCCTGTAATTGCTACACACTTCCTGGTGACAGGCGGTTGGGATGACATGAGAATGGGAGAGTCTCTGAAGACACACACAACTCATTGTGCAAACGTCCTCAGACAAAAACTCACACACACCCTCTAATGTACCAATATATTTACTACTCAATTTCTGATTTGTTTCTCCAAAGAAGCAAATGAAGCCTTTTGGAAATTCAGGTTTTACTTTTTCGCTCCGTTTTTTTGTCAAAATTCTTGGCGTTTGTTTGTTTCAAATTGTGTTTAAAGTTGTCCTGAGAAGAGAATCAAGCAGTTGGTGGTTTCCATGATAGACTATAAAGATACAGGAGGCTGCAGAAACTGAAGCTTCAAATGGTTTTGAAGAAACAGATCATTTCTACAGCTTTGGAGAACAAGTGGATGTTCTGCTCCTTTTTCTAAGTCCTGCTCAGGGTCACATGGTTCCTGCTGTCTTAAAAACAAGGAAATGTGTCATCCATAAAAAGGAACTTATATTTACATTCGGGTATGTGCCTTCTGTCCTGCCACAAACAAATGCAGCCTCTTAGCAGATGGTGAAGCACGAGGCAGCTGGGGCTGTAAAACAAGCCTGTTCTCTTTGTCCACCTACGCAGCTCTTTGCTCTGAGCGTCTATCAGATGGCTGCTCTTCAAGGTGTGGCTGACGGAGGCAGAGTTCTGCTCAGAAGAACGTTTGACTAAACCCAGTTTCTTCTGTTTCTAATTTCTAAGTAAATCCAAATTACTTTGCTGTGGAATTCTCTGCTAACACTTAGGTTTGTTCTTTGTCTTTAAGTTTGTTTCATTTATTGGGTTCTGGGTTTTTTCTCCTGGTGGTGGTGGGTGGGGTGTCTGTGAGGGTACAGTAAGGGATTCTGTGAGACTTCAGTGAGGCTTCAGTGAGGCTTCAATAATGCTTCAGTGAGACTTCAGTGAGACTTCAGTGTGGCTTCAATAAGGCTTCAGTGAAACTTCAGTGAGGCCTCAGTAATGCTTCAATAAGACTTCAGTGTGGCTTCAATAAGGCTTCTGTGAGACTTTAGTGAGGCTTCAATAAGGCTTCAGTGAGACTTCAGTGTGGCTTCAATAAGGCTTCAGTGAGACTTCAGTGTGGCTTCAATAAGGCTTCAATAAGGCTTCTGTGAGACTTTAGTGAGGCTTCAATAAGGCTTCAGTGAGACTTCAGTGTGGCTTCAATAAGGCTTGTGTGAGACTTTAGTGAGGCTTCAATAAGGCTTCAGTGAAACTTCAGTGAGGCCTCAGTAATGCTTCAATAAGACTTCGGTGTGGCTTCAATAAGGCTTCAATAAGGCTTCAATAAGGCTTCTGTGAGACTTTAGTGAGGCTTCAATAAGGCTTCAGTGAGACTTCAGTGTGGCTTCAATAAGGCTTCAGTGAGACTTTAGTGAGGCTTCAATAAGGCTTCAGTGAGACTTGAGTGAGGCTTCAATAAGGCTTCAGTGAGACTTCAGTGTGGCTTCAATAAGGCTTCAGTGAGGCTTCAGTGAGGCTTCAGTGTGGCTTCAATAAGGCTTCAGTGAGGCCTCAGTAAGGCTTTAATAAGGCTTTAGTGAGGCCTTAGTAAGGCTTCAATAAGGCTTCAGTGAGACTTCAGTGTGGCTTCAATAAGGCTTCAGTGAGACTTCAGTGAGGCTTCAATAAGGCTTCAGTGAGACTTCAGTGTGGCTTCAATAAGGCTTCTGTGAGGCTTCAGTAAGGCTTTAGTGAGGCCTTAGTAAGGCTTCAATGAGGCTTCAGTGAGGCTTCAGTGTGGCTTCAATAAGGCTTCAGCGTGGCTTCAATGAAGCTTCAGTGAGGCTTCAGTGAGGCTTCAGTAAGGCTTCAATAAGGTTTCATTGAGACTTTAGTGAGGCCTCAGTGAGACTTCAGTAAGGCTTCAATAAGGCTTCAGTGAGACTTCAGTATGGCTTCAATAAGGCTTCAGTGAGGCTTCAGTGAGACTTCAGTGAGGCCTCAGTAAGGCTTCAATAAGGCTTCAGTGAGACTTCAGTGAGGCTTCAATAAGGCTTCAGTGAGACCAGTGTGGCTTCAATAAGGCTTCAGTGAGGCTTCAGTGATGCCTCAGTAAGGCTTCAGTGAGGCTTCAGTGAGGCCTCAGTAAGGCTTCAGTGAGGTCTCAGTAAGGCTTCAATAAGGCTTCAGTGAGGCTTCAATAAGGCTTCAGTGAGACTTCAGTGTGGCTTCAATGAGGCTTCAGTGAGGCCTCAGTAAGGCTTCAATAAGGCTTTAGTGAGGCCTCAGTAAGGCTTTAACAAGGCTTCAGTGAGACTTCAGTGTGGCTTCAATAAGGCTTCAGTGAGGCTTTAGTGTGGCTTCAATAAGGCTTCAGTGAAACTTCAGTGAGGCCTCAGTAATGCTTCAATAAGACTTCGGTGTGGCTTCAATAAGGCTTCAATAAGGCTTCAGTGAGACTTCAGTGTGGCTTCAATAAGGCTTCAGTGAGACTTCAGTGAGGCTTCAATAAGGCTTCAGTGAGACTTCAGTGTGGCTTCAAAAAGGCTTTAGTGAGGCTTCAGTGAGACTTCAGTGAGGTTTCAATAAGGCTTCAGTGAGACTTCAGTGAGGCTTCAATAAGGCTTCAGTGAGGCTTCAATAAGGCTTCAGTGAGACTTCAGTGTGGCTTCAATAAGGCTTCAGTGAGGCAGGCCTCAGTAAGACTTCAGTGAGGCCTCAGTAAGGCTTCAGTGAGGCTTCAGTGAGGCCTCAGTAAGGCTTCAATGAGGCTTCAGTGAGGCTTCAGTGTGGCTTCAGTGTGGCTTCAATAAGGCTTTAGTGAGGCTTCAGTGATGCCTCAGTAAGGCTTCAGTGATGCCTCAGTAAGGCTTCAGTGAGGCCTCAGTAAGGCTTCAATAAGGCTTCAGTGAGGCTTCAATACGGCTTCAGTGAGACTTCAGTGTGGCTTCAATAAGGCTTCAGTGAGGCCTCAGAAAGGCTTCACTAAGGCTTTAGTGAGGCCTTAGAAAAGCTTCAATGAGGCTTCAGTGAGACTTCAGTGAGGTTTCAATAAGGCTTCAGTGAGACTTCAGTGAGGCTTCAATAAGGCTTCAGTGAGGCTTCAATAAGGCTTCAGTGAGACTTCAGTGTGGCTTCAATAAGGCTTCAGTGAGGCAGGCCTCAGTAAGGCTTCAGTGAGGCCTCAGTAAGGCTTCAGTGAGGCTTCAGTGAGGCCTCAGTAAGGCTTCAATGAGGCTTCAGTGAGGCTTCAGTGTGGCTTCAATAAGGCTTCAGTGAGGCTTCAGTGATGCCTCAGTAAGGCTTCAGTGAGGCTTCAGTGAGGCCTCAGTAAGGCTTCAATAAGGCTTCAGTGAGGCTTCAATAAGGCTTCAGTGAGACTTCAGTGTGGCTTCAATAAGGCTTCAGTGAGGCTTCAGTAAGGCTTTAGTGAGGCCTTAGTAAGGCTTCAATGAGGCTTCAGTGAGGCTTCAGTGTGGCTTCAATAAGGCTTCAGCGAGGCTTCAGTGTGGCTTCAATGAGGCTTCAGTGAGGCTTCAGTGAGGCTTCAGTAAGGCTTCAATAAGGTTTCATTGAGACTTTAGTGAGGCCTCAGTGAGACTTCAGTAAGGCTTCAATAAGGCTTCAGTGAGACTTCAGTATGGCTTCAATAAGGCTTCAGTGAGGCTTCAGTGAGACTTCAGTGAGGCCTCAGTAAGGCTTCAATGAGGCTTCAGTGAGGGTTCTGTGGGTGTTCTGTGGGGGTTCTGTGAGGGTACGGTGAGGATTCTGTGGTGGCTCAGTGAGGGTTCTTTGGTGGTTCTGTATGGGTTCTGTGGAAGTTGCTTTGGGGTTCTGTAGGCGTTAAGTGAAGGTTTATGTGTGGGTTCTGTGGTGGTTCAGTGAGTGTTCAGTGAGGCTTCAATTAGGTTTCTGTGAGGGTTCAGTGAGCGTTCTGTGAGGGTTCTCTAAAGGCCTCTCTAACGGTCTGGTGCTTACGGTTACCTGGTTCCTGTCTGATTATACGGTGCCTGGGGGTGCTGGCTCTCACAGACTCCCGTCTCTGTCAATTATCAGGCTGCTTGGAGGAAGAGGAGATTATGCATAATTGCAGCCTGTTGCTTCAGCAGGGTGTTTCCCTCAGAGTGGAAGCACTAAGACAGAAGGTGATTAGTGGGTTTACTATGCTGTCTTGCTTAACGGCAAACCTGCTGCTGGATCTGGGACTATGAGGTCTGCATTCTAAAAGATCAGATCCGGAAATGTTGTGGAGTTCATTCTTGCTGTTTTTAAGTGAGGCTTCACTGGTCGTGTCGACAGATCAAACCGTCTTCTTGGTCACCGGATGCATCCAGGATGACATCCTTCTGAGACTCTCGTGTTACTCCATGGTTTGCTGCTGTTCAATATTGAATGAAGCTGAGCTCGACTGAGGTGTTAATGAGGAAAACATCAATCTGAGATGCTGGTTTGTTATTGTTCTGCTGCTCGGGGTCGTCTTTCTGCAGAGATGTGTTGCTGAAAGGCTTTGCTCTCTTCATGGTGGCGGCCTCGGTGTTTTGCAGAGCAGTTGGTCGATGAAGATCAGTCAGAGAAGCTTTTCTGGAGTCTGACTGTCTGCATGCTGTGACTCTTCAGCTCAAAGTGCTTCCCTTCACAGCAGTTCAGTTTATGCAGGATAAAGTCCAACGTTTTGACCACATTCTGTTTATTTTTCCGTTTAACAGAGACAAGTATCAGTTTTCTGACTGAAGGCTCATGGGATGCATAAGATAAAAGAAAAGAAAGATTGAGCAAAAGCTGCTTTGGTTTGTTTACTAGAATGGACTTTTCAAACCTGTAAATATGAGAAATCCTTTATTTGTCCGTCGTCTGGGTGTCCTGCAGAGTGTGTGTGTGTGTGGGCAGCATGTGAGCATTGATGGTCCAGTCCATTGCTGAGGCGACACCCCAGTACGTTCTTGATGTCCCTTCCCCACCCCGCCCCCACCAATGAGGGAGCAAACGATGTCTGTGAGAGTCCACCAACAATCTCTTTGGGTCTCCTGCTGTTGATGAGGAGGCGGTTCTGCTGACACCGGTCCACAAAGTGCTGTGTTTGGAACTCAGCATCATCTTCCTCAGTAGAACTCACATCCGTCCTGCAGGACAGCCCTGTGTGGTCCATGAAGTCCACATAGAGAGGAAAGAGAAGGGGGGGCAGGACTCTGGCTGTGTAGGAATGAAAGTGCTGAAAAACTAGGATTCTTCCAGCCGGGCTTCTCCAGGTGAGCTAGAGATCACTGAATTCTGACACCAGAACCTTATGACCCTTCCAGAAAAGCAGCATCTGCAGTCTGTGGTTGTGACGTTCCTTCCTCAGGGTAATAAAACCAACATGAATCTCATTCTTGAGTCTTGAATTCCACCATTATTGCGATTCGACTCAGAGTCTCTGCATATCAGCCGTGTTTGTCTGCCCCCCCACATTCATCCTCCATGTCCACACACACAGGATTCCATCAGAGGAAAAGTGGGCGGAGTCACTATCACAGCCAAGAAGCAGGAGAGGCAACAAGAAAGCCTACAGCCAGAGGGAGGCGGAGCCAGAGCAACCTCTGTCACCTGATGGCTGCGGAAACAGGAAGTGACAGGAAGAGGTGGACTCTGGGGGGAGGAGATGGCTGTGTGTGTGGGGGGGCACCTCCTTGGAAACTGAAACAGACAACGTGGAGTCAGACGGTTTGGTTCAGCTTTGTGCTGCAGCTCCTTTAACCTTCAGAGTCCAAAAGCTTTGTTTATGTGACGGGATATTTCACTGAAGACATTTCCTGCTGAGTTTGATAAACATGCTTTATTATTACAATAGTAAACTATTGTTCCAGCCTTTGTACTCTGAAGCACAGGCTAATGTGAGAACAAATGAATGTTATATATTTATCACAGATGTGTTTTCTTCCAGTGAAACCAGAATTGAACAGAATTTCTTCTGGTTTAAGGTGTTAAACTGAGCATCTCGATGTTTCTTTTCAGGCTGACGGTTGGAGTTTGGGTCACCACCCAGCTGCACCTCCTCAGCCTCCTGCAGGAAAAGGAGCTGGAGACTTTATCTTTCCCACAGGTTAAACCCCAGAGGAGTTTTTTTAAGCCTGGCTAGAGTTTCTCAAATGAATAACCAAAAGCACGTGAAGCGAGTTTGAGTCTGTAAGAGACAAAGAAATAAAAAACTAATTTTTATAGGTCAATGTTTGAAACATCCAAGTCAAATTTATATATTTGCAATGCAGGCACTCTTTTTTTTTAGAATTCTGCTGTTTTCAAGGTAAGAAACAGAAATAGATGACAAATGCATAGCCGTGCACACACTCAACAAGGCCGTCACAGAAGGAAGAAAAAGTTTTTCTGGCTCAAAAAGTTCTTTGTGAGTCTTCTCTCTGTTCAGACTGGATATGAGCTACAAGCATTTTCTCTCTAAACAACACTATGAAAATGATCTGGAATGTTTAGAAAAATTGATTTTTTTAGATATCAGGAATAATAAAAAAAATTTTTGAAGGTAAAAAAAAATCAGAACAGTTTGTTTAATCAACGACTAATGTGGAAAAAATATAACTTACGAGAAACAAAATCTAGAACACAAATAAATAACGAATATAATTATTTATGATTCTCCATGCATGACTGATGGATAAACCAGCTAAACCCCCCAACCCCATCCACCCACACACACATGCACACACACATAGAAATTCACCTGATGCGCACTGACATGACTGTAAAACAAGAACAACCGGCTCCACTTCATCAGACTTTTATTTTGAAAATAAAACGACTTGATCAGGCGTCCGACGATGAAAATGAGAAGCTTGTTTTTGGTAACAACTGTTGCCCTGGTGAGTGTTCAGTCAACAAACTGAGAAGGTTGGAAAATAAATGCACCTCAGCTCCCATTAGACATGATAAAATCACACAGGGAGCATGCTGTTGCCATGGAGACGAGTTGACAGGGTCTCTGTGGAACGAGACACAAAAACGAAGAAACTTTGAGCTGTAGCGACAAAAAAACGTGGATTAAATTTAGTAAACTTTTTGAAAGAGACTTTTGTGAATTATTTCTGAATTTCCAGATTTTATGCAGAAACGAGCATCATGATTTGTGATGGCGGCTCAACAAACACAGTTATCACTGAGTAAACAGGAGGAAGACAGACGGCTGCAGTAAATCTCTGGATGGAATATGCCTGTTTGTCTTTCTGATATTCTCTGAACTGTGCTGACACAGAGCTGCTTTGGAAAGTGTTGTATTGTCTAAAAGGAAATGCATTCATAGTAGTTGATAAAACTGAAGCTACAACAGCTCACATTATTTCAGGGGAAATAGCAGCAGGAAAAATCTAAAAACATTTACATCACAGCTTCTACCGCTTCCAAAAGAAAAAAAGACATCATTTCCTAGAACAGAACAGCCACCAAAAGTGAAGCATGGATCTGTGGCCACGCAGGTCTGGACCAGGTCAGAGGGACCGTTCTTCTCATTAGTAGGAGGACGGGACTGTCCTCACACAAACAGGAAGCTGCATCACCGTCTGTCCGACGGCAGGTCGGCGCCCAAACAGAAGCAGAAGACTTTGTCTGAGCAGCTTACAGACGGACAGACTTCTAGCAGTTCACACGTCTTCTGAGAAAAATAATCATCTGAGAAGAACAAGAGCAGTGAATGCAAACATTAAAATGTGTGCAGTACAAAACCCGCATGTGAATGTGCAAACCATGAATAAATGAATGAACCAGTATCACTCTCTTCAGAAGGCCTGCAGCCTCTGGACAGACAGTGAAGATAGGCTGCTGTGACGTCCATCTGTGGGCCTTGTGATCATCAGCATCCATGTTTCTGCTCCTCACCGGAAAATATGGCCCAGCCGTTATGGATGTGAAAGAGGAAGCAGGTCACTGAGGTGAGTTAGACCCACCACCCAGAGAAAGCTGTGTTCACAAACCCCCCAACACTGAGTCTGCACCAACACCTCCAGAACCAGGTTAAAAAAAAACACAATCACAACACTAACAACTAGTTACCCTGATGACTATGAAGACAAACGGCAACCTCTGAGATGAGAGGAAGCAAAGGAGGAGAAGGAGAATGAAAGACATGACGTGAACACGGAATAAACTCCCTGCAGATGGTTCAGGTTTTTGGTCAAACTAGCCTCCAGAAGAAGAGATGATGAAATAAAGAGTAAAAGAACAGATTTACAACTAAAACATGAACTATCAAAATAAACCCAGACTGGAAACATCTGAACAACCAGCCAGACATCCCAGCAACAATCCCCTTCACCTCCATCAAACCTCCAGCCCAATAAAGGAACCAGGTTAGCAAAGCCACAGAGCTAGCATGCCGCCATCCTTCCTGTTTTTCAAAAGTGATCCTGTTTCCATGCCGTTTCTCAGGATTCTGTGATGAATGAGAAGGGTTTCCCTAAAGATGGAGGTCAGAATTCCTGTCAGAAACAGTGAGATTTTTACTGGTTTAGAGCTTCATGTTCATTTCCAAGCATTACAGGCACCTGTTACCTATTTCAGGAAATTGAGACCCTCACATTTAAGCTGAACAAATGTATAAACTTCCAGAATTTGGCAGGAAAAGTGGGCGTGGACAGGAAGTGTGTGGGTTTGTGTCTTCTCATGCTTTGGTTGGTGAATGCTTGGTTCTGTCTTTCAGACATGTCACCAGGGTTTTCATTATGGTAGAAATCAGTTCCTTCCAGGTCAAAAGGTCAGCTCTGCTCTAGTTTTTCATGTCTTCACTGATGGAAGCGGCTAATGAGAGGCATTCAGGTAAAACAAAGGTTAAGGAAAGTTGTGTGCAGATGAACCAATCTGCATTGTTGAGCCGAGTCTCTGTGACCTGAAGCTTCATGACTCTAAAGCTTAAACTACATTAAAAACTAACATTAACAAACATTTGATCAAATAAAAAAACAACCAAACGTCACTTTTTTCCCAACAACTTATTGAAACCAAACCCAGCTAGTGAACCACCTCTATGCTCAGGTGTGACCTCACCTGTCTCTGCCCCACACAGCAGCCTCCCCAGAGCTCACCATAGCCAGCAGCGGCGTTTGTGGATGTCCTGCTTTAGGCTCCTCGCTGGCTTTCACACAAACTTTCTGTGAGTTCTTCATCCTCTGCTTCTGCTCTGGATTGGCTGGTTTGTCTTCAGCTGCTCCACAGTCCGACCACAGCCCTTCTGACTTAAGGTTTGTGTGGGGAACATTCAGAAAGCTACAAGCTGGCCTCCTGGACCTGTCAGTTTCTGGTCTGGTTCCCACAGGCTGGTGTGCTGGACGTCTGTTTTTAACAAACGACACATGAACCACATGCTGCAGTTGAACCTGCTTGAAAGGAGGCAGGCTTTTTACTGAGCTCAGACAGGTTTATTGATGATCAATTTTTGTTAGATCCCACAGACCTTAAATCTGCTGTAAAGGTGTTTTCTAACATCTCAAACTAGTTGACTTTTTTCCAGTTAAGTTACGTGTCGCCGTAGAGACCGGCCTGTCTGTCCTGTGTGTTAGTGCGCTCCCTGCTGTTCATCTGCAGCACCTCCTCTGAAGGAGGTGACTGTGCTCTGCAGGGAGGAGCTTCAGCGCCTGCGTCAACCACAGATTTTAGGTAGCCAAGCGGCTGCTCGGGGACCGGCTGCTCCTCTCTGGGACCAATTACTGTAAAGGGGGGCTGGCACTCTGCTCATTAAGGCTGCGGTTACCTTCATAGCAGATGATTACTTTCTGATGATGTCACCTGAAATCAAACATCTGACACATTTTTGCTCCACAGACAAATAAATATTAAAATATATCGAGGTAGTTTGAGTGGTCAACTCTTCAGAGGCCAAACTTAACCGCAGTGTGCTCTCTGACCTTTACCTGACCTTGCTCCACAGCAGTGGTTCTGAAATATACTTAAATAGTGCTTTGCTTTCATCAAAGGCCCAAAATACTTTGCAATCACTGTCACCCATAAACACACACAAGCACACACTGGTGGCGGCTCCGCTGGCAACAACCGATAACCACCAGGAGCAATGTGGGGGTTCAGTGTTTTGCTCAAGGACACTTGGGTGGGCAAGGCGGGAACCAAACTTTTAATCTTCCGATCAGTGTTCGACCGTTCTACCTCTGCACCACAGCAGCCCCAATTGTGCAAGAAGAACTTTAGATTAAACATCAAAACTCCACAGAGAAGGGACCCCGCTGGGATTTGAACCAGCACTTTCTCACTAGACAAGAGTGCTAACCACTACACCACTGTGCCAATAATGTAATTCATCCTTTAAATCCTACCGAAATGAATGACTACAATAAAATGTATTAAAATGTAAACTAATGACTGAATTGTTCAAAATATAAAGTTATCGTTGCATTTATTGAACATCATCCAAATCTGCATTAATGTTCCAAACACCCTCCTGGCGCCCTGTGCCGACAGTTCAGGTGAACCTCGCCTTCACCCAACAGCTCTGGGTTTTCTGAGGAATGCAGCTCTCTGTGCGTTCCTGTGTTGTCAGCATTAAATACAATCATACTTTTCTCTGATATTCAGAGCTTTAAGTAGAAAGTTGAAAAGGTGTTTTTGTTTTAATCTTGGTTTGTTTTTGATGGTGCTTCAGTTAAAAGAGTTCTCCTGGCTTTTGTTCCTCTCCACATTCAGGAGATCTTCACTCTGACGTTGATTCCTGCTTGGCAGAACCTCTTCCCATAGAGGGAACCGCAGCTCCTCGGCTCATGATGAGGAAAGACTGCAGCTGACACGGAGACTCGCCATCATCATCATCATCATCGCTTCTCATGGAGAAGAGGAACCAGCAGTGATGCATGGAAACTGCTGGGACTCAAAGAGACTTCTCCTCTCAGGAAAACAACCAGATGAAAATGGGAAACTGTTGTCCACAAGACATCTGTTTTTTATGGGATTCTTTCCAGCCTTTTTCCCACATAATTAATAAATAAGAAATGGTTTCCTCTGAACCAAAATGAGGTTGTGACCTTGAGTGTGAAACTCCTCCCACTGTTTGTTAGCAGCAAGCCCAACAGAAGGTTGTTGTCCTCAGGAGTTGCAGCAGTCCTGCAGCTCTTTGTGTCATCAGACCTGGAGCTCCAGGTTCAGTTTCCAAACCAGTGTCTTTCCCAACAGGAGGCTTTCTTCATCCACAAGCTTCTCTGAACAGAGGCTGCAGGAACCAGGGAGCTTGTTGGTATGGAGAAGAGTCCTAATCTTTGCATCATATGGTCGGTGTGTTTGTCAGCAACCAAGTTTTTTCTTTCTGAGGCGGGCAGAGGCGTGAGTTGGCTCCCTGAAGGAAGAAACCAGCAGACAGAGGAAACTGATCAGCAGACAGCTGACCGACAGGAAAGAAGGACGCTGCCGCCCCGACGCCCAACCACAGCTCAACCCTTTTATCTTCAGCCTCTTCAAGAACCTTTTTTACTTTCTGGGTTCTACATTTTTACTTAAAGGAGGAACTACAGCTTGGGCATCCTGCTGCCTCCTCCTACTCTTCCTCAGTATCCTCTTTTAAACCCAACCAACCCCCATTTTCAGGTTATCCTTTGGTTTTAATGTGGACTTGGATGATTGGCTCAGCAGATGGTGCTCTGTGTGGAGCAGAGGCTGAGACCCGGCTCAGACAGGACACTTCTCTCTGGTCATGGGATGCTGCAGTGTGACCCAGAGGCACACAGGAGTGGATGACGTGGGTCCTGATGAGATAGAGCTGCTGGAACTCCCAGGAGATAGTTTGGGGTAAGAAAAAAAGCATCATGTTTATGTCCAAAAGACAGAAAAAAGAGGAAGACTCTCCTGCCTAAACAGAAAAATAGAGATGAGAGGAAGTGGAACCAAATGAGACTGATTCCTTTGAAAGTTGCTCTTCTGTAACTCTGTTGCTCTTCTGTAACCCTAGTTTTCAGCTGCTCAAATGGGCTCTTGTTGTTTTAAAGAAGGAAGTTGTGGCGTTGTGTTTGGGAGAAGGGCAGCGGCATGGTTCTCACTGGTGTTTTGTGTGTCATGTCTGGAGGGGGAAACATGAAGCCGGACAGGATCCTTCAAAGGTTCAGCCATCTCGCTGTGTTCATCAGTGACAGGAAGGAGCAGCACGTGCACAACAACATGCATGAAGATCCTGACCGGCAGCAGAACTTCAGTGTGTTCACGCTGAACCTGGGCGGTTGGTGAGGCTGCACTGATGTGATTAGCAGATTAATATGAGACAATGGCTGCGGCGTGGCGCGCTGGCACATAGAGGCAGGGCAGGACAAAGCTCTGGGGGATTAGCAGAAGGTTCATCACAAACTGCTGCTTCCTTCCACTCGTGGTCTGAAGCTGCTGCTCAAAGATATGTCTATGCTGCGTTGATTGGCAGATTAGAGCTGTTCAGAGAAATGTATGCTGGGAAACTAAAGATAAATCTACAGCTTTGCTCTCACACCACAGAGTATGAGAAAAGAGTGCACGTGCACATGCACAGCTCTGATGAGAACTGAACTTTAGTTGATGTCTGAACTTCTGGCACATCAGCAATTCAAAGACACAAACCAGGATTACTGCTGACTTTAACGTTCATGAAAGACATCCATCTGTTGTCTTTATTCGCCGTAGCCCATTGCACTCCTGGGCCAGGGCGGGGTCTAGAGCAGGACACGCCCACCAAAGAGAGCCTTCAGACACATGAAACAGCTCGTGTTGCTGAACCTTCACGCAGTGATGCTGACCTTCATGCTCTCATGTGTGGGAAGATCTGGAATCTTCAGTGTCTCAGATTGGACTGACCAGTAGATGGTGACGGAGTCCTCGTTCAGAGGGCAGAGGCAGCTGCAGTGACCACGAGCTTGAGGCTGTGACCTCAGACAGTGAAACACAGGAAACTGAGCTGAAACTGTTTCTGAGAAAATGATCCAGAAAAGGCAGCAAAGCGCATGTGGGTCTGTCTGCATCTGATCTTTTTAATCCGATTATGTCTGGGATTGGGGGGGCAGCAGACATGGTGTTCTTTTTGAGTTTTAAAGCTTGTTTGATGAGTTCTGTATCTCCCGACGTTGTGAGTTCAGCAGGCCTCTAACAGCAGCACAGACCACGACGCTGCTGCAGAACCTGCTGCAGAACCTGCTGCAGAACCTGCTGCAGAACCTGCTGCAGAACCTGCTGCAGAACCTGCTGCTTGCCTGAGAGAAGAACTAAAAACTCACAAACGTGACTTTTGCAGAGTTTGGAGTCCAGGAGAGGCCAGACTTCAGCTATCACTGAGGAACGGCAGAGATGAGCAGCAGCTGCAGCCGCCGGCTCCGAGGCCGTCGGGGCGTCTCCTGGAACCAGAGGTCATTAAAGCTGTTGCTGTTTGCTCATGACAAAGTCAGAACCAACGCTCAGGTTGTGAACTTCCACTGCCTGAATGCGGTTGAGTTGTTGGGACCACTTCATGAGAGCATGCTACTCTGCAGGAACGCAGTGGAGGGAGTTTGGATTCTCTTTTATGATTGAAAGTTTACAGAAGCAGAGCTAACACTCCCACTACTGTCTGACAGAAATCCTCCACGTTCCTTTCTCGGCTGAATCAGTCCCATTTCTTCCTCAGAGACGGACTCAGTTCACATCTTTGGATGTTTTGGAGCCTCAGACGTGTGCCGGTGCTTCGATCTGCCAGCAGGTGGTGCTGTGGGGCAGGAGCAGAGAGGAGCTGCACCACAGGATCTGCTCCCAGCAGCCCATCAGGGGCTGGGAGGGTCAGGCTGCACCCCTGTATGGAGAGGTCCTTCATTCCTCCCTGGTGTCTCTGTGGGACCGACACAGCCGGGTGAGATGAGAGGACTTCTGCAGCTCATCTTCATGTCTCATCGTCTGCAGAAACCCTTGTGAACATTTCAAACATGAAAATGTCTGAATGACTGATGAGGCAGAAATTCTGTTTATCCCATCAGGAGACCAGCGAACTCTTCCTGGTTCTGTTCTCCTTCCATCTGCTGATTCTGTCCCTGGACCACTCCAGACAGGACTTTACCTATCAGGTTCTTTTCTAGATCTTATTCAGAAACTCCTCCAGCAGAAAGTAGAAGGTTTGAATGTCTGAGCAACTGACCCCCTGAGCATGTAAATGCAGTGAAAACCAGCCTGTTCGGGATGTACATGTGAGTCTGAAGAACATTTTAGAATCAGACTCTAATATCTTGTTGGTTCAGCTTTTATGAGCAGTTGCAGGTCAGGAGCTGCAGACAGGCTGGCATGAGCAGCAGCAATGGGTTGTGGGTAAAAACTGAAGTCTGGTTAAAGGTCCATCAGCTGTGACACAACTGGATGTTTCAACCCCCCAATCCACATGTGGAGTGTTAAGCAGATAGGCTTTGGGCCCTGCAACATGGACTTGAACCCACAATGACTCAGTTTCAAGGCAGACACTCCTTCACTAGGCCAGTCTGGCATTTGGCAGTAAAAGGAGGTTTAAATAAAGTTTGAACGGCCTCCTGTTCGGCACCTTCAGCAGGACAGAAGGCCTCCATGGAAAAGCCATCTCTGTTGGAGAGTTTCTGAGCTGAAACCGGGCTTGATCCAGAACAAAGTCAGAGATGTTTTCCTTTGCAGGGCGTTCTTCCTCTCTCTGGACTTTCTGTGAAGGCGGTTTCTCTGGAACTGGACACGCCCCATTCCCCACTCGGGCTCGAGATCAGCGGTGAGCCGGGAGACCTTCAGGGTCAGCTCAGTGGGATGTACTGATCTGGATTAATTGTTGTTCACCTCTTCCATCAAGGTCCAATGATGGAGTCAAAGGTGTTTGTCTGTGCCAGCGCTGCAGACCTGCAGAGGTGGATGCAGCTCATAGAAGACAGGAGATCCAGGTCCATGAAGCAGCCCACCGGCCCGTCCCACTGCGCTCTCTCCTACCTCGTAAGGCCCAACATCTTCCGTGGGAATGCTGCCTTTGAGCTGCTGCTAACACCTGGTTCTTCTACTGGTCCTCCAGCTGCCGTGTGATGAGCCTTGGAAAAGAGAAGAGCTGAAGAAATACTTGCTGCACGCTCCGATCTGGCAGTGGGAGGGCTCCCCCATTCAGCACATGGGGCCGCCAGCGTGCATGTCTGAGGTTCACATCACCAACTCCAGGCAGGCAAGAACTCCCCTGCAGCCATCCACTGAAACCCACACTGATGCTTTTCTCAGGAGTTAATCAGAACCAGAACTGCAGGGATCACTCATCTAAAAAATGTTATTTATCTTAAGCTGTAATTGATCTAAATTAGTTGTAATAAGAACTCTACGGACCAATCGCTGTCCTCTAAAACAAACTGAAAGGAAAAGAGCTCAGCTTCATGAAAGGAAACCCAGTTTGGTTGAATGAACTTGAATGCAGCAGTTTAACCCAGAAGGCAGAAACACCAGACGGAGCTTCCTGAAAGGTTAGGAAGAAACAGACCCGGGGGTCACACAAGGTCATCAACAAACGTTCTCCTGAACCATCAGACGCTGCTGAAGAACCTTTCCTCGTCTGCTCAACCTCTCTCTGAAACGTGTTTTTTCAGGTATGTCAAGAAAGGTTGCTGGTTCTCTTTCCTCAGGATCTGCTGCTGCTTTCTGTTGACAGCAAGCGGCTGAATGTGAAATACGAGGTAAGATGACAGAAACGCTCTTCATGAAGCGTCTGCTCTCTCACAGCAGAGGCTCAGACCTGCTGTCTGAACAAACTGAGACTTCTCATTCATGAGATGTCCTTCATTCTTCACTAAGGATCAAAGACGGTCCCCTTTCACGAAAACATCTTTTGTTCAAACAGGGCCGGTTAGCCCGACACAGCATCAGAGCCGTGGAGCGCTTCGCCCTGGCCGGGCGGCTGCAGTTTGAGCTCACAGGTATGCAGCACTCACACAGGACTTGCTGTTATGACTTCTGTTGAGATCTAGAGGGGAGAAGCGCCATCATGTAACTGTAATGGCTTTTTTTTGTTGTAGGTGAACTGCTGGAGCCGTTGCTGGTCTCCTGCTCCTGCCCTGAGGACTACCAGGACTGGATGTTTCATCTGCAGCAGGTTGGACTGTGTCCTGTTTGTAGCCCTCTGTGATAAACCTGGATGATGGTGTGAAACCAGGACACAAAACGAAAAACAGTTTGAACACTCCAGACTTAAACTAGTTCAGTTCTGAATTCAAGTACTAGAGCATATCAGAGGAACATTTAGACCCTGAACATTCAGCAAATACAAACACATTTGAACTGTTGCTTGTTTTTATTTATGTAGCATTTGAATGGAATGAAAAGGAGGATTCTTCTGATCAATCTGAGTTTTAGACAAACAGAAACAATCAAAAACGTGTTTTATGAATAATCAGGAAAACAATTCAGCCTTGAAGATCAAACTAATCAAAATTTTTGTTGTCTGGATGTGAGGCATTCAATGTAAAGCTGATAGTTTTGTCTGATATCTAACCATCTCTATTTGCTAACCTTTAACATTTTCCGCCTCTTACCTTGAACCAGAGGTTGGACATTTAGAATAAAGGAAGAAGGCCATCATGTTTATGTGGAAACTCAGAACAGAGCAGCTAAATGCTGCAGGATGCAGCTGGATGTACCTGTGCATAAGATCTTAAATGCATCATTATGCAACCTTTTTACTGACATTATTGGTTTTTTCTTACTTTGTCATTTAGTTTACTTACTAAAAAATGTAATCTTGTAAACTTAAGGGCTAGAACCTGAAAATGTGGGTTTTGGGTCAGATTTTCCATTCATTCTTCTCTGCTGACACAGAATGCTTTTTTGGAGCAGCACTTTTCAGATCCACCCTTTAAATGTATTGAGCATTCAGCATCTTTCCTGTGTGACCTTAGAGGATCTTAATAGCTTTCTATGTTCTGACTTCCTCTTCACGAGGAAACTCCGTCCTGCAAGCTTGTTTCAGTGCATCTCTGGGCTGCAGAGGCTGCGCTTGTGTAGAACCGAGCCATCTCTGCAGAAATCCTGTCATGTCTTTGATCCGCAGCCAGACAGGAGCGGCCACCTTACTCTGAGGCTCGATCCGTCTCCAATTGCTCTGAAGCTGCAGGAGCGTCGGAAGGATTCCCCGGCCCATCAACGGAGGCAGCTGACCGTGCAGCAGAACCACCCAAGATTACCCTGAGATTAGAATCCCTAAGAACTGTATGTTGCTGTTTTTCAATATACATAATAAATAAATAAACCCGTTGTCATTTTCCGCTCAGAGCAAAGCAAGATTCCGTTTATTTCAGTGGTTAAATGTTGGCAGCAGAAATCCGGGAAACTTCCTGCAGATTTCCTTTCATTTGTGTTCTTTAACTAATCAGACAACATAAATGAAGGTTGTAAAAGTAAATGAGTCCTGGTCTGTACTTGGAAGATCCATGAGCACCAGGGCCTGAGGAGCATAAATACTCATGACCTCGCTTAGTGGGGGGGTTAAATCTGCAGTCGAGTCTTCCTCACAAAGGTCACTTTGGTTTATGAACATCCATATTTCAGAAACAAATAACCTTAAATTAAATACGTTTTAAGTCAGAGACCATAAAAAGACTAAAGTTGTGTCTAAAAAAGTTTGTTTCTGAAGTGTTACAGCAGTCAGATAAATAAAAGGACATCAGTTGCAGTGCATCAGTTGGGGGCTGTTTTCAGCAAACTGGTCTGTATTTACAGCAGCAGGATGGGGGGGGGCATCACTTTAGGAAGCTTCATGACTGGAAATGAAGAGTTTCCTGTGACTCACTGGAAGGTTTCAGTTCAGTCTGAACTAAAATAGAGTTTGGCACTTCTATCGGGGTTTGGCTGATGGAAAACAGAAAAACACACTGCAGGCCGTTTAAAGGGAGGTGTGTGCGTGTCTGTGTGTGTCTGCGTGTGTGTGTGTGTCTGCGTCTGTGTGTGTGTCTGCGTCTGTGTGTGTGTCTGCGTGTGTGTGTGTGTCTGCGTCTGTGTGTGTGTCTGCGTCTGTGTGTGTCTGCGTGTCTGTGTGTGTCTGCGTGTGTGTGTGTCTGCGTCTGTGTGTGTCTGCGTGTGTGTGTGTGTGTTATCAAGAGAGTCACTCTTTCACTGAAAGACCTGAAGGAATCCTAAATCTGTCAATCCTAGACGTCCGGCTCTGCAGGTGAAGCCACAGATCCAGTTTAGATGGTTCAGAACCACAAAGCTGTGAGACTAAGCTTAGAGGAGGCACAGTGGAGCGGACTGTCCATGGACTGAAGAACTGGACTGAGCGAGCGTGCTTTAAACCGACTCCAATCAAAGAAGTCAATTCATTTTTTCACCATATGGACGCCGCCATGTTGGGAGGCCACACCCATACCACGTGAAGGCGGGCAACACAAAAATCTGTCAATCAAAAGTTTTGAACTGGAGGTGGGGGTCAGCAGGCTCCACCTACTTTTACTGAGGTATCTGATTGGTCAGTTTATCCATTGAATAACTTGAACTACAGAAAAAATATAAGGAAGAATCATCAAGAAGATGTTAAAAAAGGAATCAGAGCAAAAGGTTATTCTGACCAACAGAATGACTCAGTAACAGCTGTTTGTTCCTACATTGACGTATGTGGGATTTTGCAGGTACTTCCTGTTTGGAACACCAGGGGGCGGAGTTGCTCAGTCCAGTTCTCACTTAATGGGAGAGACTTGCTGTGGTCAAAGCTGCTTCTGTTCTGGTGAGATCTGAACTGACTTCAGCTGACCCCACGCCCGTTAGCTCATCGTCCTGCAGACCGGGGAAAGACCAGGGGTGCATCCGTGAAACAGATGTTTCACTGCAGCAGAAATGCATTTGGTCTGAAAATGTTTAGCTTAAATTTTTTGATCAAAAATGTTTTGGAAATCTGAAATCGGATCCCTCGTGGCGTCTAGAGCACATCAACCTACATATGGACCCTCCGGCCTGTCTGTCCGCGGCTGGTGAGCTGTGCTCAGTCCTCCAGTTTCTGTGTGACACATTTGATGCGGATATTTTCCCGGAGGTTTCGGAGACGTGCACTGCGACTTGTGATTTCTTCCACGTAGGTTTTGGGGAACCAGCCCCGCTCCCCATCTGACAGGCGGATGCCCTCCACCCAGCCTGGGAATCCAACACACACGTGATGCTCACAGGATGGTCTGACTTTGGTTTCACTGAGGTTAGCATGGAGGCTCTTACCGTCACTCGTTATTATCTTGGCGTGAAGGATGTCTGCTTTTTCCAGAGTTAACTCGTCGTGTTCCTGAGCTTGATAACTTTTGATGCACTGAACCTGCAAGATATCTGCAGAGAAAGAAAGACGGTGAGAACTGAATCAGGTCTGCAGGGTCTGGTGGTTCACATCAGCTCACCGTCATTCTCAGTGGCTTGCTCAATGTCTTCAAGTGGGTTTGATGGGAACATTGCTGTGATCCACCTCTGCTTCCCGCTTCTGAACAGAGGAGCAACAAGGCAGTTATGCACAGAGAAGCCTCCAGGTGAGCCACGTGACAGGCGGATGTTGCTCACTCAGTGTGGGACTTGAGCAGGATCTGATGCTTCAGCTGCTGGCCTTCACATAGCTGCAGGTGGAAGATGAAACCTGAGATGCCCTGCAGCTTCTGGCTGAGATCCTTCACCTTCAGCTCTCCAATCTTAGCATGGACAAACACCATGAACTTCCACGTGCTGCAAAGGGAAGGAGGAGGAAGGATGTAGATTCCCAAACACGTCACAGTGAGCTCACTAAAGCATTGAGCTCAGAGCAGCCGTGGCATCGATGGTTTTCTAGCAGTCAGAGATGAAACATCTTATTGGGTTTTTTACATCCAACACTTCTGTATGTTTCAGTCACATCAGTCTCATTTGGTTCAGACTGACAGCAGCATTTGAAGACCCCAAAGCATCATGGGAACAGAAACCAAACAAACTGAAACTTCTTCTCTTTTCAGGTTTGGTCTTGTTTAAACTTTTCCAGAAACTGTTTAGGTCGTTTATCTGCCCTTTGTCTCCATCTCTGCCCTTTGCACCGCTCGCTGTCGACGGCGATCACTTGTCTGACACCTGTTATTGGCTCCGGGGAGCTGTCAAGCGCTCACCTTGCACTGCCTGTGCCGCTGAGAGGTGAACCCCTACAATCTACGACCTCTGTGCCGGGAATTTCAGAGATCCCATCGGTCTGGGCCATCAAGGAACACCACGGACACGCTCCGGTTTGCACGCCAAGTGCACGGTCCATTTTAAACTAATATTTTTATTTGAATGACACCTTCTCTGGACTAAGTCTGGATGGAGACATGACAGCCGGAGACGGACCACATCCACCTCCATTCAAGCTGTTGCTCCTCGTCTTTGGAACTCCCCCCCAATGCCACTGCGTCAGATTAACTCTGTTGAGTGTTCCCAGGTCAAGACGTTTTTATTCAGGAGAGCTTTCGGTTGATTTTATTCATTGTTATACTTGTTTTTAGTTATTTGATTTTATTTCCTCTCTGTGTTTGGATTTTATGCTTCTTTTGTAAAGCACGTTGTGATTCTTTCTGGAAAAAGTGCTGCAGAAATCAAGACATTCTATTCTATTCTATTCTATTCTATTCTATTCTATTCTATTTGTTTCAAATGAATGTTCTTGTCTTGAGGAGCAGAGAAGGAAACAAAGGTTTGGAGCGTTGAAGCATTTGAACATTTTTGGACCAACACACATGTGCCTGCAGACCGTCAAAAACAACAAAAAAGCAATGTAAATCAGAAACAGTTCTTTTCTGATTCTTCATCCTCCTGTGGAATGGTCATTAAAAATCAGTTTCCATGGCAACATGTTAAGAACTCAAGTGTAAATGTTCTTTAGCGTTCTTCAAACAGCAACTAACGATGTTATGAAAATCAGTTTGTTCCATTTGCTGGATTTGATCAGCAGCAACTGTCACAAACTCAGGGCCTTCAAAGGTTCACCTGAACGTAGTTTTTCTGGTTTGGGGTCAGAGGTGATGGTCAGTGAATGCTGAAGCTGCAGGAGGCCCGACCTGCTGTGGCATCACTCACTCTTTCCGCCTGGACAGCAGCAGACAGTCGTTGAACAAATGCAGGTACACCGGCTTGGTGGGCAGCTTCAGCTTTGATCCGGAGATGCTCATCATCTGAGTGTCCACTTCCAGAAGTTCACCGTGTTTCACCAGCCAGCGGGACTGAGAGATGAGCGGAAAGATCTGCAGCAGAAGGAGGGATGATGAAAAAAAGAGCTTCAGCTTCGATCCAAAGCCCTCAAACTGGACTCACTTTGCCTTCAAAGTGAATCTTCTTGTTGAGGTGGATGAGCTCCTCCATCCTCTTCATTGACTGCACGCTGGAGTTACACTCTCTGATGATCTGAGCAGCACAACATGGTTATTTCTGCAGACAATAGTACAGCAGCTCCTGTTACAGATCCTGACAGGCACCTTTTTCAGCTCATTGAAGGCTTTGGTGGCGGTGTCTTCATCTTGTGATCCTGGAGCCGTTCGCTTCAAGATATTCTGAGAAACAAAGGACCTTTCGTCACGTGCTGCTGGCAGGACAGAAGCACAATGCTGATCCCAACATCAGCTCTGTCTAACTGAGCTTCAGGTGAGAACATGCAGTCATGTACCTCCACGAGCATCTTCAGCCGTGTGATCCTCTGAAACGGGAGGATCAGAAAAGAGGTCAGAGGGAGTCTTTGGCACACTGCGTCCTCCTCTAGGCGGGCCAGGATGCCCGGGAATCGAGGGTTTTCCAGCCTGAGAAGACAGAGGAGAGGAAAAAGCTGCAGCACTTCAAGGCGAGCCATCAGCAGTTAACAGCTGAGGAGCTTCACAGAAGAACTGCTCTCAGATTCTGGGGCTCCAGTCCAAGCAACAACTCACAGCAGTCGCTGGTACGTCTGCTCCTGATAAGCCTGGTTGGTTACGTAAGGCAGGTAGACTCTTCGCAGAGCGGTGCAGTGGTCCAGGACGATGTCACAAACATCAAAACGGAGAATGTCCTCCTCCAGCCGGCGCTCCAGGTCCTGCAGAAACCTGCAGAGAAAAAACAATCTGCTCAGAGGAGGTCTGATGAAAGCTGAGACTGAGGGAAAATCTGCAGCACTTCACCTCTCACTGACGGCTTTGACTTCAGGGAGTTTGGAGAAGAGCCACTGCTTCTCCTGAGCGCCCAGACACTCAGCCAGCTCCTGGGACAACATAAAGTGGTCCACTGCAATGGTCAGGCTACGGATGTAGGACGCCTCTGACGTCACCAGCTCAAACTTTGCCTGAGGACAAGAAGATGCTGTTTGATCCTCCTGCAGCACTCCAGCAGAGAACTTCCAGGATGAAAAGCCATCATCTTGCCCACCTCCTGTAATTTCCTCTGCTCGTTGCTGAAGTTGTCCAGCTGGCCGCTGGTCCGAACGTCCGGAATGTCCTGCCACAGGGCAAAAGCAGAACCTCTTGAGGAGCGAAAGGAGCTGGACGGGGACAGATTTGATGGAGACGGGGTCCCATCAGACCCGTCGTCCCTCAGGCCCTCCTCCTCTGTGCCGGGCTCCTTCCCCTGCTGTCTCTGGATCTCTCTGTTGATGGCAACATCACTGTACTCCTGGTACAGGATCGCTGCAAAATCACAATGTCGACAAAGTTAACGCTGCCAGAAACCCACACAGCCTGGAGTTCTGGCAGAGCAAGGACAGACATACAGCTGGGTAGGAACCGCGAGAGCCGGTTTGAGCCTAGAACTGGAGCGACGCTGCTCCAGTCCTCCTCCATGGACTTCTTCCTCATCCTGGGGAGGAGAAGTCAAAGGATCTCAGAACATGTTTGGCTCCACTCTGAGGGAGCGTTCTCCTGATCACCTCCTCATTACCCGAGTTTTGTGCTCCACCGATGCGCACCGTCACTGCTGGGCAGGGGGGGCGCATGTCCAACAGGACTGTGGGGGGCGCCATCACCGGAGCCTCCAGAGCCGCGGTGTCTGGACTTATCTGTAGAAGGTCAAAATCAAATGAAGGATCAGTACTTTGTGGTGACATCGCTGTCAGACTGTAGCTACAGATGGACTGAAAGGTGAAAATGGAAGCCAGAAAAACACACGTTCACACCGGACGTGTGACGCCCTGTCATGTGATGTTCACACCGGACGTGTGACGCGCTGTCATGTGACGTTCACACAGGACATGTGATGTGCGGTTATGTGACGCACTGTCATGTGACGTTCACACCGGACGTGTGACGCCCTGTCATGTGACGTTCACACAGGACATGTGATGTGCGGTTATGTGACGCACTGTCATGTGACGTTCACACCGGACGTGTGACGCCCTGTCATGTGACGTTCACACAGGACATGTGATGTGCGGTTATGTGACGCGCTGTTATGTGAAATGTTCACACAGGACATGTGATGTGCGGTTATGTGACGCCCTGTCATGTGATGTTCACACAGGACATGTGATGTGCGGTTATGTGACGCGCTGTTATGTGAAATGTTCACACCTGACGTGTGACGCGCGGTTATGTGATGTTCACACCGGACGTGTGACGCGCAGTTATGTGAAATGTTCACACAGGACATGTGATGTGCGGTTATGTGACGCCCTGTCATGTGATGTTCACACAGGACATGTGATGTGCGGTTATGTGACGCGCTGTTATGTGAAATGTTCACACCTGACGTGTGACGCGCGGTTATGTGATGTTCACACCGGACGTGTGACGCGCGGTTATGTGAAATGACGCGCGGTTATGTGAATGTTCCACCAACGGACGTGTGATGTGCGGTTATGTGATGTTCACCACCGGACGTGTGACGCGCGGTTATGTGAAATGTTCACACCGGACGTGTGATGTGCGGTTATGTGAAATGTTCACACCGGACGTGTGATGTGCGGTTATGTGACGCCCTGTCATGTGATGTTCACCACCGGACATGTGGATGTGCGGTTATGTGACGCACTGTCATGTGATGTTCACACCGGACGTGGTGGATGTGCGGTTATGTGAAATGTTCACACCGGACATGTGATGTGCGGTTATGTGACGCGCGGTTATGTGAAATGTTCACACCTGACGTGTGACGCGCGGTTATGTGATGTTCACACCGGACGTGTGACGCGCAGTTATGTGAAATGTTCACACAGGACATGTGATGTGCGGTTATGTGACGCCCTGTCATGTGATGTTCACACAGGACATGTGATGTGCGGTTATGTGACGCGCTGTTATGTGAAATGTTCACACCTGACGTGTGACGCGCGGGTTATGTGATGTTCACACCGGACGTGTGACGCGCGGTTATGTGAAATGTTCACACCGGACGTGTGATGTGCGGTTATGTGATGTTCACACCGGACGTGTGACGCGCGGTTATGTGAAATGTTCACACCGGACGTGTGATGTGCGGTTATGTGAAATGTTCACACCGGACGTGTGATGTGCGGTTATGTGACGCCCTGTCATGTGATGTTCACACCGGACGTGTGATGTGCGGTTATGTGAAATGTTCACACCGGACATGTGATGTGCGGTTATGTGACGCGCTGTTATGTGAAATGTTCACACCTGACGTGTGACGCCCTGTCATGTGATGTTCACACCGGACGTGTGACGCGTTGTCATGTGACGTTCACACTGGACATGTGATGTGCGGTTATGTGACGCACTGTCATGTGACGTTCACACTGGACATGTGATGTGCGGTTATGTGACGCCCTGTCATGTGACGTTCACACTGGACATGTGATGTGCGGTAATGTGACGCACTGTCATGTGACGTTCACACCGGACATGTGATGTGCGGTTATGTGACGCCCTGTCATGTGATGTTCACACAGGACATGTGATGTGCGGTTATGTGACGCGCTGTTATGTGAAATGTTCACACCTGACGTGTGACGCGCGGTTATGTGATGTTCACACCGGACGTTGGGATATGAATGTTCACACCGGCAGTGTGATGTGCGGTTATGTGAATGTCACACCGGACGTGTGACGTGCGGTTATGTGAATGTTCACACCGGACGTATGACGTGCGGTTATGTACGCCCTATTGAAATGTTCACACCGGACGTGTGATGTGCGGTTATGTGACGCCCTGTCATGTGAAATGTTCACACCGGACGTGTGATGTGCGGTTATGTGAAATGTTCACACCGGACGTGTGATGTGCGGTTATGTGATGTTCACACCGGACGTAATGACGCCGAGGTTATGTGAAATGTTCCACCCGGACGTGTGATGGGCGGTTATGTGACGCCCTGTCATGTGAAATGTTCACACACGGACGTGTGTATGTGGCGGTTATGTGAAATGTTCACACCGGACGTGTGATGTGCGGTTATGTGATGTTCACACCGGACGTGTGATGTGCGGTTATGTGAAATGTTCACACCGGACGTGTGATGTGCGGTTATGTGGATGTTCACACTGGACGTGTGATGTGGCGGTTTATGTGATGTTCACACGGACGTGTGACGCGCGGTTATGTGATGTTCACATACCGGACGTGTGATGTGCGGTTATGTGATGTTCACACCGGATGTGTGACGCGCAGTTATGTGAAATGCTCACACCGGACGTTTAAGCCTGTTTACGGAGACTTCAAGAGAAGTGGTCGCTTCAATGCGTGTTACTGATGGCGGTCTGAACAGAGCTTTAAGGATCTGACTCACAGTCGGGGTTGGGGCTCTGTCGGTCCCTGGAAGCCACCCGAGCCGACAGCGACTTCCCCAGCTTCAGAGTGAAGGAGCTTTTCCTTTGAGAAAGCTGCAGTCTGGAAATCAGCTCCGAAGCAGAGAAGCGGCGCCGTTCTTGGTCTCCATGGCGACAGCGCGCCAGAAAGCTTCCTCCTGAGGGGATGGACGTCTCTACACATCTGCTGTCCTCCTCAGCTCCTGGATCAGAGTCCCCTATGATCTGCAAAGGTTCTTCAGGGAAAATATCCTCTTGGCTGAGGTCTGCAGCCCCGTCTGTGGATGGGGGGGTGGAGGGGGTCCCCAGGGACGATAATCCACTCAGGTCCTCCTCCAGGAAAGAAGCAAAGGGTCCAGGAAAGATGTAGTCGGCCTCCAGAACCGGGCTGCTGAGAGACTCGTCACTCAGGCTGTCCGGAGAATAAACCTGCATTTTTCGCCCTGGAGAGAGAAAAATAGAAGTTATGAGAAGAACTCAGCCTGAAACCCCGACGCTTCCATCAACTCACGCATGGACTTCTCCTTGAGGGACCCCTGTGAGGTTCTTCTCTGAGGAAAGCTGTCTGGACCTGGAAACCCAGGGCTTTCAGGGGAGGATGAGGAGCACAGTACCTGAGCGTCCCAGCATTCTCTGTTGGTGTAAAGAGAGGACAGGGGCAGAGGCAGAGGGAGGCTGAGAGCCGCGTGGAGTGGACGACAAACACTTGTAACCATTCGATGCTGCTCTGTCTGCTCCAGTGAGGAAGTCCTGCTGGGATTTTTGGGTTGGAGCTCATCCATGGTACCTCCAGGAGGGTTCGGCCTCATGTTATGTTCACTGCCTGTCCGGTGGCGGGCCTTCTGCATGTCATTCAGTTCATTCAGAGTCTGACTGAAGCCCCTCAGAGGCAGAGAGTGGGATATGCATTCAGCATCAGAGATCATGCTTGGCCTCTGAGGGCCAAAACACTGTAGTCTGGGGGTCACCGATGGCTGCAGCTCGATAAAAGCCAACGTCTCCTGCTGGCACACGGCAACGTGCTTGTGGAGGAGAGGCCTGCCCTCTTTGGAGTCACTCGGCGCCTGGGGTTCTCCTGAGCGTGGGATCCACATGCTGGGACTCTCCCTTCTGTAGCCAAAGGCATGAAGGTGGGGCTGGAAATCAGGAAAGGTTGATAAGCCATACCCGGGGAACATGGCTGAACGGGCTCATGGGGGCTGCAGCAGAGAAAAGAAAGCAAACATTTTATCCAGACATGCCGGGGCTGTGGCTCAGGGAAGTACGTTGTTTAAAGTGCACTAAGGAGGCAAAACAAGGATTCACAAATGAGCAAAAACCTTCAGGATTTCCTTCTTCTGCACTTTTAGAAAACAGACTGAAACAAAAGCGACTACAGGTTAGTCTGATGCTTCTGTCCTGCAGGGTTAGCTTCTCCCAGAGAAGCTGATGTTAATTCTGGTCCCAAATCAGAGTATTCTGGTTCTCTGCTTTCCTCACCTGGATATGGGAATGTTTCTGACGTGACATCTAAAACACCAGCCACGTTCCACTGTTTGCCCCGTTTATGTCAGTACAAAGACCATGGTGACTCTGTAGAGCGTTTATTCTGTCCACATATCTGTGCCCTGCCAGAGATTAGAATCCCACTGCATTAACAAACTGGTCAATGGAAAGAAGTGAAGCCCGTGGCATCAAGACCAGGAATCTCCTCAGGATTCCTGATGGCTTCCACCTTGGAATGTGGATGTGGTGGATGAAAGATGGAGGATAAACCCCTCTGTGTATGTGTTACTGGAACAGGATGTACCCGGATCCAGGAAATCCCACCAATGGCTCCAAACGTCTGGACTGAAGTCCCAGCCATGGACCATGGCTGCACAGGGGAATGTCCTGATGCAGGATCCAAGATGTCCCTGAGAAAAACGGAACATCGCTGTAAGATGCTAGAACCCAAGAACCAGACGGAGCCCCATAACCTAGCAGCTACAGACTGAAGGAACATCTGCGTTGAGTTTGGAATGGAGGTTCAAAGGTCAAGGACTTTCAGAAGATGACTAACCAATTAGACACTATGAAGAGGTTGATACCATCCCAAAAATTAAACATCAAGAAGAAGGATCACAAGAAGATGGAGAAATAGGAAGGACTGCCTGGAGAGCTGATGGAAAAGGAGGTTCCTGTGATCCTTAAACTAGAAATGTCTCCAGTAGATCAGGAACAATCCAGGACCTCTGTGGAGGATCTGAGACCGGTCTGTGGGGGTCTGGTTGGACTGACATGAACATCCAAAGAAAACGTGACATGTCACATGACATGCGCCATGACAACAAGGAAACTC
Source organism: Oryzias woworae (assembly GCA_016861445.1). Lineage (NCBI taxonomy): Eukaryota > Metazoa > Chordata > Actinopteri > Beloniformes > Adrianichthyidae > Oryzias > Oryzias woworae. Next base: position 850,971 of record BOLG01001174.1, read on the forward strand.
CAGAGCGTGAGGAGCTGGATCTGGAGCTGCATCATCCTGAACCAGAACATCCCCGTTCAGCCCAAACTGAAACCAGAACAGCTTCAGCAGCTGCTTCTTTGACAGCACTGAGTTTTGGGAGTTGGTCTAGGAGACCATCTGGAGTGATGCTCTTGGAGATGAAACCCCACGCGGAGCAGACATCACTACGGATGTGTGAAGGGCTTGTCAAACACACACATTTGAAGTGTGCTGAGCTGTTTCCTGCTCTAATTAAAGGCCTGTACATCATGTTCAGTCCCTGTACTTAACGCACACACACAGGTAAGGCCAGCACATCCTCAACACCCTCACCTTTCACCTGAGCTCTTCTCTGAACAGGCGGTCATGTTGTGGCTCCGCCTTCCTGCAGCCTCTGTGGATAGCCGCCACCTTTTCTAAATGAATATTTACGGTGAGCCCCTTAAAGCCGGGAGCGGGTCGTGAAGTCCGATGTCCTCACAGACATCAGTGGAGCTCCGGCTTCCTCAGCAGGTAATCCTCAACTTCTGGACAGAACACCTGCTGAGGCTTTCTGAATAAAAGGTCACTGCATGTTATTTTCCTTTATCATCAGGAGCAGAATCTCAGCCAAGAGCAAAAGTCAAACACCTGAAGGGTTTGTGCTTTAGATGCCTCTGACACACCTGTGAGGTCAAACGTTTCTCTGAACAGTTTCTACCTGTTTGCATTTGTTAGAAAGTTTGAGTCAAAAACAGATTTTTGCCAAATGAGAGTTTTGCAGCACAGAGAGCGGCACTTAGTCATTCATGGACTTCACAAGAGACGAATCAAACTGAAATCCTGTAAGAAGAAATGTCAGGAAGGAGATGTTTTTACCAAGCGCATAGAAAGAGGTTTTTAGTGCTTCCCTCTATCGTTCCATCATCTGAGATTGTGGATCACAGAGCTGTTCAGTGTTCAGAGAAGTACAAATGTTAACCCGTAGACACAAACACCCGTACGGGGAGGCTGACCCGTACGGTTCTGCAGGCTCTTACTCTGTCCGGATTCATCAGCTGCATAGTCGAGCAGCTGCTAGCTTTAGCTTATGTACTGAAAGGCGAGTGAAATACAGAAACCTAAAAGTAAAAGCTACTAATACTCTCAATAACAACAAGCAAAATCACGATGTCATTAAATGTGGCTTACTAAACATTAGATCCATTTCCTCTAAGTCTCTTTTAGTCAATGAGTTAATGAATGATAACAAACTTAGCCTACTAGCCCTAACAGAAACCTGGCTCCAACAGGATGACTATGTTAGGTTAAATGAAGCAACCCCCCCTAATTATAATAACTATCAGAAATCCAGAATTTCTGGGAAAGGTGGTGGGTTAGCAGTAATATCACAGTCTAGCTTACTTCCTAACACTAAAGCCAAACATATTTATACTTCCTTTGAAAACATAATTTTGTCTATAAATCACTCAAACAGGAAAACTCCAAAATCTGTTTCATTCGTAATTATTTATCGTCCTCCTGGCCCATACTCTGAATTTCTAACTGAGTTTGCAGACTTTCTATCAACTATTGTTTTAGATTCTGATAACATAATAATAGTAGGGGATTTTAATATTCATGTTGATGTTTGACCACATAACTCCAATCTTGGCCTCTTTGAATTGGCTGCCGGTGCAGTACCTGATTTTTATGAAAATTCTTGTTTTTACTTTTAAGGCCCTGGCAGGTGCTGCACCTTCTTACCTCTCCAGCCTGCTTGTAAAATATTCCCCCCCACAGTCCTTACGCTCTGCAGACCAGTGCGTGTTACTGGTTCCTAGAACTAAACGGAAATTTCGGGGGGACCGTGCTTTTGCTGTGCTGGCTCCTAAACTTTGGAATCAGTTGCCACCAGCAATTAGAGAGGTCAAGCATTTGGAGAGTTTTAAAAAACAGTTATTCCTGCACTACAGCGTTTTAGCATCAACCTAGTCCTTTTATTATCCTGGTTTTAGTTTTACATTGTTTTACATTGGTTTTATTCTTTTAATGCTTTTATTCTCTTTGTTTAATTATTTTAAATCTGTTTTCCCTGTGTACAGCACTTTGGGCTTCCTTGGCTGGTGGTGGAAGGTGCTCAATAAATAAATAAATGAAAATGAAATGAAATGATGATCCCAGTGACTGTCTAGGAAATGCTTTCTCAGCTTTATTAGATAATGTTGGTTTCACACAAAATGTAAATGAACCCACTCACTGTCATAAGCACACCCTGGACCTTGTTTTAACTCATGGTATAGAGATCAGCCAGCTGAGTGTGCTCCCTCATAACCCCATACTCTCAGATCACTTTCTAATCACCTTTCAGTTTGTTCTAGAGAACTCCACCGCTCCAATAAATAAAGAACAGCTCAGAAGAACATTGACTGACCGTTCTGTATCTGAATTTAAACTTACAGTACAGCCAATATTTAGTAACATGTTGAGCAAACACTCTGAGAGCAGCCCCCATAGTTTCAGTCCCAGAAAAAATGATCAGTTTGTTGATGACTCCATGGAGGCCCTCAGGAGAACACTTGATGCTGTTGCTCCTCTGAAACCAAAACTATTTAGACAAAACCGAGTATCACCGTGGTACAACGCTGAAACACGCTCTCTTAAACAAGCAACCCGTAAGTTAGAAAGAGAATGGCGCCGATCCGGCTCAGAGCAGTCCCTGAATAACTGGAAATATAGCCTTTTAAATTATAAAAAATCTCTGCGTAAAGCCAGAACCCAATACTATTCAGCCTTAATAGCACAGAATGGAAATAATCCGAGATTTCTTTTTAGTACTATAGCCAGACTGACCAGCAGTCACAGCTCAGTGGAACCACATATTCCTGCTGCTCTCAGCTCTGGGGAATTTCTTTCATTCTTCAATTGTAAAATCCTAAATATTAGACAAAAGCTGAAAAAAGTTCTCCCTACTATCAGCCCAGAGCAGGCTAAAACAGTAGAAACAAAGGCATCTATAGAAACCTCTGGAACATTAGACTGCTTCACTGCTGTAGATCTAGCAGAATTAACATCACTTATTACTTCCTCCAAAAGCTCAACTTGTCTTTTAGACCCAATCCCCACTAAGCTTTTTAAAGAAACCTTCCCTTCAATTAATGAATCCATTTTAACTATAATAAATACTTCCATAGAAACAGGTTATATGCCACAGTCTTTTAAATATGCAGTTGTTAAGCTTCTTCTGAAAAAGCCCACTTTAGATCCTGGCATTCTGGCCAACTATAGACCAATATCAAATCTCCCCTTTATCTCAAAGATATTAGAAAGAGTGGTAGTTAAACAGCTATACTGCCACCTACAGGACAGTAGCCTCTTTGAAGATTTCCAGTCAGGGTTCAGACCTCACCATAGCACTGAAACTGCACTAGTTAGAGTCACTAATGACTTGTTACTGGCCACAGAAAAGGGATTAATCTCTATTCTGGTCCTGTTAGATCTTAGCGCAGCCTTCGACACTATAGACCACAGCATTTTACTCCAGAGATTAGAGCATGACATAGGGATCAGAGGATCTGCCCTTCAATGGTTTAAATCCTATTTATCTGATAGGTACCAGTTTGTTCATGTAAATGGACATTCCTCCCATTATAGTCGAGTTAGCTACGGAGTCCCACAGGGCTCAGTCCTAGGACCCATCCTGTTTATGCTTTACATGCTGCCTCTAGGGAACATAATCAGGAAACACGGGATTAATTTTCACTGTTATGCAGATGATACACAGTTGTATCTATCCAATAAACCTGACCAGAATGACCGCTTAGAGAAACTTAGTGCCTGCATTAGTGACATCAAGATTTGGATGGCAGTTAATTACCTCCTCCTAAACCCAGAAAAAACTGAGGTCATTATACTAGGTCCAAAATACCTCAGAGATGCCCTATCTGTTCAGATGGTCTCCCTGGATGGTGTAAATATAGCCTCCAATTCCACAGTTAGAAACCTGGGAGTTTTATTTGACCAGGATTTATCATTTAAGGCTCACATATCACAGGCTTGTAAAACTGCATTTTTTCATCTACGCAATATTTCTAGGATCAGAAACATATTATCTAGAAGCGATGCTGAAAAACTTATCCATGCATTTGTTACGTCTAGGCTGGATTACTGTAACTCTTTGCTAGCAGCTTGTCCGAAAAGTTCTTTAAAAAGTCTTCAGCTTGTTCAAAATGCAGCAGCTAGACTGTTAACAGGAACCAGCAGAAGAGAACACATCACTCCTGTATTAGCGTCACTTCACTGGCTCCCAGTTGAATCTAGAATCAAGTTCAAAATCCTTCTGCTAACCTATAAGGCCTTGAATGGTTTGGCCCCATCCTATATTAAAGATCTCATAGTGCCTTACCAACCAAACAGAACACTTCGTTCATAAAATGCAGGACTGCTTGTGGTTCCTAGAATCTAAAACCACAGTTGGAGGTAGAGCCTTTAGCCACCAAGCACCTGTTTTATGGAATAAACTCCCAGCTCATGTAAAAGAGGCTGACACAGTTTCTACATTCAAAGTTAGGCTTAAAACATTCCTCTTTGGACAGGCTTATTGCCAGGCTAGCTAGCAATTAGAGAATATTTAACTTACTGCTCCTCTGCCTCACCTGCTGTGATGGGGTTTTCCACACTGACTCTACTCGCTCCCACTCACTCTTCGTCTGCCTCCTACACCCTCCCCCCTTCCTCTCTCCCCTACCCTAACCCGGGTCTGTATCCCCCCCTCACCCCTACCCTAGCCTGGGTCTGCATCCTTCTCCCACCCCCAATCCCCCCTTCCTCTCCCCCCTACCCGAACCAGGGTCTGCATCCTTCTCCCACCCCCCCTCTCTCCCCTACCCTAACCAGGGTCTGTATCCTTCTCCCACCCCCACTCCACCAACCTGCAATCCTCATCACATCACTTGCCATCTGCCATTGCTTTATTTTATTTGGTTTATCATGCCTCTGTTTGGTGCAGTGCGATTCACATGTTGTCCCTCTCTCCCACCCCCCTACGGGGGAGCTGGAGAGATTTTTGATTCCAGGTGGTCGTCTGTGCTCCTGTCTTTGGCCGTGACCTCGCCTTTGGCTCTTCCTGCTCCTGTCTTTGGCCGTGACCTCGCCTCGCCTGTACTCCTGTCCTTGACCGTGACCTCGCCTCGCCTGTGCTCCTGTCTTTGGCCGTGACCTCGCCTCGCCTGTGCTCCTGTCTTTGGCCGTGACCTCGCCTCGCCTGTGCTCCTGTCTTTGGCCGTGACCTCGCCTCGCCTGTGCTCCTGTCTTTGGCCGTGACCTCGCCTCTGGCTCATTCAGCAAACCCAGCTGTTTCCACAACTCCTACTGGATGAAGCCCATCTGCTACACTGCTCAAACATGTCGTTGTTTATTTAAATATGTAGCTGTTATCTTGACTTGTAGCCGTTTATCTTGACGTATTTGTTTATTAGTCATATACTTGTTATTCAACCATGCAGTTATAGAATTAATTAAGTTCACTTTTTTTTTAATAGTTCTAGCACATCACCTGTCCGTCCGGGGTTGAGGATCTCTCCTTCATGTGGGCAACCCTGAGGTTTCTTAGTTTTTTCCCCTCCAAAAAAAAAAAAAAAAGAGGGTTTTTTTTATGAGTTTTTCCTCACCGCGAAGGAGGGTGTAAGGACAGAGATGTTTGTTCAGCTTAGTCTGTTTAACAACCAGCTATTGTTTACTTTTACGTGATTGATTTTTTGGTTGTTTCTTACAATATTCTGATATCAGTCCAATGAGACGGCTGTGGCTGTGATATTGGGCTATATAAATAAAATTGAATTGAATTGAATTGAATTGAATCTTAAAGCCCCGTTCACGCAGTGCTTTATCACTTAATCACGGCCAAAAAAGTTCTGAAAATCTGGTTAATGTGGTCGTCAGTGGTAATTTTTAGCCAATTTTGGCTTGGCCGGGCTTTGTACAGGGTGTTGCCGTCTGCAGCTGTTCCACTGCTGAAGCTCTGCCAACCACGTCAAGCCACATGTCAGTCCAAGTGTTAGTGTCCTCACAGTCCAGTCACGCACCCAGATGTTCCTCTTCTTTTTCTTCTTCTCTCAGCAAGGATATGTTTGGTCTGCATCAGTCGGTTCTGTTGGTTCTGGAGCATGAATATGAGGACATCATGGCGTTGAGGGTTCATCTAGACTCTAAGTGCTGAGGTCCCAGAAAATTACAGTATTTAAATGCCGCAAATCAGAAGTGATACAGAAGTGATCAGGCAGTGATCAGTCGTACTTAGAACTTGTTTGAGACGTGTAACACCCGTCTGATGACCGGGCTCTGCCCATGACAGACCGCTAAACTTTCACGTCTTTCCGTGTCTCCCCAAGTCTTGATCACTGCCAGAACACAGATTATCAAGTGTGTTTCCCGTGTGTTGCACGTCTTTACCAAGTGTGCCACCAGTGGTTGTTTGCAGGCTAAAGTTTTGAGCAGTTCAAAACTTTTTGCTGCGTCCGACGCCGTTCTCATTTTCCCGCGTCCTGCCACGTGTATAAATCGACTGTAGCTCGTCATAAACTTGACATCACCACGAACAACATCATCTGCATCACAGGAGAACACTTTTTGACGGGTTTTTGGGCGTGATTAAGCCGTAAAGCGCTGTGTGACCGGGGCTTTAATGACAGCACAATTGCTGTAAACACAGGGCGTGCACGTGATACATAAGTACCTGTAGGATGTCCAGACAAACTACACTCTGATTGTCTTCTGTCCTCATTTCTAACAGTCAGGCTGCAGTGAAGAGCATGCACGTATCACGTGAACAGCACTAACAGGATTCTTGTGCAGTCTTCAGGATTTTTGCATCTAGTTCCCCCTCACTTCCCCTGGCGTGCTGTAGAAGCGTTCTCTAGGACCTGTCGCCCGCAGCATGACCATAGAAAACATGTTCATGAACATTTTCTCTACAGGTTCACTGTTTGGACTTTGACCTTGAGATCTGCGGCAGGCCACCTGTTCAGGTTTGACCGTTTTTCACCTGCAGACAGCCGGATACGCCGTAAGGACAGCTGGGACTCGGCTTTTAATGATTAACTTGGATGAATTTGTCATCTGTCGGTCCGCAGACGTTCAGCACGAAAACAAGCCTTCCTGTTGTTATTCTCACTCTGATCACTCCCATGTTACATGTGACCGGAGGTGTCACTTCTGTGTGTGTGTGGTGTGTGTGTGGGGGGGGGGGGGGGGGGGGGGGGGGGCCCTGCCTGGAGAATCACAGACAGGAATTCAAAGTTTGCCTTTTTTAAAGGTGCTGCGACTCTGAGGCCGTTGGGAAGCCACACCTGCTCTCACCTGGCGGGTTAGTCGGTGCTATCAGTGGCTGTTTCTCCCTGACGCACGTGCACGTAGTGCAAATGCACACACACACGTGCACACAGCAGCACTGGTTAGCGCAGCTACAATTGGTAACCTTTTCTGGGCTGCAGACAAAGGCAGCCTTTATCCGAGTTCCTGAGTCGCGCTGGCCTGAACACAGGACACCTGAGAGGGTGTGGGAACTGCCTCTACTGATCCACTTACACAGTGCAGCCGCTGAGCCATATAAACACATCCAGACCTCTGCTGCAGAATGACACCAGCTTATTAGTGTCTGCATGTGATTACTTGGTGCTTAAACCATAATCCTGCTGCTGTGCACTTATTTAAACTTTACTTACCTACATCTACAGTCTGACATGTCAGATCAGAAATGAATGATCTGAAGGACAACAGATGTAAATAAATCGGTTGCCATAATTGGGTGAAAATCCTAATGAATGATTGCTCAGGTAATCCTCCACCAGCAGTTAAATCCCCCAAACTCGATGTGATCTTTGTGGAAAATTAGCGACTGCTTGTTTGATCAGGAGCCTCCAGGACCTCACGTTGAACAAACATGAAGACATCAGCTCCACACGTTCCTCGCAGATTCGTTTCATCACAATATTAAAACTGCCTTCCAAATGAGGAGTATTTAGTCTCATCAGAGCAGGCTGTCATCGTTAAAGACTTTCTGACTTTCTCCCTGTAATTTCACTAGGCTGCTCCAAGACGCCATGTCTACACATGGGAACTGGAGAACGGCACGGCAGCAGGAGGCAAATAAAGGGCGTTTTTAATTGCCATACTTTTCTTTATCAAGGTCTCAAAATAATCCTTGGATGGGGTGAATCAGTGGAGCATAATTCTGCCCCAAATCCTGTCTGATCACACAATGAAGTTCAGTTTAATGCTTGTTGGTGGAGGGGCAGTGGGGGGGTGGCTGGTAACAAATAGATTGATTGGAAGAGTGAATGATGGGTTATCGAGACGTCACTGCTCATTTTCCTCATGTCTGACGGTTTCCCTGACAGACCAGCAGGCGGCTGAAGGATCATGATGTGATGCAGGAGCAGCATCTTTCTGACTGAAATGTTTTTTATTTTGGCCTGATTTTGGAGCAGTGGATGTCAGTCTGGTGTCATTTGATCAGACAAAAGAAAACAGAGTTCCTTTTAAGAGGTTTTCCTCACTGAGAAGGAGGGTCAAAGGGCAGGGACGCCAGTTTAGTTTAGTCTGTTTAAGTTAGTTTAGCAACCAGCTATTGGGTCTAGTTTCTGACTGATTTTATATTCTTTGGATAAATACCTTTGTGAAGCTCATTGAGACGGCTATGGTTGTGATAATGGGCTGTAGAAATAACATTGAACTGAACTCATCCAAGAGCCTGAAGATGCTAAATCCCGGTTGGAGGTGGACGGTGTTCAGCAGTGGGAGCAGACGGCTGAGTGAACCTTCAGGACTCAGAAACAGAGAGAACTTTTCACAGACTGAATTTCAATGTTTTAAACCGCGAACGGGAGTTTTATATTCAAGTTCATTTCATTTTATCTGTCTGTGATTGGCTGACACGCTCAGTGATTCTGTAGATGTGAACATCTCCGTTCAGCACCATCGTGCTGACCGTTCTCCAGTCTCAGGAATGTCTGCGTTTGTTGAAAACAATGAAATTGTTGTTTGTTTGTTTTAGGGGAGGTGGGGTCCTTGTCATTTCTGCTGCTTCAACCCAGACAGTTACGACAACGAAAGGAAGAAACCTGCAGAAGACGTGGTTATCATGTCATGGAGGGACCCAAAATGCAGGAGCTTGGGCTCAGGGGCAGAGACTTAAACATTTCAGAATTTTCACAAACCAACAACCTGACGCTTCAATACGCTAAAGGTCATGAACTGAAATGAAGACTCAGCACTGAACATGATCAAAACCAAGAAACATCACCGACAAAACCAAGAGAACACTCCTCATACAACCAGAAAATGGACTTCAGTGGGAGTTTGGTCCATGGAAGAGTCTGAAAATGAAACACTGGAAATAAACGACTGCTGATGCAGAAAAGCTCAGAGCAAATGTTCAAGGACGAAAGGGAAAAGAAAAATGAGGAAAACTGTTCCAGTCCTGAACAGAACTTTAAAACCTTCAAACGTTTTCAGACTTTTTCAAAAACTGAGTTCAAAACTTTCACATGAAGTTTTCAAGGGTGCAAAAACTTCCCAACATGTTCTTGTCTGTTCACCTAAAACCTTAAAGGCTTAAATATTAGCTTTCAAAGCTAAAAAGCGGCAGCATTTCAGCAAAATACAGGGATCTTGTTTGTCAGTCCCAGCACTTGATTTTGTTCACGGCTTCTCGTGGTTATTGTCCAACAGGAAGACCAAAAAATGGCTGACATTTTTATGTCAACGCTGAAGTTATGGAAAGCTGGAAGTCTTTGACCTCCTGCAGAGAAACAAAACTCTGAGCGAAACTGCAGAGGCAGAGATTCTCCTCTACAGTCATTTTAAAGAAGCCTGTATGTGATTTAAACATTTTTTTAGTGATCCGCATCACTGACGAGTATCTGACAGGGAATTCTCTAGAGAAGCCCAAACCTGCTGCTCTGAGGCGTTCGGGGGGGTGAGTGTCCTGACAGTGTGGTGCCACTGGCTCACGTGTACGTGTCAGACTGCAGCTTAACTCCATCACATCAGACCACTAATTGCCCGGCAGCAGACCAAAGAGCCCCGCATTGTCTGCAGAGAAGACGTGACATCAGTGGGCGTCACTTCTGGAAAATGATCACCTGCCAGCAAAGGTATCACAGGCTTTACGTGAATCTATGCCAGTTCAATGACTGAGCTAGAAAACTGCAGTGGTTCAGATGTTCCCAAACGTTCTCCTTTTTCTGCTCTAAGGCTCGGACGACTCGCCAAACCTTAAGGGACGCTGCTTACAATCACACCAACAGCCTCCACCTGGATGAGTCTGTGGAGAAGTCACCTCCCAGAGGTCTTTGCTGACCGGGCCTCATCCAGCCGGAGTCCTGCTGACGGAAACAGTTTGCTGGTGCACACACATGCAGTCATGTGTTTACAGAAAAAACCGTGACCGTCTCACAACCACACGTCAAAAAACGTGGGGTCTTTAACCTCCCCCCTCTGCGTCTCACCTTTCAGCCCAACAACTGCAGTTAGATAAGCTGATACCCAGGAATCACACACCCAGGATAGTGCGGATACAAAGGAGCTATTGACAAACCTTATGGAAATAACCCGCTGTAATTACGCTGCTTTGTCATAACTCACAAAGCGATGGAGTTTGATAGAGAGTCCAGGATCCAGCAGCTGGTAAATCCAGAAAATCTCTTAATCAGTACCTTCTGACAGGAAAGGGTTTGTACAAACAGTGAGATTCTCCCAGTGTTTTTAGGAAGTTGCAAGGTTGTTTGAAATGTTTGAATCAAAAGGTTAGAAGAAGAAAAATATTCTAAAATACAGGATGAAGAAGAAACACCCTCACCTTTTCTCATTGGTTCTCCAACACCACACCAGTACAGGATTTCAACACAAATGTTCCCCAAAAATCAGACAATAATATTTGCTCTTTGTACCAAATTAAGTCTGGAATGTTCTGAGCTTCTGCCATTTGGATCAATAATGCATCATCTAACACAAGCGTCTTTATGAAGCTGCAACACTTCACCGTCATCAAACTAAAGGATCACAGCACAGAGGAAGACCAACAAACAGTAAAGAGTTACTGAAGGTTGTGACCTTACAGGAGCTGTGCGCTGAATGCAGGTCAATCAGCAAACATAGACCCACTGCAATGAACATTCTGGTTTCTGTCTTTCTAACATGTTCTCGCGGCACTTTTCTCATTCTGGAGAACACATATAAAGAAAATTAATGTGTCTGTGAGCATGTCTTTTTTTAAAATCATTCATCAGGAGCAGATGAAAAAAACGCTGTTTGGAAAAGATCGTGTATTTGACAGAAAATAAGCTCCCTGCTCTGGTTTTACATTATGGCTAAAAACAGGATAATCATAGTTAAAATCTGACTAAGAACACTGGAGATAGAGCAAAAGATGATTGGAGTGGACTTTAGCCTGCACCATCCTAAAGATCCTCTGTGTTCTGCTGCTCATCTCTGACTGAAAATCGTCTCTGACACAGTTTGTGGTTTTAATGAATGTTTGCTGAACTGGAGCAGCTGTTCTAGGAAATGCTGTAACTGCTGTTTGTGATGCTGCTGCACAGAAACCTGCAGGTGACAACAAAACACGCTCAGGTCTGCTTTAGTCTCCTCTGCTTTCTTAACATGAAGATACGGAACCACAACTTGAGGGTCCACTCAGTCTTCTCACTGAGTGGCTGTGGAACCAGGTGTGGAACCAGCTGCCCCACTCCGTTCATTGGAGCGCTTTGTCCTGTTTACTCTGGACCTCTGGACAGGAGGTTGTGGTTGTTCTCCAACTGTCCATCAGTAGATGCTGATCCTCCTCACCCAGCGTTTGCTCTACTTCACATCAAGCTGCTGACGCATGTCTCGCCTTCGTCTCAGACGTGTTTCCTAACTGCACCTTTTCCCTCCCAGCCCCCACTGCTGGGTTTTATGATGTGGACAGGCGCGGACAAGTCGTCCGTTGTTATGAAACCTGATCAGGTAAAAGTGGAACAGGGCTAACCAGGAATGACCATGGAGAGTTGGCTGGGCTGCAGCCCCCCCAGGATCTGTGATGATTGGACAGGAAGCCGCAGACAGCTCTGAGGGGGGGTCATGAGAGCAACACCTGGTTTGAGAGGTTTTCCTTTTTCTCTTGAGAACAAAGAGCAACACAATTTCACTCTAGTGGAGAAATCCTCTTTAGCCTCTAAGACAAAGAAACTCATTATCCTGGAGGAGCAGGAAAGTAAAACACAGCCTGTGCTCACCAGGTGAATTCACCTGAGGCTGCAGCAGCAGACAGGTGTGCCGCTCTCTGCACATGTAGCCACAGGCATCCATTTTTACATTTCTCTGTTTTCATTTTGTGCAAAAGTTAACATTCTCTGGCAAACAGCTGCAGAGCGAGCGAGCACGTGCACAGCGGCCCACAGCGTGAAGCCTTCAAAGATCTGGAAAGAAGGGATCCTCAATCCAGCAGCAGCAGACCGTCATCAGGTAAACTTAGCGGGTGGTCGCTTTTACAGCCCAGCTTTCTGTGCAAGTTCATGTGCAGCTGGACCACAGGCCCTCTGACACAGATACCTCTCCACATTCCCTGGATGACTCTGCCAGTTCATTCCTCTGAAATTGACTGCTTAGCCGAGGAGGCCAGACAGAAACGTAAGGACACGCCGGCAGTGGAGACGGCTGCTGTTAGGAACCATCAGAACTGTTGCTTCCGGACCACCGGCCAAAAGATGAGTCACAGAGTTTCTGCGTCCTCCTCACTACCAGAGAAAACACATTTTGTCCAGTCAGCATTTTTAAAGCCACCAAAAACTACAGTTCCCAGAGTCACGCCCCTTCACATTTGGTATCCCTGAAAGGCTTCAAAAGCCCTCTGTGGAAACCAAAAGGAGTCCATTCAGTAGGATGTAGTGGTCTGGAGATATTCATTTTGACAGATGTCCTCCTAGAGGACGCGTTTGCCTGTAGTCTGTGCGTGAGCACAGGTTTTAGGGCGCACAGGGCCTAATCCGCGTGCATGACAGCGTGCATGGATTTAGAGTGGAAGGGAACTGGAGCGTTCATGGCTGGATGTGTGGGAACACGCCGCCGCACACACTGGTGCACACACATGCACTGCAGTGCAGGTGAAGGTGCAGATGCTCTTTATGCAGATATGCAGTTTGGGGTGGGGGTGGGGGGGGCAGTAACCTAATGCAGCCGCAGCCAAACACAACGGCTGCCATAAATGATAGTAAAGCAGCTGAATTCTGGGACAGATTGTCCGGACATGCAGTACTTCAGACCCACATCAGATAACACAACTTTCATTTTGGTCTCCAGACAAAATATGGACAGCAGCCGTCCGTCATCCTGCATGACAACAGACGCAGTCATCAGGCTCTGGAATGACCTCAGCTCGCCCTCAGAGGAAGAGGCTTCAGCAGGAAAGGACAACCACACTTTCTGCAGCAAACAAATGAATGAAGACGTTAAAGTCTTCACTCACAAAAGCATCCAGACACTGAGACCCTCAAACTCCCAGCTGCACAGAAACAGTAAAGATGTTACTAAAATCTCCACTAACAGGGGGTGGGTGAGCTGCGGCGCCACCTTCCAGCCATGTACAGTTTTGAACTAACCCTCTAACATATTCCAGACATGCACTTACCTGCCCTGCTCTGCAACAACTGCCTGCTGCACTGTAAGCATCGCATTCAAGGCTTTCTGCCTAAGGAGCTGCTGGAAACATTCGTGATGCAGGAACCTGCTTCTCCAGAGGGATTGCATGAATATTCTCTCCTGCAGCTCCTGGACAAACGCTTGGCTTCCTCCTGCCACCTCAAAACTAAGAAACTTTTCAAATGAACGTCGCATGTGATGCACCTGATGCCACACAAAGTGCAGCCTCAGCATTCACTGCTGCAAATGAAAGAATGTGCATGCAGACTTGAATGCTAGATCTGTTGTTTCAGAGCTGTAGCTTCTTCTTGGTTTGTTCCTTACCTCTGTGGTGCTCACAGCCTAGTGTGCGTGCTGGACGGCGGCCAGCTGCAGCAGTGTTTGAATCCCGGCCATCCCAGACTCAGATTGAGTCACTCTGCTATCCATTCCTGCCTTGTGTTCCTCCCGGCTTCTCTGCCTTCCAGCTCCTTCAGCGCCTCCCTGCTCCTCATCCACAGGCCTTTGAAAAGCTGCTCCTCTGCTTCTTTCTGCTGCTCCTGCTTGTTTCTCAGTAGAAACAAACCCAGGCTGAGAGAAGCTGCTGCAACCACTTGCTGCTGACAGAGCCGCTTACAATGCAGATCCCCTCAGTAAGCTGCCCTGCTCTGCCTTCCCTCTGGCCTGCTTTCCCTCCGCCCTCTGCTACTGTTGGAGAAGAGCTCTCCTGTTTTCCTCCTATTCTCCTCCCCTTCTCTCAGCCTTCTTCTAATAGCTGTTTAGTGTCTGATTTCAGCACCTGCTTTGATTCAGACAAGAACAGAGATCCAAACAGAACTAAACTGTGACTCTGACCCAGAACAGAAATGAGAAAAGACTCTGCAAAAGGAGAATTTCATGCAGAAAGGGCATTCTGTGCTTGTTCAACTTGAAGTTTGAGACATGTATGTACCAGAAAGACTCCAATTCTAATCTTTGCATGTGAAAAGTTGCACATTTGCATGCCAGTCTGTGTGCAACAGTGGAGGTGGGTTCTGTCGGTGCAAAGCGTCTGGCATTGTGAGCACGCCCGGCTGCTTTTGCCAAACTGAGATGGTGACAGACAGAAGCTGCCAAGGCTTGCTTCAAACAGGACCTCCTTTGGTTCTTCATAACCGTTGTTACCTGGGCGTGTTCCCTCGTCAAACATGAAAAGAAGGTGGCAGATTAACTCAGGAGACGTGTCTGCTCAGTTCCTGTGAGGATCTGATGAATGTCTTGCTTTTTAAATGGTGATGAACCCGCTCATGTGGGTTCGGAGTGTTTTCAAGTCTTCCTAAACATCCGGTGAACTTTATTTTCTGACAAAACGTGAATGAAGCCTGAATGACAAACCGATAAACCTGTTAAATGCAGACTGAGGTGAGGGGAGTTTTTTGGGAATGCCTCCCCTGGCATGTGAACTTTCCAGGATGACGTGGAGCTCTGCAGCTCTCCGGTCTGCATCCTCACAGGAGCAGCTGCTGAATGAACCGGCGGGTGTCCGTGCTGCGTGCCTGTGCACACCGACATGTACGGACTCGGTCTTCCTGCAGGCCACGGCAGCGCACAGCAAGCACAACAACCTGGCGATGAACCTGACCGGCAGTGAGCAACGCTGGGCGAAGGGCTGCAGCGTTCCTTTAGAAAAGGGATGGCAGAAGAACAACAGGGACAGGAGGAGGAGAAAGGAGAGGAAGAAGGCTGGCAGGGCCAAGGCGGAGGAGGGAGGGAAGATAAGATCAGATAAAAGTCAGGAGTTGCTCGAGGCTGCAGCCGCCGGTGGATGGAGTGAGAAATCATTAACCAGCAGCTGTCTGTGGGAACTCCTAATAAATCTCTGAAAAATACCGGAGAAGATGGAGACATTTGAATGAAAGTTTAGCCCTGCAGCTCAGCGAACAGCTTTTCCCAGACTTCCATCATCACGTTAGAAACTGAAAAGCATCCATCAATCAATTCCAAAGCAGAAAACATGTCATTCAAAGGTCCAGATTCTACATTTATGTTTCCATCATTTAGAACCCTGCATGCTTAGCAATGACCTGAAACAGCAGCAGCCTTTGACAGCGAGCTGTTTACCACCTTTATCAGCCAGTGATAATCGCAGGACTTTGACCACAGAGCAGTGGTTTCCTTAAACACCTCTGATGCTGAGGGTTGGGTTGGCCTCACCGGGGTCTGCCGGGGTTTTTAGGAGAGCTTTCGTGAGTGAGAACATCTGTGTCATCTGATGGACAGAGAGCTGGAGGTCACAGATTTTCACCTGCTAACATGGCTTTTGCAGGTTGCATTATTGGTTTCATTTTTTTGCAGGAAGACGTTTGTATTCATGTCAGGAAACACTTTTGATTTCCAGAGAATTTGACACGAAGCCGAAGTCCAAAGACGGATCTCCAGCCTGCAGGTCTCCTTGGCTGCTGCTGGAGGAACTCATAAAAATACAAATGAAAGATTATTAAAGAAATAACCGCTGATGCATCCATGCTTTGGCTCTTCTGATTGTTGTTGTTAGTGTGAAAAATGTCAGTTTGGTGTCAGTGGTTCTCAGACCTTTTTATCATTGTTTTCTGTGCAAAAAAAGAAAAAAAAGAATATTATAGAGGTAAAAAAAAAAGTTCCTTTGAGCAAAGCCGTTCATCCGTCCATCTCAGCTCCGTTCTTCTTCTGCTTTGGACTTCTAACTCCTGAATCCAGTGGGCGGGTCGCTTGCTTCAGGACCGCAGTTGAGTTTGGACAGAAGGAGGATGGAGCAGAGAAACAGAAGTTACCACACCAGCATGGAGAAGGTGAAGCATGCAGCGTTTGAAGGAACCTGAAGGAACATTTCATGCTGAGCTGCTCTGACGGTTTATGGTTCCGTCTGGTCTCCAAGCTAAGACCTAAACGGATGACTTCAAATCTTTGGACACTATGCTGCAAACAGCAGAGAAGAACAACAGAAGTTCTGGTTTCTGGTGTCACAAAAGTGAGTCAGAACAAATCCCATCTGGGTTTGATTATAAACTTCTGTTGATTTGACTTTTGTTTCCTTTAAGGAGCCACAGGAGACTTCTGTAACTGCAGCCAAGATACGTGTCCCAAGGACACCCCCCGGTGAGTTTGTATTGGGCATTCTACTCCACTTCTATTTTAATTTATCTGTCACAATTTGGTTTTCAGAAAAGAACCAGTAGAAACAGCCCCAGTTTAAACTGAAAACAACGTCCAAACAGGAAAAAGAACCAATATGGAAATATGATTATTGATAGATATGCACATGTAGAAACATAAATCAAAGGTGATATGTCTGTAAAGATTTAAGAAGATACATTTGAATCGTGTAGGGGTGCACTTGGGTGTGTGGAGGATAAGATTTAAATGGAACCAAATGAGTGTTTATGACAAAGATGGATAGTGGGACCACAGCGTGCAGACATACATGTGGTCCAGAGCACTTCCTTTTGGATATTTCTTGTATTTTTTTTTTTATGATCTGGTCCTTTCTTATCTTTTTTATGCCTGCAGGATGGTAACAGGGGGTCTATCGCTGCAGCCTATTCCCACCATTGTCAGATAGAGAGGACACAGCTGGGACTGGAACCAGAGCCTTCTCGCTGTGAGACGAGTGCTAACCACTACACTACCGTGCAGCCCTCCTACAGTTTCCATTCAAATATTGCCTGCCTGCATGCAAACATCCTACAACAAACGTCCCAAAAGGTCAATAAAAACCATCAGCAAAAACATTGTTCTGACCACCGCCATCACAGCAACGTTACACCTGATGTTAGGGGGTTAGGGTTAGCACTTTAGCTGACGACTACAAAATCTGAACATAAGATCCCAATATCCCCATCAAACTCCAAAACTTTGATCAATTCACACAAACAGGACTTTTGGCACTTCTGGGTTTCCATAGATTCCTTAGCTGTAGAGCAGCAGCTGGGCCACCGAGGAAACAGCTGACAGAGCAGAGGAAGTCCACCATGATCCCTGATCGTTCTGGTGAACTTGTATTTCTCTGAATTTGAAAACCTTCAGATAAAGTCCAACAGGGTCCATTTTGCACTAAAGTCATTTCATTTTCTTCTAGAGTTTAAAAATGTGTTTTTTTTTCTGTGTTGCAGATACCGTTCAAATGACTGCAGAAACAAACAGTATTATTTTGAGACTTTTGCAATAATCTAACACATTTTAGTTCACTTTTTCATCAATGAATGGTGAATATGCCAAATGTGTCCTGTCTCCATCAGAGGGGCCCGGTGTGGAAGACAATCAAGTCAAGTTCTCTGACTTTAATGCTAAAGCTCATCTGCATTTCTCCTGAAAGGGAAATAATCTGCTCTTTCATTTGTCTGTTGGACTTTTTTGCTGCATTAAGATGTGGGTGTGTCCATGTTCCTGCCCGCCCCTCTACTCACCAGCAGGGCCTCTTGGTTCTCGGCGAGAGCTTGCTTTGCCAAATAATGCTCCCTCTTCACCTTTAATTCCAAAGACTCGGGCACATCAGGAACAATCCAGTCGATGGCTCGGAGCACAAAGAAGACCACATGCTGGAGGAGATTTCATAGAAGATCAGACCATCATCATCCAGTAGAAGAGAAATAGAGGATTCTGAATTCCACAGATCTGGACATTTTGACACAAAGCTGCTGCTTTCATACCTCGAATGCAATAATAAAACCAAGTCGGACAGCAAGAAGCTCCCAGTAGAAGAGCGTGTAGTTTCCATCGTTGTCTCTGAAGGCTTTATATCTGAAAACATGATGAGTAATCATCAGTGGTAAAAAGAAGACAGACCGAACTACAAAACATTTAGAACACTACCCTCTGTTGGTCACATCATTACAGGACACAGAGACACTCCTGACAGAAACGATTGATCCTAATATTCTCCTGGAAAGTTTACACTTTGCTTCTTCTCTAAATTCATTTCAAAGCAGTTTTGTTTCAATACGTTAAAACCAGATTCCTCTGATGAGTCTTAAAAATGATTTTTATGAGATCAGCTGCTTTTGAACGCCGCCATGTGGCGTAGACGTGTCAAAACCCAACTTCATGTGAATCTCATTGTGTCTGTTTGAATGAACAGACAATGACTGGTTGATGTCTGTCAGCAGCTGATGGAGCGCACCGGAATGAAAGCTGCCACAAGGCAGGACCAAGGAGGTCAAACAACATCACGTTGGCATGAATGCAGAGCTCCAGCAGCCGGCCTTCATGGAGGAAGAAATTCCACACATTCCTCACACAAAAGCACATGATTGTCTGTGGGAATTTGCCAAAAGGCACATGAAAAACTCCCGGAGCCTAAAAAGGAAACTTCTCCAGTCAGAAAAACAAACTCAACTATCAGAAGGTCAGAATCCATGTGAGGAAAGACGGATGCAGAGCATTTATGGAGAAAACCCAGTGGAAGAACAGCATAACTGAAAGCCTTCGTCACATGCGACCCGTTTTATTTTATTGCTTTTATTTTATTTCTAATAATTGAATTATAACAGTGTTATATTTTTCTATATTGTGTTTTTTTATTGTCTTTTAATTTAGTTGAATTTTGACAGCAGCACATATAATAACTAACCTGAAATTTTTCAAAGCATTTGCTTTTTATTTCAAAGCCAAAGAGCCACAATGGAGTAAAAAAGATCTGCAGCTGGCTCCGGAGCCTCAGGTCGCAGACCCCTGCTTTAGTTGTTGGGGGGGGGGAGTCCTGGCTCCTGACTGACACCATGCTGCACGCACAGGCTGTGCACGTCATACGTAAGCGCCCATTGGATGCCTGTATTATGTCCACACACTGCACTCTGATTGTCTCATTTCCTCGTTCCTCAGGCTGCAGAAAGCAGCGTGCACGTATCACGTGAACAACACTAAAGAGATCCTGGTACAATCTGCACATTTTGGGGGGGGTTGCCCTGCCCCGTATACCGGGGTGGATACCGAAGGACATCCTGTATCCACCCGTAAGGACAGTTGGGAGTAAGACTGAAGACTCTGGAGAAGGCTGCTCTGTTTCCTCATTCAGGAAGTAGACAAGAGCACACTGAACCTGCACATGGGATACTCGGTGTAGTTCAGAGGAGCGTAGGCCAAGCTGAAGTTGACGTATCCGTGTAGACCTTTATCAAACTTGTACTGGTACACCAGGCGAGGTAAAAAATCGGATGTGAAGGCTATCAGGAAAGCCTGCGGAGCAGAACATCATGATGACACTCGTGCTCCATCTCTGTCCCAAAGCGTAAATCAAATGTACCCACATTAGCGATGACGGACAGGTGGGACAGGCCTTCCAAAATGCTGAACCAGACCCCGATGTTCTGGGTGCGCTCAGCCACGGGCCGCCGGTACTCGCATACAAACTTGTGTGCATCAAGACGGATCTCCACCCAATTGTTGAGGAGAGCGAAGAGCGGAGCGAGAGGAAAAGCAGCCACAAAGATGGTGATGAACCCGAACTGCAGGACTGCAGGACAAGAAGAGGTCTTGAGGAAACAACAGACAAATAGACTGATTTGTTGGTTAAACCACTGACAGCAGGTGTAATCACCCATCTCCAGGTATTCTTCAAACAGCCCCCCACACTCTACCAGCTGGTAGTCTTCCTCCCACCGATGAGGTTCACAGGAAGCCTTACCCCCCAGCACGTTGGCTAAAGTTCTCCTCTGGCGCCAGGCTTTGACTTTACTGCAGTCAGGAAGTGATGGACAACAGGGGTCTGATATGGCCATAAAATACTCTATATACACTTATGTCATACATTCATTAAACAGCAGGCCTTAATGACCAAAGCTCTGCGTACGGTAGGATGAACTCCTGGATGTTGTTGATGAGCTGCTTCCCCACCATTATGATGAAGAGTTGCTCCGCCAGTTCGATGAGACAGCCTCCGGGTCCACACTGCCGCAGGAGGACACACACACACCCAGCAAAGTTAGTACCGTAACTTCGTGTAGACAAACGTTGAGAACTTCCTTGAGACGTGACTCACATCTTCGTTTCTCATTCCAAACAATGTCCCATAGTTAGTAGGATAACCTACAAACCTGAGCATGGGCAGATGAATGACAAACGGACTTTTAGCTGCTGTTTCAGAATCATTTTGGGATTTTCTGTGTCTCACCTTCCTTTGAAGAACGCCACATAGAAAGGAGACGAGTAGAAGTTGACGAACTGGAAGATGAAGACTTTGAAGGTGAAAGCATTATCATACTGGGTTTGAGTCCTGTGCATCTCTGCGACACGAAGAGATGTTAAAGAAGAGTCACTTTTGGAAACATGTCTTTGAACAATGACTTTAATGCTACACACACACTGGGCATGTGATGCACGTTCAGGAACCTGCTGGACACGGGTTCTTGAACATGCTTTTAGCATGCTGTGTTCACACTGGGCGGTCCCTATCTGATCCTTTCACATATACCTACAGTAGGAAGAGGTTTGGTGTGAAATGTGGAAGCGGTGTACATCTGGTGAATCTCATTCCAGACTTTTTCTTTCACAGCTCTATTCCGATATATGAAAGACTCAGTGTCATAATTCCAGCCAACTGCAATTATTAATTTCTCCTCTATGATCAATCTACAAACAGTTGGCACTTCCATGTTTTAAAAAGGATACCGTCCACATATGTGACTACCAGCTCCAAATCCCTTATAAGTCAAAGTTCAACTGGTCAAACTTTCAAGGCGTGTTCAGTGGCTGCATGTTTGCATGTAGAGCCTAAAATGTGCACGTGTTTGCATTTCCATAGGCTTTTTATTGAACTATTGCTTGAACGCACGTTTCTGAGCCCAGTTGAACGTGGCATCACAGTGAAAGCTGCAGAGGCTTCTGCCTTACAGACTTCCATCTGGTTTTATGGATAAAGTAACATTCTCTGTAGGACAAAAACCAACAAAAGAGTTTGGCTGAATCTGAATTCCTCCCATCCCCTCCAACTGCAGGGGCATTTGAAGCTTAAGCTGTGTCCACACTTGTTTTTTTAAAGGAGAGCTGCAGGGATTGAGGGTTGGAAGCTATGCGCTAACGTAGATGACTGGAGACTCTTGACGACGTCATTGAGGGTCTGAATTTGAAGACACTATTTCTTCATAACTCTCCGTTTTGGGTGGGTGGGTGGGGGGTGGGGGGGGGGTAGGGAAGAAATTCGGATTTGGCCTTAACGAGAGTGGGACAGGATCCTCCTCCACTATGACTGACAGGCTGGCGTGATGGTACCTCACAGGGGTTTGACGTGTTCGATTCCTACCCCATTTAGTCAGCTGCTCTGCTAACGCCGTGTAGACCTGCCCCATCAACAAGATGAGGCCCAGGTTCACGACGCTGCTGGAGATGTTGGCGATGGTTGCAGCCTGCAGAGGACAGCACACACCTGATGCTTCTGCCCTTCTAACCTGTGCCCCCCCCGAGCTATGCTGGGATGTACCTCTGTCCGCAGCACGGGACTCCCGGTGTGGTACATCATGACGCTGATGATGCCGCGGCACATTACCACTGTCACCAAGAAGATGATCACCACGCACAGCTGGGAGCAGAACCAACAGAGGAGGAGCAGCGCTCAGAGGGCGACCGCGACAACCCGCCATGACACCGCAGCTGGGACTCACCATGAGTATGATCACCATGGAGCCCGTGAACATGCGCGACAGCCGGGTCTTCTCAGGAAAGTAGGGTTCTTTGACCCCGGTCACAGGATTCTGCTCCACAGTGGGGGCCATGGCGGCAAACTCTGGCCGAGGACGTTCCTGAAGGGATACAGGTGACCAGAGGTTAAAGGGCTCCACAGAAACGAGACACACACATGTCCTTCTGCAGGAGGACTTTGACTGGACAGTGACCAACAGAAACCTTTATGTAAGAGAGCTTCAGCTGTGAAAGGGACCTTTATAAGAACACTGAACTAAACTGACTGAGGAGGACTAGTCCCTGTGTGCTGTGGGAGGAGCCAAAGAAGCAGAAGATAGAGGCATAAGGAAACAGCAAGACCTCTTCCTCGTGGAAGTCCATGCAGTCCCAGTGATGAGCCAGGGTGGCCATTTTTCGCTTCCAGTACTCCAGAAAGGTTACAGCCCAGAAGGACATGAAAACACTGAAGAACACGGTACCGGGATGGTCGAACAGGTAACCCAGCTGCAAAAGCACACACAGACAGAGGAGATGGTCTGCAGGCCTGCAGGCTGGGCTGCTTGCTGAAGCAGAGAAGCTCCTTCACCTTAGCCATGGTGCAGATGTCAGACATGTTCCACGCCTTACATGTTTTACAGAGAGGACACATCCGATACCTGGAACCGCCGTGACAGATTTCCTCGCTGACGGACACACAGACAGCAAGGAAGTGAGAAAACCACAGTTCCAAGGTTTTTCATTAACCAGATATTTATGAAAGAAAAGAGATTTGAAGTTCAGCTGGAACACAAATGCTCTTCTAATAGCATGGAGAACCAAAGGAGGTTCTGTTGGCTTCCATTCATCATTCCATCCATCATCTATGTTTCCACCCCATCATCCATCCATTCCTTTTCTGGAACCACTGACTCCCTTTCAGGGTCTCTGGGTTGCTGGAGCCTATCCCATCTGCTGTTGGGTGAAGGTGGGGTTATCCC
Organism: Oryzias woworae; assembly: GCA_016861445.1. Classification (NCBI taxonomy): domain Eukaryota; kingdom Metazoa; phylum Chordata; class Actinopteri; order Beloniformes; family Adrianichthyidae; genus Oryzias; species Oryzias woworae. Next base: position 874,190 of record BOLG01001174.1, read on the forward strand.
TGGACAAGTTGCCAGTCTTTTCGCAGCGTCCACAATCACACACATAAATCCCCCCCACACACATGTACACCCACGCACACACACCCACAATCATTCACATCTAGTGACAATTTGGACACATATCTGAATCTATGAATCATGTTTTTGGTCTGTGGGAGGAAACCAGAGCTTCTGGAGAAAACCCACATGAACCAGAACATGCAAACTCTGCACAGAAAGAACCCAGCTGGGATTTGAATCCAGACCTTCTCACTGTGATATGAGAGGGCTAACCACTACACCACTGTGCAGCCTTGTTTTCCACATTTCTGTCAAAAATGATCCAGCAGGATTATTCTAACCAAGCTGAAGTTCTGAAGGTAAACCTCCACTTTCTACAGCAGAAGCGTTGCCTGATTCCTTCCATTCATGGTGGGAGAACGTTCCAGATGGGACAGCTAAACACTGGAGTTCATGAGGATCATGTACAGATGTCTCTTGAAGGCAGAGTAAATGTTTGTGGATGTGACTTTGGTTTCTGTTTTCAGAGGTTTAATGCTGAGACGATCCTGAGAGGACAAGCGGTCGATGTTCCTTTAGGCTCCTCATCAGCTGCAGAGAGTGGAGGTAGATCGATACTAATCTGATGCCGGAGCATTAGGAGCTAAAGTGTTACTGGAGCCAGACGCCCTATAGGGGCACGTGCAGGACGCACGAGGAAAACCCTTTGGTTTGTGTGTGCAGACTTACGCCGGCGTGTTGGTGCCCATGGTCATGACCCCGGACACGAAGATCAGCGTTCCAACCACGGCGGCGGGCAGCAGCCAAGCCGTGTAGAAGCCTGGAGGATGGAGAGCTCCATTATCTGATGCTGGGAGGAGAGCGCCATCAGCACACGCGCCGAGTCACAACCCCCTCCCAACCTGAGGAGAACATCAGCTGCTGACCACTGCAATTTATCACAGGCACAAGCCTGTCCTTCCCCCACAAACAAAGGATTTTACACCAAATCCGGAGGATGGATGAGGCGTTTCTACAAAAACTACAACAGAAAAAAAGATAAAGCTGATTTTAAGTTTGAAGCTTTTAAGCTGTAGAAGATTGATCTAGAAGTTCTTCTTCTCTACTGATGGAGCTCTAGAAGCAGAAGGACCAAACATGAAAACGCACCCAACCAAGCAAAGTAGAGAGCGATCTTCTCCCCAAAGTACTCCCTGATGTGGTCCAGTGGTTGGTACTTGTACCACTTGCTCCAGCTGGCCCAGTAGAAGTACAGAACTTGCCTCCGGTTTAGGTCATCAGGTCGGATCTCCTGCTTTGGAAGTTGGAAAGGTCCCTGGAGAAGAACCCAAAAGGTCATCAGCCAGAGGAGCAGCATCTTCAGGCTGCAGAGCAGGTAGTTCACCTCATGGAGGGGGAAGGCTGCAGCGAACGCCCCCTCCGCCACCAGCCTGTCCACGCCCACCTCCGCCTTCTTCCGTTTGCCGTACACCGTCCTGGCCAGAATCTCATGCACCTGGAACAAACACCTGTCCTGATGAGACGCAAAGGTCGGGACCTGCTGCTGCGCATGCGCCACTTACAACCCGGTGCCTCTGCGTGTTGCTGAAGTATGTCTCGTGGTTTTCGTATCCAACGAACCTAAAAAGGCACCGGAAGCTTTAGAACGGGGGGTGTCATTTTCACTGTCAGGGGTTTCAGACGGAGCTCACCTGTGCATCTTTGACTTCCGGAAGGCGCAGGTGTAATAATCCACGGGTCTGTTGGGCACCGACTCCTTCATGACGTTGGGAATGCAGAACCTCTTCAGCACGGAGGCGGAAGTGTTCAGCTCCAGATGCTGCTGCGCCTGAAAAACAGCCGCGTTTCCTTCATCCTTTGGCGGGAAAAACCATCATTTGACTGTTGAACTTTGACTCAAACGAGGGTTCTCTTGACCACAGATATATATGCTGTTACACTGTGATAGCTGAAGACGATGGTTTTGACATCTGGACTGCAACTGGAAGAAGGTTTGCAGTCCAGATGTTATGACTCAACCTCAAGTCAACATGTTCGTGAGGCGGAAGGAGAGCTGCGCTCCTCATGTTCTGACCTGCAGCGGAGCTCGGAGGCGCAGTTCCTCTGCATAGCACACCAGCACCTCCCAGGGAGCGCTGATTTTCAGAAAATGGATGGTTTTTCTCTCATTGGCCGTTTCCTCCTGCACAAGAGGGCGACAGAGGAGTTCAGGGGCAGCTGCAGACTCCAGCCTGGAGACCACCTCTGTGCGTCAAAGCGCATGGAAACGGCACCTTTTCCATGCGTAAGCCAGCAGCCTGGAGGTTCCGAGCAAACTTGTCCCGCCACTGCTGCAGCTGCGCCCTCCGTCGCTCGGACCTGCTGCTTCTCCTCGCCGGCACCCCCCCGCTGGTTCCTCCGCACTCGAACCTCCCACACCAGCACAAAGTCTGCGCGCACCACGCACTGCGGTCGGTCACTGCTGTGTGCGGGGGGCGCGCGGCCTCGGCATACTCACCGATCTTAGTTGTTCCATCTCTGAAGTAGTTTCCGAGCTTTGGGGCAGTTAGGGTGCAGGAATTTGCCCCCTCCGAGGAATTGCCCCTCTCAGCTTCATCTGCGGCTGCATTGAAAAGCTGAAACAACGTTCAGGTGGAATCGGAGTCAGTGAAAACCCGCTAAGCTGCAGTGATTTGCATTGAAACTCTTAAGAAATTAAAGACACTTCCGGGTGGATGGATGCCTGCTTTACAGACGTGCACGCGCCGGGCTCTCCAGCACCCTCTCAGAAGGAAACACACTGGTGTTCTCGCGGTGGGCTGCTGGTAACCCTAACCCACCAAAGGTAAAACCTTTTGAATGAAAATGGACCGAGTTCCAGAACCAGAACATCCCTCGTGTGTCCGTTTCTAAAGGATGGACATCAAAGATAATCTTCTGCTTCAACTTACATGTTACTTTTGTTAAAACACTGCAGGTTCTCTCTGATGAGCGTAAAGCGACATGCTGCAATGCGCATGTGCAGTTCTAACAGAGCCCCCATGCAGAGACTGCAGGTAAATACGTTCCCCCTGCCAGAACAGCTTTTTGGGGGTAAAATGTCAGTGTTACGAAACAAATCAACGATGCCTGAGAGCGGGGGGGACGAACCTTGGCCTACACCGGAAAGAAGGAACATTCTGAGGAGAGTTCTAAAAGCTCCGCGCACCGATTCCCGGACAGATGTCAGTAGAATGGGATTCTGAAGTGAAACGTGTCGAACTGTCAGAGTAAACGTTTCCATCTGAGGTCAGTCAGCTGTGAAGGAGTGATGGAGAAGAGCCGCTGAACCCCGGAGGAGAGGAAACTCCGGGTGGGGGTCGTGTACTTACTCTCGGGGGGATGAAAGCTCCATAATGCAGACTTCCATAGCCGTCCGCGCTCTGCGCGTACCCCCTCTCATCCAGGTCCAGGAGGACCTCCGTGTCTTCTCCCCGCAGCCCCGAGCCCTTCCTCAGCATGACGGCAGAAGGTCCAGCCGGCGGGAGGAGGCGCTGCCGGTGCAGAGGAAAGATGCCGATACTGCCTTTGAGCAGAGGGCAGCGGCACTCTTCCTCCCTCTTCCTCCTCTTCTCTCTGCAGACCTGGAGCTGCTTCACTACATCTGCTGAGGAATACCGTAACGGAGCCAGTATGCAGGCAGCAGGCTTCACTGAGGACCCCCACCCGGGACTGCAGTGAAGAGGAGGAAGAGGAGGCAGAAGAATGTCATCAGGAAGACGGACCAGAACCAGAACAGGAAATGCTCCTTACTAAGAAAGTGTGATCAAAGGCAGCAGTGCTCTGATCAATGACTGACAGAAATCCTTAAGAGGAAAAACTTTATTTAAAAGCATCCCTTTACAGAGTCTGCAAACAACAGCCGAGGAGGATTCAAATGAGTCTCAGTCTCCAGTCATCCAATGAAGTTGGATTATTAACCCACTTCAGTCCTAATCGTTCCAATAAATCATAACTATTGATTAAAGAAGTGACCGCCGGTTCACATAGAGTCTTAGAAACCTCCGTTCTGAAGCTGCGGGTCTGTGCGGGACCCCACAGACGTGCCCCGCGCGTTCACGTCAAAGGGCCCGCAGTGTGCTGCTAAAACAGGATAGATGCACAGGATGTTGTAGAATATTATGGGATGTTATATTAAATGTTGTAAAATATGCAGAAACTTGACAACAGCACCACAAAGAGCTGCGCGTGATTAACTGACCGGGTCTGCTCATCCAAATTGAAGGCTGGCCTTTGATTGGTCGCCATCTTCCATCCATTGAAACGAACGTGTTTTTACTGCCCGTTTCCTCCCGTCGGTCTGTGCGCTTACGCCGTTGGCGCAGCTTCACCTCCGCTGGTCCTGGATGAGGCTGGCCGCCGTCAGCGCATTTCCCGGCAGATCAGACTCCTATTTGCCGCATCAACCCGTAAACCCTCGTGCGTAAAGATGCTATCCTCAGGGCGCAGGTGGTTCCATTTGTTCCAGCAGCGCCGCGTGCTCTGCGTTCATTTCATTCTCAATCCAAAACGCGCTAAATCCTCATTGAAACGCAGCTGTTTGCGCCAGTTGTTCTTTTGCAGCCGCTCTTTGGAATTCACCCATATATCCAGTTAAACGCGTGCACGTGCTATCTGAGCGCGAGGACTCCTTTTTCTGGATTTTGATAACGTTTTAAAGTATAACTGCATTTTCTGTCACTTTCGTCCATGTTCCTCAATCTCTCCTCCTTCTGATGCCATTTGCTTTTTGACCGTGTTGCTGCATACTTCCATGCCTTAATCAATCTTTACTGCCTTTAATTGACTTCAAACAGGAAGAATAAAAAGGGTTTGTTTCGAAAGGTACAAGGACCCCCAGCAAACCCGAGGGCCTGGAACAGGAAAAAGGCTCATCCAGCAGATCTCATCAGATGTTACCTCCCTCATCTCTGTGATTCATTTCTGCTTGATCAAAAATTGACATGTGGACAGACGTTCCTCTGAAATGTTCTGACTGAAGTTCTCCTGTGGTGACGTCTGAAACATCTGTGACTTCCTGCTCCAGCGCGGATGTCCTTCAACCTTCTCTGCTCTCCTACCAGAGAGCTTCACTTATGAAAACCCCAACATTAGGCAGAGTATCATTTAATAACTTTATTGTAAAGCAGGTCAGAGGTCATCTCAATGCTCCACAAAGAAAACAGAAACATTAAAGACAGAAATGTATTAGAATTTCACAACAATCATCCAAATCCATTCCAAAAGTTTTAATTCCTTCAAATCTGATAGTCTGAATTATTGCAGTAATGCTGAATTATAACAACTGTACTTGAATAATGGCCTACAAACGATTAGCATTAGTAAGGTCATTTAGCATTTGATCAGTTTCTTCAATTTGCTGTACTTGAACTAAAGCGTCATAGCAAATTTAAACCTTTCAGAATGTGCATTTCTTCATGTGGGAAATCCAAGCTGGTTATCTTCCAACTGCTGAACATGATGGAAACATTCCATCAGAACGTACCGTACACCAAACGTTTGTCGTCTTACAGTCATTGACCAGCAATGGTGAACGCCGCCACAGCTCACACACACGTTTACTGACAATCCCACAAACCTGTCAGGTTAAATCCAATGACTGAAACAGAACTCGCTCAGGCCCCTCAGGGAGGACTTCAGAGATGCTTTACAATCCACAATCAATTATTAAAGATTTCCTGGAAATCTGTGTGTCACTGCAGCCCTTCAGTCTGTGCTGAGGCCTGCAGGAACCAACTGATTACAAAGCAAACTCATTGGGTATCAAAACGTGAAATAATCTGCAGTCTTAAAGAAACACGTCAAGTGAGGATCGGTCCCACCTGAGGTTAGATTCCTTAGCAAAAGAATCAGAGAGACGCACTGAGGCAGATGGATGGATGCTTCATGCAGAGTAACAGCTGCTTTGAGGAGAACATAAAAACCAAACATTTACTGGGAAAAGTTCACACTTGATGTGCAGGTCAGCATTCACAGACAAAAACCTTTTTGTCCTGTTCTAAATGTAACAAACCAACTGACAGTTTGACAGCGTAAAGGATAAGAAGTGGTCATGGCATGAATGCAAATGAAAATAAAAGCCCTTCTGTTTCTCATGCATTAATGCACACATTACCATTTTCCAAGCATTAATATTTAACGACTTTAGAGGCTTTCTGAGGAGCGGCTCTGAGCATCTGAACCTTAAACTCTTCAGACCAAAGCATCTGACACTCTAGAGCCCAACAACGAAGCTCTGAACATGAAGTTTCTCACAAAGTTTCTCTTCCAGGTTCATGTCAAGCTCATTTCATGACAGACTCGTCACACCCAGGTTCTTTCAGACCCCAACGTCTGCCAACAGCCGCTCCCACTTTTCTGACAGCCAGCAATTCTACTTGAAAGTGTAACAAAGACGAGAAATCTGTGAGTTTGTGAGAAAACCTCCATTCATCCTCCTCCATGACATTTAAATAAACATTTCAGAGGTTTGTTAGGGGCATGAGTCCACGGGTAAGGCACAGACTACAAACTGAAACTGTCGTCCTGCCCGTGGCCGTAAAGCTTCAGAGGCACATCTGCAGGCAGGAGCGTTTTCCATCAGATCTGTTTGTTGTCCGTCCTCAGAGTTGTGTGCATTCAAAAGCAGATCTTGTTTGTGAACATAGCAGAGACTGTAAACGTCACCAGATGTGTCCTCAAGGATCAAAGTGGATTCTTCTCACTCCATAACAAAGTGCTGACTTAATGAACAAAGTTCCTTCATCAAAGTAATGATGGTTCTGTCTGTAACTAGCAGGTCATGGCTCGAATGATTCAGAGCATTTGTTCAACCTGCACTTGGAGAGGAGCGTCTTCATGCTTCCTCCACTTCGGAGCTCTTTGTTTATATTACCTCCAACCAATGTTCGGTCAGAACCAGCACATACTGCTGCTACACTGGCCGGCTCACCCGCCCTTTCTCAAACGTCCTTCAGCACCACGGCTCCCGCTGCGCTCTGCCTCGAGCCAGACTGTCCGCTCGCTGCCAGGCGCTCTTCATCAGTCCCAGAGCCTCACCACAGCGCTTCTGCACCGGCGCATCAAACACGTCTTTATGGAGAAGGTCCACCTGTGAACACATCAGAACCATCAAACATCCCAGGATCTTGGACTCTATCGAATGTTCTCTGCATCCTCTGACCTGAAAGATGGCTTTCCATGCTCTATCTAACGCCTGCAGAAGACGACCTCTCTCCTCACAGCCGCTGAAGTACAGAACCCACGAAGGAAGAAAGTGTGTCCGATCTGCTGCAAACTCCTACCAACAAAACAGTAAAGAGAGGCTAAAGCTATGAGAGGAAGTCCTGAAGGATCCCCCAAAAAGGAGTGCACATTTTATTGGGATGACCTTAGCTGTCGTGTGCTGCCTATGAACACTGGAACCAAACGACAGAGGAAAAATCTCCTTAAGGAATTACACAGACACTTAATGCAGGATCGTACCAGAGATCCTACACGAGACCTTATGCGGGATCCTAACAGAGACCGCACACGGGATCACGTTTTGTAAGACTTACAATGATGCAGTACTCCTTGTCAGGCTCCAGGCTGACGCTGGTTACATCACAGATGTCAGCACTTCCCAAAGACCGGAAAAAGCTGGTCTGACAGTCCTGATGGCAAGTTAGGAGCTTCTCATTTGTCACCACTAGACAACAGGGGATGCAAGGTGAGGGGGTCACACCCTGAGGGATGACCTGGAATAAAGGGGTAAGAGTTTAGTAGTATCTGCGACCAAAACAGTTTTATTAATATTTTCAGAATATCTTTTAAGGTCAACCTTTAATGGACATAGCCTGTGCTGGCCCACATATGCTCACATAAATCCATAGAAATTGCTGCAGCCTTCTCTCTACAGAAACACTTACTCCTTTAGAGACAGACTGGCAGAGCAGCTGCATCCATTCAGCCATTTCCAGCTCGTCATTTGCACTGAGTACCACAGGGGGGCGCTCTGTCAGGATAACTTGAAAAACATGGGGTCGCTCTGTGCTGTTGGACCGACGGCAGCCTCCACAGTGCTCGCCACTAAAAACAGAGCGCAGAAACTGCAGACGCTACAGCCTTTCTGTGTCTTAAAGCCACATAGATTCATCCAAAAGTCATTAGCTGATTGAAGCTCACCCCATGGTGACGGACAGGACAGGAGTGACGTCATTTCTCTCTGCATACAGGTACAGAATCCCATTACTGCATAGAAACAATGTCAGTGTTCATCAGAATGTGACTGTCAAAGGAAACAACACAACATACTGAGATGAACTAGTTAGAACCCAGAAGGAAGTTTAAAGGGTCTGTACCATGAAAAATCAGCTTTGTGATCTTTTAAGTGTGTTTTACGTTTCATTCTTCACTCTAAAGAACCCAAAGCAGCATTTTGATCCATTCACACATTTGTGAATAATCCTCTAAAAACCACCGCTCTTAACCTCTCAGCCCCTCCCATACCCACTAGGTGGTCTTCACCGTGTGACGTAGACCAGGAAGAACCTGCGCTGCAAGCCCCGCCCCCAGGCTAACACAAACACACCCCCTTTCCCTGCAGAGCTAGCGGTGATCAACAAACCGACTCATAGAAGAAGAAGTTCCTCCTGATCTGCAGAGAAAACAACAGCCAGCTGTTTTTGCAATGCCATGTCTTAAGTGGAGAAAATGTTTTTTAGAGATTTCTGCGAGAGATTTCTGCGTTTGTTCAGCCTTCCCAAAGAAGAGCTCATCAGAAATGACTGCAGTTTATCTTCGGGAGCATTCAACAGAGCGGACAGCAACGTTTTGTCTGTGATCGCCACTTCACAGATGACTGTTTTGTTAACCTGGGCCTGTATCACAGTGGATTGTCCGGGAGACTGATTCCTACAATCAATGGTGAAGATGCCAGACCCGTAAAGAAATCATGCAACGAGCTGAAATTACGCAGTGCAAGCATGTAATGCAGCAGCTAATGCTATATTTCACACATGTTGCGCCTCGTGTATAGACGCTCTAGTATTATTTTAACTGTTGAAAACTTTCTGCAGACGTCTTTGGGGTCGCTGTTGTACCACGTGAACTTCAAATTCTGGATCGGACTGTGGGTCAAGACTGTAAGGCTCCACAACATGCACATGCCTCTTTGAAAAAGTTTGGTGTTTGTTTTCACGACACGCTGCTGCGGCCGGCTCCAGAATGACGCCATGATTTGGGCGTCACCCACAAGGAGCGAAAGGCGGAGCCTCAGAGATCAAGTCGTTTGAAAAGAGTCTACAAAAATAACTCGTTTCATAAATGATTTGTTCTTTGGTTTGCCAAAGGTAATATATGATCATATTCATGGATATGGTTTACTATAAAAGGCTTAAGAAAAACATAGTAAATGTAGTTTAAAGAGTTTAAAGAGATAACAGCATCAAATGAGTTATGAGCAGCATGCCGAGCAAACACCCCAAAAATGGAGAAAAGTGAAGTTAGGATTTAAACCAGAGTAAAGTCAGGCTCATTTATGCGGCATGAGCCGCATCTCTTTGAAGAGGGTTGCATCAGCCCAGCCTGCAGGAGACGATCGCAGTCTCACTAAAAAAATGAATGTGTTTTCTTTCCATTTGGGGGCCATGAATGATGATCAAGCTTGTTCTGTGGAAACTGTTGAAGAGTTTAGGGAGAGAAGCGTCCTTCAGAATGGGAGCGCTGCATTTAGCTGCCATCGGACGACGGATGTAAAGACCTCAGTACCTGAGGACCAGGTAGCAGCTCTTCCAAAGCTCCTTGCCCAGGTATGAGGTTCCACATCTGTACTGCAGACTTCCTTCTTTAGAGTTGGAGGACAGTCCTGAGCTGTGTGAGCTGTTTTGGGGAGACAGAGTCATGTCCATCGGATCCTCCCAATGAATCAGTGAGTAGAGCAGAATAGACACTTCAGAAACCTGAAGGAACAGAAAAACCAGGAGAAGAGAAGGAACTGTGAAACTTCAGGGCTAAATAAATGCTGCTGTCCATAAAAATGAAGGAACTGCATCTATCAGGAAAGAAACTGAGGAAACGTTTCAACTGCACTTACCGTAACTTAGAAGAAAACCAGAAAAAAAGTTCATTTTTTAGAGTTTTTTTTGTTGTGGAGTCAATGATGATGATAGTGTCTTCCTGCAGCCATTTTTGATTCTTGTGTGAATGAATGAACGAACGCTGAAACAGCAGAAAGACAATGCCCTTACAGCTGTGGGATGGAAGCGTACCTCACATGAACACTCCTGGGACACGAACTTGGTCAGAGCCAGCTTCTCCATGGTTGCGTCTGTCAGAACGCAGGGATAAGGAGGCTCCCGGCATCCTTGGATCATAGCGGACTGAAGAATAGACAGGAACCAGCTGGAACCAAAACCAGAACACAGGAACTTATCTGCTGTCGTGGTTACACTCCTCATTTCACGTAAACGGATCCCCGAGTTTGAAGGTTATCTTTACACAAACACTGTCATGAATGAAGGGTGGGACACACTCACAGAGTCAGAGAGGAATCTGCCGTGTCCAACAAGAACTTCCTTCGTCTGTTGGTGCAAACTAGCGTAAGCGTCTGCCGATCCAAACCCACCTGAGCAAACCGGAAACAGCAGCAACTCTTGTAAACAAACAAGCACCAAGACGCAGCGATGATGATCTTCAGTGGTTAATGAAAACTGAATTCAATTCAAACCAAGAAATCAGCCGTTAATCTGCAGGTTTTTTATGTGTTTCTTAATAGTCTCGTCAAGTTTTCTGTAATTTAGTGCCACAAAAATCTCACTGAAAAAACCCACAACTGGACAATTAAAAAACAAACCTTTTTTCCAAATCAAAAGACTAACAGTTTCAATACATTATAGAAACAAGTGGAATAAAACCAAAGGAAGCTGTAAGCAAAGGTCATTACAGAAACGTAGTCCAGCTCATTGTAGGAGACGGCGTCTTCCACGGTGTAAGGCTTCTCTGCTGCACCTGGAGGGACAGGGCGGGTCAGGTGTTTTCTACAACAACGGAGCTTTTATTTAACTCTTTAGGATACAAAGTCTTATTGCTAAGGTCTCATCATTATCAAACCTGTTTTAGAATTTGTTGGTATCAGATGGATGGAAATGTTCACACAGCATTTCTTCATGTGTTTAAAGACCCACTTTGATGAAAATGAAGTTTTTGGTGTTTTTAACGTGTTCTTGGGCGTTTTTCTGATGATGAAAATTAAGCTTAAAGTTGCATTTCTGGGTATTTCTTTATTCAAATCGTTGTTAATCAGGAGCAGAAAAAAATGTAGTTTGAAAAAGATCGTATTTGTGATATAGAAAATAAGCTGGATGGGGCCACAAGCTCCACCCCAGTCCCACCCACAACTCAGAGGTGAATTTCTAATGAACTTCTGCCGCGCTGCAGAAACTATGTTCTGGAAAACAACACAGGATTTATTTTAGATTTTGGCTAAAAACTGCGCTTTGGGCATGAATCAGAAGTTGATCAGAGTGGAACTTTAACTTCACATGATAATCCCATGAAATAGCGTTTTAGCTGCTTACCTTTTCTCAGCATATAGATGTAAGAGTCTGTGAGCAGCAGGTAGAGCGGCTGCAGGTCCCCCTCCATGTGACCCGTACTCATCCTCACCATCTGAAGCAGATCACAGCAATGAATCTCCCTGATAATACAGAGAAACGTCCCCACCTGATGGTTCTGATAGTGTTCCATAGAAGCCAACCGGAAGAATAACAGAACCAGGTAAGAAAAGAAGGAAGAGAACGGCGGATTATTGTCACACATGAGCTAGAGCTGGGCGATACGGCCAAAAAATAACATTTACGATTTTTCCACACCAACTTTGACTTTAGATTTTATTCTCTCTCCTTTTTCTTAAAAAAATACAAATGGAGAGATTAAGAATCTGAGACAAACGAGAGAATATATTAAAAAAAAATTATCTCCTTTGGAAACAAGCTCAAACACAAAGTTCAACTAAATCCAAGCACGCGGGCGCTCGCCCGTCCGCGCACACATTCAAACAGACGCTTTGGTCTGATCTTCACCTTGAACAGCTGCTCCTCGTTCTCTCTGAAGACGTGAAGCATCAGAAGAAGCAGATGGTTATTGTCCACTCTGAAACATGAAGCTCAACATTAACAGAGAAACAGAAACAGCTGAAAGCCTCGCTGCTTTTGAGTTTCTCACTTGAACTCTGCAGGATGAGATCCTTCAGTTGGACTCTGCTCCTGCTCTTTTGTTCCTTCCTCTTCGGCCACCGTCACTGTGCAGGTCTCTTCTCCTTCAACGCTCTCCTCCTTTATGTCGAGTCGTCCTGGTGCTTCTGCCTCTCCTTCATCTTCAGAACCACCTGAAGGAGTTTCTGGATGGCTAGGCCCTGCAGAGTCATGGTGGCCACCACTCGAGTCAGCAGAGTCTGGACCGTTGGGGGTAAAGCAGTACGTGTCTGCAGTCGCAGGAAAGGGATGCTGGGAGCTGGCATTCTGGGCCGGAACATACGGGTCAGGTGGCTTTGCCTCGGAATCCTCTCGAAAGGGCTGCTGTGCAGGAGGCTCAGGGCCTTCATCACACACTTCCTCCTGTTTTTCTCCTTCTGGGTTCTCCCAAGAACCACTGAGCCGGTCCATGACGTCCCTGAGCGGCTGGCCAACACTCTCCATGGAGGTGTCTGCCATTTTTGGGAGCCGTAGGAGATGCCCCAGAGCTTCATCTTCATCGCCTTCATCAATGACCTCTGATCCACCTCTGCTCCTGCTCGGCTCTCCTTCACTGTCCAGCTGCACTAAAGTGCTGTTGATGGACTCCACCTCCTCTGGCGTGGCGTTGCTGTGGTCCAGTTCCACACGCTCAGAGGAGCCAGAGTTACAGATGCTGCCATTGGAATCTGTTGAGCCTTTTTCTCGTCGCTTCTTGGCCGGTTTCCTTCGTTTGGCCATCCTGGAACAACAGACATCGGCTGTGGTTCCTTCAAAAAGTGAACCTGTACCTCTGAGAGTGTCATTTCTGTACCTGATGACCTCCAGCTGGATGCTGCTGGGTCCATCCTCAGCTGCGCTCATGTCGTAACTCTCAGCCACATGAACTGGTGTGACATTTGCAGAGGGATTTGTGTCAGAGTCTTCGTTGAAAGGGTTTCGACGAGATGTGGGGCTGCGCGGAGAAAGGTGCAGAGAGGACTTCCCTTTTGCAGAGCCAGAAACCAGGACCATCTCACTGATGATGGTCTGGGGGTCAGAGCTGCTGGACTGAGGGCAGCTGGTCTGATCGGTCAGGTCCCCCTCTGCCGTAAAGAGCCAGAAACTAAAGTTTAATGCAGAAAAGCAGGTGTCCACTCTTAAGGAGTCACGGGAACGCACTGTTTCTGGAAGGTTCTTCACCTTCTGTTAGTTTATCAGCAGAAGTCATGTTTTTATTCCTGGTTGAACATCTGTAACCTGGTCAAAAACAGTGCATTCCCCACTCAGTCCAGACAGTGTTAGAGACTGCACGTTCCTTCAGGTTCTCCGACAGCAGCGCAGAGGAACCCTCAAAACTTCAAACAGAAACGCAGGCAGGAGCAGTCTTTGCTGAGGCACCAGCTGAGGCCGAGCGGCACTGCAGGGCAAAACCAAAACCAGAGGAGTGCTTTCAACCAGTGGCCCCCTGGCTGCAGACTGGCAACAGTTTTTATGACGTTGGCACTGAGCCACAGACAAAAAAAAACAACATATTTTTTTCAGTTTTATTTCTAATCTGATTCTGAAGGAATTTTTATTTTGGAAAATTTGACAGTTATGGGTTAAGGGAAAATCTAAATCCCATTTTAATGGTTCTCACATGAAATCTAGTGGATAAATAAAGTGTAAAGCACCTGCAGATATTTTACAGAAGATAAAAATAAACTTTACCCTCAAAAGTTAAGAGAAACTGGAGGCAAGAAAAAAAAAAAAAAACTTGGATCCCTACATCAGCATCATCATACGGACTGGTATGTAGAAATACTGTCCGACATTAAACCAGTCTGTGGGTAAAAAGGGTTGGGAGCCACTGGTTTAAACTCCTAAAACTGAACACTTCCCTCTGAAAGTACAGCTTACTTTTGTGTTTTAATGGTTGCTAAATTTCAAACCCTGTCTTCTTATGGGGAAATCGCATCAGATTATCTGTTCAGTTCTGAGCCTGGATTATAGTCCTAAATCAGGGATAGGAAACTCCAGGCCTCGAGGGCCACATTCCTGCATGTTTTCCAACATACCCTGCTCTGGCATGTTCTAATTGGCTGGACACACCTGAAGCAGGTAATCAGTCATGAGGAAGGCTTGGATATCTGGAAATCATGCAGACACTGCAGCATCTTGCTGCAGCTTGGTGGCTCTCAGGCAGTGCCGGACAGCGCAGCGCCAACAACAGAAACGGCACAGAAGAGGAGCAGCAGCTTCACGCCTCACACTGCAGAAGGGAAGAACCAGCCAGCTTCATGCAGACCCCCCCACACAGACAAAACGAGCACAAGCCCGAGCGTAGAGCTGGTTTCTATGTGGAGATGTTTCTACAGAAAAGAGACTATTCCGTTTGAGGCTGAAGGGGAGCTCCTCGTGTCCTCTGGATCTGCTTTGGTCCAACTTCTCAAACAGAAAAGAAGCTTCTGCTGTTGAAGTTCATCAAATCTCTGATGAGGAGCAGCATGTGACCAGAACCCACATCAGCTGACCATGTCAACATCTCTTTGATCCAGCTTACTCTTAAAGTTTTGAATGAGAAATGTCAAAGAAGTGAGTTTTTAACTCTTTGTTACCCAGCATGCATTCAGCACAGACTGCTAAAGAGGAGGAGAAAGGACAGGGAGGGTTGATCATTGTCCCACCTTCCCAGTCTGCACTTGGCAATGACTGCAACACGGGGAAGATGTCACCAAAATCATAATCTAAAAAAGGAGGGATGACATTCAGCATTAGACAGATGAAGGATGGAGTCATACAAACACTAAAATATCATGAAATATGAAGTTTAAACTACAGAAAAATAAAGGAAACAAATGGGAAGTAAGACGGGGAAGTGGTTCTGCTCTCTCTGGGCAGTGTGATGAGGAAAGAGTCACAGGGTACAGCCACCCCAACCACAGGATTCTGCAACAATCTCAACGGATCATCTGCTCTGCAAAGTGTCAGGAGGTTCTGGGAGGGCTGCTCCAGCGACCCCCCGGCTCCTTCTGCTTGACATCAGTCCCTGCAGATTCCAACAGCAGCCTCGTACAGCTTCCCCGTTCACGCGGTAACCATCGCATTTATCGGCTGTATCGCCAGGGAAACCAAGAAAGAAAGGACATGTCTACTGAAGAGTAGATGGTGGCTGAAAGAGAACGTCCTACCTTCACTGGATGGGGCTATGGCACTGTCGTCCCACTCCAGGTTGGTTGAGGTGAGAGAAGTGAAAGAATGCAGGGACAGGCTGTCTGAACTGGGCAGCCTTTCTTCAAAGTCCAGCAGGTTCTGGGGTTTGTAGTACTCAGGCATGTAGGGGGCCACATCTAGATAGGGAACATCCTGAGACAGCAGAAGGTCAAAGGGAGGTCAAGAACACGCTACTTCAGTTTGGAAAAGGTCTTTTTATTGATGCTGAACAGACCAGGTCCAGATCGAAGCGAATGAACTCCAGACCCGAGACCAGAGTGACAAAGAGGGTGAGGTGGTCGTGACTGCAGACCAAGGCGTTCCTGACAGGACAGAGTACAAGTCAACCTCAAACGTCAGCAGAGACACTCCCAACAAAAAAATCCCAACAATCATTGTCCCTCACTTGAAATAATACTTCTGCAACAATCCTTGGTTCTCCTGGAAGAGGCGCAGGTAGCTCTCCAAAGAGCTCTCACTGAGAGCCAGATACAACCAGGCCCGGCCTACAGAGAAGGGTCAGCTGTGAACATCAACCAGAACCACAACGCTTCATTCATGCAGGGGGGGGGCTTTACTTCGGCCCAGGTTGGTTGCGATGTGATTGAGCTCATCGATTTGTCGGACAGCTTCTCTCCTGGTGAAGTGCAGGACCAGGACCCAGTATCCCGATGAGATGTCCTGCAGCCTGAAGACAAGACGAAGAAACATCCACTGATGGAGGAAGCTTTAAAGCTTCAGGTGGTTCTGATCAGGACACGACCAGCTCCTGAACTTCACACAGGCGTCTGGATAAACGTTTCCTCTCCGTCTACCTTTTCCACAATGCTCGGTTTCCTTGCGCCGCGTCTCTTACCCGTAGAGCAGAGCATGGTCGAGGTGTTCACACAGACGCTGAAGGACCCGGTCATGGTTCCGGATGGCTGGAGTTTCGTCCTCACAGGCGGCAAAATAACTCTGTAACTGCAAAGACATTCAAAGACATTCAGTCAGCGGGATGGAACGCTCCGAAATCCAGTTCTCTGGAAGTCAGAGAGGCTCATAAAGCTGCAGTGTGTGGTAGACATGACAGCCCAGCTTAACCTGAACCCAGACCAGCACACGGGGGGTGAGCACCGGTTCACTTCCTCTGTATGGAAGAGTTCAAACCACCTTAAGACGTGATAAACATTTCCATTCTGTCAGCAATGCCATGCAGACGTCAGTTACAAACGGATCCTGAAGTCCAGAACAGAAACGTTCTCACTCAGAGTCACAGATGGAAGGATTTGGAACGTTGGCTTAAACCGCCGTTCATGGAACGCCGTCCAATCAGCAAGAGAAATGCTCTCCGTCTCTGACCCACACACGTGTGTGAGAAGACGCTCTCCCACAGGAACGCGTCGGAGGAACGAAGCGGGACACCCAGATGCTGAAGTCCAGGAGAGCAGAAATCTTGGCTCATATCCATTTATTTTCTTTATATTCAGTGAAATGTTACTTCTTTAAGGTAGAAATTGGACTGCATGTGAGAGGAAAGGAAACTCAGGAGAAGACGGCTTTTTCATTTTGTCGACTGTATTTTTTCGTGAACACAGGAACTCAACTAGAATGTTACACATGTTTTTGTCAGAGTTTAAAAAAATGAAATTGAATGTTTATTTCTGCATGTCTCCATTAATTCCTTAAACTCACAGCAAAGCTCTGCAGGAAACTTGATGAGAAAAACACAACATGTGAGGGCATCTGTCTGCTTTAGCTCAGAGGCAGCAGTTGTAAAGAAGCATCATTTTCAATATGTTTGAAGAATTTTAAGGAGGTTTAAAAATGACGACCTCAAAGGGAAGCTGACAATAAAGTTTTGGGCCGAGATGGTTGATATTTCTCTTTATACTTTGCATTTTGTTGCATATTTCAGAGAAAACTAACAGGATGAGACTGCAGAGCAGAAGATAAAAACAGCAACGTGTGCATAGTGTTGCTGTAAGCATGAGTTTGTTCCTCCATCTGCAGTGAGTGTTTCTGAACATTTAAATTCTGCTTTTAACTTTTACCCTTCAGGAAACAGTTTTACAGCTGGAACGTTGGAATGTTTCCTTAATCTGAGCCGCTTTCTGTCTGGAATGTTTGATGGTGCGAAACTGGTTGAATCTGGACTCTGCAGAACATTCTGAAGTGGATCTGACCAGGTTTAGAGTCCCTGCAAACAAGGAAAATACTGCACACAGTTTAGGAATTTCTGTTTATCAAGTAATCTGGATTAACAAAAGATAAAGCTAACAAAAGCTAAAAGCTTGAAGTGAGGAGAACAGTAGCAGATGAGACGTTCAGAGATTAGAAGATATTCTGCATTTTCCCAGAAGCTGCACGCACGCACGCACGCACGCACGCACGCGCCTTGGTGGAAAACAGTTCTGTGGATTTATGAGGAACACTTCCGGTCGGTTACGCAGCGTCCGGAAACGAGCGCAGTACCAGCAGAAATCCAATCATCTGCTTTTACGTGAGGAGCTTCAGATGCGGTTCCGTTAGAACCCAAACGCGGACCAGGCCCACCGGGCCCTGCCGCCCCCAGAGCCCGTCCCTCCGCGGTGACCGGGGCATGTCCTCACCGAACCGGCGGGTCTTACCTTCTTGACGGACAGGGAGATGTTCTCCAGAATGCGGTCCTTGACTTTCAGCGGCTCCATGCTGCTCCGCGGGCGGCGGTCAGCTGACTGCTGCAGCTGAGGCTCACGCGGCGGCCATGAGTTAGCTCGACTGTCCTCCACCGCGCGCGCGCGCGCGGCTTTGGGGAGTCCTAAACAACTGCCCGCGTGCCGTCAGTCATCTACGTCACAGCGGCTCCGAGTCGCTTTAGCTGCTTTTCATCCGGAACCGGTTCGCTCACACAGACCTGTGACGTAAACCTGCCGACGGCGGGCCCGTTTCAGAGCCGATGATCCGCTTCGGTACCGGTACTTCGAAGAGCCACCGGCAGCTCTGTCGCTACCTTCCAGGGTGGACAGGTGACCCGCAAACGGGCTACAAATGCCGCACCGCGTTACGTCATCAGAACCAGCCGCTTGCCACGCCCTGAAATTGTTGGAACGTGACGTGGAGATGACAATCTGTCAGAAGCCAATCAGGAGTCAGGAGATGGTCAACAACAATGCGGAAGACTGCATCAATTAACAGAAAAACGCAGCCATCAACACATCCTATTTACTGACGTTTTACTATTTTCTCAAATTACTCTCTAATTGTATTTTTAATCTTTGGTTACTTTTGGCACAAATGCAAAGGCAGTTTTTACATGATTTCTCCAGGTGTGGTAAAGACACTCCAATGAAAATGCTGTTTTTCTGATGGAAGACATATAAAGAAAATTAAGACTAAAGTTGTATTTGAGTGTTTTTCTTCATTCAAATCATCGTGAATCAGGAGCAGATGAAAAAATGCTGATGGAAAAATATTGTATTTGTGACGTGGAAAGTACACTGGGCGGGGCCACAAGCTCCCAGCTCCGCCCTAGTCTGATGCATCTACTCACAAATAGACCCATGAACGTCTTTGCTTTCCTCGTCTGGAATCTGGATTAAACTATACGTCTTAGAGACCCCTGGGAACGATTTGAAAATAGACCAAATGACCAGAGGGGGACTTCAACGCAGCTTCCATTCCAGTTTACACACAAACCTGTTGACTTATCATCCTGACAGGCCAACAGGACGCCGTCATTCCTGCTCTGCACTCATAAACAGCAGAATGCTGGTGGTTGATTTTAGTCTGGCCTTTAACACTAGTCTATACAAAATGGTGTAGAAATGAAGTCACTTGGCCTCCCTCTGTGCACATGGTCACTGCACGTCCTCACGGTCAGAAGACCGACAGGGTGGACCATCACACCTCTGACCCTGAGCAGCGGGACACCTCAGGGCTGTGCTCTCAGCCCCTCACCTGTTTACATGTTACAGTCCTCAGAGTCTACAGGGTGAAGAATCAGCATCTGAAACAACGGTGTTCCCATGACGAGAACTTCACTGCATCAAAAACAGAAGAACTCAACAGATTACAGGAAATCCAAACTGAGGCTGTTGAACTTTACATCTCTAAACAGGAAGTGTAGCGTGGGCTGTTTCAGGGGAGTGAACAGGTGATCTCACCTGGAAAATCTCAGCGCATTCTACTTCCTGAGGATCCTGACACAGGTTCTCCTCTCAGAAACTACTGCTCAGGTTCTATCAGGCCAAAGCCAACAGTCCTGCTGCACTGTGTGGTTTAGCAGAACATGCAGCAAGTAGAACAGCAGAGGCTGAAGGTAATGGACTCCCATCCCTGTCAGAGGAAAGGACCCAAACATGAACAGATTCCCGTTTCCCTCTGGAAGGAGGTTCAGGACCGTCAAGTTCCAGATCCACAGAATCTAGAACAGTTTCTTCAGTGAAATGTGTGAAATCTGCTCTCAAGTATATGCAGTACAACACTCACTGCTTTTTGATAGATTATTGATTCATGCATTTCTCCTAAAATCCACAATAACACCTAAGAAAATCAAAGGCTAGAGGTTAGAGTGGAATGTCAACATTTTATTTAGCAGACCCCAGATTTTATGGAAACAAATAAAAAACAAACGCTTTCAGTGCCTGTCATTTCTGTTCTCTTCAAATGGAACTTAACAGATGCAAAACAACATTTCAGAATTTTGAATAAGCCAATTATGAAGTAGATTTAAAAAAAAAAAAACAAAACAAAGTCAGGGAACCGCCCCTTTACCCAGAGATTCCAAACGAGAGCTGGATAAATACAAATTCAAGTCCAAGTCCCTGTCCCACAGACTCAGATATTCACTTAAACTCTTCACACAAGTTCTCTTTGCTCCACAGTTCCTCTGGATTAGTCCGTTTTCTCCTTCTCCTTCATGTGCAGGAAAACCACGCTGAAGACAAAGAGTCCCGCCATCATGGAGAAGGCACTGGCGTAGTACGGGAAGGCCGAAGGGATGAAGCGCTCATACTGAGTGTGCTGCAGGGGGCGCACTGACACCTGTGGAGCAGAACTCAGGTGAACTTCAGAGCATGGAAGCCACAAACACGTTTTAACGTCAGTGAGATACAGACACGACAGTAATCATTCTGCTTTCAAACAGAACACGGTGCTTTCCATCACTGTGTGAGTGGAAGAGCTCACCTGGGTGGAGGAGTAGAGGTGGGTGTATCCCAGCCGGTTGTAATCCACTTTGAACTGAAAGACTCCGTAGACGTCGGGCAGCTTGAACTGGACGCTGTATTTACCTCCTGCTCAAAGGCACAAAGGTTGTTTAAGTAGCTTCACATGTGGGATAAAAGCGTTGAGCTCGTGAGACCAACAAACCGTTTCTCTGAAGAAAAGTTCTGACAAACGGGTCGATCCTCACGAACTCCAGCTGAATGTCGTCGCCGTCAAAAGGGACCCATCGGCCCTCGGACAGCATTTCAATGACGATGCTGTACTCCTGCCAGGAAACACCCAGACTGATCAGAACCCTATGGAGAAAAGACCTGGGGGGGGTCCAACGGGGTAGTGCACAAGCTCACCACGAGGTCAGTAATGGTGTATGCTGTGGGGGGGGTGGTCTCTCCAACGCGGTGATGGCTAACGGCTCCTACTCGGAGGACCCCCGCCTCCTTGAAGACCCAGCGGGACAGAGCCACAGCCAGCTCCATGTTCCCCGTCTGCTCATGCCTGGTGGGGGGGTTGAACACAGACTAACATGAACTCTCTGGATTTGAACAGGAAGCTGAGATTCCATCAGTTTCATCATAAACCTCATGACTGTTGTGAGTAATGAGGGGAACCAGCATTTCAGCACCTTGGAGACCCCGGCGTGGCTTTCTGCACAGCAGAGTTGAAGAAGGCGTCGCTGAAGAAGTCCAGGGAGCCGCTGAAAACCACCCGGGCGTTGTTTCTGGCCTGAAGGCCGGCGATCAGCAGCGTGTTCTTGCCCACAGCATGGGGGTACTGGAATAGCAGTGACACATTTAATCCTTCAGAAGCTCAACTGTAGTAAATAACATGTTGTCTAAGGGCTGAGCTTCAGGTCCAGGAGCAGCGACTGAGGCGCTTTCCAGAATAAAAGCCCACACAGTAAACAGCAGTCGACAGTTTCCTGTCAGGATGGTCACATCGTCATTCTCTCAGTTGTTACCAAACATTTACCGATTTGTTTCATGAAACCATTTCTAAACCAGAGCAGCTCCTTCAGGGCCTCTAAAAGCAGGTATATGTCCAAATGACCTGGAAGGCATTCTTTGAGAAGAAAAGGAGCGCAATGCTTCCTTCACATTCCCTTTGAGCAGAAGAAACAAGAGAATTTCAATCCCACAATGCTTTGCAATCATAACATTGAACCTGGAGCAAAACATGATGGGTTCAGCTTCCACCTTCTCTCTTTAGCCCTCTAAAGGAGAGCAAGAGGAGGGATTTCTTTAGAGAATGCAGACGCCTCCCGGTCTGTATTTTACCGTCACAGCAGCAGTATTTGTTGGTTTGTTACTGTGAGAAAAGGTTCCACATTCAGACCCTGAAGATCCCAGTTATAAAGTCATCAGGAGGAGGAGTACAGCTGGAAGGCAAACGCTTAAGGTTATTAACAAAGTCATGATCTGATTCGGTTTCAGGGTTCCATCTGCGTTATTGATTCATGTTTCCATGAAAACTGGTTTCATACGTTTTTCTATATTTCTTGGTCTAGAAAATCATTTACTTAAAAATAAAGTCAAGAATGTGTGAATGTAAAGATATTGAATTCCATACACAAGATGAATTGTAACTGCTAACTAAACCTGAAGGAGGAGCTCTAATAACACGCTCCTCTGTCTTTTCATCAGAATATTTCCCAAGCATCAGATTTGTGAAACAGAAGCTTTTCTCTCTTTGGAGTTCCATAGGGATCTAACCTGGGAGATGGCTCTGTCAGGGAAGTAGGAGTAGGAAGTGGAAGAGCCAGTGAGGATGTCAAGGACCAGCGGGTTGTCCGGGTCAGCCACCATACTGGACAGAAAATTAAGCATCAAGTTTTAGGAAAACCCTCAGTCACAAACCAGCAGCAGCTTTGAACATAACCAAACACTCTGCTTACCCCACACCCTTAAACAAGACGGGTTTATCTGTTGGCCTCCCGACGATGGTGGGGGCTTTCAGCATGTTCTGAGGGTCAGCCACGATCAGGGTGTGCTGCAGACAAAGATGACAGACGGGTGAAGGTGACAGGTTTGGACTGTGAAGCAAAGTACACGTCTCCGCACTACAGCTCTGCAGACCTCTCCAGGATCCGACACGTCATAGTTGTGATGGTCGATGACGGCCGTCTTCTCCTCATCGAACTCGATGCCGCACTCGCTGCCCAGCTCCCGCAGAGGGTCACCTGAGGATGACACAAGAGGACGCAACGTCTCTGTTCACTACAGTGCCGGTTTCAACCCAGACATCCCTGGAATCCGGGCATCTACTGACCGATGTCAGAACTGGCCGCCACCAGAACATTGCCTCCACCATCGACGAAGGATGTGATGGTCTCCACATTGATGCTTCCACCAAAATCTGGGGGAAAAAAAGAGAATTAGAGCAGAAGTCGTGGGTTTAAAGATGACGTCATCAGCATAGGAACCGCACCTTCCACGGATGGAGAGAACAGGATCAGGTGATCGTACAGGAACTGTCCGTATTTGATCAGAGACAGAGAGGGATCGTCCGCGGTCTTAAAGGTCAGGTCAAAGCCTCGATCTGAAACCAGAACATGCGCAGAATTCAGCGGTCATGCGCGTGCACGCTGATCTCCACATGCTTCTGCCGTTCTGTTCTTGTTACAGAACCATGGAGACAGAACGCACGCGGCTACAGTTAGCATCCTAGCTAACCAGAGACAGAAATGCTCAAAGCGAAACACAAACGAGCAGAGAAACCCGCCGCCGGTCCCGAAACCGATACCGACGAGACACCGGGGGCAACAATGTAAAGACGAACCGGCCAGACTGCGGAAGAAGACCGAATGAGTATCTCTGATGTTCATGTTGTCCAGCAGCACCAGCGTTTTCCCATCAGCCTCAGCGCGCGGCAGCATGGACGCCAACCAGAACAGCAGGACCAGTTTATGGTTGACGGGACCGGAGAGCCCCTCCCTCATCGTACGGATCCGCTTCGGGGTCAACACAGAACCGGACCGGGTTTGTGTGACTGCTGTCAACGCCGCCATCTTGGTGCAGAAAGCGACGTCAGCATTAGCGGCACGGAATAACCTTTGACCCGCAGAGCCAGCCAATCACAAAGAGGAACGCCGCTTTGCGACCCAGCCAATCAGAGAGCAGCTTTCCCAGCGCTGTTCTGCAGCGCGTTAGCATTTCTGATGGAATGGTAGAAATAAAGTCAAAGAAACCGAGAAGTTCACAAAAAACAACTCTGTTCAAAGTTAACCACACGGAGAGTAAACAATAAAAAATAAACTATAAAAAATAAACTAAAGACCAGAAGTTAACATAGAAAAACGTTACATAGAAAGAGGCTAGTTTATTTGTACAGCACATTTCATGTACAAATATTATTCAAAGTGCCTTACATAAAACATTTATAGAAACAATCAAAAGAAATATTAAAAGAGTGATCATTAAAGAAAGATTTAAAGAAACCCTAATTCAAACTAACCAAATGCAGCTGAGAACAGCTGGGTCTTTAACCTGGATTTAAATACAGAGTGTTTCAGCTGATCTAAGGCTTTCTGGAAGTCTGCTCCAGATCTGTGGAGCATAGAAGCTGAATGCAGATCCTCCATGTTTAGTTTGGACTCTAGGAACTGACTAAAGACTGGATCCAGATGATTGGAGAGTTCTGGCTGGTATAAACTGGGTCAGGAGGTCAGTCATGGACTTTGGTGATAAACCATTTAAAGCTTTATAAACCAGTAGCATAACCTTAAAGCCTATCCTCTGGCAGACAGGCAGCCAGTGGAAAGACCTCTGAACTGGACTGATGTGATTCTACTGTTTTGGTTCCTGTGAGACCACGAGCAGCTGAGTTCTGAATAAGCTGCAGTTTCCTGATTGATTTTTTTGGTCGTCCTGTAAAAATACTGTTACTGTAGTCAAGTCGACTAAAGATGAAAACATGAACTAGTTTTATTGTCCAGTCCAGTCGTTTGAGTACTATAGTGTGGTCGACTGTATCAAATGCACCACTGAGATCCAATAAATAATAATAAATAAACCGGAAACCCCACTGGTCACTACACAACGTTTGGGCCTTACAGAGGAGAAATGACGCTTTTTTTTTAAAAAAAAACAGAAGTTAACTACACATCCCACAATTCCTTGGGGGCTTATCGACACAGTTCTGACTGCGCATTTGTGCGGCGGTTGTTGTCATCAGTGGTTATGGAGATGAGACGGGTAACCGAGCCTTTCTCCTTAGGTCATTTTCCCGGTAAGATTTCATGTGAAAAGGCGCGTGAAGCTCGCGGTTTGTCCAAACAGAAGCCAGGAGCGGTTGAACGTTCACCGGGGAGCCCGGTCCTGTCAGCTAACCCGAACATGTCACCGGAAACGCTCCTGGTTCCGCTGGGTTTCCACTAACTAATCCAATCACTTCCTAACTAAAGACTCAGGTATGTTGAGGAATTCAGTTTTCATTCAGTTTGGTTTGAGTTTCTAGAACAGAAAATTATTACTACAAAATAAAAGTTAGGAGAAAAATTAAAATCAAAAATCTAATTATCCTAACGAGAAAATAAATACTGGAAAAGAGTTTCCATAAAAATACAAATTATTATAATTAATGGTGGATTTTTGAGATTAAAATAAAATATCGTGAATTGATCTTTACCATAAAAACTTTAAAGAAATTAAATGTTTCTTTACTTTTCCTTTTTCCTGTCAGTTGGAAATAACAATTTTTAAACCCAGAATGTAAAAATGCTCCAGTTTAGTTTAATTTATTCTTAACATGAAAAATACCATCTCATGAAATTATTTTAATGTAATGCAATTAAAACCAAGTTAATAAAAAGCTGTGCTTTCCCAACTAATGACAGCAGGGCCTAACTATATAGATATAGTAATTTTATAATTATATTTGATAGTATTTACAGCCTCAATCTTCAAAACTCCGCCAGAAAAACAAACATGTAGCCTACCAAAAATAATTTTTATGGCGCTGCCTGTTTTTAATCTAGGAATTATCCAAAGAAATCTGTCTGAAAAGTCAGTTTGTTATAAATGTCAGAATTCCTATTTAGATTAATCTGAAGTTCTTTGTTAACAAGTCATGTCAAAAATAAAGCTCATTTTACTTCCTTTGATAATATTTAATCATCCGTCCATTTTCTAAACCAGTTTTACTCCTTTTTGGGGTCATGGGGTTGCTGGAGCCTAACCTGACCACTCACGGGTGAAGGCAGAGTACACCCTGGACGTGCACGGGGAGAACGTGCACACTCCACACAGAAAGGTCCTCCATTGGTGGTGCTGTTTCAGGTCCCCCAGCTGGAACTGGGGCAAAGGCGCTAACCACTGTTCCACCATGCTGCCCTGATGATGTTTTATCACATAAAAACAACTCTTTTCAAACACATGATTTTTATTTTTAAAAGACAGAATCATTTGAAAGTTGAGGACACATTTAATCTGTGAGTTTGAATTTGTTTCATATTCACTCAGAAGTTGTAAAAGAAGCATAGACTTACTTTCCAGATCAACACAATTGTACAAATTACAAATAAATCATGTAGAAGTTTTAAATGACAAAAAAGTTTAATTTTAAAATGTGGTTTTCTGTCTTTTTTTCCCTGTAATCTGGGATTCTTCCAGGATCCGGGTTTTCGTTTCATCTCAGTTTCTGTTTTTGGAGCAGACATCGGAACCGGCTCCCTGATCAGGGACAGGAAACGTGCACACGCCCACATCACCTTCAACTTAACCAGAATGAATTCAAGTGTTTCATCATTAAACAATGTTTTTATTTGTAAGGTAATTGTTGAATTTGACATAATATTTAGGCCTTTTTCTGTTTTATGTCTAAATGGTCTACTGATCATCCAAAGCTGAACAACTGATTCTCAGATGCTCCTTCATTGTAAGGCTCTATTAGCTCTGCTGGATGCTTCATGACATAAAATGTTATTTCTTTCTAAGTGAACCAGACAGAAACCTGAAGCTTTTCTTTGTCTCAACAGCAGAAAGTCTTAAGGATCCTTTGAATTCTGGAGGCCTTTGCCATAAAGGTTCAAATCTGTCCATCCTCATCCTGGTTGCATGAATTTTCACTTCAGTGAGGATTTTATTAGGAATCATTTTAAAAATGTTCTTCTTCTCCAGGAGTTCCCATCAGAGGAATGCTGAAGAAGATAAAGTTCTGTGTGATCAGCTCCTCCAGTCATGAAGATCATTTCAGCGCCAAAGAGCTCGTGGTTCATGCGCCCACAGTCAGGGGCTGGAGGTCCAGCAGGTACTCGGTAGAAGCAGTTACATTCTTAAAATGAATTTCAGCTTAAAGTTCTGCCATTTTTATGTAGCTCCTTTTCTGAAGATGATGATGTGAGTCAAAGTGGCTCCAATGTTTTGCAGGTTGAGCTCCTTTCCTCAGCACATCACCATCCAGCTGGAGCAGAGGAGCCGGGTCAGGAAACTGCAGCTGCTGGCCCACCAATACTTGATCCCCACCAAGGTTGAGTTTCATGTTGGAGACGTCCCGCCTGAAGGCGGTTGCTCAGAGCTGCAGCTGCGCAGGCTCGGGTGAGGCAGAAAGATTGTTGAGCTGCTTGATGCCTGCAGTTTCTCACTTCCTGCTTCGCAGGAGCTCTGAGTCCAGGATGTCAGGCTGGAGACGCGTCCATCATCCCATCATGATGGATTCATGCAGCAGGGCAGAGTCATACCTGCAGTTTTGAGTCAATGAAATCCTCAGAGAATCAAAGTTGATGTTTTTCTGCAGATTTTCTGGACAAAAGCTAAAAAAAAATCAAGTTGAGAGGAGAAAAAGCTTATTTTGCCCCAAACATTACATTTGATCATTATTCCTCAACGAATCTGATAGAAGACATTTTGCTAAAGAAACAATTCCAAATGAAGACTGTTACTAAAAGTCTATTTCTTGTTAATTGGAATGTTTAAATGCGTACATTTCAAAGTATTTAGGAAAGTTTGACTTCTAATAGTAAATGTAGAAACATTCAAACAATGAGACAAATCTCTGTGTGTAAGAACCTGCAGCTCAGCGTGCTGCTTAACCCCTGACCCTGCTAAGCTTCTCTGGGGATGGGGGGGGTCTACATAGAAATCCATCCATCTTCAGAATCTGCTAAACTGCCTGCAGGGTCATGAGGCTGCTGGAATTAATTCATTAAACTGCTTCCTCAATGTGGAGTTTCTACAGGAAGCTCAATCATTAATAAATGAATGGATTTGTAGAATCTCAACTAGAAATTAAAATTAGATTAAAAGGAACTTTGTATTTTAGCTCTGAACTTTTCAGACACAGATCCGCCTCAGAGAAGAGCAGCTGACCTAAAGAGAACTGCTCTCACCCCAGGTATGTCTCCATGTCGGACAATGAGAAGACGGGGTTCCAAGCTCGAGAGCTGAAGTCAGTCCATGTGGATGCTGTTGGAACGTTCCTGAAAATTAGCCTCTACAAGAACCACGTCAACCGTTTCAACCACTACAGTCAGGTAGGGCCTGCAGAGCAACACCTGTAGTCTACACCTTCCATAGCGTGATGCTGCGCTGCAACAGAAACAGTCTGTGTTTGGATTAAATGTCCATCCAGCTGCAGCCTTCTCTGTAACAACCATCATCTGCGTGTAACCTACAGTATATTCCCAAAAGTATTGGCTCAGCCATCCAAATGTTCAGGATCACGTGTCCTAATCACCTGTCCTGGCCACAAGTGTTTGAAATCTGTTTTCACAAACATTAGTGAAAGAATGGGCCGCTCTCAGTGAATTCCAGTGAGGAGCAGTCATAGGATACCACCTGTACAACAAATCTAGTGGTGAAGTGTTCTAAATATTCCACAGTGACCCGTCAGCTCTATCAGACCTAAATGGAAGAACAACAACTCAGCCACCAAGTGGTAGACCATGTAAACTGATGGAGAGGGGTCAGTGGATGCTGAAGCTCACAGAGCAAAGAGGTCACAGACTTTCTCCAAACTTCATGTGACCTTCAGATTAGCCCGAGTACAGCACACAGAGAGTTTCATGGAATGGGTTTCCATGGCCGAGCAGCTGCATCCAAAACACACATCACCACGTGCAAAGCGTGGGATGCAGTGGTGTAAAGCACGCCGCCACTAGACTCTAGAGCAGTGGAGACGCCTTCTCTGCAGTCATGTATCACGCTTTTTCATCTGGAAATCTGATGGACTGGTCTGGGTTTAGAGGTTTCAGGAAAACGCTACATTTCAGACTGCACCATGCCGAGTGTGAAGTTTGGTGGAGAAGGAATCATGGTGTGGGCTTCGTGAAAGTAAATGATGGAAATAAAGCCTATTTTTTGACACATCAAAAGGATGTCTCATCTGTAAACTGATGCCTTTAGGAGATTTTCAATCTTTCATTGGGTTCTTTATGCACAATAATAGAACATTTTACCGGCGTGCCCAAACTTTTGATTCCCAGTGTATGTGAGTCAAACCAGGTGAGCCAAAACTTTTGGTAATATGGTGTAACTAACCTATCTGCACATCACTGTAAAGGTGATTGGATACCTGTGCAACAGCTGCAATGCATGATGGGAATCCAGGCAGACCGTTTCAGTTGCTGCCTTTATTTCTCCTGACCAGCAGGTGGCGCCTTTGCCTCAGTGCTGCAGTGTGTTCCTGCCTGGTGGGCTGGTGTTTGACCGGTCATGGTTGGGGGGTATCAGGGACATCGTTTTTGATCCAGTTCACTCTCATCGTCTTCACTCTTTCAGGTTTCTTTGGTTGCCATCAACGTTCTGGGCGACTCTGTGGACGGCAGCGCCTTCAGCTGGATGGTGAGCGTGCTCCTCAAACATTGCAGTGGATTGGCTGATCCCTCTCATAAGATTTTGGCCTTCAGGGGGAGCATTTTTGACAGTTGGAAAGAAGAAACGGTCTTAGTTTCTACCTTTGTTGGTGGAAAGGTGAGCTGTCTTTGACGCTAAAGGGAACAGGCTGAATGAACCCTGATGTTCTGTAAACCAATGTGAGGGTCTCTGCTGGCGTCCACGGCTTTGAGGTACGATCAAACTGTGATGGCTCCTCACAGTGTTTGAGGATGCACACGTGTCAGGCATAACACAGCAGGACCTCCCTCTGTGGTCGGGGAGTAATCAGGTAGTTCTGCAGATGTCCTGCAGGAGTGGGCGTCTTGAACACACATGCAGTGAAAACAGGGACACGCGCTCGCTCATACAGATTCCTGCGAACAGGACGCGTATTGTTTTCTTCCTAATCCCACTCTGAGCTCCTCCATCCCAGCAGAGACGGTGCCTGGAGGGCAGGCTGGCTCTGGTTCTCCTGTGACTGCTCTGTGCTGCTCTGCCATGATTTTCAGATCCATTCAGGAAAGTTCTGGATCTGCTAAAGTCAAGCCCTCACCTCAGAGTTTATGTGGATGCTTATGGGGCAAGATAACTTGTAGAAAGAAACGTACAATGACAAAGTCGTGCACAAATTCATTCTTTGTCCACAACTTTGTAGAAAAAATATGAATTCAACATTTAGTTCTACGTTTGACATGTCTGTTTTGAATACGACTCTGGCTTGTCTTGAATACGGATTTCTCCTGATAACAAACAGTCAAAAATACGTCACGGGGTCACAGGTCACAGGTCACAGGCATAAACATCGAGTCCTAAAGCATCGATTCAACTAAGTGCGCATGTGCATTACCTACCATAGAAAGAAAGTTTTTAGGATGTTATTGATCCCATGGCAGGAAAATTATCTTGATATCGTAGCTCTACTGTAAAAACAAACAATCTCAACAGCTGATTTACTTATTTTTGGCCAGACGACAACAGCAGAGCAAATAAACAGACCCGGAAGTGGTGGCAAAAAAAGAGATGTTAATAAGAGATAGATGAAAGAAAATAAAAACACCTGAGCAAGCGGTGGACGGATCCTTGTCTCTGCCTCTGCCCGCCTGTGTTGGTGTTGAGCAAAGGTGCAATTCCCGGCCAGAATTTGCTCCTCCAGTCTGAGGCATTGTTCTGGCAGGGGAAAAGTTTGGCACTTTGGCACAATGGCATATTGGAGTGGGAGATCCTCACTTAGTCTGGCAGTTTATTCCTGGGACAAGCGAGGCGGGCACGCCTGCTGCAGCCCCTGGACCTGTCCTGATTTACCCATGCCTTGCCCATCAGTACCCGGGATAGTGGAATAAGAAGATGGAATTAACTAAAACAGCTGAGCTAACGCGGAGCTAAAGTATGCGAACTGGGAGCCAGCCATGGTGATAGTTAAAAAAAGAAAAATCAGAAACAGAAAGTTGTGTACTGTGATCCTACTGTCTTCTTCAGTTTTGTTTTATTTGTTTTTCTTTTTGCCGCTGTAACAGTCAGGTGCCAGTCAGCCTACTTTAGCTCCGCATTAGCTTAGCTGTTTTTGTCTCGTTATAAAATCAACCCAATTTGACAGAAATGTTTTACATGTTTTCTTTAACCTAATGAGCGGAGTGGCATGTCTGCTGCTTCCTTTTTAGCTGTTTAACACTTCTGGGCTGAAAAGGATCTGCTGCAGCACTGTTAACACAATCGTCTGTAGTGACTGACAGCCACAAAATGCAGTCGGACATCACTGTATTTTGATTTGTTTTATTCCATTTTCAACTGAGCTATGAAAATTTGCCGTTACGAGATCAAACATTCTAAAAAGTTTAACAAGGATGCCCAGTTTTAGCGATCGATGTTCCAGGGCTCGATGTTTATACCTGTGACCCCGAGACACATGTTTAATAGTTTGCTGTCAGGAGAAATTCGTATTCAAGACAAAGAAAAGTCATCAAAAGAGACTAGTTAAACATATAACTAAATGTTATCACACTAAAACAGCCAGACAGCTGGTTCCACCTGCAGGAGGTTTATTAAGCAAATTCAGTAAGGAAGCAGCCAGGCTGCACTATAAGATCACAGAGTCCAGGATCAGGCAGAAGGTCAGGGTAGGCGGCAAGGAGCAGAGTCTGGAACAAAGCGGGGTCAGGGAGGAACAAAGCGGGGTCAGGGAGGAACAAAGCGGGGTCAGGGAGGAACAAAGCAGGGTTCAGGAAAGAAAGCGGGGTCAGAAAGGAACAAAGCGGGGTCAGGGAGGAAACAAAGCAGGGTCAGGAAGAAAGCGGGGTCAGGAAGAAAGCGGGGTCAGGAAGAAAGCGGGGTCAGGGAGAAACAAAGTGGGGTCAGAAAGAAAGTGGGGGTCAGAAAGAAATGGGGGTCAGGGAGGAACAAATCGGGGTCAGGAAGAAAGCGGGGTCAGGGAGGAACAAAGCGGGGTCAAGGAGGAACAAAGCGGGGTCAGGAGGAGGAACAAAGCGGGGTCAGGAAGAAAGTGGGGGGTCAGAAAGAAATGGGGGTCAGGGAGGAACAAAGTGGGGTCAGAAAGAAATGGGGGTCAGGGAGGAACAAAGCGGGGTCAAGTAGGAACAAAGCGGGGTCAGGAAGAAAGCGGGGGTCAGGAAGAAAGCGGGTCAGGAAGAAGGCGGGGGGTCAGGGATGAACAAAGCGAGGTCAGGAAGAAAGCGGGGTCAGGAAGGAACAAAGCGGGTCAGGAAGAAAGCGGGGTCAGGGAGAAACAAAGCGAGGTCAGGGAAGGAACAAAGCGGGGTCAGGAAGGAAACAAAGTGGGGTCAGGGAGGAACAAAGCAGGGGTCAGGAAGAAAGCGGGGTCAGGAAGGAACAAAGCGGGGGTCAGGAAGAAAGCGGGGGTCAAGGAAGAAAGCGGGGTCAGGAAGAAGGCGGGGTCAGGAAGAAGGCGGGGTCAGGGAGGAACAAAAGCGAGGTCAGGAAGAAAGCGGGGTCAGGAAGGAACAAAGCGGGGTCAGGAAAAGAAAGCGGGGTTCAGGAAGAAAAGCGGGGGTCAGGAAGAAGGCGGGGGTCAGGAAGAAGGCGGGGTCAGGGAGGAACAAAGCGAGGTCAGGAAGAAAGCGGGGTCAGGAAGGAACAAAGCGGGGTCAGGAAGAAAGCGGGGTCAGGGAGAAACAAAGCGAGGTCAGGGAGGAACAAAGCGGGGTCAGGAAGAAAGCGGGGTCAGGAAGGAACAAAGCGGGGTCAGGGAGGAAGAAAGCGGGGTCAGGGAGGAAGAAAGCGGGGTCAGGGAGGAAGAAAGCGGGGTCAGGAAGAACGCGGGGTCAGGAAGGAACAAAGTGGGGTCAGGAAGGAACAAAGTGGGGTCAGGAAGAAAGCGGGGTCAGGGAGGAACAAAGCTGGGTCAGGAAGAAAGCGGGGTCAGGGAGAAACAAAGCGGGGTCAGGAAGAAAGCGGGGTCAGGAAGGAACAAAGGCAGGGTCAGGAAGGAAACAAAGCGGGGGTCAGGCAGAAAGCGGGGTCAGGAAGGAACAAAGCGGGGTCAGGAAGGAACAAAGTGGGGGTCAGAAAGAATGGGGGTCAGGGAGGAACAAATCGGGGTCAAGGAGGAACAAAGCGGGGTCAGGGAGGAACAAAGCGGGGTCAGGGAGAAACAAAGCGAGGTCAGGGAGGAACAAAGCGGGGTCAGGAAGGAACAAAGTGGGGTCAGGAAGGAACAAAGTGGGGTCAGGAAGAAAGCGGGGTCAGGGAGGAACAAAGCGGGGTCAGAAAGAAAGCGGGGTCAGGGAGGAACAAAGCGGGGTCAGGAAGAAAGCGGGGTCAGGGAGGAACAAAGCGGGGTCAGGGAGGAACAAAGCGGGGTCAGGAACAAAGCGGGGGTCAGGGAGAACACAAGCGAGGGTCAGGGAGGAACAAAGCGGGGTCAGGAAGGAACAAAGTGGGGTCAGGAAGAAAGCGGGGTCAGGAAGGAACAAAGCGGGGTCAGGGAGGAACAAAGCAGGGTCAGGAAGAAAGCGGGGTCAGGAAGGAACAAAGCGGGGTCAGGAAGAAAGCGGGGTCAGGAAGAAAGCGGGGTCAGGGAGAAACAAAGTGGGGTCAGGAAGAAAGCGGGGTCAGGGAGGAACAAAGCGGGGTCAGGAACAAAGCGGGGTCAGGAAGAAAGCGGGGTCAGGAAGGAACAAAGTGGGGTCAGGAAGAAAGCGGGGTCAGGGAGAAACAAAGCGGGGTCATGAAGAAAGCTGGGTCAGGAAGAAAGCGGGGTCAGGAAGAAAGCGGGGTCAGAAAGAAATGGGGGTCAGGGAGGAACAAAGCGGGTCAGGGAGAACCAAAGCGAGGTCAGGGAGGAACAAAGCGGGGTCAGGAAGGAACAAAGTGGGGTCAGGAAGGAACAAAGTGGGGTCAGGAAGAAAGCGGGGTCAGGGAGGAACAAAGCGGGGTCAGAAAGAAAGCGGGGTCAGGGAGGAACAAAGCGGGGTCAGGGAGGAACAAAGCGGGGTCAGGACAGATTAGAATGCTTAGTATGCTGACAGAATGACTCATGCAATACATGGTACTGGGTGTGTGTAAACAGCGCTGAAATGTCTTGGTGACTGATAACATGATGAGGACCAGGTGTAGAGATGACCGCAGTCAGTATTCAGGTGAGAGCTCTCGCTGATGACCAGACGGGGAGACAGAGCTTTGCTTCCTGACAGGTGGATTATTATAAAAGTATATTTTTTCTGCACAAATTTGTCTTTATGAAAAGCTTTTTATTGACAAGTAGCTTACCCCATAGATGCTCCTGTAGTGTCATGAAGACTTTCTTCCAGGTCACCAAACTGAACCTGAATGTTTGATGACTTTTGTGTAGAAAAGGTCCTTCAGGTTTGTTCTGGTTTTTAAAGGCATCTGACAGAAAACCGAAGCAAAAACAATGAATCTAAACTGACAAACCATAGCGATCGCAACCCTGACCCAGTAGGTCAGCAGCACCTAATACAGGCTGTCCAACCCTGTTTCTGGAGATCTTCCACCCTGCCTGGATTCTGCCACTCCCTTTACTCTTTATACTGTAATTACCTGGATCAGGTGTGTTCAGTCAGTCAGAAGGTGGAAAATACCTGAGTCAGCCAATTATCAGTAAGGATGGAAGGGAGTGCTGGAATCCAGGTAGGGTGGTAGATCTCCTGGACCTGGGTTGACCCGCTCTAACCTTCAGGGTGGAAACTGGACTGCTGTTGGTGGAAGGAGAGGAGGAAGGCGTGTTCTCCAGCAGAGGAACAGAAAGGGAAGGATGTGCCGCAGGTTAGAAGGATCAAGGTCAGGGATGGAGAAGTGTTCGGTTTCCACAAGCCTGATAGTAATATGGAAACAGAACTTTGAAAAACTGATGGATGAGGAACATGTTGGAGAGACAGAGTTTATGTGAATAAATGAGAGGAACTCAGGTAGAACGGTGAGGTTTTAGAGTCAAAGGTCCAGAGCAACAGAAGAGACTTTATTGGTGCAAATGAAAAACTGTCGGTGGTGATAAAAAATGTCATTTATTAGCCGGTTATCCATCTGCTCTCATGAATCATTTTCTGTCAAAGCTCTTTCATGATAAGAGTTTGCAACACGGAACAATACGCTCTCTTATCTGCTGTAAATGGATTAGATCTTCTCAGTGCTTGAAGTTCAGCTCCTAGTTCCTGTTGAAATAAAGTTCGTTTTGGTCTCTGAGGAAGGTCATCCTTTATCAAAGGGCTGAAGTGTCAGTGATCCGGCTGAAGTTCTTTTCAGCTCTGCGGTGAGATCTGAGTGAGGTTATCTCAGCTGCAGGATGGAGTCATGAGTGTGTTAGAGGTGTGAGCCCATCATGCATTTACACACAGATGAACTGGTGGGGTGGAAGCGGCAGGACTAAAGGTGCGGAGGCGGCAACTTTCTGTCAGTAAATGTAAAGAGGCGCTTTTGATGCCCTGGCTGCCTCTGGTGGGGGTGTAGCATTAGGCTGGGTGATAAAGCAATTTTATCAAGTTATTCAAATTTTTTGTTTTAGACAATTTCTTTATGGAAAAATGGAGACTTTTCCCAGCGCTTTCTTGTGCTTCCGTTGTTTGGAGGGTCAGCCCGGCCGTGCCTCACAAAACACAGACATGAAAACGGCTGCAAGCAAAGAAGAGTTCCTTCTGCGAGGCTGAGGATAAAAAGCTTCTGCTCCTCCCCTCCGTGTCGGACATGTGGGGATTTTTAACAGAATGCTGACAAAGCTGCAGGAAAGACCTGCTGGTCTGACAGCAGTAAGAGAAAAGGCTTGATGTGGAGACAGTGGTGTTGTTACGCACTGGTGCCATCATGCTATGCTGCGTATCCACGTATCACCTACCAGAAAATAGAAACGCAGACTGTTCAAAGTCAGACTAGATTTCACAGAGCAGACTTTGAGATGTGGAGCAGAACTACAGCAAAGGAATTCACAAGACATTTAGAAAAACTGCATTTTCTCAACATAATAATTAGACATGAATCCCCTTTGAATGGAACTTGATTAACATGACAGAGCCGGTGTTGAGATTATAAAGGCCCCCCCATCTTTACTGTCAATTAAATCATGTCGAAAATCCCAAACATTTTTATGTCTTTAGGCTCTTTTTGTTCTGATTTAAAACAAAAAAAAATGAATCACCTGGAGGCAGAATTCTGAAAAAGGTGCATTTTCTGTCCATTTGTTCCCTCCTGGTACATCTTTTCTTTTTTCTCTGCCTATTTGAGTTTGAGTTTAAATTTAAATGACTTTAAAAACGTGTTTTTACCCTTTATGTCAAGCATTATCATCATCACAAAAAATGTCATTCTCTTCATCAGGTCCAGGAGACTCACTAAAACCGCTCTTTTAACTTTTCAGCAAGAAATTGGCTGTTGCTCCAGAAGTGTTCTGCCGAGTGTGTATTATTCCTCTTTATGAGAGCTCAGGAGTTCACAAAACATCGCTGCATTGATCTACAAACATTTTTACTGCTTTTGTTTAGTTGCACTTTTTGTTCAAGACCATTTTAAAAGGAGAAGTTACAGTCAAATAGTTTTTGTTAAATGTATTTGGTCATTTTTACTAAAGAAAGTAAATGCAGGGAGAAAAATAATTTAAAATCCCAAATTGACTTTGGAATAAAAGGATTGGAGATTTTGGCCGTGTGGCCCAGCCCTATGCTGGACTTCAGGGAACACATTGACTGTCTGCAGACATGTCATCTGTCTGTCTGTTTCCCCCCAGCAGAGCAGCGAGCCCCCGAATGAACAGCAGGAAGCTGCTATGGAAAACCCTCTGAAGAGGTGAGATCAGACCTCTGGACTGATGTTTCTGAGTTTGTGTCATTGTTTAACTTCAGCAACACCTGGAAGATGACCAGTGAGTCTTCTCAGGTCATAGACTTTAAAAGAATTAGGTTCAACCCAGACAGGATTCAACTCGGTCATTCTGTGGACAGAGGAGGGTGACAGGTTCTGCGTCTTCATTTTCTCTGCCTGTTCTGTGCAGGTCTGTTCCTTTTCTTCTCCCTCTCACCTGTGTCTCCTGCTGGAGGTGTTCACAGCTGCATCCTGTTTAGTTGATTGTGTGTTTGTCTATTTAAGCCTGTGTGTTTCAGGTCCCTGTATCGGAGCGTTTTGTGTGCTTTAGGTGATCTCATGGTTCTGTAATTAAAACAAGCTCCAAACTCACCCCTCTGTGTCCAAGCCTTCTCTGCGTTTGGATTTTTGAACTCCACCTGTAACAGAGGGTAAAGATAAACTCAACTAAACTTAAATGATTTCAAATACAAATAATAAAAGTAGAAAACTTTGTCATTTCCAGAAACATGGTCTGAAGGTTTGTCCCTTCAAAGGGACACAATTCCAGGAATCCAGAACAACTTCTTCCGTTTCCTGATGCGTTTAAATGTATGAACTGTGAGGAAGTTTGGTAGTTTTTGATGACCACTGGTTAGGTTTAAAGAAAGTCTAAGACATTTTATTAACCCAACAACTGAGAAGTGAAATACTGTATATCAACACTGAAACGAGAAGCAAAAGTCCTGAAGCACATTTGAACAAAACAGCAGCTGATGAAAGGACCGGCAGCAGTTAGAGACACAGCCTCCAAACTGCCGCTCGTGCTCCTAACATTCTACCCTTGTGTTCCATCTTTGCCTGGTTTCCGCTGAGTGGTCCAGTCCGGTCCAGTCCAGTATTTGAAGTGTTTCCATTATAAAATGTACCCATTAAGCTGGGCATAACCTCCATGGTGCATGCGTGGTGTAGACCACTAGCGTCTATTTGAGACGTTACCAATCCATACTCACCACAAACACTTCTGATCATACTTTGCAAAACATTTATGAAAGAACATTAGAGTATTGCTCAACATAAAGAGTTTATTTCTATTCAAAACAGCAGCGTACTTTCAGACGCAGATGAGGAGTCTCTGTGTGCCTTCAAATCTCCTGTGGTCCATCCTGTGGTCCATCCTGTGGTCCATTGGTCAGGTGGAGTGGTTTTGGGGCCTCAGTAGTATCACAGGCTTAAATAACATCTAAAAAGTTGCAGTTGGTGCAGCTCTGATTGAAGGAGCGCAGGTACGCTCTGTGCCCTGTCCACCGATGTGTTGAAGTGAACCACTGAACCCCACATTGTTCCTGATGGTTCCAGAATCCTGTTAGTATGGCAGCGGAGCCGCCATCAGGGTGTGACAGTGTTTATGGGTGAATGGAACTGAGTCTGTGGATCACTTTGGGCTTTAATGAAGGTAGAAAGCGCTATATACGTTTATAAAAGTTTATTCCACTTCCAGCAGTGCAGCTTTGAATCGTCTGTTTGAGTTCTGTTTACAGCCTTTGTTTTCTCAATGTTCTCTTTGTGTCCAGTGTGTGTGAGCCCATGTCCCCCCTGGATGACTTAGCCTTTGACATGTACCAGGACCCTGAAGTTGCTCACATCATCCGAATCCTGGACCAGAAGAAGCAGGACACAGTCCAGCAGGAGAACTTTGAACAGGCCAAGATGCTTAAACAGGCCATGGCTGACCTGCTGAAGGTGGGTCCAGGACGACTCAAAGGTTTAAAGTCACACCTTCAGATGTCTCCTGAAGATTTCAGTGCAGACGATCTGTGCAAAGCTGACAGCGAACTCAAAAACGTATTCGTATTCGCTTGATTCCCTGATTGGATTTCATCTTGAAACTTTGACTGCCATTGTTGTGATTGTAACCTCACCAACTGGGATTTTTTGCAGTGACAGGTTCATACTCAGAGAGAAAGAAAACAAAGCATGAAAGCAAACAAGAAGCATTTGTACACAACATAACTTTGTTATATGTATCTAGGCAGTTATCAAGTGTTCACCGCTCTGATGGCAGAGCAGAGAAAGCTGTTCTTGTGGCGGCTCTGTGCTGAAAGGCCGGCTCTCACTGACACAAATCTAAGACTCCATTCAGACCGGAAAAAGCCTTTGAACCTTGTGTTTGGTCTGTGTTCAGACTGCGTTAAGCAGACTTTCCTGTTCCGGAACAAAGCTTGTAAACAAAACCATGTGACTAAAGATCTCTTCACTCATTGGCCAGGAATTATGAGGGCGGGGCAAAGCAACTTCCTGATCCTTGTTGGAAAGTTCACTGATTCAAACGTTCTATGTCTTTGACCAATGATGAACGTCTGCATCAACGTCAGATTTGTACTGCTGTACGGTGGAGGCCTGTTGCAAGGCGGTTACTGGCAAGACAACAGCTATGAAGGAAGGACGATACGTGTTTATGACGTATAGATTGTCGGGGAAACAGTGTGATAATCAGTGTGAACCATGTTAAACGTAGTTTTAATGAGCCTGCATTCATCCAACCACATTTCAATGAGTTGCTGTGTCTCATGGTTGTGGTGTGACGGCAGAATTCTGTCAAAGAGCTTTGAGGATGACGTCACAGCCGCATCACAGCAGCGCGTGCTGCATAACGAGACACATAGCCCTGTTCTCAGAGGTGTTCAAATCAACAAGTCAGCAGTTGGAGCTTTTTTCTTCTATGACAACACGACAATTGTTGCTCTACATTTGTCCTGCTGCTTCATCTCTACTTTGTTTACATCATGTGACTACTGGCTACGGTGGCCCTTTTGGTCCAGTTCTTCCACTCCCAGAGCGCTTTGTATTCAGACTGAGGAATCTCAGAGCGAACCGTGTGGAGAGAAAATAGTATCACCCAGATTTGTGTGTGTGTATTTCTTGA
This sequence comes from Oryzias woworae, assembly GCA_016861445.1. Classification (NCBI taxonomy): domain Eukaryota; kingdom Metazoa; phylum Chordata; class Actinopteri; order Beloniformes; family Adrianichthyidae; genus Oryzias; species Oryzias woworae. Next base: position 913,753 of record BOLG01001174.1, read on the forward strand.
TTTGTGTGTCACTTTCAATTTGAGCGTAAATAATTCTTGATTGTAACTCATACAATACATTTTGTGCATAACTAGAAAAATGACAAAATACACCATCAGCCTGCATTCTCTGTTAGAGGAGGCGCTGAAGACATCTCTCTGCTCGAGGGATTGTAGGGATTTTCTTCAGACTCTCGTTGTGTAATGTCACCGGCGTTTGTAACAGTAGCTGCTGAACTTGTTTAAATTCCTGTTGCAGACCTTTGTGGACTTTGTTGCCAAGCAAAGCATGAATTCTTAAAGAGGCCAGCAGCTGTCTGCTTGTCTCCTCGTCTCCTCGTCTGCAGACCCTTTGTGACCGTCAGCATACAGGCAGAAAAACACCAACAGCTTTATATCATGGATATTTGGTAAAAACAGTCATCATTCAAATCTGTCAGTGCACTTGGAGGATGCAGACGTGAAGTTCTGTCTGTTCATGACTTTTATTGTGATGGTCAGAGCAGAGAGTGACTCACTTCCTTTCTAAAGAAGGCCTGTTCCTAATATTTGAGATGGGTTAGTTGGTTAGTTAAAGTGAGGGTGACGGGTTAGGGATGATGAGTAAGGGCTTTGGTTGGAGCAGAGGTCCAGGCCTCGAGGACCAGCCTCTTGCTGATTTTCCAGAAATCTTTTCTCATCTGCTGCTGTTTACCTGGATCAGGTGTGTTATCCAATAAGGAGCTTCAATGGCAGGTTGTATGGAAAACATGCAGGACACCGGCCCTCGAGGCCTGGATTTGGACACCCCTGGGTTAGGGAGAGGGTTTTTGGGTAAGGATCGATGGGTTTGATTTTTTTTTTTTGGGTTGGGATGGATGATTGGTTTGATTAGTTGGGTTGACTGATCTACTGGGAAAGTTTCTGCTGCACTTTTGTTCTACATTATTTCTACTGTTAAAACATCAAGTGAATGTTTGTTTACAACGTTCTCAGAAAATAATTTTACGGGCAGAAAAAATGTGCTTTCAAAGATGGCCCTCAGAGCTTGACATAAGAAATAGAAGCTAAAAAAACACAAAAGTATGTTGGTCTACTTTTTAGTTTCTTATTTATCTTATTATCTTATCTTATTTTACTTAATAGAAGACATAACGAATCAATTAGTAACTTTTAAGTTTTACACACGTGGACAAAATTGTTGGTACCCCTCAGTTAAAGAAGGAAAAACCCACAATTCTCACTGAAATCACTTGAAACTTACAAAAGTAACAATAAATACAAATTCATTGAAAATTAAATAATCAAAATCAGCCATCACTTTTGAATTGCTGATTAACATAATTATTAAAAAAAAACAAAACTAATGAAACAGGCCTGGACAAAAATGATGGTACCCATAACTTAATATTTTGTTGCACAACCTTTTGAGGCAATCACTACAATGAAGCGATTTCTGTATTTGTCAATGAGCGTTCTGCAGCTGTCAACAGGTATTTTGGCCCACTCCTCATGAGCAAACTGCTCCAGTTGTCTCAGGTTTGATGGGTGTCTTCTCCAAATGGCATGTTTCAGCTCCTTCCACAGATGTTCAATGGGATTCAGATCTGGGCTCATGGAAGGTCACTTTAGAATAGTCCAACGCTTTTCTCTCAGCCATTCTTGGGTGTTTTTGGCTGTGTGTTTTGGATCGTTGTCCTGTTGGAAGACCCATGACCTGCGACTGAGACCAAGCTTTCTGACACAAGGCAGCACATTTCTCTCCAGAATGCCTTGATAGTCTACACATTTCATTGTACCTTGCACACATTCAAGACACCCTGTGCCAGATGCAGCAAAGCAGCCCCAAAACATGACTGAGCCTCCTCCATGTTTCACCGTAGGGACAGTGTTCTTTTCTTCGTATGCTTGGTTTTTGAGTCTATGAACATAGAGTTGATGTGCCTTACCAAAAAGCTCCAGTTTGGTCTCATCTGTCCAAAGGACATTCTCCCAGAAGCTTTGGGGCTTGTCAACATGCATTTTTGCAAATTCCAGTCTGGCTTTTTTAGGATTGTTTTTCAGCAGTGGTGTCCTCCTTGGTCGTCTCCCATGAAGTCCACTTTGGCTCAAACAACGACGAATGGTGTGATCTGACACTGATGTACCTTGGCCTTGGAGTTCACCTTTAATTTCTTTGGAGGTTGTTCTGGGCTCTTTGGATACAATTCCAACGATCCGTCTCTTCAATTTGTCATCAATTTTCCTCTTGCGGCCACGTCCAGAGAGGTTGGCTACTGTCCCGTGGGTCTTGAACTTCTGAATAATATGAGCCACTGTTGTCACAGGAAGTTCAAGCTGTTTAGAGATGGTCTTATAGCCTTTACCTTTAAGATGTTTATCTATCATTTGTTTTCGGATGTCCTGGGACAATTCTCTCCTTCGCATTCTGTTGTCCATGTTCAGTGTGGTACACACCTTTTCACCAAACAGCAGAGTGACTACTTGTCTCCCTTTAAATAGGCAGACTGACTGATTATGAGTTTGGTAACACCTGTGATGTCAATTAAAGGACACACCTGAGTTAATCATGTCAGTCTGGTCAAATAGTTTCAATCTTTTATAGAGGTACCATCATTTTTGTCCAGGCCTGTTTCATTAGTTTGTTTTTTTAAATAATTATGTTAATCAGCAATTCAAAAGTGATGGCTGATTTTGATTATTTAATTTTCAATACATTTTTATTTATTGTTACTTTTGTAAGTTTCAAGTGATTTCAGTGAGAATTGTGGGTTTTTCCTTCTTTAACTGAGGGGTACCAACAATTTTCTCCACGTGTGTATATAGTTATTTATGTAGTTTATAAATCTTTAAAAAATCTTGTTTTAAGCAAAATTTCTAATGAAACAATTGTATTTTTACTTAATAAACATAATATTTTAAGCAGAAGTAGCATTTGTAATGGTGAGTGGACTTGTTTTCACCGAAACAGATTTTCTTACATTTTTTAAGACAAAGTCATCTTAAAATGTATCATTTTTGACATTTAGATTGTCATGGTTTAGAGAAGAGGATGAGTGTACTGGCGTAGGGTTTAAAATTGGATACATTTGGAGGAAAAACTACTGTAAGATGAGATTTTAGTTTTCTCTGTAAAGTACAGTTTATTGTTAGAAGGTTGCCATGGTTACGGTTTGGTGGAGGGACATGTAGAGAAACAGAATAAAGAGGTGGTTAAGGAAGTTGTGTTTTGTTTGAAGAAAACTTCCTACCCACAGACCTGGAAAGTTGGTTGCTCAGAAATCCTTACACTAATAAAAATACCCACTTTAAAGAGTTAAAGAACTATTTTTTTCAGTAAAACTTTATATTTCCAGTTACCAAAGCAATATATCTAACCATTAAAGTTTCTAGCTACTTTCAGGCTTCAGTGTTGTCTTCAAAGGGCTGGATGTCCCAGATTATTTTTAGAAATCTCATCAAGACAAATGTGACTTTTTTTCACTCATACAAGGAAAAAGCATTTATTTTCTGCATTTTGAAGCTTCTTTTGAAAAGGCTGTTTTTTCAGTGTAGTTCTTCCAGCACAGACTCTCTTTCAGAATCAGATCACCAGATCTTTCTGGACGTGCAGCAAAGCCTCTCTGGTTCTGTCCTGTTTCCTCCAGGTGGGAGAGCGGTTAGCTCGATATGATGTAGAGAAGAGATGTGCCATTGAGAAAGAGGACTACGACTTGGCCAGGAAGAAGAAGGAACTGATGGAGGAGCTCAGGAGGAACGTCTACCAGCAGCTGGAAATGCACGACCTGCTCGACATGTCCACGGTCCTGCAGGATAAACATTCTTTTCACTCAGTTTATTGATGTGCATTGTCCTAAAATATATTTTTCTCTGATCTCAGATCGGCATGCAGACCCCAGTCCCCTCCACTCCTCTGAGGTCTCCAGGTCATCGTGGAGCCACCGAGCCGGATGTGTCTGCTGATGCCTTGAGGAACCAAGCAGGAGACGATGAAGAGAAGGAGCTGTGGGATGAGCATCCCAGACGAGCTGATACACCTCCCCACACTGCCAGCCCCCCCAGGACTGATGTAAGAATCTGCCTCCAACTAATCTGTTCACCCTGTCCGACTGTGGTGCTGGTTCTTCTGCTCCTCGTGCATGAGCCGGTGATCATCTTCTCCTGAATCACCTTTGGAGCAAGTGCTGGAGCCCCCAGGGGTATTATGAGCAGCAGGGGCATTATAGGTGGCAGGGGGTTTTATGCTTTGCTCCTCACCTACAAACACCAGCACTGTTACCGGTTTGGATTTCACTATTTAATTAAAAGTGTGCAACAGTTGGCTAACTTGAGTGGCTGCCAGACTGGCCCAGACAGACCTCTGGTCTACTGCATGAGCCGCAGCGGACCGTGCTCACCGCAGCGGACCGGGCTCACCGCAGCGGACCGTGCTCGCCACCAGAAATGGTGGTTGCACAGAGCGGGTCAAACATCCGTTGTTGTCCCCATGTGGACTGTCAGATTGGATCAGTCTATCCACTGGAGAGTTTTATTTGAAACTGAGGGAATTCCTGAACAGTTTCATTCAATCCAGACCAAGAAAACCCAAATACTGCTGTAAAATAAATAAATAAATATAAAAAATATATCAAGGATTTAGCTTGCAGATGTATTTCAAAGAAATTACAATTTCCTCTGCGCTGTGGCAGAGACTCGGAGATGAAAGGCCATTGCCGACCCTTCAGAGGAAAGACAGGGCAGCAGAGAACCTGCAAAACCCTGGACCTCAAGCAGAGAAGACTCCAGCCAGCCCAGGGATGAGCCCGGAACCGCTGACCGAGAGAGCCCAGAGAGCAGCCGGCCCTGCAGTGGACGTCTATGGAGAAAGCCTGGTGAGAAAACCGGGTTTGGTTTGTGAGTCCTGCATCTGAAAGTTTCACTTGTCCTGATGCACAGGTGACTCTTACCCGTTGACTGTATATAGAGAACTGGACTTGGTGGCCATGCCCCCCCGGCGTTCCAAACAGGAAGTACCTACTGGTTCCAAGAAGCCAAAATCTCACAGACTTCTATACAGAAATAAACAGCTGTTTGTCAGTTGTTGTATTGGTCAGAATGACCAATAGACTTTTTAACATTTGCTTCTTGATAATCCTCTTCACTTCAAGTACTTCAAGTTAAAAACTGACCAATCAGATGCCTCAATAAAAGTAGGTGGAGCTTGCTGGCCCCACATTCAACAGTCAAAACTTCTGACAGATTTTGTTTAGCCTGCTATCAAGATATGGGGCTGTGGCCTTCCAGCTCCTGATTGGTGAGGGTGGTTGCCATAGAAACGACAAATCAGACTGATTCAGACCAATCACTGATTACTGATCATGTCTGGCTTCAATATGGTTGCATCTATTTTGCTTAAAAATGGTGACTGAATTGAGTGGACGGAAACCATTTTCTATGATGTCACACTCGTTCAGTCCAGTTCTCGGATACAGTCAACATTCTCATTTAAAGGGCCAAGACTTCCTGCTTTTTTACCGGCTCTTTGTCAGGTTTTTATGTTTAATGTCTCTGTTGTCATTTACATACAAGCACTTCTATTGATGTATATTTTTTTCCTTCAGTGTTATTATGACTGCAGATGGTATTATTTTTGTTAATTCTAACATTCAAATGTTTTTTTTATATATTTTTTTTTACCTCTTAGTGCTGTTTATTCAATCCTAATTAAAGAACAAGGGTCCTTTGAACGGGGTTTGTGTTTCCAATTGGTTGTGTTATTTTTCTGGTTCTTAGCTATTCCCCTCTTAAATGCAGGTTTATGTACGTTTTCTTTTACAGTTTTACTCCAGTGGACTTTCCTGTTTGTTTTCTACTGTTGAGCTGTTGTTTGGGAGGCTTGCTGCTGCCCTCTGAAGAGATCTTTGTCTGGATCAGGTTAAATGAAGCTTGATGGTGATTTGATTTTAGCCTTTAACTTATCTGGAACCACGGAACACTGTGATGAGGCGACCTACCTTACGCTCTGTCTGGGCTCTAGGACAGAGTCTTGGACACTTTGGACTTGTCAGTGCAGCATTTATAGGTTAGGAGTTTGTACTGCAGTAGATTGGATCTAATTGAACTCACCTGTAGCTTTATGATGTTCATTCATGTTGCATGTATGTTGGTTTTCTTGGCTGTGTAACCTGCAGGTGGCAGCAGCGTTTTCTAGAACCTGGTGTCAGCGGGAACATGCTCTGCTGGCTGTTTACAAGAAGCTGCTGGAGGCATCCTCCACCACCCCCCAGGAGGAGCTGAGAAACATGATCAGATGATTGGATGGATGGATGATTGGATAGATGGATGATTGGAAGGATGGATGATTGGAAGGATGGATGGATGGATGATTGGATGAATGGATGGATGGATGATTGGATGGATGGGTGATTGGATGGATGGATGGATGGATGGATGGATGGATGGATAGATGGATGGATGAATAATTGTATGGATGATTGGAAGGATGGATAGATGGATGGATGAATAATTGGATGGATGATTGGAAGGATGGATGGATGATTGGATGGATGATTAGAAGGATGGATGAAAGGATGGATGGATGATTGGATGGATGGATGGATGGATGATAGGAAGGATGGATGGAAGGATGGATGGATGGATGGATGGATTGGAAGGATGGATAGATAGATAGATGGATGGATGGATGATTGGAAGGATGGATAGATAGATGGATGGATGGATGATTGGAAGGATGGATAGATGGATGGATGGATGATTGGATGGATGGATGCTTGGAAGGATGGATGGATGATGGGATGGATGGATGAATGGATAGATGGATGGATGAATGATTGGAAGGATGGATAGATGGATGGATGATTGGATGGATGGATGGATAAATTGATGGATGATTGGAAGGATGGAAATATGGATGGCTAATTGGAAGGATGGATGGATGATTGGATGGATGGATGGATAGATGGATGAATAATTGGATGGATGATTGGAAGGATGGATGGATGATTAGAAGGATGGATGAAAGTATGGATGGATGATTGGATGGATGGATGATAGGAAGGATGGATGGAAGGAAGGATGGATGGAAGGAAGGATGGATGGAAAGGATGGATGGATGGATGGAGGATTGGAAGGATGGATAGATGGATGGATGGATGATTGGAAGGATGGATAGATGGATGGATGGATGGATGATTGGATGGATGGATAGATGGATGGATGGATGGATGATTGAATGGATGGATAGATGGATGGATGGATGATTGAAAGGATGGATGGATGGATGATTGGAAGGATGGAAGGATGGATAGATGGATGATTGGATGGATGGATGGATGGATGATTGGATGGATGGATAGATGGATGATTGGAAGGATGGAAGGATGGATAGATGGATGATTGGATGGATGGATGATTGGAAGGATGGATAGATGGATGATTGGATGGATGGATGGGTGGATGGATGGATGATTGGAAAGATGGATGGATAGATGGATGGATGGATGATTGGATGGATGATTGGAAGGATGGATGGATGATGGGATGGATGGATGAATGGATAGATGGATGGATGAATGATTGGAAGGATGGATAGATGAATGGATGATTGGATGGATGGATGGATAAATTGATGGATGATTGGAAGGATGGAAGTATGGATGGCTGATTGGAAGGATGGATGGATGATTGGAAGGATGGATGGATGGATGGATGGATAGATGGATGAATAATTGGAAGGATGGATGGGTGATGGATGGATGATTGGATGGATGGATGGATGATTAGAAGGATGGATGAAAGGATGGATGGATGATTGGATGGATGGATGGAAGGAAGGATGGATGGAAGGAAGGATGGAAGGATGGATGGATGGATGGATGATTGGAAGGATGGATAGATGGATGGATGGATGGATGATTGGATGGATGGATAGATGGATGGATGGATGATTGAAAGGATGGATGGATGGATGATTGGAAGGATGGAAGGATGGATAGATGGATGATTGGATGGATGGATGGATTGATGATTGGATGGATGGATAGATGGATGATTGGAAGGATGGATAGATGGATGATTGGATGGATGGATGGATGATTGGATGGATAGATGGATGGATGGATGATTGGAAGGATGGATAGATGGATGATTGGATGGATGGATGGATGGATGATTGGAAGGATGATTGGAAGGATGGATAAATGGATGGATGATTGGAAGGATGGATGGATGGATGGATGATTGGATGGATGGATGGATGGATGATTGGAAGGATGGATGGATGGATGATTGGAAGGATGGATGGATGGATGATTGGATGGATGATTGGAAGGATGGATGATTGGAAGGATGGATGGATGGATGGATGGATGGATGATTGGATGGATGGATGGATGATTGGAAGGATGGATGGATGGATGATTGGATGGATGGATGGATGATTGGAAGGATGGATGGATGGATGATTGGAAGGATGGATGGATGGATGATTGGAAGGATGGATGGATGGGTAAAAATAAAATATGATCTTCTTTGCCTTGTAGGTCTTTTACGCCTCACTGAAGCTGCTGCGGCTAATCCTAATCCAGATAATCCCAGATGTGGGACTGGGCCGGGCGGAGGCTGCCCACTGCTTACAGCAGACGTTTCCGCAGCTGCTACGGCGGACCGGAGACCCCGCAGGCCGTCCGCGTGCTGCAGCTATAGCCTTCATCCAGGTGATGTACCTTCTGTGTTTTGGCTCCAGCATGGAAGTCTTTATGTACGAACAACCATTTCAAACACCCAGCTGTGTGAAAAACTTTAGGACGTCTGCGCTTCACATCCATAAGCAGATCTGCGTTACCTTGATTTCATACACTTTGTGTATCCAACTAAGCATTTTATGTAAAAATGTTAAAAAACCTGAAAATGTTCAACACAATGTTCAACCACCAAACATGTTTTGCATCAAAACTGTGGTTTTAGCTTCATCTGTTTCCCTGCTCCCGAAGTGTCCTCCTTACACTTCATTTCATTGGTTTGATTGCAGAATTTAAAGTAGTTTCACTTTTCAGAAAGTCAATAATAAATCCCATCAACAAGTGGACTAATAATTGACATTGATGTCATTGAACGTCACTGAGTTTTTCTCCACAGAGGAACTTAGATCATCTTTAAAGCCTGATGAGGAAAAGACCAGCAGTTCAGCTCTGATTCTCCTGCTCACTGGATAAAAATGGAAGTTGATTTTTAGCTCCCAGTTCAGAAGGAATGACAGCAGACGCTGACTGGAAGAATTTAAAACTGCTTTCAGACCGGAAAAAGCCTTTGAACCTTGTGTTTGGTCTGTGTTCAGACTGCGTTAAGCAGACTTTCCTGTTCCGGAACAAAGCTTGTAAACAAAACCATGTGACTAAAGATCTCTTCACTCATTGGCCAGGAATTATGAGGGCGGGGCAAAGCAACTTCCTGATCCTTGTTGGAAAGTTCACTGATTCAAACGTTCTATGTCTTTGACATAGTTCTTCCGCTCCCAGAGCGCTTTGTGTTTAGACTGAGGAATCTCAGAGCGAACTGAACTTCAGTCTGATTGGAACGAACCCATGGGTCCCAGAGCGGTTCCTGGTACCGGACCAGGGTCCACTTATCGGAAGAAACAAACTGTGGTTCACTTAAACGAACCAAATGCGTCTGAATCCACGCCCAGTCTCATTTTTCTTCCAGTAATTTTATTTCTGAATCTTTTCTCAGGGTTGAGGTTGATTGTACTGCAGTTCCAAGTTCAGTTTGTTTCTATTATCTTTGAATGTCAATTTGAAATAAGAAAAGCTGCCATTCCACTGCTTAGTCAAAATCCTAGTAAAAATATTTATACCAACTGTTAAAGTTCAGAGTTGAATATTTTATTTAAATATTCAAGATCAAACTCAAGATCAATATTTCATACAACTTTAAGGAAGACATACTTCATGAAGAGGTTTTTTGTGTTACACCCATTGGCCATATCTGAGAACTACACTGAGTGACTCCGCCTCCCTGGCGTTCCAAACAGGAAGTACCTGCTGGCTCCAAGAAGCCAAAAGCCCATAAACTTCTAAAAAGAAATAAACAACTGTTCCTCAGTGAATCTGTTGGTCAGAATAATCATTCTTGATCTAATACATGTTTTAACATCTTTTGAATAATTGTCCTTTTTTATGATAATTGTCTGTAGTTTAAGTTCTTAAGTTCTGTAAACTAAATTAGATGCCTCAGTAAAAGTAGGTGGAGCCTGCTGGCCCCCACGTCCGACGTTTTTATTGGCAGGGGTGTGGCCTTCCAACAAGCTCACTCCTGATTGGTGGGAATGTTTGCCAAACAATGAATCAGACTGACTCACACCAGTTATTGCTTACACACGAGGTGTGGCTCAAATATGGCGGAAAAAACGGAAACTGAATTGACTTCATTTGGTTGGAGTTAGAAATAAAGCAGTTTCCATGGGGGGGGCACAATCGCTCGGTCCAGTTTTCTGATACAGTCAGTGGTTACAGCAGCTGAAAAAGCAGTGGTAGTTAAGTGAGTTCAGTCATGAATCCATTCACCCTCTATCATTACATTTATACTTTTAATTACAGTTTATTTAGACAAAATCTCCACTGTCTCTTTAAAGCTTTCTCTCTTTATTCTGACATTTGGTGATGGGAGCGCTGCTGTTGCCCCCTGGGATGAATAAAGTATTCTGATTCTGAAAACTTAAAACCTCCCCGCCTGCCTTTTCCTTTCCTTACTGAGTTTTCATTTATTTAGTTTTTGTCCAAAAGTTCAAACTGAGTAAAACTGGTTTTTGAAGGTGCTCGTGTGAAGTCCAGGTGTGGCTGATCCACCAATGAGATGATCTGGTTCCAAAAGGCGTGACTGGAGCTGCAGCGCTGACAGAAACGAGCAGTTCTAGTATGAATGTTTCTATACGGTTTAGCATAAAGAGTCAAAACAGAAGGAAACGGGTTTTTATGAGACTGATGGAAGTTGGATCTGATGGCCATGAATGTGACATATTGTAAAGTTTGTGAAACAGAGGACATGACTGCATTCATAAATATCTGCAGCTTTTCTGGTGGGGCGTCTGGATGGGTGTGGTTTCTCCTTCTAAACCTTGTCTTTGTTTGTAAAGTAAACCTCGCGCCCCTCAGCCTGGGTTTTCCTTCAGTCATGAAGTCCTCGGCCTCTCACAGTTTCTGTCGGGGCTTGCCTCTTTCCAGATGTTTGTGTTGAAGGATTTGTCAGTGCCTCACAGCAAATATTTGACTTAATTTGTAGGTGAGAAGCCTACAAACAAATGACACGTCACTGTGAAATTTATGGCTGGTGATCCTTTGTTCTTTATTCAGGAAATAGCTGTTTTGAAAGATGTCAGAAGCCTGCAGATGATTCCTGCTGAACTGATGAAACCCTTCAAATCCAGCTGCCCCCCGCGGCTGGCCCAGAGTCGACTGGAGCTGCTGGAGAAGCTGCTGGCTGAACTGGGAACAGAGAGCTTTGCTCTAGAAGCTGTCATCAGGGTAAACCATCAGCAACATGCCTGCATTCTTCTGAGCGCTCCTTGGTTTAAGACGCTCCTGTCTGCTTTGATCTGATTTAACCTGCAGCTTGTTTTTGTCATGAACTCCACACACCAGCATCTTCTGGCTGGATCACCTCATCAGGGATCTCCCGGATCCCCGATGACAGGCGGAGAAAAGCTACTATGGGAGCTGTTGACTTTTTATTCAATCCTCCAGGTTTTTTATGGGCAAGATCTGTTTTAAAGATACCAGAAACATCATTTGTAAACAGACTAGATCCATTCATAGAAGTAGAGTGTGATGTGACTGTGGTTTTAGAGCAGATGAATCCACTTCAATGGATAACACGTTGCCAGTAAAATAGACAGTAAGTCGGACTGTTTGTGGACTGAAGTCACATGTAGATAAACTGAAGTCTGGCATCAGAGTCGTCATTTCCATCTGAACCAAACACTTCACATTTGTTTAACAGATTAAAAAAATGGCTTCTGGATATCAGACGTGTGTGTTTGTTGTGCATTTGTGTATGCGTTGTGTGTTTGTTGCATGTTTGAGTGTGTGCATTGTATCTGCATGTATGTTTGTTGTGCGTCTGTGTGTTTGTTGTGTATAACGACTCTTTCTGAAGCTGATCTTTTGTGACTTGGACATTTTCTTCTTTCTGCTGCTGTTACCGTGGCAACCAGCACTGAGCAGAGTCTGAGTCAAATTGGGAGGGAAGTTTCCTGTAATTAAAAGGAGAAGCGTTGGCTTTCCCTGTCGGTTGGTGGGTTTTCTGATGATGGGCTGTGTTCACACTGTTAGTTTGATAATCCAGATTGAGGCTGTAATCCAGTTTAACAGTCTGTGACGAGATGAATCCTGAAACCGTTTCAGTGTTTTACGTCAAACAAACAGCCAGAGGTTTCCGTCCATCATCAGCTGCTTGTTCTCTGGCAGGTCTGCAGGGCGGCGTTGGAGCACAGCAGCAAAGAAGTCCGAGAGCCGGCCGTGCGCATCATCTTGTGGCTGTACCAGCAGCACCGAGGAGATGTTCTGGACCTCCTTCCTCCCCGTGATGCTGCAGCACCGAAGAGCTTCCTTTACAAAAGGCTTTTTGATGGCTTTTCCAGGATTGATGGAAAGCTGACGGAGACGCAGGTGAGTCTGCTTCTAAGTTTTCTCTCTCTTTTTTAAAACCCCTTCATGCTGGAGATGGAAGAACTCAGATGTTTGAAACTTCCTTGAAGTTTCTGTTTGGTTTCTGAGGATGCTCCTCCTCGTGGAGCTGAAGGTTTGGAGTCTCTGCTGTTTGCAGATGATGCAGCTCTCTGGACATTCACAGCAGAGTGAAGAATCAGCCACTTCATGTTAGAGACCACAGCTGGAGAAACGGAGGGTCCCCTCCATGTTCAGAAGTGCCCCCCAACTCCAGGGGGAGGGGTTCTGTCCACAGTGATGGAAAGATGGAGCGTGTGGTCCAGCAGCATGTCTGCACTGATGTGTGTGCTGTGGTGCAGAGACCTGCTGAAGACAAAGCTCTCAGGTTACACCCATGACCATGGGAGGTGGGTGTGGCGCTTCCTTCGGGCGGGGTTAACATGGATGCTGTGCCTCGCCTTCCTCCTGGAAGAGGTGAGGAGGGAGGTCATCCTTACTGACAATGCTGCCCCCCCCCGACCCTGAAAAGATCATAAGTTTGTCCATCCGCCATTCTGCAAGCGGAGATTCCCAGTAATTCTGACATCATCAGCTCGAACGGCGGTGGCTGAGGCGGTTTTAGTCTGTTCAGAGCTTCCAAAGCTCTTCAACTGAAGAGTCAAACTCTGGAAGACCCAGAGCCAAGTGAACCGGCGCTGTTCCCCCTGCAGATGGGCAGAATCCCACTGGATGAGGTCCGCTCCTTTCAGCAGCAGCTGGCAGTCCTGAAAGAGATGTCAGTAGGTGGAGTAGCCAGTCTGCAATGACATCACTCTGCACCACAGCGGCTGGTTTGTTTTTATGGTTTCTCACGGGGTCGGGAGACTTTTCCCTCCATGTCATCACAGACGTATTCAGATGCAAACAACATTTTCACATTTAATGTTTTCATTTTGTTTTATTTGTCTTTTTATTTCTGCTTGTGCAGGAAAGGGGGAGTGAAAGCCCCAGAAAGCAAAAACCTCCAGAAGATCAGCACCAAATCACCAAGGAACCTCTGGAAGCTGCCAAAGCAAGTATGTCTGCGCAGACGCAGGAGAGGGCAGACAGTTCTGCTAAAACACATTTCCTGTTTGTTGCTTTATGGTTGAAACTGAAATCAGTTTGAGGTTTTTCAGGCAGCAGAGAACACAATCTGTTTGCTGAATCCTGACTGTTTTCAGATTTAGTCCATTTAAAAACAGTATTATGTTCAAAGCCAAATTGAAAACTCTCCCAAACATCATCCAGTCCGTTTTTCTTTTGTTTCAGTAGACGATAGCAACAGGAGATGTCATTTCAAAGTCGTTTTTGCACGCACAACTTTGAGACAGACACACACAGCAGTTTATGGAAGTCACCAGACACCACATTAAAAGTAAATAAAAACACTTCCACTCAAAAATGTTTAAAGATGGGATATTAGATGAATACAAGCAGAGAATGAACTAGAACGGACACAACAGCTGGAGACCGACGGGTTCAGGAGGGAGAGAAATGTAGAAAAGTGAAGTTTAGAAAGATTTCTGTTATTACTGTTGTCTGTGTGCTCGTGTCAAAGGAACAGATTAAAGAAGATTTGGTCTTCGTTTTGTTCCAGTCTAAAGAAGGGTAATGTGTGTTCTCTTGTAAAACGGCACAAACCATAAACAACTCAATGATCTCGACACCGCCGCCGTCCCCGCCGCCGCTGTTGCTCAAACATAAAGAAGGGACATTTGATTAGAACAGCAGACGTGCAGAAATGGATGTTCATGATGGTTGCTCCATTCATGCTTCAAACTGCAGTTTCAAAATAGACAGTTGCATTGCTTGTGGACCCTCACACAGAACTCCTGGTGGACCGAGGGTTCTGGTAAGAGCCAAACCCTCAGAAGGCCGGAGGCGGTTCTCTGACTTTCATAGCTCCTGTGAACAGGAGACTCCACATCACCCTGTTTCTGCCTCAGAAAAAGACATTCCTGTTTCTCTGTTGCTTAGCAACGCAGCGCCTGACAGTTAAGCACATAAACTCCATCTTTGGGTCAGAGGCCTGGTTGGCAGCAGATGAAGTCTAACCTGAACTAAACAGTCTCTGTTTTGAGCCTCAGGTCTCACTAAAGGAGGCAAGAAGAGGGGGGGGCGGACACTCAGCAGCCCGTCACACATCTGGATCGGTAAGTTCTAGAAGTGTCTTCTCAGAGGAAAGACTTTACCGTTGTAAAGCAGCGTTTTATCCGAGGTCTTCAGGTCCTTGGTTTTCTCTTCTGAGCGATTTCTTCATCTTTCAGTTTGTGCGTCTTCTGTGGTGAAACGGACGAGTCTTTCACCGAGGAGGACGGACTGGACCTTCATTACTGGAAACACTGTCCGATGCTGCAGAGATGCCATGAATGCGGACAGGTAGACTTCTCCGCCCACTTGGCCTCAGCAGAGCAGCAGGTGGAGAATGCAGCTGCAGCTTTGCTTTGTCCAGCAGGTGGTGGAGGTCTCTGGACTCACCTGTCACCTTTTGGATGAGTGTGAGAGCAGGTCCAAGTTCAGGCAGTGCCCCCGCTGCTCCCAGGCTCTGCCCGCTGAGGGTTTGATCCGACGCTTTCAGGGTTCCTCCTGTCTGTGTGAGTCCCCGTCCTGGAAGGCTGGACTTTCCTGCTTGTTTTCTGCATTTCAGACAGAACAACATTTGTAACGGAACCGTCGTCTGCTCTGGTTCTGCTGTCACTTCTAACTTTCTAAAGGCAAAGCTCTGTGTTTCTGTCGGCAGAGATGAACCCAGTTGAGAAGATGGCCTCCTCATCCTCATCAGTTTTCTGATGTTAATCCAAACACGCTGACAGATTCCTCTGGATTATTTCAAGTCAGACCTGACATCAAAACGTAGCTTTGAAACAACTAAAATATGCTGCGTTTTCAAATAACTGAAAGTTTCCATATTATTCACTCAGTTCTGGTGTTTCTTTGTTTTTGCATGAACCAAGCAGCCTCTCGGTGGCTGCAGATCCATTCTTTTAACCATTAACTGACGGATTGCATCATCTCGTCTTCCTTCTCAAACATTTGGGATGAAAAACTTCCTCGTTTTGGTGAATAATTTCAGGAATTGTTGAACCTCCTGCGGTTTTTGTGCGGGTTTTGGCTGAGGATGTTTCCACTTAGTTTAGCTTGTTTTACAGTTTTTCTTTAACCTGGACTCGACTCCGTCATTTCACCTTCCGGGTGCATCTTTAGGAACACACGCGTTTCCATGGAAACACATTTAGTGTTTCTGCCAAACTGCAATTTAAAGCTTTTCTGACAGGTAACGTAAATAATGCAAAGTTAGCGGCAGTTTCACCATCAGCCACATGCTGCGTTAATAATGAATGAGTGAAGCACCTTCAGGAAAACACGCTTTCATTTGGACTTTGCAGAAATGTGTGACTGAGTGTGAAACCTGATGTGTTTCAGCGTCTGGAGAAGAAAACCACTGTCCTCTGTGCCACAGCAACGTCCTGCCAGGAGAGGAGGTGAGAAACGGGCCGGGCCTGTACCACATACATTCAGAGGATCCTCTCATTCTCAGGTTTATTCTTCTGTGGCAGATTCCAGAGTTAACCCTACACCTCCTTCATGTCTTCTATAACTAGTGAGCAGCTAATGTCAGGTTTCAGGAGCAGAGCTGCCACTGTTGTCCTTCCAAGACTCTTGTTCCCAAAACCATCCTTTAAGTTTCAGGAGAATCGTCTCATTCAGCTGCTCATGTTTGCTCCTGAACTCTAACCACACTCATGCGATCCTCCAGGTTTAAACCAGGATCCGCTGATCTTCATGTGGATGAAGTTTATCGACAGGAAGGAATTCCTGTTCAGAAACTCTCACTTCCTATTCAGTGAACAGAATGGATAAAGCTGAATTGACGTCACCGTGGAGGCTTCATTGAATGTGATCGTGTTTCATTTTTCACTGTCTTTACCTCTGGGTTTCGTTGGAAGGGTCAGACGTACATGTGCAGGTTTCTCCACGCACACGGAGGCGGAGCAGCAGTGTCTGTTTTCAGTTCTTTGTCTTCCTGCTTCTGTCTTTGGACCTGAAGAAGCAAACATCTTGTTCTTCGAGGAGCCCTCTCCTCTGTTGAACTGATGGAGAAGTCTGGAGTCTGATGTTGGAGCAGGAGGAGAAAATCCAGTTCAGGTTTCTCAGAACCCCAGAGAAAGCAGAAGATCCGGGGCGATCCAAAGATGAGTCACTTTAGCGCACAGTCCAGTTTAATGTTTGCTCTGTATGAAGAAATGTCCAAGAGACACTTTTCCACATTTTTACTATTTGGAGAAAAAACAGGAGCAAAGCCTGAAGCTGTGATGCAGCAGAACCTCCATGTTTGATTTGACAGAGGCTGAGACGCCTGCAAACTGGAGAACTGCAGCTGCTGCATGTCAGCTGACAGCTTTTCCTGCGCTGCAGCTCCTAACCATTCCTCAGCGCTCATGCTCAGAAACCGTTTGCAGATTTGACTCTATGAAAGGCTGCCGTTTTCCCGTAGGGACGCATTGGGCTCTGACCGTCACCCGGGGCTGATGGGAAAACTGCTGCTGCAGGGGCCGATTCACTGAAGTGCTTTGTCCCCCGCAGCAGGCCTGGAGGGCTCAGCTGATGGGCAAGGAGGGCTGCAAACAAAACACACGCAGGACTGCGGTCTCCCAGAAAACCCAACCGGCACAAGGTAAAGCATTCATACCCCCCCTCCCAAGCCCAACAGCCGGGGGGAGTTATGAAGAAGTGCTTGTTCCTAGAGTTTCACCTTTGAGCTCCTCCTGTTTCACAGGTGCGAGTGTGCTTGTAGTTTAGGAAGCGGCATGCGTCTGCGTGCTGACACAGCGCCGTCATGCCAGCAGTTACAGCCTGCACAGTGCTGCGCATGCAAATGCTTCACACTGTACAGCAATGCAGGATTCTTATGGTTGTAGTAATGGTTACGTCTGCACCTTTACGTCTGCGCCTGTACGTGTGCGCCTTTACGTCTGCCCCTTTACGTCTGCCCCTTTATGTCTGCGCCTTTACGTCTGCGCCTGTACGTGTGCACCTTTACGTCTGCCCCTTTACGTCTGCCCCTTTACGTCTGCGCCTTTACGTCTGCCCCTTTACGTCTGCGCCTTTACGTCTGCGCCTGTACGTTTGCCCCTTGACGTCTGCCCCTTTACGTCTGCGCCTTTACGTCTGCGCCTTTACGTCTGCGCCTTTACGTCTGCCCCTTTACGTCTGCCCCTTTACGTCTGCCCCTTTACGTCTGCGCCTTTACGTCTGCCCCTTTACGTCTGCCCCTTTACGTCTGCCCCTTTACGTCTGCGCCTGTACGTCTGCGCCTTTACGTCTGCCCCTTTACGTCTGCCCCTTTACGTCTGCGCCTGTACGTCTGCCCCTTTACGTCTGCGCTTGTACGTCTGCCCCTTGACATCTGCGCCTGTACGTCTGCGCCTGTACGTCTGCCCCTTTACGTCTGCGCTTGTACGTCTGCCCCTTGACGTCTGCGCCTGTACGTCTGCGCCTTTACGTCTGCGCCTTGACGTCTGCGCCTTTACGTCTGCCCCTTTACGTCTGCGCTTGTACGTCTGCCCCTTGACGTCTGCGCCTTGACGTCTGCCCCTTTACGTCTGCGCCTTTACGTCTGCACCTTTACGTCTGCGCCTTTACGTCTGCGCCTTTACGTCTGCCCCTTTACGTCTGCGCTTGTACGTCTGCCCCTTGACGTCTGCGCCTTGACGTCTGCCCCTGTATGTCTGCGCCTTTACGTCTGCGCCTTTACGTCTGCGCCTTTACGTCTGCGCCTGTACGTCTGCGCCTGTACATCTGCATGCACATCACAGCTGATGCGCTGGTCAGCATCTTCTAACCCTTCTGCTTCATGTCTCTAATGAACATTTCCAGACAAAACATGTGTCTTTCTGCAGGCGGGGGTGACAAAGTGAAGCCCTGGTGTTTGGCAGGGTCCAGAACTGGGCCTGTAGGCAGAGGCAGTAGGATCCCCTTCCTGGTTCCATTCAACACAAAACCCACACAAGGAAAACACTGAGGAACCACACCTTTTCCAGTGTCCTTTTTCCTGCTCTGTGACTGGAGTAAACATGTTTCCGATGGGAAACAGAATGTGACCCAAAGGTGGAGCTGCTACCCTGTTCCTGAGATGTTGTTTGCTGGTTTTTATCACTGTGATGGAGACAAACCCTTCAAGATGTCCTGGAGAAGTGTGGGGCAGCTCTTCTAGCTGAGAGGGTAGTTTGGAGCAACATGGCTTTAAATTCTGATGCTGCAGCTTGGAAACAGGAAACTGCATCTCCAGTGTATCCGTGTTCTTGCTGTTGAAGCCTGTCTGAGCTTCAGCATCATTTGATTGTTCTGTTATTCTTTTTGAGCAACAGAAGTGAACCTGAGCGTTGTTTATAATGAATAAAAATGAGAAAGAATTCAGTCAAAAAGGGTCACTTACTCCTCTTTGCTGCTGAGCAGCTCTCCAGAAGGAGGAACTTTGGTAAAGTTGATCATTGTATGTAATCAATCACACACGTATCTGATAAACTGGAACCTGTTGTGGCATCAGCAGTAAAGGACAACAGAATGGTCCTGGTTTCTTTAAGTAGAAATCTTTTTCAAGAGTGAAACCAGAACCAATCTGAACTTTTTTCAGCTGAAGCTTGGAGGTCTTTCTTATCAGGTCTAAACTGCATCAGCTCCTCGGGCAGAAATGAAACAGAAAAGAAGGTATTTGAAGTGCAGTCAGTATTTTCTGAAACCACAGATTTGGCAGAATGTTGTTTTTTCAGCAAATGTATTTGTGAAATAAAGCAGCTCTGCTCTAAACTCTGCTGATGTGTTTTAGTTTGATGGATGTACACTGATGTTAAAGTCAGAGGAGCTCAACATTCAGTCCAGGCTTTGGATTTATTAAATCTTTACAGTTAAAGTCTGTCTATGTTTCTACAAATCTTCACAAAAATATAAACAAGAAATGCAGTTGTTTGTTTTTAATCTAAAAATCTTTATAATCTCCTTTCAGACATAATGTCATCCATGAACATGAAAGCAGTTGATGTATTCAGACAAAAACTGCACGGTAGGAGGATTTTCTCTGGATGTGATGGAGACGGTTTCAAATGGCACACAGACATGGAAGTCTGAAGATGTGGCGTATTTGCCCCTCATGAAGCTGTAGTTTCTACTTGGAAAAGCCAGCAGGAAACTCAAACAGGAAGTTCAGATCAGATCAGTGTGGGTCTTGTGGTGCGGTGCAGGAAACAGAATCAGCATCATTAAAGTTCAGTTTCTGAGTGAACAGCTTTGTGGGAAACGCAGTTCTACACGGTGGCTCTCTGTGCACAGGCCAGCTCCTGGTGGTGCACGATGCTCCACATGTCCAGCAGCTCCTGTGGACTCAGCTTGTGCACCACAATCAGGTATTTGTAGAAGCAGGGCTCCCTGTTCATGGGGCTCGTGTTGTGTCGGCTGATGCCGAAGGTCCTGAAGCCGGGGTGCATCTCTGGGGTCACATCCAGGTTCTTCAGGCACATCCCCAGGAACACATCGTCGATGGGGTACAACTCCAGCTTCTCGGAGACCACATAGAGCCTCCTGGCGAGCTGGGAGGACATGAGGAACCCCCCACCTCCCACATATGGGGGGTAGGGCTTGTCATACAGCTCTTTGGGAATGTAATATTTGCTCTGGCGGTTTCGGATGGGGATCGCCTTGGAAATGGTGTCCCCCACAACCAGGTTGGTGTCTTTGTGTTCCTCCACTTTGAAGCTGATGAGCTCCAGCAGGTTGTGTGTGTTGACAAACACGTCATCGTCTCCTTTGAAAACAAACTGCACTCTGGGGCAGAAGATGTCGAACCACTTCAGGAAGTTCACCTCCTTCAGAGTCAGGTTGAAGAAAGTGTCCATGAAGTCCCACTGCAGGATGTCCTTGTAGACCCGGTCCTCGTACTCGATCAGTTTTTGGAGGTTCTTGGTGTCTTTGCCGGTGGAGGGGGTCCCCAGAAGAAACAAGGTTTTGATTCTCCTCCCGTCCTTGCTGTGCTCCCTGCCCCAGGTTTTACGCACAGCCTCCCGCCGGTCGTGCTGCTCGATGACGGATTTGATGACCATGAGGAGGTGCACGTCTCCGTCTGCGCATTTCTCTGGATGGTTGATGATCATGGGAAAGTACCTGCAGTGTCTGTGCAGAACAAACTGGTGAAACCTCCCGTCCAGGCGCGCGAACCAGTCCTTCTTTCTCACTGACGCGTCTTCGCTGCAGTTCAGAACTTGCGCGTTCCAGAAAGCCGGAGTCCGGTTCGACGCCGGCTCTGAATCCTCCGAGGAGTTGGAGCTCCACCAGGCTGATCCCACAGGTTCCTTCTTGAAGGAGGAGCAGTCCGGGCCGCACAGAGGCGCGTGTCTCTCCGTCAGCCTGTGGAGCATCAGAAACGAGGCGCAGATCAGGAACAGACTCAGCAGGGGCTTCAGCAGCCCGCCGCGCTTCCTCCGGAAAAAGAGATCCATCATGAAGCGTCCGAGGAGGTCAGAAGCTGCGCGCGCTGTCCTCAGGAGCGCGCATCGGCGCCGTGTCTGCTGCGGACGCGCCGCGACCCGGAGCAGCCAGAACCCTGGACGCGTCTTCAGCGCGCGGACCTCCTCTGTCAGCGTCTGCGGAGATCCTCACCGCGCCTCCCCACGTGTCTCCTCCCACTGATGAGATAGAGCAACAGGCGGGTCTCATCAAGAAAGTCTTCTAGAAAGCAGGAGAGAACCCAACAGAATGGTCTGGAACGGTGCTCTGGTTTGGATGCTGTAAAAACGTTCTCACAGTTTGATCAACTTCTGCGCGTTTCCATCTTTATCCCGTTTTTCTTGGATTTCCTTTTCCTGAGTGAACTGGATTCTTGCATCTGCTCTGCCCCTCTGTGTTTGTCCATCACAGCAGTATTTCCATCTTTCTGGTCTTTGGAGGGGGGGTTCAGGTCTGCTTCTGGTTTCCATGGTTACTGGTTTGTGATTTAAGGTTACGGTGGAGCGGAGTTTCACGCGCACAGACACGCCCGTGTCCGAGCTCCGCTCTTTGAGCTCAGAAGTCACCGGAAGGCTCCAGCAGGTCTACTTTTCTGCTCTTGGGGTTTCAAACTTTTAAAGGCAACAATAAACACATAATCACAGATGATTTCTGATTCTCATACTTATAAGTTTATTTTGTTGTATAAATACAAATGTCTGATGTTTCGCATCAAAACCTAAATGATTATCAATAGCAAAAAATAAAAGAATGAAATGTTTCAATAAAACTAACTTTTAATGACAAACTAAACTGAGTGATGTAGATTTTAGTTGCCACAACCATTTATATAAAGAGACATTTTGGTTCGTTTTTCATCAGTCATTCCATATTTGCAGAAAGAGTCACAAACACACAGATTTCCTCCATTGAGCTCTATTGGCGCGGAGAAGTGCCAGAGCTCAAAAGACCTGTTAAGAAGTGCCGGGACTGCTCACTGGTGAGGACCAGCCCACTTAAAGCACAGATGGTGTGATGGAGCGCAGAGCGGGATGTGGATTCTGAGACTGAACCGCACGACCCAAACAGCAAACTTCATTAGAACTGTCATTCTGGTTCCAGTTAGTGAACCCATGTCCGAACGGACCTCATGACAAAGCTTTTCTGGTGTTCAGCGGGCTCTGGTGTAAGGCAGGTCCTTCCATGCTGCTGGTCAGCGCAGACGTGCAGCAGAGACCCTAACCACGAGCACCAGCTGCTGGTCAGCGCAGACGTGCAGCAGAGACCCTAACCACGAGCACCAGCTGCTGGTCAGCGCAGACGTGCAGCAGAGACCCTAACCCTAACCACGAGCACCAGCTGCTGGTCAGCGCAGACGTGCAGCAGAGACCCTAACCCTAACCACGAGCACCAGCTGCTGGTCAGCGCAGACGTGCAGCAGAGACCCTAACCCTAAACACGAGCACCAGCTGCTGGTCAGCGCAGACGTGCAGCAGAGACCCTAACCCTAACCACGAGCACCAGCTGCTGGTCAGCGCAGACGTGCAGCAGAGACCCTAAACACGAGCACCAGCTGCTGGTCAGCGCAGACGTGCAGCAGAGACCCTAACCCTAACCACGAGCACCAGCTGCTGGTCAGCGCAGACGTGCAGCAGATACCCTAACCACGAGCACCAGCTGCTGGTCAGCGCAGACGTGCAGCAGAGACCCTAACCACGAGCACCAGCTGCTGGTCAGCGCAGACGTGCAGCAGAGACCCTAACCCTAACCACGAGCACCAGCTGCTGGTCAGCGCAGACGTGCAGCAGAGAACCCTAACCACGAGCACCAGCTGCTGGTCAGCGCAGACGTGCAGCAGAGACCCTAACCACGAGCACCAGCTGCTGGTCAGCGCAGACGTGCAGCAGAGACCCTAACCCTAACCACGAGCACCAGCTGCTGGTCAGCGCAGACGTGCAGCAGAGACCCTAACCACGAGCACCAGCTGCTGGTCAGCGCAGACGTGCAGCAGAGACCCTAACCCTAACCACGAGCACCAGCTGCTGGTCAGCGCAGACGTGCAGCAGAGACCCTAACCCTAACCACGAGCACCAGCTGCTGGTCAGCGCAGACGTGCAGCAGAGACCCTAAACACGAGCACCAGCTGCTGGTCAGCGCAGACGTGCAGCAGAGACCCTAACCCTAACCACGAGCACCAGCTGCTGGTCAGCGCAGACGTGCAGCAGAGACCCTAAACACGAGCACCAGCTGCTGGTCAGCGCAGACGTGCAGCAGAGACCCTAACCCTAACCACGAGCACCAGCTGCTGGTCAGCGCAGACGTGCAGCAGATACCCTAACCACGAGCACCAGCTGCTGGTCAGCGCAGACGTGCAGCAGAGACCCTAACCACGAGCACCAGCTGCTGGTCAGCGCAGACGTGCAGCAGAGACCCTAACCCTAACCACGAGCACCAGCTGCTGGTCAGCGCAGACGTGCAGCAGAGACCCTAAACACGAGCACCAGCTGCTGGTCAGCGCAGACGTGCAGCAGAGACCCTAACCACGAGCACCAGCTGCTGGTCAGCGCAGACGTGCAGCAGAGACCCTAACCCTAACCACGAGCACCAGCTGCTGGTCAGCGCAGACGTGCAGCAGAGACCCTAACCCTAACCACGAGCACCAGCTGCTGGTCAGCGCAGACGTGCAGCAGAGACCCTAACCCTAACCACGAGCACCAGCTGCTGGTCAGCGCAGACGTGCAGCAGAGACCCTAAACACGAGCACCAGCTGCTGGTCAGCGCAGACGTGCAGCAGAGACCCTAACCACGAGCACCAGCTGCTGGTCAGCGCAGACGTGCAGCAGAGACCCTAACCCTAACCACGAGCACCAGCTGCTGGTCAGCGCAGACGTGCAGCAGAGACCCTAACCACGAGCACCAGCTGCTGGTCAGCGCAGACGTGCAGCAGAGACCCTAACCCTAACCACGAGCACCAGCTGCTGGTCAGCGCAGACGTGCAGCAGAGACCCTAACCCTAACCACGAGCACCAGCTGCTGGTCAGCGCAGACGTGCAGCAGAGACCCTAAACACGAGCACCAGCTGCTGGTCAGCGCAGACGTGCAGCAGAGACCCTAACCACGAGCACCAGCTGCTGGTCAGCGCAGACGTGCAGCAGAGACCCTAACCCTAACCACGAGCACCAGCTGCTGGTCAGCGCAGACGTGCAGCAGAGACCCTAACCACGAGCACCAGCTGCTGGTCAGCGCAGACGTGCAGCAGAGACCCTAACCCTAACCACGAGCACCAGCTGCTGGTCAGCGCAGACGTGCAGCAGAGACCCTAACCCTAACCACGAGCACCAGCTGCTGGTCAGCGCAGACGTGCAGCAGAGACCCTAACCCTAACCACGAGCACCAGCTGCTGGTCAGCGCAGACGTGCAGCAGAGACCCTAACCCTAACCACGAGCACCAGCTGCTGGTCAGCGCAGACGTGCAGCAGAGACCCTAACCACGAGCACCAGCTGCTGGTCAGCGCAGACGTGCAGCAGAGACCCTAACCACGAGCACCAGCTGCTGGTCAGCGCAGACGTGCAGCAGAGACCCTAACCCTAACCACGAGCACCAGCTGCTGGTCAGCGCAGACGTGCAGCAGAGACCCTAACCCTAACCACGAGCACCAGCTGCTGGTCAGCGCAGACGTGCAGCAGAGACCCTAACCCTAACCACGAGCACCAGCTGCTGGTCAGCGCAGACGTGCAGCAGAGACCCTAAACACGAGCACCAGCTGCTGGTCAGCGCAGACGTGCAGCAGAGACCCTAACCACGAGCACCAGCTGCTGGTCAGCGCAGACGTGCAGCAGAGACCCTAACCCTAACCACGAGCACCAGCTGCTGGTCAGCGCAGACGTGCAGCAGAGACCCTAACCCTAACCACGAGCACCAGCTGCTGGTCAGCGCAGACGTGCAGCAGAGACCCTAAACACGAGCACCAGCTGCTGGTCAGCGCAGACGTGCAGCAGAGACCCTAACCACGAGCACCAGCTGCTGGTCAGCGCAGACGTGCAGCAGAGACCCTAACCACGAGCACCAGCTGCTGGTCAGCGCAGACGTGCAGCAGAGACCCTAACCCTAACCACGAGCACCAGCTGCTGGTCAGCGCAGACGTGCAGCAGAGACCCTAACCACGAGCACCAGCTGCTGGTCAGCGCAGACGTGCAGCAGAGACCCTAACCACGAGCACCAGCTGCTGGTCAGCGCAGACGTGCAGCAGAGACCCTAACCACGAGCACCAGCTGCTGGTCAGCGCAGACGTGCAGCAGAGACCCTAACCCTAACCACGAGCACCAGCTGCTGGTCAGCGCAGACGTGCAGCAGAGACCCTAACCCTAACCACGAGCACCAGCTGCTGGTCAGCGCAGACGTGCAGCAGAGACCCTAACCCTAACCACGAGCACCAGCTGCTGGTCAGCGCAGACGTGCAGCAGAGACCCTAACCCTAACCACGAGCACCAGCTGCTGGTCAGCGCAGACGTGCAGCAGAGACCCTAAACACGAGCACCAGCTGCTGGTCAGCGCAGACGTGCAGCAGAGACCCTAACCACGAGCACCAGCTGCTGGTCAGCGCAGACGTGCAGCAGAGACCCTAACCCTAACCACGAGCACCAGCTGCTGGTCAGCGCAGACGTGCAGCAGAGACCCTAACCACGAGCACCAGCTGCTGGTCAGCGCAGACGTGCAGCAGAGACCCTAACCCTAACCACGAGCACCAGCTGCTGGTCAGCGCAGACGTGCAGCAGAGACCCTAACCCTAACCACGAGCACCAGCTGCTGGTCAGCGCAGACGTGCAGCAGAGACCCTAACCACGAGCACCAGCTGCTGGTCAGCGCAGACGTGCAGCAGAGACCCTAACCACGAGCACCAGCTGCTGGTCAGCGCAGACGTGCAGCAGAGACCCTAACCCTAACCACGAGCACCAGCTGCTGGTCAGCGCAGACGT
The DNA here is from genome assembly GCA_016861445.1 of Oryzias woworae. Classification (NCBI taxonomy): domain Eukaryota; kingdom Metazoa; phylum Chordata; class Actinopteri; order Beloniformes; family Adrianichthyidae; genus Oryzias; species Oryzias woworae. The sequence goes on from BOLG01001174.1 coordinate 939,846, forward strand.
GCAGCAGAGACCCTAACCCTAACCACGAGCACCAGCTGCTGGTCAGCGCAGACGTGCAGCAGAGACCCTAACCCTAACCACGAGCACCAGCTGCTGGTCAGCGCAGACGTGCAGCAGAGACCCTAAACACGAGCACCAGCTGCTGGTCAGCGCAGACGTGCAGCAGAGACCCTAACCACGAGCACCAGCTGCTGGTCAGCGCAGACGTGCAGCAGAGACCCTAACCCTAACCACGAGCACCAGCTGCTGGTCAGCGCAGACGTGCAGCAGAGACCCTAACCCTAACCACGAGCACCAGCTGCTGGTCAGCGCAGACGTGCAGCAGAGACCCTAACCCTAACCACGAGCACCAGCTGCTGGTCAGCGCAGACGTGCAGCAGAGACCCTAACCCTAACCACGAGCACCAGCTGCTGGTCAGCGCAGACGTGCAGCAGAGACCCTAAACACGAGCACCAGCTGCTGGTCAGCGCAGACGTGCAGCAGAGACCCTAACCACGAGCACCAGCTGCTGGTCAGCGCAGACGTGCAGCAGAGACCCTAACCCTAACACGAGCACCAGCTGCTGGTCAGCGCAGACGTGCAGCAGAGACCCTAACCCTAACCACGAGCACCAGCTGCTGGTCAGCGCAAGACGTGCAGCAGAGACCCTAACCACGAGCACCAGCTGCTGGTCAGCGCAGACGTGCAGCAGAGACCCTAACCCTAACCACGAGCACCAGCTGCTGGTCAGCGCAGACGTGCAGCAGAGACCCTAACCACGAGCACCAGCTGCTGGTCAGCGCAGACGTGCAGCAGAGACCCTAACCACGAGCACCAGCTGCTGGTCAGCGCAGACGTGCAGCAGAGACCCTAACCCTAACCACGAGCACCAGCTGCTGGTCAGCGCAGACGTGCAGCAGAGACCCTAACCACGAGCACCAGCTGCTGGTCAGCGCAGACGTGCAGCAGAGACCCTAACCCTAACCACGAGCACCAGCTGCTGGTCAGCGCAGACGTGCAGCAGAGACCCTAACCCTAACCACGAGCACCAGCTGCTGGTCAGCGCAGACGTGCAGCAGAGACCCTAACCCTAACCACGAGCACCAGCTGCTGGTCAGCGCAGACGTGCAGCAGAGATCCCTAACCCTAACCACGAGCACCAGCTGCTGGTCAGCGCAGACGTGCAGCAGAGACCCTAACCCTAATCACGAGCACCAGCTGCTGGTCAGCGCAGACGTGCAGCAGAGACCCTAACCCTAACCACGAGCACCAGCTGCTGGTCAGCGCAGACGTGCAGCAGAGACCCTAACCCTAATCACGAGCACCAGCTGCTGGTCAGCGCAGACGTGCAGCAGAGACCCTAACCCTAATCACGAGCACCAGCTGCTGGTCAGTGCAGACGTGCAGCAGAGACCCTAACCACGAGCACCAGCTGCTGGTCAGCGCAGACGTGCAGCAGAGACCCTAACCCTAACCACGAGCACCAGCTGCTGGTCAGCGCAGACGTGCAGCAGAGACCCTAACCCTAATCACGAGCACCAGCTGCTGGTCAGTGCAGACGTGCAGCAGAGACCCTAACCCTAACCACGAGCACCAGCTGCTGGTCAGCGCAGACGTGCAGCAGAGACCCTAACCCTAACTACGAGCACCAGCTGCTGGTCAGCGCAGACGTGCAGCAGAGAAGCTCTTGAATGGATGAGGATGACAGGTCAGAGGAGAGCAGAGTGAAGGAAGCACACAGACACCCAACTCACCTGCTCAGTCACTTTGTACAGGGTGGATTTTTGTTGGTGGAGGGTGCAAATCCTTTGTATACAAGCGTTGGGCTTTTTCTGTCCTTGAGAGTGAAACATTTGTTGTTAATGTTCTTAGGATGTTGTTGAACTGTTTTTGTGTACCTTAAAATGATGCTTACAAGCTGTGTGTTAACAATAGGCCTGTCAATCCTGTGTGATGGAAACATTTATTTCAGTTACAAAATAATAATAGAAGTATTTTTCAAGAAGAAAAATACTTCTATTCTAATATTCTATTCATCTATTTTATGAAGAGTATAAGTACATACATATTCACATGTACCGTCATAGATTGGACCAATTGGACATTCCAGTTTGAACAGAATGTGTTGTCATGACAAAGAGAGAAATTCATTCTGACTTTAGGATTACTGCAAATTATTTACTGATTTCTGTATCTATTAGAATTACTGCCATGTGTTTTTCTTCAAAGTAAAGACAATGCTGGTATTTCTGACACTGCCTGTAGTCTGAAGCATCAACATTCTCGTGCTTTTTCATCAAACTGGTGAACTTTCCTCTCAGCACGTCTTGGTCTGCAGTTATTCAGTTCCTGAGGATCTCACTGAAAGTCTTGTAGCCGACATCAAAGCTGCTTCCTTCCTGAAACACAGATATAATGAAGGAAGTTTTGCAACAAATAATGCATCTACAGACAACGTCTATGTGCAGCCTGTGCAAATGATTACACTGACCAATGATCATGTCTTACGTTTCTTCTTCTGTGGTCTCAGTTGCAGTGGGCTTATTGAAGAGCCTGGTGTACTGATGGAAACAGGACTTGGACTGCTGTGCAGCCTTTATCTTTAATGCGGTAATAGAGTCTTCCTTCATCTCAGCAGCTTTGAGCACCAGACCTCTAAAGAATGAAACATTTTTATGGTTGTGCTTGTTTTTTAATCTGTTTTATTTTAATGTAAAGCCCTTTGTGTTATGCTTCATAGGAAAAGTGCTATACACATAAAGTTTGATTTGATTTGATCAACTCAATCACCACACTCATTTAATGTGAGCTATAGATTACAGCCAAGTCATTCTTCATGATCATCTTTCCTCCTTCTGGATTTTGTAAGACATTTGACTCACCACAACACACCTTTTTTCTTTAGAGCTCTGAAAACCTTTAGCTTTGTATCTAATTTTACAACATAATAAAGATGTTCTAAAGAGAACTCAGCAGCAATATTGCTCTTAACCGAGGTTTCTTTAAACAGTTTCCCCGTAAAAAGAGACGTTCACCAGGGGTGTCCAGACAGCCCACCGTTGTTTAAAATCTCAGCTGAATTACTCACCATCTTTTGAAAACATTCTGCAGATTTTGAGGATAATCACATTTTTTAATTGGGAATTTATAATTAGTCAATGTGCTGACAGTGTACTTAAAAAATATGGTGCCTTTTGTCATTACTAAAATCCTTTCTTTCTCAAGAGCATCTGGCCATTTTATTTATCTAATGATTTCAAGAGTCTTAAATACATTTCAAAAACAAACAAAAAACCAATAACAGTAATTTGTCAAAAGATATCAAAAATGATTGTTAATTAAATTGTATCTCGCCACTGCCGATTTTCTATGTAGTTTTTTCTATGCAGCATTCCTGTAACAGTTTCCTTATTTCTGAGGAATGTTTCACCCTGACTTGTTTGTTCAGGAGCGTTACAGGCTGAGCGTGTTGGGCTGTCAGTGTGCAGCAGGTTCATGACTGGATGAGAAATAACGTTCCAGCGCTTTGGAACAGATTGTGTCGCCCTCTTGTGGCCGTTTCTGGAAGTAGTAATTATTTCCCCCTGTGACCCCACCTCACCGCGACACGCCACTTCATTTCCGGCACAAATCGAGGTACTTCCGGCTCTGTCTTAACTCCTCTTAGACGTGCCTGGACTTACTTGTAACTTAATAATAATTTTAAGAAATCATCAAAAGGAAATATACGCGACGCACAGACGGGAAATCTAGTTTCTTTCAAAATAAAAGTCTCGTTTTTAAAATCGTAGCACATTTTTATATGTGAAGTAGTTTGAACTGAAGAACAGGTTTCATTTCAATTAGATAAAAAAACCGCATGAAAAGCTGAACGTAGTGAATGCACATGAACGCTTACAGAAAAGCTCCGGCGCATTTATACTGCTATGCTGAACAGACAGGAAGTGCGTCACACGTCCGTCTGTGAGCGTCTCCGTGACCTCGGAGTGAACCCGCGGCAGGAAGCAGCGGCGGGAACGCGGCGGCTCGGTGACGCGCGGTGGGGATCAGCGCCGTTACTCCGTGAACGTAGATCTGAAGGAGACAACCGAGACACAACCGACGGAGAGCAGCGCGGTAAGGCGGGGCCGCGGTCTGCCGCGCGGGAGGGGGCCCCCGGGGCCCCAAGTGCAGACAGGCGGGCCGGGCAGCTACCTGACGCGCCGTGTCTCACGCGCCGCACACGCATTTGCTGTTTGTTTGTAAACTAGAGGCTCCAGCCGCTGTTGACCGTGAGGAGGCGGTCAACGCGCATGCGCGCTAACACACTTGCGTCTGCTTTAATCGAAGCCTTAAAAATGTATTTACAACAGAAACGGCGAACAAGTGTCTGAACGTCTGCCGATGTCTCTGCGTCATTCTCAGGCGTGTACGAGGAAAGAGATGACGGAGGTCACGTGGTTTCTGAAAGGCGGCTCTAGATTGAAGTTCTGACCTGAATCCTGGTTTTGTTCATGTTCTCCATACATACTGTTTCCCCTAATGCCCTCAGGGGGGTTGAAACTCTCCTGAAGCAGCAGCTCCATCAGGTGAAGCAGCAGCTCCATCAGGTGAAGCAGCAGCTCCATCAGGTGAAGCAGCAGCTCCATCAGGTGAAGCAGCAGCTCCATCAGGTGAAGCAGCAGCTCCATCAGCTGAAGCAGCAGCTCCATCAGGTGAAGCAGCAGCTCCATCAGGTGAAGCAGCAGCTCCATCAGGTGAAGCAGCAGCTCCATCAGGTGAAGCAGCAGCTCCATCAGCTGACGGTCCCTGATGTCTTCTCTGTCCCTCGTTGCTGTGATCCTTGTCCTCATGAGAATGATCAGGTCTTGGTTGATGTTCCTCAGATGTCTGGGCGTCTCGGTAAGCTGAGGTGTAGAAAGAGGAAGAGGAGTTTCGATCCCAAACCCTGCAGAACGGTGAGTTCTGCTCGGCAGAGATGCTCCTGGGATGTTCTGTCTATCGGAGCAGCTTTGACCAGCAGCTGAACTCATCTCAGCTGGGTTTTGAATATCTTCCAGCAGGTTTCCACTGCCACGACGGGACGCTTGAAACGGCTCAGGGGAGATTCAGGGGGTGGGTCCAGAGGAGCGGCTGATGCTGAGGAGAGGCGGTCTGACGTTACCCGAGAGCAGCAGCCGTATGCTGGCAGGAGACGCTCCGCTTCAGTGCAGCCGGTAGACCAGGAGGGAAAAGAAAACGAGTTGAGGACAGGAGAGGAGTCTGACAGGAGGGGGGCCATCCCCGACAAACAGGAGCTGAATCCTCCAGCCTGTGAAGACCTGGACAAACTACCGTTTCCAGACGACGACAGTAATCAGATCCTTCCTGTGGAGCAGTTCTTTGGAAACTTGGACATTGTACAGGTGAGATCCGTCGGTTCTCCTCATCACCGTAGTAACCGGAGGTCAGAGGATGCTGCTTGATCCTCACTGACTGCTGCTGGTGGACGGAGAAGCTGGAAACCTCAGTTCTTTAGGTCTGACTCCATTCAGACACCTTCTCTGCTCTGTGCTTCACACGATCTGCAGGCCTGAACCACAGACACCAGGAGGAACCAAACTTTATTTAACCATCAAGCGTTTTAGAGCCAACATGAATGCAGAACAACAACCTCCTGAGGAGATGAAACCAAAAGATGACTGCGGGGTTTTGACTGTTCTGTTTGCCCTGCAGGACTTTCCTCAGAGATCAGCAACAACTTCAGCTGGAGTCCCAAAGAGAAGCAGGAGGCGACAGTTCTTAGCGATGGAGGACAGCGAGGAGGAACAGGAGGTCAGCAGCACGTAGTGAGAGGAAGGCCTTCTCAGAGCGTTTGTGGTGGACTTGAAGAGGAGCAACTCCTGCTGTACATTCAACCAAACTCCATCCTCCACGAGACCTCAGCGTGGTCATAACCTGAGTGAAGGACAGAACTTCATGGGTGGAGTTTCTGGTCCTCTTGACATGAAACCACTGATTTTCCTTTTGTTTCCATGGTTACTGGCTGCAGGAACACATGCCTGGAAGTTGTGTTACGGACAGTAACTGGACTGAGTGTGACGTCATTCATAGAAATCTGTTGAGTTCCAACCAAACAAAGTCAGTTCTGTTGCCATTTTTGTGATGCGTACAGCATCGCGGTTATCGTTTCTATGGCAACCTCTCCAATCAGGAGTGAGCTCATTGGAAAGCCACACCCCTACCACTTGAAAGCGAGATACACAAAATCTGTCAAATGTTGTGAAGATTGGAAGTGGGGGCCAGCAGGCTGTTCCTTTTCACGAGGCTTCTGATTGGTCAGTTTATAACTTTAACTACAGAAAATAGAATGAAAAAAGTGAGGATCATCAAGAAGATGTTAAAAATGGATCAGAACAAGAATGGTGATTCTGACCAACGGAATGACGGAGGAACAGCTGTTTAGTTCTCCATAGAAGTCTATGGGGTTTTGGCTTCTTGGAACCAGCAGGTACTTCCTGTTTGGAACACGAGAGGGGAGGGGCCGCTCAGTCCAGTTGTTTTACATGGTCAATGGTCATGGCGACAGGATCTGCTGTCTTCTCTTCCTGTAACGTTGTGCTGCTCATCCAAGACTGACGAAGCTCATTCAAGAAGAGAAGACAACGATCCCAACGCCGTGACTCAACTTCCAGACGTTCCCTGGATAACCGGAACCATCACGCACACAGTTGAAACAGACGCGTCAAACTCAACATTTAGGCTTTCGTTGGGGTTCAAATGAAGGTGAAAAGTGTCAGATGAGGCCTGAAGGAGCAGACCTGCTGCAGAAGTTTGACTTCTGATTCACCAAAAGTCTGAAGTTCCACCAAATGTTGGAGAGTCGGCAGCTTTTCCTCATGAATGTGTGAAGACGCCAGCGAAGCTAACAATCCTGAGGAGCTTCTTCACGTAGGACCTTGATGTAAAGTTTGTATTTTTCTAAGTATTTCCTCTTTCATCTGGAGATGATCAGTAGACAAATTAGATTTTGAGAATCTATAGTGAGCAGGTGACATGATTGCACTAATCGCATCCTGGCATGTCTTTGTCATGTCACAGATCATTCTGTAAAATCCTGTACATATTTTACTGCCTTATTTATGCTTTGATATTTTTCATTGGTGTCTGAGCAGAGTTTATAATCTATGATTGTATTTTACATCTTGGTGCCAAAATGATGGAGAAATAAAGAGTTTCCTGATTGTGAAGCATTGGGGAATGGCTGCCGCTGATTTCCTTTCAGAGGAAGAGAACGGTTCTCTGTTGGAGAACACATCTACAGAACCCGCCTTTTCTTAGCTTGGACCTCCTTCTTCCCTTTCCCTGCACGGCTGGAAGCCTTCACGGTCATGCTGGCGTCACACAAAAGGTTGTGACCTCCTTTTTTGTGACAAACAATGTGAACTAACTTCAGGTTCTGTCTGGTGAACAGCAGCTGGTAGAAATAGTTCAGGTTGACCGCTGAGCTCTTGTGAGTCTCTAGAACCTCCAGCAGTGTGGGAATAATGGTCCTCTTCTTTTCAATCCTAAGATGAAGTGAAAAGATGGAGTTAGACGAGTCTCAAACAAAACATCCAACAAAAGGCGGCGAAGCAACCTGTGGTCCAGGTTCCAGGTGCTGAAGATGATCCTGCTCTCCCTGCTGCTGTAGGGGTTGATGGAGTGGAGCTGCTGGCACCTTTTCTGGTCAAATGACCCCTGAAGGAGGACGAGGACAGAATCAGCTCCAGGTGTTCCTCTGCAGGTAGAACCACTGCTGAGATCGCTCACCTGGCAGGTGAACCATCCTTGCTGCGTGCAGAGACGGGACGGTTCCTCTGCACTCCTGTCAAAGTAGCTGCCGTTGTAACCGTCACCTTTCAGCCTTTCTCCCAGGAGCTTGCAGGATCTGGAATATTCTTCTCTGACTTTCGCTTTGTTTATACCTTTGGTGGCCAGATTCACCTTCAAACAGGAAGACAGGCTTCAGACTGTGGTTCTGGAGGATCCGGCTTTGGTTCTGGAGACTCACCTCCTTCAGGTAGCTCCGTATCCTGCTGGCACAGTTGTACTTCATGTAGGCCGACTTGCTTTTAAATCGAGAGTCAAGTCCTGAAATGAGAGGAAAATGACTTTGTAAAACTTTATTTCTAGAAGGTTTTTCAAGTTTTGCTTCAGTCGAAGGATTTGGGGCGAAAAAGGAGCAGAAACTCCTGGAACTTCTTGATCAGGAAGGATCCAGCCGCATGTCCTCCATCTGGAGGGTCGTACCGCTGAACCAGTCCTGGTCCTCCTCCCTGATCTCCAGCTCAGCCCGGTCCTCCAGGTTCAGCATCAGGTCCGTGAGGATCTTCCGTCTCTTGAAGGACTTCTCATCACAGAGAAGCTGCTTTGCGGCCTGGATGACGCCCTCAGCGTATTGATCTGTGTTCAGCAGCCGACTGACGTCACTAAAAACTACAACACCCACAAGCTTAGAACTACAAACCCAACCCGGGCCGGTCTGCGGAAGAAGCATGTGGTACCTCCACCCCATGTCTGCTCTCCTAACAGCAGAACCAGCTCGGTGTTCTCCGGCAGAGTCTGGAAGAACTCCTGGGTCACTGTGGTTCCGTCTTCGTACAGACAGAACCGGGCCCCAGAAACCGGCAGCTGAAATATAACGAAGTCCAAGTTACTGCATTCGGTTCTGACTCAGCGTGAGAAGTTCTCAAACGAAGTGAAAGTACGGAGAACCAGACGTGAAGGTTCCACGAAAACAACGGAAGCGGAGAACCAGGAGTTCGGGCTCACCTCAAACAACCTGCAGCTCTTCTGGAGCAGCTCCTTCAGATCTTTGCCTGCAACTCCGTACTTGGTGTTATCCCGCAGACTCCGAACCTTTACGGGTTTGATTCCGAACATTCTCCCTTCGAACGTGCCGCCGCCTGGCTGCTCTTCTTCCGGTGCTTTCATGCTGCCACGCCGCAATGCTGCCCCCTGCTGGCGGGGTCCCTACACTACAGCTGCTGTCACAGGAAACTCCAACATGCATTTCAGTTTATACAAATATGTTTGCGTCAAGGAGTAAGAAACGGAATCTTTCATAATCATTTGAGGTAAAGAGATTTTTTATAGTCAATTAATAATTATAATTCTGCTGTTAATCAGTTAAAAACTTTGTCAAAAAGGGGAACTTATTTTTTGTTCCGCTTGTAATTTCATTGTTGCTGTAGGCAGGGCTCTAGATGAACTTTTGTGGTTACTAGTTGGGGGGTCGGTAACATCCAAAGTCTACCAGTCCAATCTGGCAAAACATTTCTCTGGAAAAATAATTTGTGTATTTCTAAGTAAAGTTTTTTCCTTTAGTTATAAAGATTCAGCTACTGATTATTCTCTTACAAAAACAAAACACAAATAATAAGAGAAAGTGTAATCTTGTGTCCGTTTTTTAAACATTGCACAAATGCACTGCTATTTAAAAAAAAGACACTTCTGAACTTTAAACTTTTGTATGAACACATACCTTCTTTTAAAGCATTGACTTGATCTCTACAGACGTTACACAGCAAAATGTTGTGGAAGTCTGAAATATTGATCACTATGAACTTTTTTTTTTAATGTTTGTGAGTCTGTCCTGACAACATTAATGGGCACAAAGCAGTAAAGTTCATGGGTGACCAGCTGGATGTTCACGGTGTGCGTTTGGTCAACTTCGTCGCTTACAGTCTGATTTAATGTTTTTTTTACATTATTTTTTATATAATTTCTATGGAAGCGTTTTGAATTAATTTTAAAAAAGAGGGACATGCTTTTATTGAATGCTCCCATAAAGATTCAAACTTGTGATAAAAAGCAAAATATTTACTGCAAAGTTTTTTTGTTTCAAAAATGTCATGCATAGAAAACCATCAACGTTGTGACTTATTGTGTGTGTTTTTACAGATTAGTGTGTTGTAGTGGTGAGTCTTTGGCATTTCAAAACGTAACAATGACATGGAGCAACAAGTATGTGTGTATTTGTGTTGGCTGAGACCAGTGTGAGCAAATGCTAGAAATTCCAAGCGCACCTGAATGCAGCAAAAGCGAGCTCTTACTGAAAGCGCATAAGTGTGGAAATTCCATGCAGCCTCTGAATGCACCAGCTGCTGCGGTGAATGTGAGGATGAAATCTGCACAATAAAATCAGAATTCAACGTTTGAACAAACTGGGATGGATGTTTGTGGTGACCAAGTGGGGAGGGAAGGCAGACGCCTAAAGGTCATGGTTGTGAGTTTGAGTCCCGTGTCAGAGATGATGAACAATGTCTCACCTGTCAAAGTGGCTAGAGGAAGAGAAGAGTTTCACAAACCAACCAAACTGAAGTTTCACCGCATTTGGTGGGTGTTAATTTAGAGCCCTGACTATAGGTAATGTCATACAAGTTACCTGCACAGATATGATGTCCACAAGCGTCTCTGTGGCCAAAACTGTTTTTCCTCTTTAGTTAAACGCGGCCAGTGAGAAATGCATTTCATCATTTTTTAGTGATCCTGTTTTTTAATTGTGTTTGTTTGTATGAAGTTTTAACTTCATAACTCTTCAACTTCTTAAACTGTTTAAGCAACTACAGCTTTTTAAACTCCATTGAAAATGGCTTATGAAATCTTCACATCCCCTTTTTTTAACTCAAACAAAACAATAGAACTCAAGTAACTTTCAGCTACATAAACCATCCAACTTTTAGATGATTCAGCAGACTTTGGGCTCTTCAACTTGTATTTTTCTTTTTTAAACTCTTCACGTTTTTTGAGCTGTTGCAGGTCAAAGTGGACATGTCATCTTGGAGTGAGTTTTCCGTTATGAATGAAAGTCTAGGTGAGAGACAGGACAGTGGGAGGTAGATTGTCCCTCATGATACACCGTAGTCTGCACTTGATGGTCACAGTTGATCCCTGAGTTGACACTGGCTCATGAGCCTGATAAACAGCAGCTGTGGGAATCCAAACCAGACCTGGGTTCCTGGCTGGTTATGGTGAGCGACCTGAAAATGAGGACCTTTATGTATTGAAGCTTTTAAGTTTAGTTGCCTGACATCTTAAACTGTCTGTTTATTGACAGATGGAGAGATGAGTTCGGACCCTGGGGCACAAAAGGTAATGTAAGTTTGTTAATATAATGTGTCTCCCAGGAAGAACTAATGTATTTATTCTTTTTACCAGCAGAGTTGCCACTGCTGTTGTTTTTTTCTGAGCTCAACACTCTCATTTTAACTGTTTGTTCTCCTCTCAGTGTTGGATGTGGTACTTTTGTTTACTGTTAAGCAACAATTAAGGCTGAAATACTCATGTTTAGCTTTGTTTTATGAAATAAAAGGAAAATGATCTCCTCTGTATACATTAAATGGTCAAATCACGTGACTGACATCATCATTACTTTAATTACTGCCACTGTTACGCTGTAACGTGACTGTTACCATGGAGATGGAAAGTGAGCTGGAAAGTACTAAACACGGGGTTGTTTTGACTTGTTTAAAACAAAATCTTTTTAAACCAGCTTTTAAAAGAATATTGAGACTCATGTAAAAGTAAATAGAATTAAGTAAATACTCAGATGTTTCTATTCGTTCATGAACCTTTAGGATCTTTGCTAATGTGTCAGAAATGATGTGGCCGGCCACCCCTCTGAGCAGAATGGGACAGTCCAGGTCAAAATGGCGACCGCGTCTTCCAAAAGATTTCCCAGTTTTGAACTTTCCCCCCTCCTTTTCCCGCTCAAACCGTTCTGGTGATGGAGAGCTCCGTGAGCCGGGAGGGGCGGTTTGACAGCGTCCGGTTCGTGCCCCCCTCCGGGCAGACGGCGCGCGCGGCTGCGGACAGCTTCAGCCAGCGCCGCGGCTTTCAGCTCGCGCTGAGGCGGGTCGGGGCGGCGCACCTCCCGCAGGTGAGAGTCTGGGACTGAACTGAGTCCACATCTTTGAAAGTAAAACGACATGTGATCCGGGATCTCCTGAGGTAAAGTCCAAAGCTCTGCTTTCTGCTTTCACGTGTTTATGGGAAACGTTCCTCATCTGATCCAGGAGATGTTTGCTGGAGAACATGATGGCGGCTTCCAGCTGAGAGCGACGCTGTTCGACCGGAACCGCCAGCACTTCTTTGGGAGAACATGGAAGAGTTCTCTCCAGAACACGAAGAACGACAAGATCTCCTTCAATGAGGTACGTGAGGTTCAGTGATCTCCTCAACACACGGGTCAGCTTCTCTCCAGTCTTCCTGAGGTTTGAAGGTAAAGTTCTGTTTATTTATCCCTTCTTTCTTTGATATAATACTTCATGACCCCCAGAGGTCAGTGAGATGCTGCGGTCAAGCAGACAGGTGTTGGTTAGCATTTCAAGTCAATCAATTGGAAATTTGAACCCAACAAGTTTAGGGATGGAGACTGTCCTACTGGGCCACGGAACTGGTTTCTGATGCTTTATCAACGACTTTACTGTGATGGATCAGTGGGTTCTGATCAGCAGTGGTCATTGGAGCTAAACCGGTCCGTGTTTCTGTTTATGAGCTCAAACCGCTGAGGTGTGGTCCTCAAAGGTGTCCAGTTCTGACAGTAGAGATGGAATGAACCAGAGACCTGTCCAGGGTGAGCTGCTCCTTCACCTAACAGTAGCTGAGATAGGCTCCAGCAACCCAGTGACCCCAAAAGAGTTTCAGGTGTCTTGCATACAATACAATGCAATACAAGCACAATCTGAGCCCAAAGCATGATTGGTCCACCCCCATTTCAATTCAATTTTATTTCTATAGCCCAATATTACAGCCATAGCCGTCTCATTGGACTGATTATGAATATATTGCAAGAAGCAGTGTGATAGCAGTGTGTATATGTGAGTTAGATGATTTATATCCCTGATTGTAAGAGTCAAATCTGTCTAAGACAAGAGCCTCTCAGCTCAAATCTGTTTGCTCAGCTGTTGGACAGTTAAAAAAAACATGTTGGATTAAAAACAAATCATATAGAAACCCGTTTAGTTTTAACCCGGTTAGTTATTAAAGCTTTTTTTGCTGGAACTAAAGTGGAACTTTATTATTAAATTAGAATTTACAAAAAAAAAAAATCCACACCTTTGGTAAATTGATCCCGTTTTCTTCCCCGTCCTGTCCTCTGCGTTGTCATGGCAACCCCATCTCATCGTTTATCTGGAAGGTAATGCTCTGTGATGCTCTTTGATGTTTGGTAAAAATTATCCCATTTTCAGATTTTGTCCATTAAAAAAAAAAACATCATTCTTTGTTTCATTTAGAATTATTGAGCGTTTAAAATCTGAAGTGTGTTTGGAGTTTCTCCTCCAGGCTGTGGCAATTTGACAGCAGCGCCTGCGTTGTACGTGACAGTCTGTAGGGGGCAGTGTTGTTCTGCAGATGAACAGGGAGGAGGAGGTCAGAGAAATGTGCGTCTTCTCCTCTGGTTGCTCCATTGTGTTCTCCTGACATCCGCGTGTGAAACATTGTCATGCAGAGAAACTAAAAGGCCACGTGTTGCTCCTGTCCTGTAACTGCAGGCTTTCAGGTGTCAAAATGATGTTTGGGTATTTCACAGGATGAACGGAAACCATCATGCAGGTTCCTGAGCTTTTCAGTGCTTTAAATGCCACATGCATTGTGGCAGGGTGATGGAAAAGCTTTCCTTTGGTTGATGGGTGGCCCAGGCAAGACCCACAGAACCCACCGCAGAACCTGAAAGAGCAGAAAGAAACGTGCTCCTGTGTGATGCTTAAAAACGACCAAAATGGAGAATCTTTTACAGCTGTGGTCAGACACTGCCGCACGTTTGACTCTGAACAGGAATTTCAATCTCCGTCCTTATCTTTACCTGCTTCCCTCTGCAGGTCCGTTGTAACTTTACTGCTACGAGAAGAAATGATTTCAGTCCCTTTGGAAACCAGATTATTTCCAAATGCATTACAGATTACTTTTAAATAACAATGACAAGTAATCCATTACTTTAGAGTCTTAGTGTCTCTTCATTATGGCTTTTTATCTCTTACGTTTTTCAGCCTTTGGGCTTCGTGAAAGGCGGTCCTGAACATAAAGAATTAATGAGTCAGTTGTGATGCAGAAGTTAAAATCATTTCTGTCTGACAGGACACATGTGAATCTGTAGTGGTGTCCAAAAGGCTCTAGTCTGAGCCGGCTCTCCTCTGCTTTGAGCCAATATCCTCATTAAATGTTGAGATTCTGGTGATCCTGCCAAGAACACGCAGGAACCATCTTTCATCTGTACTGAAGCTCAGAAAAACATTCAGCTGTGGCTCATGAATTCACTCCTGCCACCAAGCAAACAAACAAAAAAGAAAACTGTAACTAAGATGTGTGAGAACAAGGTTCTGCTGGAACGCTCCTCCTCCAGGAATCCTAATCAGAGAATGTGGAGTACATGGATGCTTCAAACCCACAATCCAGGCAACCAGTATATCTATGTTCCAACATCTACAAACGGTTGAAGCAGTACAACACAAATGCAACACAAATGCAACACTAGACAAGACCTGAACTGCAGGCAACCCTCACGGCAACTACAACGGTTGAGTGAAGAACCACCTGAAAGTCTCCTGGAAACTGAAGCATTGAGGGCAATTCCTACCACAACAATCATACAAAGCAATGAACTGGTTTACACTTCAGCAGCAGAGATCCTTGAGCTGTTTGGCTGTAACAGCAACCATGGGAGAAAACGATACCCACCATGGAAGCAACGGTTAGAGGCTAAGATCACTACAGCTCAGAGGGAAGTGAGTCAGATGACAGAGACCCAAAGAGGTTCAATGAAAAAGCAAGCAAGAGACAATGAAGCCACGCGGATGAACAGGCTGTACAAAACGCAACCTGTGAAAGTGTACGCTCAGTAGCAGGGTCAAAGCAGCAGAGCAGACCCACCAAGGCTGGAAACTGAACAGTAGTGGAAAAATATAAGAGCGAACGAGACGCAGCATAACAGCAATGCTCAATGACTGGACTCTGACAAAAGAACACAGTAACAGCACCGGACCCTGACATGATACACACCTACTGGCTTAAGAAACTCACTGCACTCAAAACCTAAATCCAGTTTCCCAAAAGAATCACACTGGAGCCTGATCGACTGCATTAAAACTGTCAATATTACACTTCTTCTTTTCCTTTTAGCTTTTCCTTCAGGAGTCACTACAGCCAATCAGATTCCTCCATCTACCTGTGTCTTCTGCATCCTCTAACACCAGCTTCCTTCATGTCTTCATTCTCTGCATCCAGAAACCTCCTCTTTGGTTTTCCTCTAAACTTATTTCCTGCAGCTCCAGACTCAGCATCTTTCTACCAATATGTTCACCGTCTCTCCTCTGGACATGACTGAACCATCTCAGTCTGACCTCTGACTTTATCTCCAGAACCTCTAACATGTGCTGTTCCTCTGATGGACTCATTCCTGATCCTCTCCATCCCGGTCATTCCCAAAGAGAACCTCAGCATCTTCATCTCTTTTCTCTCTGCCTGCTCTAACTTCTTCACTTTTTTTCTACTCTCTCCATTAATCTGGACTGTTGACCGTAGATACTTAAAAATCCTCCTCCTTTCTCTCTTCTTCCTGTAACCTCACTCTTCCTCTTGGGTTCCTCTCATTCACACACATGAACTCCGTCTTGCTGTGGATAACCTTCATTCTTCTCTTTTCCAGATCAAACCTCCACCTCTGTAGCTTCTCCTCTATCTGTTCTCTGCTCTCACTATAAATCACAGTATCGTCTGCAAACATCATAGTTCATGGTGATTCCTGTCTAACCTCCTTTGTCAGTCTGTCCATCACCATTGCAAACAGGAAGGGGATCAGAGCTGATCCCTGATGTAATCCCTTCTCCACCTTGAACTCCTCTGTCACTCCTACAGCAAACCTCACCACTGTCTTCCAGTCCTCATACATGTCCTGTTCTAACATACTTCTGTCCCTCCAGACTTCCTCATACAAAACCACAGTTCCTCTCTGTCATAAACTTTCTCCAGATCTACAAAGACACAGTGTATCTCTCTGACCTTCTCTGTATTTCTTAATAAACGTCCTCAAAGCAAACATTACATCTGTAGAGCTCTTTCTTAGCATGATGCCTTACATCTGTCGATATTGCACGAAAAAAATGTATTTAAAAGATGTGTCTTGCTTTTTACAATCAAAGTTTTTGTGATGGTGCTGAATCTAGATTGCAGTTTTTATTTTTGGTCGTTAGGAGCCCAACGCTCTGCCTCAGTACTCAGTTGCAGTGAGTGAAAGACTTTTCTTTGTTAGGATTACTATTAAAATACAAAAAGTATTTAAAATTATTAATATGCATTAGTTATAACCAGGGCTCTAAATTAACACCCACCAAATGCGGTGAAACTTCAGTTTGGTTGGTTTGTGAAACTCTTCTCTTCCTCTAGCCACTTTGACAGGTGAGACATTGTTCATCATCTCTGACACGGGACTCAAACTCACAACCATGACCTTTAGGCGTCTGCCTTCCCTCCCCACTTGGTCACCACAAACATCCATCCCAGTTTGTTCAAACGTTGAATTCTGATTTTATTGTGCAGATTTCATCCTCACATTTACCGCAGCAGCTGGTGCATTCAGAGGCTGCATGGAATTTCCACACTTATGCGCTTTCAGTAAGAGCTCGCTTTTGCTGCATTCAGGTGCGCTTGGAATTTCTAGCATTTGCTCACACTGGTCTCAGCCAACACAAATACACACATACTTGTTGCTCCATGTCATTGTTACGTTTTGAAATGCCAAAGACTCACCACTACAACACACTAATCTGTAAAAACACACACAATAAGTCACAACGTTGATGGTTTTCTATGCATGACATTTTTGAAACAAAAAAACTTTAAAGTAGCCTAAATATTTTATTTTATTGATTCTTCTAGTTTTAAGTTTTATTGAAACATATTACAGTCAATTAAAAAAGAGGGGTCTGCTATTTTCAGTTGAATGCAATACATAAATATTATTAATAAAAATTAAACAGAAAATCAATAAAAAATATTGCTTCAAAATCAAACTGTAAACGACAAAGTTGACCACACTGAACGACCAGCAGGTTCCCCACGGACTCTGCTTCTTTGTGCCCATTGTTGTTGTTGGGATTGACTCACAAAAAAAAAAAAAACAGTTCATACTAGTTTATATTTAATACTTCCCCAACGTTTTGCTGTGTAATGTTTGTAGATCAAGTTGATGCTTTAAAGAAAGGTTTGTGTTTATAAAAGTTCAGAGATCACAAGGGTATTTTGCTAAAATATGATTATATTTCTGCAATGTTAGAAAAACAGACATAAGAGAATAATCAGTAACTGAATCTTTATAAATAAAGGGAATAACTGTTTACTTTGAAATACTCACAGTATTTTTCCTGATAAATGTTTAGGTAGTAGAGACCAAAAAAGTTTATTTAAAACCCTGGTTATACTATTGGTATTAAGCAATTAATGCTTTACCGCATAACCAATGGGTTAATGGGCCAAATAACTGGTACATGTTTGTATTTATGTCTGTGTGCATATCCATCAATCTGTCTATGGATAGATAGATATGGATATCTAGATTAGAAATGTAATTGCATATTTTTATTAATCTGTGTCTCTTTTTTATGTTGAATGTCTCCTGCTCTGAGACAGCAGATGAAAAAGGTCACAGATTCTAGAATTGGTCAGATTTTCAGTGGGTTCATACCAGATATGTGTGATTGTCTGTTATCATCCAAAAACAGATTGCAATGTTCACATCAGATGGGGTGGATGGAATGTCACTGGGGAGTAGTTAGAGGTTCAGTGCCCCCTCTAAAGGCACTTTAACCCCCCCTCGACCTAATAACCTCTCCCCTTTAAAGTAATCCTGCTGTTCCAACCTGTGAGGCTGTTTGACCATTCTTTACATTTTGTGGCGTGCATACGGTCGTATTTGAAACGTCAACCTTTATTGTTCTTCTGTGTCTCTGTAAACACAAGGAGTCTGCTATGAAGTGCTGTTTGATTGATGGACAAAAGAGCTGCTGTGGCAGCAAGCGAGGCCCTCAGCTCGGCTCCATGCTGAATTCCTTCTCCCTGCTGGCTTTCCGCACTCAGAGATATACACTTCAATTATACATGGGGATGGGGGGGCGAAGACTGCACGCCTTCCCTGAGAACTGATCAATATTTCATCTCCAAAGGGACTAAACATATCGTGGAGCAGCTGCTGCTTAACAGCTTTACACAGCAGAGTGGCACATCCCATAATACGCAGCAATATACCATGGGGGGTGGAGGTGGGGGGTGGGGATGGAGGCGACTGGGGGGCTGCAGGAGCGCTGGCTGAGGTTACCGTTGGGGGGCCTGGAGGAGGTTTGCTGCATGTGTAGCTTTTGTTATTGCTGATTTTGAAGTTTTATCCACCCCCAAAACAAGATGTAAACAAACAACCAAACACTGCACCCACACGCGCGCACACACGTGCACACACACGCGCACACACGCGCGCACACGCACCCCAGGCCTGTGAAGGTGTTGAGGCCGTGGACACGCGTCGTTTTTTCATTCCTTTTTAACGTGTCTATTTCCTCTCTACCTCTTAAGGCTCTGTATCTTTGTACCAGGCTGGAACAGAACACGTTTCTCTGAAGAACTGAAGGCATCCTTCCTTTTATTAACACTGGTTTTAGTGCTTTTGAGCAAAGTGGTTCTTTGACTATTTTTTTTTTTTATAAACATGACATTTTAAAAATGTTGTTTTGCATAAAATGTACAATGTAAGACAATTACAATCAAGCTCTTAAAAACATGAAAATAAATTCTATGAGAGAGGCATTCAGTCTGGGGTCCAGGAGCCTTACTGAGGGCTGTCCGGTCTCTAGATGACCAGAGCAGGTGCTTGGTCCACATAGCCGGCAGTAAGTCAGACCTGTTCCCGGTGCATGTTGGACTCCATCAGGGCTGCCCTTTATCACCGGTTCTGTTCATAGTCTTTATGGACAGAATTTCTAGGTGCAGCCAGGGTCCGGTGGGCGTCTGGTTTGAGAACCACAGGATTTCCTCTCTGCTCTTTGCAGATGATGTTGTCCTGTTGGCTTCATGGAGCCAGGACCTCCAGCACTGGAACGGTTTGCAGCCGAGTGTGAAGCGGCTGGAATGAGGGTCAGCACCGCTAAGTCTGACGCCATGGTTCTCAACCAGAGAAAGGTAGTTTGACCTCTCTGGGTGGGTGGAGTGCTCCTACCCCAGGTTGAAGAGTTTAAGGATCTTGGGGTCTTGTTTATGAGTGAGGGAAGATCTGAGCGTGAGATTGACAGGAGGATTGCTGCGGCGTCCACCATTATCCTGTACCGGTCTGATGTCGTGAAGAGAGAGCTGAGCCAGAACCAAAGCTCTCAATTTACTGGTCGATCTTTGCTCCAATACTCACCTATGATCATGAGCTCTGGGTCATGATCCAAAGAACGAGGTCCTGGATACAAACGGCTGAAATGAGCTTCCTCCATAAGGTGGCTGGACGCTCCCTTACAGACGGGAGCAGAAGCTCGGTCACCCGGGAGGAGCTCGGAGTAAACACAATGACTGTTCATTTTCTATAGACTTCTATGGGATTTTGGCTTCTTCTAACCAGCAGGTACTTCCTGTTTGGAACTCCAGGGGGGGAGGGGCTGCTCAGTCCAGTTCTCAGATACAGTCAGTAGTGTTTCTGAATATTTTCCATGTATCATTGCCCTGCTAACATTGTATTACCAGGATCAGGTGGATCCATCCAGTTAAAACCTGTGTTCTTGAACCAAACCCCACTATAAAGCAATGACTTCAGTTACTTGAATGTCTCGGCATAAAAACACAACACCAACCAAACTGCGGACTACCACGGGCTCCGAAGAGCGACTGCCTTTGAAAAAGACCCCCCCCCCCCAAAAAAAAAAAAAACAAAAAACAAAAAAACAAACCTGCATAACTGTGGTGTCTGAGCTATAGTTTTTAAAGCTTACAATAAAACAATGTTTTTTGTCTGTTTAATAAGAACTGGAGTGAAATTGAGTAGACTGATTTGTGTAATTGAGTCACAACCAGAGAGAGCTCAGCTCAGGGAATCAAACTGTCAATCTGTGTCACATAAAGAGCAGCTACTTTTTGCAAACCACAGTTTTTCTTCAGTACTTCAGACCTGAGAGGACGTTCTCATGTGGGTCTGTTTAATTCAGCTGTCATACATGAAATATGTATGCACATTCTGTCTGTCTCGTTGAAATCCAGTGACACATTGGCCTTGAGGGAGCCTGAAGCCTCTCTCCTCGTCTGTTTGTTGCCTCTCTGTCATCCGCTGCAGCGTCTCTCATTCCTCTTGTATAGTGACAGTCAGTTTCAGAGTAAGAGGATTTGTGATGTCGATATCATCTGCTTCTGTGCCTGTGAAATGACTTCCTGTTTGCTGTTCTTCTGCATCTTTTCTCCTTCTGAAGGCCCTGGCTGGTTTTCCTATGTGCTCAATGTTATCAATTCAAACTTGCTCGATAATGTAATCTTGTTTTCATGAGCTGAAGTCTGGAGCCTAAATTTGGCTGCTGTGTTAAGCTTCAGTTAGCTTCATAAACTAGCTTTTACTCACATTCCTGACGCGTGAGCAGCTCTGGCAGACATGCACACTTGGGGAACTGACCTGTTATCTGAGTCCCAGGTTAGCTAAGCCTGAGCTCCCAGGCCTCCCAGCAAGTGTGTTGCCTAAATGGAAATTCTCTGTTTGCTTTTCTTTTGGGAGGTTGAACAAGTCAATTACACTCCAGTTGCTTGCAGACCTTTCTGTGCAAAGTCGTGGCTCATTTCTGGCCTCTTTTTACTGCACCTGTGATTCCTCATTCAGAGACTGCTACACTGGCTTGCAAAAGTATTCACACCCCTTGAACTCCTTCACAGTATGGCCATAAACATGAATATATTTTATTGGAATTTAATGTGAAAGACCAACACAAACTGACACACATTTGTGAATTGGAAAGAAAATTTTACAAAAGTTCTTTTTTTTTTTAAACAAATAAACAACTAAAAGTACAGTGTGTAAAAGTATTCAGCCCCTTTTCTCTGAGTTCATCCAATTGTCTTCAGAAATTGCTTGATGGTTGGTGACTGATCAAATGTTGACTTCATGACTTCATAGAGTCCACCTGTGTGTCATTTCATCTCAGTATCCAAATCCGGCTGTTTGGTGACCGTCTCTGTGGTTTGTTAAGAGAATATTGGGGAGAAAACAGCATCATGAAGTGTAAGGAACACACCAGACAGATCAGGGAGAAAGTTGTGGAGAAATGTGAAGCAGGGTTAGGATAGAAAAAGATTTCCCAAACTTTGAACATCCCACCAACCACTGTTCAGTCCATCATCCACAAATGGAAAGAGTCTGACACAACTGCAGACCTACCTAGACATGGTCGTCCATCTAAACTAACAGACAGAACAAGGAGACACTGATCAGAGATGCAGCCAGGAGTCCATGATGACTCTGGATGAACTGCAGAGATCTACAGCTCAGGTGGAGGAATCTGTCCATAGAACAACCATCAGACGTGCACTGAACACATCTGGACTTTATGGAAGAGTGGTAAGAAGAAAACCATTGTTAAAAGAAAACCACAAGAAGTCCTGTTTGCAGTTTGACAGAAACCATGAGAATGACCCAGCAAACATTTGGAAGAAGATGCTCTGGTCAGATGAGACCAAAATGGAACTTTTTCATCACTCTGAACACACCACACCCACTGTCAAACATGGTGGTGGCAGCATCATGCTCTGGGGCTGCTTCTCTTCAGCAGGAACAGGGAATCTGGTTAAAGTTGATGGGAAGGTGGATGGAGCCAAATCCAGAGCAATATTGGAGGAAAACCTGTTGAAGTCTGAACAACACTTGAGACTGGAGCAGAGATTCACCTTCCAACAGGACAACCACCCTAAACATAAAGCCAAAGCTACAATGGAATGAGAAAAATGAAACAGATTTATGTGTTGGAATGATCCAGTCAAAGTAGATCTGTAGAGAAACTGCTGTTCACAAACGCTCTCCATCTAATCTGACTCAGATTGAATTGTTTTACAGGAAGAACGGACAAAGATTTCAGTCTGTAGTTGTGTAAAGCTGATAGAGACAAACCCCAAAGACTTGCAGCTGGAATTACAGCAAAAGGGGGTTCTAGAAAGTATTGACTCAGGGAAATACTTAATAATATTTGTAATATTAATTAGTATTTGTAGAGGAAATTGAACTTTTGTTTAATTTTCTTTCCACTTCACAAGTGTGTGTCACTTTGTGTTGATCTTTCACATCAAATTCCAATCAAATATATGTATGTTTGTGGTCATAATGTGAGAAAATGTGGAGAAGTTTAATGGGGGGTGAATACTTTTGGAAGCCATTATATGTTAAGATCAGCTAAAAGACCACCATGAGGAGCTATAAATATTAGCTGCAGCTTTTCTGTGTTTTGGCAGGTAAATGCTGACATCACATGTCCACCAAAACCAATCTTCACACTCTGTGTGTCTATTGTAAAGAGTTGAAGTTTTTCCTAAGAAGAATGTCATCAGATGTAAAGCTTTGAAATGGAAAGCTTAGTTTATTTATATGTAAATTCACTTCAGTGGAGCAGAGACAACATTTGTTAAGTAAACTGTTTTATTCCTGATAAAATCATAGATGAAGAAACAACACACTTAGTGGAAATGTCATTAAAAACCTCTTGACTAAACAGTTAGACTGTCTGTGGTCTATCCAGAGGAAATGGTTTATTCTTATGTTTCAGAATCAAAATTACTTGAATAATTTGAAGAAAACTCTGTTTGCAGCAGTTTGGGAATAAACACAAACCTGAGTGTCCATTTGCTGACACGTCATGACCTGTTGATGGGTTTGCTGCTGCTTTACCTTTGCTCTGTGCCGTATCCCAGGTCCTTTGACAGAAATGAGCAGGGCAGTTGTGGTGCAGAGGTAGAGTTGACTATTAGACAGAAGGTAGAAGGTTTGGTTCCAGCTTTGCTTGCCTGTCATAGTGCTTTTGGGTAAGACGCTGAACTCCACAGTAGTCCTGGTGGTCTGGCTAGCTGCTTGCATGTCTTGTCTTCATCATCAATGGATGGATGGGACTTTTCCTTTGAAAGCACGTTTGGCTTCAGTGAAGGTAACAAAATATAGACATACATTGGATTTAAATGGGTATATGTCATTTTTTTGCCATGATTTATTTCCAATTTTACAACAGATTACTGATAAGAATTAAAGGGTTCAGGTAGCTCTCTAAGGCTACTTTGACCTTACAAACGGTTCTCAGTTTCCAAGTCTCTAGTCAAAGTGAATAGAGATAAAGCCTTGCTCAGTAAAAAGAGAGTATAACTAACAAAGCCGAATAAAACACTTTCTTAAATGTGTAAAAGAGCCACTCACAGTCACACACACATTAACACAACTAGACACACGGTTGCAAACACGCTCACACTCATTTACACACACATGCATTTGTTTGAGTTTCAGCTCCTGCAGAAGTCCAGCTCCTCCACTGCTGCTGACCCCACTACCTGCAGAGATGATTAAGGCTGCTGCTCTCCACCAATCACAAGGCTGGGGGGGTTTATAAGCTCCCAGGAGCCTTTGCTTCAGTGGCGGCTGAACTCCAGAACTTACTTAGCCTGTGAAAGCCTTTGCTTTTCCTCTCCTTGGTTTCGTTCTCACTCTGTCCTTTCGTCACATGTAATATTGTGGTTTTGGCTGCATTTTGAGCAGTTATTGTGTCTTGGTGACTACCTTTCTATTAGTAGTTATGTAGCTGTAAAGCCTGAGAATTTGCGTTACTTATTTCAAACCTTTAGTCAGGTCTTGGTGTTTTGTTTGTTGGTGTCCTTGGTTTTTATGTTGGATCCTGTCACCGGCTGTGTGGCCAACTGAACCCCGCCTGGTTCATCATTTTTCCTTGTTTCCTATTTTCTCCCTCCTTCTTGAGGAGAGACGTAACATTCCCACAGTTGTTAAACAGAAAGATTCTGGCTGCTTTGAAGCCCTGCAGTTCAAAGTGATTTACAAAATAATGGATTGGAGCAAAATGTTCACAGTGTTTAGAACAGAATTTTTCATCAAGCTCCAATCATTTTACAGATTTCAGTTGAGTGAGTTTATGATGGGTTTATTTTAGAGACTGTTCTCCATTGTTTCAGCAGCGGTTGCAGTAAATCTTGGTATCAAGAGCTGATTGTTTCCATCAGGCTGCAGCTGAGCTCGGCTTTCCTCGTTTGTGATCATTGTGTTGTAGTTCTGTGTTTTTGTGGTGAGTAGGAACTAACTGGGTTTGGGATGAGGAAAAAGATCTAGGTTAGCGTGTTGGTTTTTCAACAGCAGCAAACCAATCAAGAAAGTGAAAGCAGGAGTTTTTGTTAAAAAGACTTGACAAAACATATTGTAACTAATATAACTTGTTGTTGTCCCAGTACCGCAGGCCTAACTAAACTCTGTCTCCTTTTTTAGGCTGTGATCAGGGTCTGTGTTGTGGACTGAGGGCTGGTCTTCTGTTCTATCACGATTAGTTTCAAAGTAAAAATAAAAACAGAAAAAAAGCTTCTTGTGCTTTTGTTTTCCATACCTTTATCAACAGATCATTAATAAAGTTGTGGTTTTAACAAACTTCTCCTTTCTGTCTGTTAACACACAGACTTCAGAACCTTTCAGGCTGTGGTGGCGTAAATGTTTGAGTTAATTTGATGGTGGAACTTGGATTTGGTTCTGCTGCCCAGATGGATTATTTTGTAGCTCTGAAAGGCTTTTTCCCGTCTTTTGCATTCAGGTCCTGTACTTCCACACGTCCTTGCTGGTCCCCGGCATTCTGGTGGTTTTGGAGTTGGTGTCCATCTCCAGGAAAAGGGACGGCTCCCATCAGGCTGTGGGGCGAGGCTTCGCTGTTTTGGAGCTTTTGTCCAGCTGTCCAGAGGATCCTTCTGTGTACGGCGAGAGAAGGTGCTTTTCCCAACCCAGCCCTCGCCTGGCTAATATGGAACAAATGAGTTTTCCGTGCAAGAGACTTGATTCTGTCGAGACTTTGTTGTAAACCCCAACTGTTTTATGAGCTTGTTTTTTAGCTGCTATTTCATCAAATGTGTCTGTTAAAAATGTCGCTAGAATGAGTGATGATAAACATCGCAGTACCAAAATATTCCGACTTTTTTATCCAGAATCTTGATGAGTTTGTTTCTACTTTGTAAATCATCTTTTAGGCTGAATCTCCATCATGGGACACCACGAGGCCTTGTGCTCACCACTGACTGTAAGAACCTCTTTTCTTTGTATGCCAGAATCTGCCTGGAGGCAGACATTCTTCCGTCTGTGCAGTTTTGGTTGTTTCTGACAGTAGAAACCAGAAGAACCTGGTAGAAAACAGGATTTTATTTGGAGAATCAAACCTTCCAGTCTTGTTGAAGATGTTGCACTAAAATTGATTTTATTTTGTCATGTTGGCCTAAACCATAAAAATACCTGTTAGTAAACTTTAAGATGAAATTAGTTTATAGAAAAGGATAATGTCATTAGACAGCCTCCATTCATACACTTAGTCATTTGTAAGCATTAGATCATATAGAGATATAGTCATGCACCCCCCCCCCAGCGTGAGTAATTCTGAGCTCAGTGAGAGACGGAGCTTCTGCCTTAGCTATCATGTCACATGAATATTAGAAAACCCGTCTCCAGGACTGTTCTGCCAGCTGAATTATTAACCAAATGCCTGTTGTTTAGTGAAATGTTGCGTCTCTGCTGTATGCAGCACAAAACAATGTCAGGGTTGACGTTTATCCTCGCTGACGGCGGTGGACCGTCCCTGCGTCAGCTGCTGGATGTGAGAACCACCAAACCCGCCTGCTGCTGAGCAGCCGTGAAGATAATTATCAAAGAGACGTTTATGTCTGATGTTCCAGTGGGGGGGCGGCAGCTGCAGATCACTGGGTTAAGTAATGGTTTGTCAGCCTGTTGGTTAGGGGTTCAATTCCAGTCCTGACAATAATTGTCTCTTTGAGCTGAACCCACATTCCCCTCAGATGTAAGAAACCTGGAAGTTACTTTATATAAAAGTGTGAAATATAAATCCTTCTAGTTTGACATATTTTCTAATGAATAACAAGCTGAGACTTTGTAAATTAAATTAAATTAAACCCACAAGATTTTTCAGCACCTGCAACAGACTGATGTACTTATCAGGGTAAACCCGCCTTCAAGTAGTTGAGATAGGCTCCAGCAACCCTGTGACCCCAAAATGGATTGAACAGGTTTTAAGATAAATGTATGGTTCTGACGGCAGTACCGCTAAGCCCACATGGAAACTCTGGAGCCATCATGGTGATGTTTAAACACTAAAGTCAAGCAAACTCCAGGAAAGTTTCTGTAGAGCAAAAACGGGTTTTGTTCACAACGCGGCGCCTTAAGATCCTTGAAAGCTCCTACATGCCTGGTATTTTGTGGACTTGGAGAAAGCATTTGGGATTTCTAAAATGATTCACTGTTGGGGTGGAGGGTTCATTCGATCCCTGTCCAGAGCAGAAGCTTCATCCCCAAAGCCAACAGGAAGTCAGACTCATTGGCAGTGAACAAGCCGGCCCTGAGCTGCATGACGCTCTAGACGAGAAAGGATTCTGTCGGAACAAAAACAATGTTAACTGCCTGGAATATGTGGCAATGAGGATTTATTTAGTTTAACTCTCAAAACTTAAATAACAACCACGAATGAATATTGTTTAAAACAACTGCTGCCTTCCACAGAATGAGTTGATTCACGTTGATGGCGTCGTCGAGGGTTGAAGTTCACTGCGGTCAAACGTAAACACTGGTCTGGAGTTTGGCCGTTTCTGTTTTCAGCTCATGATTTCCCGCCGCCATCGTGTCTCCCACCAGGTCCTCTTGGAACAACTGCATGAAACTGAGGAGAAGAGCCGGTCAAAGGCTTCACTGCCTCCATGCTTGTCTTCCAGTTGACCTGAGATCTGTGGTTAATGGCTGCACCGGTGGCCCGTCAGTTACTGCTGGGTGACCTTCATAACGCCGTTTAGCAGAAACCTGTTTGTTTTCCAAACTGAAAAGCTGCTGTTTTACACTGCAGTTATCTGACATTAGTCAAATAAAATATCAAAAAATACATTCACGGGGTTCCATGTTTTCAGGAGAATGTTCTACTTTGGAAATGTGAGACTCTGACGCTTCAGAGGTGAAGTCTTTGCGCACTGGTGTGTTCACAGGAACAGTTTGCCCCTTTGGCATCAAATCTTTCTGAATATTCCTCACTAATTTGTTTTTTTTTTTTTTGCAGACAGCAGTTTCTTGAAGCCCATTGACGGATCCCCGTTGGAGTGTGTTCTAAAGAACCATCCTTCACTCCTACAAGTAAAGCATCTTCTTCCAGAGAACGTCTTTGTCTCTGGAAAGGAAGACATTCCTGGACTAGAGCCGTCTCCCACAGGTGCAGACGTCAGCTTACACTGAAGGGTTTAAAGAGCGTGGCGTAACATGATGACTTCTGATTGAAAGCTAAAACACAGATCAGAAGTGCTTTGGCATGTTTCATCAGTTCAGACAGTTGATTCCATTTGCATTTAGAGCCAACAGCTGCTGTAACTTGAAACCAGGACTTTCCAACTCATTTTGGTTCAGGGGCCACATTCAACCCATCTGATCTCAAGGGGGCCGGCCCAATAACAGAATAGCAACATAATCTGTGGTCAACCTGTTACCTGAAGCTTTGTTTAAATACCTCAACCAACATAGTAGCCTAGTCACTTATTATTGCACATTCATTCACAGAGGCCCATGGATTTCACTTCAAAAAAGGTTAATTCATTTCTGAATACTTTAGGCGGTATTATGAGCCATGTAAGGCTGCAGTGGTTGCCCTGAGACCCTCACTGGCTGCAGGGGAGATGACAGCCCCACAACTGGTGTATTTGTTGTTGGGGATATGAATGCTAACATCACAGATAATACATCTGCCAGTTTACCAGTTATTGATGGGAATCCTGTCAAAATACTAACCTTATGCTTTCTAGTGAAGTGCTTTTACCTGCTGATAGTTTAACATATGTTAGTGAGCCTTGGCATACAACATCACTGGATCACTGGATTAGCACTGCAGATGCACAGGACTCTGTATGATGAGCATTTTCTATGGTGAAACAATTTCTGATCACATTCCATTGTTATGTCTATTAACTGTGACAACTTTCCTGCTGAGAGGAAAACTATTAGCTGTCCTAAAATTAAAAGATTAGATTGGTCTACCTTTACAGAGCAGGACAAAATACATTATTATCCTCAAGCAGATACACTTTGGAGTAATATTCATTTCCCAGAGATGCTGTTTTCTGTTCTAATCCTAACTGTAGTCACATTGAGCATGGAAAGGACCTCTGTGTTATGTATAGTGAGATTGTAAGGTGTCTGTCGGAGATCTTTCTAGAAATCTAAACATGGGAAGCAAAAAGTCAGACCTGGTTGGACTGATCATGTTCATGGAAATCACGTCAAAGCCAGAGAAGCATTTTAAACATGGCTAGAGGCCCCGACAACGTTCAGTGTTTGAGCACAAAAAGTTAGCAAATACTCAGTATAAGTCTGCACCAGGATTTATGTGCAGCAACCAGCAAACACTGAGGGCCGATTCTATGGCGAAGGAACTTCTAAATAAGAATGTTAATGATTTTTGGAAGAAGGTGAGAGCTTACAACACTTGTAAAACTTCTCCACCAGGCAGGCACTACTGAAGGAGTTTCTGGAGCAGATGACATCGCTGAGTCTGGAGACGGCATTATACGTCTCTGTTCTAGTGTTAAAAGTGAAGGGCTTGAAATGGAAAAAGGACAGGATGATGCAAACACAACAAACAGCATGCTGATAAGCTCTGATCAAGTGTCTGAAGCTCAGCAAGAACAAGTCATGTGGTAATGACCACAGTACAGCTGACCATCCTAAATATCCAGCCCCAGGATTACTCCTCTCCTGCTGTCTGCATCACAGACTCATGATGTACTTTCTGACTCACTGTTGCTGTTAGTGCCGGTCATTAAAAACAAAACTGGAAGTATGAATAACTACAGACCCATGGCACTCGCCAGTGTACCCTTCATAGTTTTAAAAACCACTGTATTAGACAGTTTGAAGAATTGGATGATTTCTAGTGATAATCAGTTTGGTTTGAAATCCAAACGGGTCAAACGCCTGCATTTATGCGTTAAAGGAAATTACTAACAGGTACAGACAGCACGGCTCCTCTGCCCTTATGTGTTTCATTGATGCTTCAAAAGCCTTTGATGGAGGAAACCCCACCAAACCTTTCCAAAAACTTCTCTCCTGGGGGTTGCTCTGGCACACTGTGAGACCACTAGATTTCTGGTATGTTCAGCCGTCGATGCGAGTTAGATGAGGACCAAGTCCTTCATCCAGCAATGGAGTTAGGGAAGGGGGCGCATTGACCCCGCTGCTCGTTCATGTCTACGTCGATGACTTGTCATGGGAACTGTATGACTGAGTGTATGGTCGGGGGTTTAAAGTGAACCCTCTGATGTATGCTGATGATTTCGTTGTTTTTAGCCCCAGCGGCTCCGGCTTACAAGCTTCTAAATGTTCTCTGTACAGTTCCAGTAATGATGTTTTATAGAACGGCAGTAAGAGTGCTGTGCTGATCTGTAGAACAAAAGAGGATGTGACACGGAAATCTGCTTCGACACTTTCCAATGCTGAGCTTCCAGTCTGTGGGAAAGTTCAGCATCTTGGTCATGTGATTAGTGACAAAAAGACTGATGATGATGATGAAGATGACGTCCACACACAGCATGTTTACTGGATGCTCAGGCTAATGTTCTTGTATGCAGGTTTCATTCATGTTCCGTTGCCACAGAGATTAGAAGTCCTGCTGCATTCCTCTTTACAGCACATCTGAGGTCTAACTCTAAAGCAGCGAGCTCGCAGAAGCTGCAGGCGGTCTACAACCACGCCTCTAGGATTTGATTCAAACGACCGCGATGGTGCAGAGCTTCAGAAATGTTTGTAGGTGCAGGAGTTATTGCTCTTCAAGCGCTTTTAAGACCATGTATGGTTTGATTCAGCGTCTTTATGCTTCTAAAAGCAGAATCATGTTAGCGCTCACCGACATTAGATACCAGCTCACCACCTTTGGAAATACTGGTACAGACGCCTTCTTTAAAGTTTCCTCTTCTGTACTTTGTATGTTTTATCACTTTTGTTGTTCTTAGTATTCCATTACTTTTATGATTCTTTTACCGGGGATTTTATTCTTTCTGACTGTCTTTATGTTTTATATGGTTGTGGTGTTTACGTTTGGACCTCCAGTCTGTAAATAAATAAATAGAATTTACGGTACGTCTGACATTGAAGCAATCCTGATAGTAAACTCAAGAGGGGTTACAGAAGGAAAATAAACACCCAGCCTAAAATAGAAATGCACAAATCAATGAAACATTGAACTAAATTAAACTGGCAAACATTTGTGAAGATCAGAATTTGGAGTTAAATCCCCCTTCTGTCCTGATCATCATGGTTTGGCCGTCACCACGCCATCAATATCAGGATTCAAATCCTGTGTAGCAACACATCCAGGATCCAGGATTCACCAGACCAAGGCATAAGGGTACCTATACATTATAAAATCTGTAGCCAGGCAATGCAAGCGAGCTGGACGGCAGATGAGGTCATGTGACCTCCTGGTCACATGCTGGGCGGAGCCTAATATTGGACACCATTCTTTCAAACAGAAATGTCCAATGTCATATGTATTTGCTCTGTTCCCAAACTGCCAGACACATGGCTGAGCTGTATTCAGAAGACTTGAATTCTAACTTTATTGATACAGCTTTGCTGAAGCCTTTTCAGTGCATCTGGTGTAATCTCAGAAGCCAAACATTATGAAGAGCTCGGCGTGGCAGAGTCATACAGAGCATTCATCACAGAGGAAAGCCACTTCCTGCTGAAGTTCAAATGTTTGCAGTACTTAGGAAGGAAGTTTCTACGGGGGAGCGTAATGAAGTCTGACAGCACAGAGCTATAATCAGGGGGAGTCAGTGGGAGGTATGGTAGCAGGCTAATCCTCTTCATGTTCTGGGTCTGTGAGCTGCAGAGACCTAAGCTGCCTTTAAGGAGCGCCTTCTTCGTTCTGCCTGACTCTGCACCCAGAGCCTCGGCTGCAGAAAACTCGGGCTGCATTTCTCCTCAGCTAATTACAATTACTCTGGCTAGTCTCTCTTTATTCCTGTGTGTGTGGGGGGGGGCTTTCTCCTTCTCTATTGGGTAACACAATCCTTTCAGTCAATTCTCATTCACTTTAATCCAACGTCCCCAAAGGCAGAAGTTTTATTGACTGCATGTTGTTTGTTTCTTTTGCATTTCTTCCCATGATTGGCAGAAGGATCATGAAGCTGTTTACTTTTAACTATTTTAACAAACAAACATTTTCATAGGAACTCACTAGTTTTATTACTCAATCTTTGCTGCCCTCTTAAATCAGAACTGCTATTTTTTATCACAAAGATCAATGTTTTGAGGATTCTTTCACATGATGTCATATTTTTTAGGAGTGGTTAATCATTCTGTTTTTTCTGTCCAAAAATGTCATTTCTGTTTTCATGGCTGGATTTTCTAAAAATGTTTTTATTGGGGTCGCCACAGTTCTCAGTTTAAGACCAAAGCGTATCTTACACCACTGAACTGAGTCGGAGGGAAAGTGAACTGTTGCATGCCAGTACGGTTACGCTGAAAGTGTCAAACATGTTTTGTGCTAAATTTAAAAAGGATTACATCACACCAGGCTTTTTGTAGGCCAAAGGAAAGGTTTGTCTTTATTGTTACTTGTAGACCAGCAAGTCATAAAAAGGATTTTCCTGAATTATTTATTGTTTTTGCTGTTGTTTTTGTAATACACAAATCATATATTGAACTGAAACAAAACTATGACCCAAAAATCTAGGTTTGAGTTGAACTGTGAAGACAGTGCATCCTAGTTTTTACTGTACATTTGTGAGAAATCACATGATTTGTAGCATTTTGCAAAGAAAACTAACAAGCTGAATAAAAATCGAATGAAGTATCCTGCAGTTCATTTGAACATGGAGGATCCAAATCCATCATCTGATTCCTTTTTAAAAAATCCGTAACTATTTATTTACCATCATCAGCTTGAGCCTGATACTATAACAGCAGCGGTAGCAGAGATGGATGTGCAGATCTGTGGCCGAAGGACGGTTGGATGAGCGCTTTAACCATGCCAGCCACTACGCTCTCTTTTGAGTGTCCAGATGATAACATGTTTTCCAGAGTCAGCTTTTCTTTAAGAGGAGAATCATTTTCTTTAAATGAGTTTGAAAACATTTTCACCAATGCCATTGTTTTCACATCTTCTTCAGGAGACGCTCTGCTGAGGCCTCAGCTGCTCGAGATGTTGCCGTTCAGTCTGAACAGACTGACCATTTCCCTGCAGCCCTCCCTAGAGACGTTCGAGAGCCTGCTGCTGCAGCTCATCAATGCTGACTGCCTCAACATGGTGTGTCCTCGGTAACACAACACACACAAGCCTGTTAGTTTGTGGATCTCATGCATAGGAGGAGGATCTTTAGCTGAGTGGTCCTATGGGGTTCTGCAGCTGCAGCTTGCTGAAGTACTCCTGAAACTTCAGAGATGATCCAGCAGGGAAAGCAAACTCCCAGCCTCAGAAAGGGGGGAAGAGAGGTCTAAAAAGTATGCATGGAGGTGCTCAATAGGCTAATTCCTCACTTTACGTGCTGTAGTTACATGGACTGGATATGACGTGTTTACGAGAAAAGACAAGGCAGCTAATACTTAACTGGCTTTGCAGAAAACATTATTATAGTAAGAACGTTCAGATTTGTTGAATGGTTAAGGACATGCTTCCAAAACACTTTTACATAGACAACAGAAAACAAGAGTTTGTCAGATTCTATCAGTGATCTTCTACATTTAAACCTAAAGGCGTTCACTACACCCAAAAAGCTTTTTCACTGGGGACCAGGTGAGTGCAAATTTGGGAGAGTTTTTGAGTTGGTGGTGGGGGTCCAGGACGGCTGCGGGACAGAACCGGTTTCTCTGCATTATACTGAAGCAAAACTCCTGCATTTAAAATGAAAACTTTGTTGAATACTGATATTTTCAGAAACTTTATTACTATTTTCTTTGGACCACATAGTGCACCAGATTATAAGGTGTGATGTCAGTGAACGAAGACTGAACGGTTTAGTTTCATACATAAAAAAATCTTCTTTCTGTCCTCTCTGGGAACTTAAGAATTTAATATGTCATTAAACTAATAAAAATATTCATGCGTGTTCTCCCATATGCCCAGTTTTGCACACAATATGGTTTTAAAGCACATGAAACTATCAGACAATCAGAAACCTGCAGAAACGTTTAGTTTAGACCACAGCAGGCCTGGACACTAACATTGAAAGGGAGACAGTATTTTAGCCCCTGGCTCTGTTTCCATGGAAATACCCAACAAACCTTGTTTTTACTCCTTTCCTCACCAATTATTTCCCTCTAAACTGACGTATGCAACACATTCTCTCCATCCAACTGCAAACAATAGGGAGTAGACGACAGCGTTGCTGCTCTGACACGTTTGACATGTTGCCGTGACAATTTGCCTCTTTCGGCATTCACAGTTTTTTGTAAGAAGTGAAATGTTCTCACAACCCGGCTGAGCTCGTAAACGCTTCAGTTTTTAACTGCTGAAGGTGACTGCTCCTTCACGCCTTTGACAGGTGTTAATGCATGCAGGCTTCTGCTTTTAATTCTAATGTGTGTCTGTGTGTGTCTGCGTAAAGTGTGACTCCAGCGGTTTTGTCATCAGTGTGAAGTGTGCACACTTCTTTAAAATGCAGGTTTTCTTTTGTAAAGCTGTTTGGCTGTTGACTGTGTTCTCCTGTGCATGTGAGTTTGTGCGTGTGCACAGTGTTTGTCATTGTGTGTATGTGTGTGTCATGTGTTTGCCCTTCTTTCTCAGTGTGACTCTGTATTGTCGTCAGTGTGATGCATGGATGTGTGTGGTACGTGTCATTGTGTGTCATTTTTTCCCAGTGCGACTTGTCGTTGGTGTGATGCAGTAACGTTTCCTCAGATGTTTTTCTGCAGTGAAACAGGCTGCTTGTGGATTGGTTGTGAGTCGTTTTAGCACACTTAATTAAACTGTTTGACAAAAATTCAAGTAAAAACACAATAAAAGGATAGATACGGTGGGGGTGACTTCACAGCATCATCCTGAGATGAATCCATTCTGCAGAACCCTGATGAAGACCCTCTGATCATTGGTTCCTCACCCGATCTCAGCTGCCTGCCCCTGTTGGTCTTTGGTGGGGCTGGTGGGTGGGCTGTTGGGGGTGCAGAGTGGGCTGCTTGTGGGTGGGTCTGGCTTGTTTCTGGGGGGTTACCGTGGGGGTGTGACCCATCTTCACTGGAGCATTCAATGTGATCAAGTTCACTTCAGGAAGCAGTCATTCAACTCACAGGCATGGTGCATGTGAAGCCTGTGTGCACGAGGAATTCCCCGTCAGAGGTATTTCTGACCCAAATCCTCTATTAATACTATAAATGTGTACAGATACACTTAATACTTGTGAATAGTTGTGTGATGGTGTGTATGTGTGTGTATGAGCACAAACACATGTAGTTTACTTATGAGCCTTAATTTATCCCATGACTGTGTTTTACCATCTGCCCCCTTCTGTCTCCCGTCCCGTTCCAGCAGTTTCAGTTTCAGTTACAAAGGGTGTTCATATGAACACACTCGAAAAGTATCAAACAACCTGGACTGGAAAAGCAAAAGACTTCCATCACAAGAGGCTCCCAGCTGCAATCTGTGTGCTCATTTGCTGGACAGGACAAAAACGGGGATCCAGTGCCTCCCTGCTCGACATTCAGCATTAGGGGATTGGATTGGGGGGGTTAAACCACCAAAATGGTTCCTGAGGGCGGCTGTGTCTGCGGCTCACTGCTCCCCCAGGGGAGGGGACAAATGCAAACAGCAAAGTTCACACACAGAGGTGTTTGACAGTTATGAGACTCAAAGTTCCAAGTGTTTCTTTGTGTTTGCTGCCTTTGGAGGTGAAAAACGTTCCAGTTTCAAACTGAAACTCATTTCTTCATCATCTGAGATGAAAGTCAGGTGGGAAACGTCCTGCTTTAGTTCTCACAGGCTCAGCCTGCCTCAAACACTTGCAATTCCCCAGAGATCTGATAGATGCCATATGTGGAGTTATTTATACATTTCACAGCAGTCAACATGTGACAAACACATAATTATTTTGATGGTGCCTTAACTTCAGAGGAAAACATTGCTCATCTTCATCTCTGAGTTCTTGTTTTTTTAAGGGTCAGTGCCAACATTCCAGTTCTGCCGTTGTCTATGAAGACTCTCACTCGTCCAGGGAAAGTCCATCGAAACATAAGTGTTAAAATACAGTCATCTGGATAGGATTTTTAAGATCAAGACGTTTCACTTCTTATCCAAGAGGCTTTATCAATTCAGGATTAGTGGTCAATTCGGCTTACTTCAAACCCATTAACGCTCTCAGACAGAAACTGGTTCATCCAAAGGACAAACTTCCCAGTTATAAACATAGTAATGATGTGTACTCCATCCATTGCAGTGAGATTTGTGATGAAGAGAAACATGATGAACAGAAACAAAACCACCCCCACACAAGAGGTTATACCAACACCGCAGAGCCGACTCCGGTGGACCACAATCTGCAGTACGCTTACGCTTGAAGGCCACAAACCATTCCTTTGAGGACAGTGAGCTCTGAATTTTGGCCAAGGAGAAAGGATGGTTTTAACGAGGAGTGAAAAAAGCGATCTTTATCAGGAAAGATAAACCTTCCTTTAACAGAAAGGGGGAGGGACTGCTGCTCCAAGCGCAGGTTTTTAGAGGAATACTCCATGAAAGTATTTTTGAGTCAAGATTCACAGTAATTTGCTGTTCTCACTTGACAATTCAATTTGCAATTCAGGCTTGGAATCACTGTTCCTATAAACTGCACATGTGAGGGTTTGTGTACTGCTCCCACTCCCTCTGCACACAGCAAAACAAAATGTATTCTGAACTTTAAATAAAATGATGATATAAACCAGGGGTGCTCATTACGTCGATTAACTGTGAAGAAGATGGGAGCTCGTGGGCCATCAAAAATAAACAAAAGAATAAATAAAGAAAAAAATAGCTGTCAGTAAATATTCATCCTCACCATGACGTACGTCATTATATTGACAAGCAGAACGGCCAATCAGAATGTATTGTGATGAGAGGTGAAAAGTGTGTGTTAAATACTTAATTTGTATCCTAGCAGCATTTTGTTCATCAGTTATAGTAAACTCTGGCTGTCAGTTGTCCTCTGCCTAATGAGGAACCCTTTGAAAAAGAGATGTTCCATCTCAAGAGGCTGATTCTTCCATTGTTTAAACGTTAAGTAAACAAGCATCCTCTGAAACATACGTCACTGCACGTGCAAGCTCCACTCATTGACTGCCGGTCCGGCTGCGCGCCGGATCCCCGGCAGAGGGAAACTCTGGCCCACAGGAATGTTTTTGGAGGTCCGGTGCCCAAAGCTATTTTTGCCCACAAATTTTGAATCAAAACTATCCAAGTGTTTGGCAAGGCAGCTGACATACTGCAGGATGGGATTTGTAGCTAGTATGTTACCAACATCATATATCATCCCACATATCACCAGGCCATTATTACCTATAGTATAAAATATGAAATGACCTTGCAGGATGCATATAATTACACTGCAGGCCTTGACCATGACACGTGGTCTAAGTGGAGGCGCCCCGCGTCAAACAGCCTAAATGGAATCGTGCTGTGGAATTCCGTGCCGGAATGCTGGAAGCATGACAGCTTACTGCAGCTCTTTGAACCGAGTCTGTCAGGCAGTTCAGTGATTCTGAACCATCATTTGTTCCACTGTGCCTTTGAGAACATTTTAGAGTCAAATTTACAAGAAAGTTGATGCTTTGAGGTAGCAGTTGTTGCATCTGCATCATCTCTGGATGAATCCTGTCAGATTCGGGCTCTGTGTTTCTGTTATGTAATCCTTCCTAAAGCCAAGCCAGAGCCAACGCCGTCCACAATGAGAACGGTGTTAATGAGTCACAAGATCTTCTAAGAAATCAAGTTAGCTTCCACAGAAACCCTGCAGTGCAGCTTCCTGCCTGTTCACTGCTGCCCAGCACCACATGACATCATTTCTACCAGGAATATCTGACAAAGTAGGGAAACTGCTGAAACTAGTGCAGCTTCAGTAGAGATTAGTCTGAACGTCTCCACCAGCCATGGAATGGAAGGAAAACATGCAGAACCTTCACTCCCTGGTGTTGTGGTTGCACTTCCATAAGCAGGTCATGCAGGGAACACGTGATTGACAAGGTGAGAACATTAGAACCAGCAAGAACCAGGTTGCTGCTGGAGAACAGCCGGCTGGGATGGCTGTGGACTGCTTGGTTTCCAGGCGTCCAAAGGAACATCTGAACTCGTATGTTGGTGTGTGTGTGTGTGTGTGTGTGGGGGGGCGGTATGGGGGTATGGAGAGGGCTTTAAACTGGGGGGTGGGCAGAAAGGGAGGATGACAACAAAACAAGGCTAACTGAGTGAGCGAGGAAGATGATGATGATGATGATGATGGGAGAAGGACAAGATTGAAAGGAAACAATAGAGACTTTCTGGATTTTAGGATTTGAACGTTTTCTATCAACAGTTGAGGTTTTCTGCACCGTCAGCTATTTCCTGTGTCATGAGATCATTAACACCTATGATATTTTCTTCATATACTAAGTCTGTTTGCAAGCTGACAGTAACATCTCATTTTTATTGTTTTAAATACTTGGTTGTCACATAAACAGCAGAAAGTATAAACTGCATCTTAGAAAAGCTCTCCTGCGACATAAAGGAGGTTCCAGTTCAAGCTGCTGCTGTCTTTTCAGAAACAACTGGGACCAGAAGATGCTCAGAAAAGTGTCGCCATCCAGGAAAGGCGGCTCCATGTTGGTGTCCACAATGGGTGGTGTTTCCTGGACAAGCCCCAAGTGGTGGTACTAGAGCGGCTTGCTTCGAGGGTCAGAGTGTCAACAGATGGCGGCAACGAAAGGAGCAGGCCGGTCAAGGACAGGTGAGCACGTTTTCATCTGAAGATGTAATGACGGCTTCAGGGGAAAGTGAAGGTCATTTGTTATGATGTCTCATTCCAAAGTCACGTTACAGGAATGAACAATTAATTAGAAATCAATTTTCAAAAAGCTCTGAAACAGAAGGTACTAAAACACAGACAGTTGTCTGCAGAAACACCTGGTGTTCACATATTCTATACGTCTCCATTTCATTATATCTTGAAACATTTGTCTGCTTTAGAGATTCGTTTCGATTTTATCATGAATTTTGGAAGAATTCTGCATCTCTTGTGAAGCTAAAAACTGTTATGTCAGAGAAAGGCTGATGATTCCAGATGTTTGAGTTCTCTGTGCAGCTGAGATGAAGTCTGGAGGAGAAACGTCTTCATCAAAACTAGAAAACCCAGAGAAAGACGGCGGCCCCAGCGGCTTAAGATAAATGGATGGAGGTTCAGGAGGAAAATCCTCGCATTGAGCGGCCATATTCAACAGTCACTGAAAACTCCACGTTCCCGAAGCTGAGTCCCTGATTGGCTGAAGCGCAGCGTCAACCTTGCTGTGCCCAATGCCCAAATTGTGCTGCAAACCTCAGATGGCGTCTTTGCATTGATTTAACATTGAAACTTGACGCTCGTGCCGCGCCGGCCGCTTTCAGTGTGAACGCACCTTTATGGCCATTTTAGAAAAGAATAGGAAAGATTCCTTTATTGTCATATGCACAATATAATGAGATTTAAAAAACGTTAGTGTTCTGTTTTCTCTTGATTTAGGTTGTTGTCATCGCTGTGAACAGCTGGTTTTACCTTAGCGGTTTTTTCAAGTTCTTAGTTTCACATTTAGTTGGGATTGGATCATAAAGAGTCAAATTTCTGCTGAAATATTAAAAATCGGGTTCGAGGGTTAGGGTTAGCTGCATTTTAGCTGCAATTTTCTGAAGTTCTTTCCTCTGAAGGAGCACTCGATCTTTGAAGGATCAGGAATCTCCAGCTGGAAGTGTGAAGGAGAGTCAATCAGAATGTTCTGATCCACATTGGTAGAACTTATCCTCTGGATGCTGCCAGCAGATCAGGCTGTGTTGGACCTCAAAGACCTCTCATCCTTTATGATGACCTCACACTCTCCAAACCAATCAGCTTCTGTTTCGGGTTTCTCTGTCATTCAGCATATTTGCCTCCACCTTTTTGCTGCTTCCTGAGCTCCACCCCTGTTTTTACCAGACCTGTGTGCCTTAATTCCAACTGAAATGAATGGAAATATCTATATGATGCATTAAATGCATTATTAAAGCTATGTCCCACATCCCTGCATCTTCGTTTAAGGTCAAACAGACCAAAAACTTCACCAAAAAGAGCCAAAGGCCACAGCAGGAAACCCTGTCGCCTGCATCACACAGGAAATGCAGAGCAGGCCGTGACGGCGAAAGACAAACCTACCTGTTCTTTACAGATGCAGGACAAGAAGAGGCCTGATTGGATAATGGACTGATGGGAGCAGCCAGGAGAGGCTGAAATCAAGTCTTGGACTTCACACAAAGTCCTTATAAATGGAAATCTGTTCTTTTAGCTGCATTTAGATCAGATTCGGTTTCATGAACATGTTTGAGACAACAAAATATTACTGCAGTCCATTTTTATCTCAAAAGATCATCTAATGAATAATAATGAATGAAACATAGATGTGTGTTTTTAAATACATGAAACGGTCAGTTCCAAAACACATTCCAATATCAAGTAATCAAATAAAAAAACAGGTTCATCATCTGGGAATTGAAGTTCAGTCTGACTCAATGGGGCAGTTGTGAAGACCAGAGGCTCTTCACATCACTTTGACCTTCATCCTATCTCTGCTCCATCAGCTCCTCTTCAT
Source organism: Oryzias woworae (assembly GCA_016861445.1). NCBI lineage: Eukaryota > Metazoa > Chordata > Actinopteri > Beloniformes > Adrianichthyidae > Oryzias > Oryzias woworae. The sequence goes on from BOLG01001174.1 coordinate 979,844, forward strand.
CGACGCTCAGCCTCCGCAGCAGGGTGGAGCTCAGGTTGATTGATCATCCCAACACCACCATCGTCTTCCAACTGGAGTACGCCTTCTCTGCTCCAACCGGCAGAGAGTGTACGGTAAGAAGCGGGCACTCTGTGCATTCACCCTGCTGATTTGGGTCCGGCTCAGGTTCAAATCCAGGATCAGATTCAGGCTCAGATCCAAGATCAGGTTCTGGATCAGATTCAGGCTCAGGTTCAGACAGTCACACACACACACACACACTCACCCCCCTCCCTCACACACACGCACAGACACGCGCGCGCACACACACGCGCACATAACGGTGTTAAGTGAGAAATTTAAATTCAATTTTCTGTTACTAATTACAATTACTGAACCACAGAAACCCTTGTTACTTTGGTTTTGTAGGCGCTACCATTTTCTCTTGGTTACATGAAACAAAGCAAATTTGAATTAAAGACAAACGGATCAACTGGCGCATACACGCATGCATGTACGTGCAGAGTTTGGGATCAATCATAGTACAGACGGGCCCTCATTGCTACAGTCACAGTGCTTTCCAAACTGGCTCAAAAATGAGACCAAAAGAGACACTGCAAGGAGCCCTGTAATCTGGAAGACCAGTAGGTGAGCAGCAGAGCAGAGACCCGCTCCATGTGCCGCTGCGTCGGTTATGAATGAAACGAGTCTAAAGCCGCTCTTTGGTGTAAAAGACAAGAGGCAGCTACTTCCTGGGAGCTGTTTTTATATTAATTCACCCCGTTTTACTTTATTTTTCTCTCTAAGCTGCATGTGACTAGTGGTCAAAATGAGGGGGGTTGAGGATCTGCACAGTTTGGTAAACTCACAGCAGCGCAGAACTATGTACTAAAAACAGAAGTAGAGAGAGAGAGAGACTGGTGCAACTCATGGTAATGGAATACATAAAGTCAGTCAAAATGAACATGGAGGCATTTAATAGTTCTTTGTGTTTTCAAAAGACTGTCTGTGTTTTAGATTTAATAGACATGAATATAGAGATGAATAAAGAGATGAGCATAATCATGAATATAGAAATGAATTTAGAGATGTATACAGAGGTGAATATAGACGTAACAGCATTTTCCACATCTGACTCTGTGCAGAAGCATAGACCACATATGTTTTATTGTTTGTGTGTAGCTGCTTTTTTTGAGTTTTTTTTTTTAATGTTTTTATGAGTAAAAAAAAGTAAAGTAATGAGTAGTGAATTGCTTTTTCAAATAGGTACTGAGTAAAGTAATTCAATTACAATTTTTAACCAGTAACTAAGTAAAGTAATCAATTATTTTTTAGAAGTAACTTACCCAACTCTGATTATTGCCCCTTCCTATTGCCATGGCAACCACTGGAGGGCTGAACTGTGTTAAGGGTTCCATCCTATCATTCACAGTTCAGCTTCTACCCTCGATGTTCAGAGATGTTCTTGGTGAATATCTGTTTTTTGAATATTTTTGTAACTAAATGTTGGATCTTCATCACAGACATGAAGCTCCGCAGCAAACATGAGGTTCAGACACACGTATGCAGAAACCTGTCCAGGTTTCAGAGGACCCTAGAACCTTTGCGTTTTAGCATGCAGTCCATTCCACACAAGCTGAGGAGCATCATGAAGCCCTGCAGGACTGTTTCTCTTTGTTACTGTTCATCAAACCTATGAAGAAATCTGCTCCTGGGGCTGGTCCTGCAGTCCACACTACCCATAATGCACTGCAGCATGATGATTGAAATATCACAGCTTCAGCCACAAATGTCATATCTGTCAGTTTCCAGAAAATAAGGAGCTTACAGCTGGAGGAGAAATCCCAAATATTCTGCTGAAAAATGTGTATTTATATCTGCTGTGTTCTTCTTTATTTAGAAGATACCCCCCCCCCCCCCACACACACACACACCCTCCCTCACCACCAGCTGCACTTCAGTGTGTGTGTGTGTGTGTGTGGTGGGGGGCAGCTGATGCACAGCAGTTTTAACGTGCTGCATTTATGAAGTGAAGAAAGAGGAAGATCAGCTGATGTGATCTGAGCTGCAGCAGCTACAACCAAACCTGTCCTCGGGTTCTGGATGAACCGGCAGAGGGAGTTTTTCCAGTGTGGATCAAATCCAGAAGCTCAGATGTTTAATAAGATGACTGAAGACCAGTGTTATTCAATTTAATTCAATTATATTTTATGTTATTTCTATAGCCCAATATCACAGCCAGAGCCGTCTCATTGGACTGACGTCAGCATATGGCAAGAACAAAAAATCAATCATGTAAAAATAAACAATAGCTGGTTGTTAAACAGACTAAACTGATCAAACATCTCTGTCCTTAAACCCTCCATCGCCGTGAGGAAAAACTAATAAAGAAACGGTCTCTTTTTGGGGAAAAAATGAAGGAGAGATCCTCAACCCCGGATGGACAGGTGATGTACTAGAACTATTAAAGAAAAGTGAGCTTATGGTTGAATAACAAGTATATGTCTAATAAACAAACACGTTTAGATAAACAGCTGCAAGTTAAGATAACAGCTAAATATTTAAATAAACAACGACATGTTTAATAGTGTAGCAGATGGACTTAATCCACTAGGAGTTATGGAAACAGTAGGGGTTGCTGGAAGAGCCAAAGGCGGGAAGAGCCAAAGACGAGGTCACAACCAAAGACAGGAGCACAGACGATCCATCTGGTATCAGAAATCTCTCCCGCTCTCCCGTAGGGGAGTGGGAAAGAGGGACAACATGTGAATCGCACTGCACCAAACAGAGACATGATAAACCAAATAAAATAAAACATTGGCAGATGACAATGGATGTAATGAAGATTGCAGGTGGGGGAGGGAGAAAGATGCAGACCCTTGTGGGGGTGGGGGTGGGGGGTGAGGAGCGAGTAGAGCCAGTGTGGTAAACTTCATTACAGTAGGTGAGGTAGAGGAGCAGCAAGTTAAATATTCTCTGATTACTAGCTAGCCTGGCAATAATCCTGTCCAAAGAGGAATGTTTTAATCCTAACTTTGAATGTAGAAACTGTGTCAGCCTCTCTTACATGAGCTGGGAGTTTATTCCATAAAACAGGAGCTTGGTGGATAAAGGCTCTACCTCCAACTGTGCTTTTAGATTCTAGGAACCACAAGCAGTCCTGCATTTAGTGAGTGAAGTGTTCTGTTTGGTTGGTAAGGCTCTATGAGATCTTTAATATAGGATGGGTTCATACCATTCAAGGCCTTATAGGTTAGCAGGAGGATTTTGAACTTGATTCTAGATTCAGCTGGGAGCCAGGCAGGCTGCCAGGCTGCTAGCATCCTCTGAGTGAAAACACACACAGCACGTCTTCTTGTCAGTAACCGTCTTGCAGCGTGTCTCCGCCGTACCAACGTAACAAGTAAAAACTGTTGTTCTTGACGTTCAAAACTGGTCATCGAAATCTAAAGTTTCAGCAAGCGACTACGGTTTAGTCATGACAACGGTTTGTTTTTGAAATCAGCTGTATGTATTTGAATAGATCATATTGATAGATTTTTGGGGGCGTGTCTTCTTGGTAGGCAGCTGGGTTGTCCGGGGGGGTAAACCTAAAGAACTTCAAACTTCCTAACAGCTGCTCTCAGGAGGTTGTTAAGTTTTTAGCTTTTTCATGCTGCAGAGTTTCATTTGTTTTTTTCCTGACTCGCGCCTTAACAGCAGGATGGAGAAAGGTCAGACGCCATAACGGCAGGTTTCCTGCAGCCAAACATCTCTACACAGTGTAATCAGAAAAATCGTTTTATCTGATTGAGATAGAGCTGTTCTGCATCTTCCCCTGGTGCTTTCTGAAGGAAAAGGTATAACACATCACATAATTATTGTGCGTATTTGTGGATCGATGCCTGACAGAAACATGGACACAGCTGAACCGGAAAGCCTGGTGTTTTGGCTTCAGCCTTCTGTTTCAGATGAAGCTCTTTTTGTTGCAACAACTTCAGGCTTTTGTTGTGACGAAAACTCATTTATATTCGATTTTTGCTGCTTAGACCTTCCTGTTTGTTAAAGGGCTCAGTAGAAAGGAAAATAATAAAATGTGTCACCAGAACCACATGAACGCTCTGGGAGTCACCTTTGAGCAGGAGACCTTTGAGCAGCTACTCAGACGAGCGGCGAGATGTTTCCAAATGCCATGACTCACCTGAATAAATGAGAACCTTCATCGACGTTTGAGCAGCAACAAACCCACAAATTAATCTGGGCCCCTTTGTTCGTCGGTCATCCTTGCCTCTGATCATCTCCGTCTCAGAGTGTTTTTGACAGAAAAGTCTGGAATGTTTTGAAGGAACCTGAGATCTGTGCTCACTGGTACTCAAAAGTGGCTTCTCAGCTGAGGAGGAGAACGTGGGCATGGCGGAGACGAGGGAACGCTGGACCCAGATACTCTTACTGCTTCAACCCACTGAATCCGACTCTGACCAGGAACTCAGAATTCCTCCATGGCTGACTCCTATTTCACAGATGGGAAAACTGGAATGACTTTCCTTCTGGAGGCGTCCTCTTTTCTGAGCTGTGTATCTGAAAAGAGTCATTTTGTAACAAATGTAAAGGAACCATAAAGTTTAAAGCGTTTCTCTGTGGGATCCACTGAAAAATAGAAACACTGAGACCTCCAAAGCCGGCTCTGCTTTTCACCCGTCAGCTGATTAATGTTTTCTAACCAACGAGTACTGCGGGCTGTGATGGGAGCTAAATCCTGTCGTCCCGTCGCAGCAGTGGGCACGTCTTGCTCAGGACATGATTGGGTTACAGTAGGAACCCTCGAGTCGCTGTCAGCTGACGTGAGGCAGCTCTTCTAATTGTGTTGTGTCAGCATCAGTTTAGCTGCTGACACAACTTGGCCTCTGCCTGATGTTGCATCTGCTCTTGTCTGCTGGTGCTCCTCACAGACTTAATGCATCAGGGTCGGCTTATTGTTAACCGTTACTATTCACCTTTAACCCGGACTGCGTATGGTGGGACTGCAGAGCTTTACTGCTTTACTTTACAGCTTTACTTTGCTCTGCTGAAAAATGGCTGTGCTTGCAGCTGCTGTGCTGTCTCCTTTATCCAGAGCCTTAAAAACCGTGAGAACATCATCAGCTCCTGTAGAAAGGACACAGTTGTTGCTGTGCTGCTTACATGCACATGGCGGATGTGAGGTGACGTTTAGAAGCAAAGGAGAAAGCCTTGGTTCTGTTTCTATTGTTTAAAGTGTCAGACGCCAGTCCTGGGGGAGTCGGGCTGAACAGTATATGGAGCAGAAAACGGGGTCGCCGCTGTGGGCTGCGTCTATTGAAGGTTTGTGCAGTAGAGTTTTAATTGGCTCACAACAGGAAGAGGCTGCAAAGATGTTGTTTGTTTGTGTGACAGACGTGGATGAATTGAATCTTGTTTTTTTTACGTCTTAACCAATGGCGTGATCATTAAATAGTTTTTCTTATTTCCCACTACTCTGTTCCACGGCTGGAATAAACTCCTAACTGCTTTGGTCAGTGTCAGTCCTCTGCTGGAACATTTCACACATGCTGTGCTCACCGTGTCTCTGAAGGCATTTTTGCTGCTCTAAAAACCAACAGAAGCTGAAGAAGTTTCACTCTGAAGCAATATTTTGCCCGTCTAATTAAAATGAATGTCAGTTTCTCGCTCTGTGACAGGTGCATCTGTCTCCCCCCAGAGTGAGCCTTTCCCTGTCAGCGCCTGCCAGCAGCGCCATCCTTCTGCGGATGGATCCTCTGCCCTGGAAACAGGGAGGCAGTGGAGATGCTGTTTGAAGGCGTTCGTGTTTATCTGCTCACCTCAGACTCAGCTGTGCGATAAAAGAGAGCCACATTTTAAACCCCATGAATAAAAAACACTCTGACATTTTGGAGCCACTCAGGGAGCAGAGGAAAAAGTCACCTCTAAGAGAGGTTTTATGACAAAAATCTCTTTTAGTCAAGACTTGATTAAGAACAAAAAGTCATAATTCTGAAGGAACTTTTCTAAAGTTCCCATCAGGGCGCTCCAGGATGTTCTGCAGGAGCTTAGAGGAGTTGCTTCTTTGTTTTTATGTGAATGACATTTCCAAGAAGGAACACACGTTCATACAATGCTAATTCAAATCAGATTTAAATGTCTTATCTTGTCAGAATTCAAAACTCAGAACTTTGGCGAGGTCGACGCGTCGCTTCAACCATTTAGGGACTCAGCTTTGAGCATGTGAGTTTCAGAGACTCCCTCAGCAGCTAGAATACAAACCCATAATGGCTGATGGATTCTTGTCCTGAACTTCCATCCATTTTCTCAACTCGCTGGCGCCGTAGGGTTGCTGGAGCCTGTCCTGGCTACTGTTGGGCGAAAGCGAGATGCTCCCTGGACAGGTCGCCAGCCTGTCGCAGTGTTCATGGGGTGGGAACGATCACGTCTGCTATGCCGGCACCCCCGGCGGCTCTCTGTCTGCCGCCAGCCGCCTGGAAGAGAGCAGCTCCGCCAGCAGACAGAGAGCCGCTGCCGGATGGCGAGGCAGCCTGCTCAGGCCTCCTCAACCTGATGCAAGCTCTAACAATAAATAATAAGATAGGAATAAAAACGTCCTGTAGTTTGATTCTCGTTTGTATTGTTCTCCTCTCGGACCACTGTGGGACAGCAAGCCATCAAACTGGGTCACAGAGACAGAAAGCAACCGTCATTCAGATGCAGCTCCCGCAGCCGCAGCAAAGCAGCCTAGAAATAACGAGCATTTGTGTGTTTTCCTATATTGGCAGGCGTGTTGAAGTGAACCTTTCAAACATCTCCACACTTCTGTCTTTCAGCAGAGTTTCTGCAGGTTAGTGTGTCCTGCGGTGCGACAGAGCTTTACCTGCCGTTCAGGGAGCCTCACATGTAAGAGCTCTGTTACAGAGCAGGTGGTTGGTGCTCGGGGTCCTGCAGCCCAAGACGATTTGCATTTATGTGAAAAACTGTTTTCTCTGACTATCATGTACGTGGAACGTTCATGATCGTGTAGTATGAGTGTGCTAACGGAGCATTTCTCAACTGAGGGTTGACGCTCATTTCCTGCTTTCAAACATCTACATGACGGTTTCTTCTACAAGCAGCTTCTCAGCTTCCGCCCAGACTGACCAGCAGCTGTCAGTTCTGCTCTGAAAATCTCTCTTCCTCAGAGTTTTCACTTCATTGCTTCCAAATCAGCATTGTTGGTGGGAAATCAGAAAGAAGATTTCTAAGCTTGTCTGAAAGCAGAGGGGTGGAGAGTTTTTCCATCAACTGCAGGCTCTGAAACCAGTTTTGCATTCGGCTGCATTCACAGTTCTTGATGTGGATCTGCTGTGACTTGTGGTTCCTAACTGAAGGGCGGCACCTGTCCCATCAGTGACTGGAGGTGTGTCTTCTTTTCCATTTCCTTGCTTTCACCAACAGTTTTGGAACCTTCTTTGCTTGTCCTCCCTCGCAGCCGTCTTCCTCAAATAAACTAAGTTTTCTTTCAATCCTGTTAATCAATCAGCTCTGCTGTGTTCAAAGCCAAGAACACGGCGCTCTATGCTAATGACTGTTGACTGTGTCTGTGCAAAGAGGATCTGTGTGCAGAGGTCCCACTCCTCTGCAGATTTCTGCTCTCACGCGTTCTTCCCTAAAGGTTGAGTGTTGGGCAGATCAAACAGGAAGGAACAGACCAGCTGGCATTTCTGCTGCTAGATCACCTCAACAAAATCTGAATATTTGAAGAAAAATGAATTACACTTTGACCCCCCCCACACACATTGAAGAGCAAAAAGAATTCTCAATTCAAAACAACAGAATAGTTGTTTTTTTGTTGTTTCGTTGGCATGATCAGGTTAACCTAACCTCACAGGAATAAAACCAGCCTCGGGGTGGGGGCGCTGCAATGCTTTTAACAAATGTTCTTTTCTGGAGTTTTTGGCGTCATTGCTGCCCCACCCTCCGTCCCCCTCCTTAAAAGAGAGGGAGAACGGAGGAGCTTCTGGGTACACGCAGGATGAGATAGATGCTTTTTAGGATCTTCATGAAATGAAAATCATTTATTCATAGAAGTGGAGCTTTTTTATAATTTTATAACACAATTTGTAAAAAGAACTATTAACACTACAAGAGGAGAGCTCCACAATACTGAGACGTTCCTTTGAAATCCAATAAAAAGTCTTTCTAAAATTTAAAGAGGGACACTTCAGGTGTGTTTAACCTTTACGATTCCCTTTCATGGCACCATTTAAAATGTCAGCTCCATTAACCCGTCTGAACGCTGGCTTTGGTTTTAATTGGCGGCACAGACGGCTTTAGTTTAAAAAAAACATTATGAATCTGCTTTCAGAAAAAGAAGATCTGCAGAGTTTTGGTTTAAACATTAACAATAGACCTGCTGCTGCTGCAGACCTGCTGCTGCTGCAGACCTGCTGCTGCTGCAGACCTGCTGCTGCGGCAGTACCTCTAGTCTAAGCTCTTCAGTGCTGACCGGAACATGTGGCACTGGGCCTGGTGGTCCTGTTTATGAGCGTTGGTCCCACTGGAATTTATGGTGTTCAATTTCTGATTTAAAAAAAAATAATTTTAAGGCAAATAATAAAAGGTTAATTTGTGAAAGTTCCCTGACGTCATTGCTATAATTATATGTTCAGTTCCTGAATGTAAAGGCAGATTGACAAACGTCAGAGTCCAAATTTTAAACTTATGCTGTTAAAACTGATGAAACTTATCTGAAAACTCTGACTCCTCCCACACAGCTGTCTGCTACCTCCACGTCTCGAGCGGCCTTCCTGCAGTGTATTCGCTGGGGGGCTTGGTGTCCATTTCAGGATCAGGCTGACTGGGCTGGCAGAGAAATCCAGCTGGTTCTACAAGGAGGCTCAAAGCCCAACCCCTTTGGGGTTTTGGTCTACGGCTCCGAGGCGTCCACTTCAGCCTTGGCTTCAGGCTCTCCTCAGGTATGCTGACAGCTCAGGTGAATGTTCACTCTACTCTTTGGCCCTCTCAGCAGTCCTCCCAACATCTGTCTCAACATTTGTCAAGTTTCAGTTTCTGAACTTGGTCTTCTGCTGCTCTTTTTTCACATAACTTTATTCACAACTTTTCAGAAACGTTCTTCCTTCAAGAAGGCCCTGCACACCGAGGACATGATTTCTTTTTGGTTTTCGCCCAGCCCGGGGGGGGAGGCATGCAATCCAAAGGCGTCTCTGAAGTTGAAGAAAGAAGTTCCATACCAGAGATCATCTTCATCCCCATCTCAGGGTAGATATCACCCTCGCAAAGGCTCTTGACCTCATAAAAACAAGAAGGAGAGGAACAGGGGCAACCTTTTCACAAGTTCTCCAAGAAGGTGAACTTATTTGGGGGTTAAAGAACGCCAGTTTATTAAGTATTTAGTTTTTTCAGAAGCATGGAGTTAAAAGCTTCACAGCATCCAAAAAATAACTAAAATATAAAAGGACCGTGTCTGAATTTTTCTCTGTGCCTCCGGCTCCTCCCTACTGCTCTGTGTTCTTTGGAGGGAGAGCCTTACTGTTTAAAACTGAACATATAAAATGCAGTGTAGTGTCAGTGGTGATCCAGTCCATGTGTTATCGTTGTGTGGATGAGGATACAGTCCATTGTTGATGTTTTTGACTGTTCTCAGTGTAACCTCGACCTATAGGGTGAAGGTTACAGGTCAAGGTTCTGTTCCAACGCTCATCCCAGCGTCTTCATCAGTCAGACTGATGAAGAAGCTGGGATGAGCGTGAAACATATCAAAGAAAGATGACTTCAAGTCCAGATGCCATGACTGCATTAGTGGATGCAAGGTTTTAGGGAAGAGGCAAACCAAAGTCTCTTTGAAACTATCGGATCCACTGAAATCAGAACACAGTGTTGGACTCCATGTGCTACAGCTAGTTGTTTCTTTTGTCAAACATTTAGAGGCATTTTCTGGGTAAAGTCAGAGATTCCAACTCTTTCTCCACTGAAATAAAGACCACGTCTTCTGCTAAAAATGCGTGTTTAAGTCTGAGCCGCTGAATGTCATCAGAACAAGTAAAAATGAAAATCTACTTGGACTCAGAGGTGGCCTCCCCAGGGAAGCTCCAAAGGTCACATACAGCTTAGATGGAGAATTTGACCTTTTTTATATCAACCTCAGAATGAAGCATTTCCTGTTCGGCAGCAGGAACACAGTTTGGATCATTCTGACAGTTTAATGTAGTTAGCACGACTCGCACTGAGAAAAAACAAAAGGAATGAAGATTTTACAGGAAACTAAAGAGGAAATGTGACACAAATGATGTTGAAACTCACTGCATTTGGGTTTCAAGCACCACGACATTCCCCCCACTTTAGCCTTGTGTGCGAAGGACAGATTTGGGGTGTCACCATTCGTTTTAACAAATTCAATTCATAAACGATTCAATAAACGATTCTATTCATTTCATAATCTGTGGTTGTTGATCCAATTCATAGTCGTGATTGTGTGTCACACAGCAGTGAACACATTTTGGGATTATTAAGACTGAAGTTGAACAAGGTAAAAATGTCATTTCCATCCGCTTCAAACCTTCTGCAAACCGTTCCAGTGCTGGAGGTTCTGGCTCCATGAAGCCAACAGGACAACATCATCTGCAAAGAGCAGAGAGAAAATCCTTCCCAAACCAGACCCCCTCCAGCCCCTGGCTGCACCTAGAAATTCTGTCCATAAAGACTATGAACAGAACCAGTGACAAAGAGCAGCCCTGCATGTTCAACATGTACTAGGAACAGGTCTGACTTACTGCCGGCTATGCAGACCAAGCTCCTCCTCTGGTCATACAGAGACCGTTTTTGATTAAATATATTCTATACATTTACTTGACAGTATTTTCGATGGAGAAATAAAAGCAGACTGTTCACTGAAATAAAAGCAATTAATGCAGGCCCGGTGCTTCAGTTGGTTAGTGTGATGGAAAAAGGTGTTTTTCATGTGTTGTTTTGTATGCATAAGTGTGTGAACTGTGTGTTGACATGTTTGTGATGACTCTTGAGCCAACAGGTATGTTTGCAACAGTTGAGTATGTGGACAGGCCCCGCCCATTTTAGACAAACACTCACACTTGATTGTAATGATTATAAACTTCCAGCATCTTGTTGCTTGTTGTGTTATGGTTCTCCCTGTAATCATCCTCCAAAGTCTGTAACCCACCCTTTTCCCATCTTTTGTGCCCCTCCCCCCGACATCCCTCTCTCTTTTTCCCCCTTTCTTCCGTCCGGTCCAACAAAAAGAAAAACACAAACAAAGTTAATGTAAATAAAGTTTAGTTTAAATTACAAAAGGGGTTTATAAGAATATGCTCCTTGTGTGTCCAATGATTCATAACCCAGATTGTAACAGTAGAATCTGTCAAACACAAGAAGCTCATAACTGTTTGCTCAGCTGTTGGACAGGACAAGTAAAAATAAAATAATGTAATGGTGCCAATAGATGTTCTGAAGCTTTACAGAAACGTGTCCTCCATGCTCTCCTTCATCCCTCCATCATGGAGGACACGTTTCCTCGGCTGTCCAGATACCCTCCATCATCCGTCTTTGCAATGAGGAGAAACCTCACCGTGTCTCCATCACAGTCACAGCAAAGATTATAGGAAACTCTGAAAGAAACTGATGCTGCGGAGGGGGCAGAGCCAACACCGTGTCCACTCTGCATGTGGCCTGAGCAGATGGGGGCTTCAGTAAGACACCCCAAGCCACTGGAGCAGGTTCCAAAAGGCCAGCATGAAGACGGAGGAATTGTGGGAAAGCTTTGGTCTCGCTGTGGCTGCTGGGAGACTGAGATCTGAACCTCTTTTATGGCAGCTCTGGCTCCCAATCAGTGTGAAATGGTTGGAGTTGTAAAGAGCCGAGGAACTGCAGCTATTTGCTCTGCTTGAGTTATTCCCGCTTTCTTCTCATACCTCCACATGCCAGCTCACTCTGAAGCCAACAAACAGAGAAGCCATTTAAAAGGATCACATTTTCCAGTTTGCCTCTTCCCTCTCACAAGCTAAGAGCCATTAAAGCAAACTATAGAAGGAGCTGTCTGAGTGCCAACTCCTGGAACCGCCATGGCTGAAGCTCCTGATGTCTCACATTAACACCGAATATTAGGATCTCTTCATCTTTCTTATCTTTGTGTTTTTCAGGTAGGAAAGAGGCTCCGCCCCCAGAGTCCCCTCAAGGCCCCGGGGTAAGGTGTTTATCATGTTTCTATGCTTCACCTTCATCTGTCCTTCTGTTAGGCTTTAAATGACAGATCAAAGGTCAACGCCATGCGACGGCAGTTATATCCTCCACTGCTCACGTTGACACTTTTCCAGACTGTTGGGATTTTTTGGAGCTCAGAAGAGATTTATGTTCCAGGAAAATGTTCCAAATCAACAAGGCTGCACATCTCCTCCAGAACAAAGTGACAGACTTAAACATGAAATTGGCCACACTTTTCCTCCACTCACCGACCAATTAAATCCTTTTACACAAAGAGCCATTGGTGTGTGCGTCTGAGGGAAATGTTCTGGTTGATGGATGCGGCATCTGCCGCCGCTGAAGCCTCAGGAGGAGGGAGAGTGCAGCTGATGATGGTAATCTTGCCTGCTTGCATCCAATCAGATTAAATGCCACATTATCATCTGTTTATGTTAGACAGCTTCCCATAGGCAGCCAGTCCTAATCAGTTCCATTGTAACTTCAATAAATTTACCTGCGAGATGATTATCCGCCTGTGCCGAGGGATGTGGGTGTAGGTGACTCACATCCAGCTCCTAATGAGGTATTTACATGTCGCTTGTTCACCAAAGAACGCGGTGGTGTTTCTGCTCCAGCTGCAGCATAGCTCAGCTGCAGCATTTACCCGTCATGCCTCAGTGGAGCCTGCGCCCACACGTCCGCCTCAGAGACGTGCAGCGGCAGATGTGACTCAGGACTGCGACCACCGACCTTCAGAGTGCTCCACCCTCTTCAGTAAAGCAGCACGGCTGAGGGAACCCTCCAAGTAGAAGATGCACACTGGGCAGCTCCTGTGGGAACATATTAAGGGGCTGCGGTGCGTCTGTCATGCCCCTCAGGGGTCATTTATTGACTTTTTCATAAAATAGATGCTCTGTTTTGCAGGCAAAACCATGAAAAAGACTTTCCATAGAAATCAATTTTTTCTCAGATAAAAAGATTCTGACGGTAAATCACAGTTTAACGGGTTAAAGTCCAGGAGATATTTCCCAAAAGAAGCAATTAACTCCGTTAGAAAAAGGAAACGGGCCTGTCGCAGAACAGGAAATGGTTTTAATGAGCTGCTGATGTCACTCTGAGACAGAAAGGAACCAAGGCCAACGCCGGATCCAACCAACGGTTTGCTTGGATCCGTCCTTCAACTTTAAAGAAAGTTTGTGAAACTCAAAGACAAGCAGTTAAAAAAAGCCCCCCCCCCCCATCATGTAGTGGTTGTTTGTACGTCTGTTTCGTTTAAGTTTTTGATTACAACTAATGTAAGATAACACATGCAAACACGTGCTTTGATAATTCATTACAAATGAAGACATTTGACACTTGTACGTTTATTGAATTATTCATCAAATGTTCAGAGTTTAGTCTTCTTCATCATGACGGTGAGGAGGCTGGATGGTTCTGTAAACCATCAGCTCTGCTGTCTGCTGCCCCACCTGGAGCTGGCGGCTTCCTCCTGTTTGCATCAATTATTGATCCTGGATTCTTTGTTGACTCGCCGCTGCGAGTCAGACGAGCCGTGGTATTTACATTCAGCCCAGCTGCTCATTTGTCTGTTGATTCCTCTGGGGGCTGTGGTCATGTTCCAGGTTAACCCCTCCCTTCTGTCCATGTGGTTTAATGGTCTTCGTGTACTCTTCAGATCACATCAAGTCAAACTTTATTTAAAAAACACTTTGCATCAGCAGCACACAGTGTTTAACACAATAAAAGCATCCTTTAGAAGTAAAGACCTTCAGATTAAAATACATATTTATATAACCCCCCCCCCCCACACACACACACACACAACTAACATGGTGAAAAAAAAAACAAAAAACAAATCTTCTAATCTTGTTTGATGCTTAAGCAGAAAATTATATCCAGGTTTGGTTAAATCTGATTCTGTGTGCGTGAATGTGTCTCTGTGTACCTGGTTCTTTGTAATAGAAGTGAATGTGTTTGTGTGTTTGTGCTTCTGTGAGGATTGTGTATGAGTGGTGTGAATGTACAGTACGTCTGTGTGTGTGTTGTTTTTTGTGTGTGTTTTTGTAAGAATGTGTGTGTGATGTTTGTGTATGAATCTGGGTTTTTGTGTGTGTGGCAAAATCTGCTATTAATACCTTTATAGGTAAAGTTTATTGGCTTTGTGGGACACTTCCTGTTTTTGCTGTCCCCCTCCAAAACAAAAGTCTGTGTGTGTCTAAAGCCCTTTCATGATGGCGTTCCTCTTCAGAGGTGTTTCCATTACGTTGTTCTCCTGCATCTTTTGGAAGATGGATGCTGGTTTGATTTTTCTTCAGGTTCCTGGCAGGTTTTGTGCTCCAATTATATTTAGTTTAAGTGAAATTAGTATTTTGTCATGAATCTCATCTTATAAATCAGAAGGAGGCAGTGGAGTTCACACCTTCCCAGCTTCTTGATGGGGAGCAGGTTACAAAGCCGTGTGATGTGCAGCTGTCGTCTGATGAAGACCACAAATGTTTTGTGGAATCAAATGTTCTTCATCACAGCGATAATAAGCACAAATTATTTGTTGTCTGCAGCTCTCTCTGTCTCAGCTGGCAGCTCCTTCAGGCTTCCCGACCCTCAGCCACTCCAGCTCAGCGTTGCTGTGGAAACACTCATTTCCTTCTCCGCTCCATCTTTCTCGGCTGGCGTCGGCCCACCAGCTGTCACATGTCGTAAGATTTCCACCCCCGTCTGCTCACCCTGAAACACTCACTGTGTTGCTCTGGTACTCAGCATGCAGACGCAGAAACACAAAAACATTTTCCAGGATCCTAAAAAACTTTCAAGAAAAAGCAGACAAATTTGATGTTCTGTAACATGCGAATACTTGCTCTCTTTAAGTTCACACACTTCTAAAACCAAAACAATCTACAAAGGGTTCAGAAGAGGGATGGATGGATAAAAGATGGCTGGATGGATGGATGGACAGTTGGATGGTTGGTTGGTTGGATGCATGGATGGATGGATGAACAGTTGGATGGTTGGTTGGTTGGATGCATGGATCGATGGATGGATGGATGGATGGATGGATGGTTGGATGTATGTATGGATGGATAGTTGGTTGGTTGATTGGTTGCATGGTTGGTTGGTTGGTTGGTTGGTTGGATGGATGGATGCATGGTTAGTTGGATGGATGCATGGTTGGATGGATGGATGGATGGTTAGTTGGATGGATGCATGGTTGGATGGATGGATGGATGGTTGGTTGGACGTATTTTACGTTGCTCTCTCTGTTGTCAGTGTAACTGAACTAGCAGCTGTTTTTAATTGCGCTGCTGTATAACAGGGATGAATTAATGGAGGCTCCCATAATAAGCGCCAGGATAGTGGCCGTTCCTCACAGACACACTCGGGTTTTGAAGACATTCAAAGGTTTATAAGGAAAGTGACGTTGGTGGAGGCGGCCCTGAAGAACGCAGGCGAGAGGAGAAGATGAATTTACAAGTGAAGTGTTTGAGTGGGTTGAAGATGATGAAATCTTTCCATCTGTTTCTGATATCCTGCAGTTTTTTCTGCATCAGCTGGGCAGAAATAGAAAATCAAGCCTTGGTGTATGACGTTTCTACATCACTCTGTGAACCACATGTGCAGAAGCTGTTAATTAGAAATGAATTAGTCTGCAGACGTCTGACTTATACCACAAGAGAAGAAGCATCAGTGGTTTCAGAAGACAGAGCCCGCCATGTTCAGCTGAGATGCTGTCCAGGGTGAAGTTCTTTATGAGGAACACTCTGCAGAACGTTTCTGCAGAACGCTTTGCTTCAGGTTGTGGTTCCAGGTGAAGGTCATGTTCATCTGTTCCTCTCGCGGCACTCAGTCAGGTCTTGTTGTTGAATGACCTCTTGGTCTCGTGTCTGTGAGGGCAACTTGTCATTGGATGCAGGATTCTTCTTCTGTGAAACGGCATCAGAGCGTCTGAGCTGAAGTTGCTCCGCCTTGTGGCGTGCTGCAGAAAAGCTCAGGTGTTGTTTATGGCCCTTATTGTTTCAGGCCCTAAGCAACATCGCCCATTTAGAGATGGACCTTCGACCCGGCGTCTCAGAGCCAGGTTTGATGCAGCATGAAGGAGGCCAACTTCAGGAACTCCCCTTTACACCTGTCCATGCACCTGCACCCCCCTTTGTTCCAAGGTGAGCTCAGACAAACACCGCTCAGAACGTCCCGTTATCCTCTCACCCCCTCACTCCTAGTCTGTGCTCATAAACCCCAGTGTGGGGGGGGGCTGCTGGGTAGGACTGGCCTCAGCTGTGGATCATAAATTGCAATATTGAGGCCAGCTGGTATTTGCAAAAGGTAAGCAGTGATAAATGATGTGTTGTTGTAAACACGGTTTTGCTAAATGCTAACCTCTGGAGAAAGAATGGTGTTGTTGACACCTTCATCTAAAGAGGTCATTTCAATTTATGTCAGGTCATTTAATCAAAGGAGCCCCCCACCTCTGACACATACAAAGGCTTGCAGCAGATTTTCTGCATTTCTTCTGTTGTTTCTTTTCCTGGATGTGAACTCATTCAGCAGTGCTTGACTACACAGACCACTGAGCACCGGCTCTGGTCCAAGAATCAACTAAATAAACATCACATCCTTAAATGTAAATGCGGTTTTGTTTGTGCGTAAGAAGCGTTTTGTGCAGATTTTTTAAAGATTTGTGCGTTTAGTTAGTTTCAAGCTGTTGTTAGTTTAAGCTGTGCTTGTCTACATTCTATTTTGTATTTTTTGAATTTTGTAATTTTTGTACTTGTGCACAAAATACGAGTATTATACGAGTTACAAATCAAAATTTGCGCACACACAATTCTGACTGACATATTTTCTCTCTGAAGTATTCAGACTGGAAAAGTCCGTTGGTTAGGATTGATTCCTGAACCTTGCATTTGGTCTGTATTCAGACTGCTGGTCAAGAAGACTTTCTAGTTTTCAACCAAAGCCTTTAAACAAAACCACATGACTAAAGATCTCTTCAGTTATTGGTGGGAATAACGAGGGCGAGCCAAAGCAACAGGGAAGAGTAATTGAAGTCCTGCGCTTTGGAATCCATGTCGGAATAGTTGACTGATTCAAAGTTTATATTTTGAACGTCGGAATCAAAATCAGGAACAACACTTTTTCCTGCTGCTTTGCTACGGCAGAGGCACGCTGCATTACGGTTACTGAGGAGACGACGGCTAAGAAGATACACTGATGGGTGTTTATGACCTAGATTGTTGGGAAAACAGTGAGAAGCAATGTGGATCACGTTAAAAGTTCTTTTAAAGAGCCTCCTTTAAAGAGACCCGGAATTTGTTCCAGATTTTCAAACGCTGGTTCACTTAGACAAACCAAATGTGTCCAATCTGAATGCACCCTACAGTAGGATGAAAGTCAGACTTTACTGAGTTTTAAAGCCAGAAAAAAAGTGAAGATCCAAAACCTGAAAGAGTAGGAGAAGGTCCAGAGGAGAGAAGGTCCAGAGGGGAGAAGGTCCTGAGGAGAAACTCTGAAGGAGAAGCTTCTGAGGAGAGAAGGTCCTGAGGAGAGAAGGTCCGGAGGAGAAACTCTGAAGGAGAAACTCTGACGGATAAGCTTCTGAGGAGAGAAGGTCCTGAGGAGAGAAGGTCCGGAGGAGAAACTCTGAAGGAGAAGCTCCTGAGCAGAAGCTCGGATAGAAGCTATACAGGAGAAGCTCTGAATGCCTCTTGAGTCTGATTCCTACTATGGATCCTCTGATGGTCATCCATCATATCCAGTTTTGGTCTGCCATCCTGGATCTGCAGGAACATCTCAGTCCATTTTCTCAGAGTCCTAGTTGTGAAATCTCTGCCTGGAGGAAGAGGTTCTCATTAAAATCAACTGTTTAAATGATGGACAGTAACAGAGGAACATGCTGGCACAGAAACGCCTCCACATTTGGAAGCAGAAGCTTCTCAGTTCACTGAGCTGAAACATCTCTTTACTCCAGAACCTCTAGTGTTTTCAGGCTGGAGCGACCCATTGCCCTGAGAAAAACAAAGCAGTTGAATTAAAGTTCAATTAAAACATCTGCATATCTGATCCAGTCTCCTTTGAAATCAAAATGATGGCTTCACTATGAATCCAAGGAGGCCAAATTAAGATGCAACTTACGAGAGGAAGGAGATGGGAGGCATGAAATTGATGCAGCTGCAGAGAAAAACAGAATCAGCTGCTGTCTTCTCTGCTGTCATCCTAATTAGTTTGATGGAGGCTTCATTTCTGGATCATTTCTTTTCTGCAGATTTCTCCAAACAGACAGACAATATTCTGGTTCTAAGAATGCAGGTCTTCTTTTGTCTGCTGGTTCTGAATCACCGCAGCTTCCGAGTCTGTGCTGCTCAGGTCACCATGGTTACGCACAAACGGGTGGCTTCAGATACTGACCAACATAGTGGGAGGTCCAGGTTCTGGCCGCAGATGTCAGTGTGCCTTCTGGTGGTGATTTTGTTTCCGTGTCACCTCATTTCTTCTGAAGCTCAGCGTCAGTGAAGCAGGATCATGTTGCTAAAGGGATGTTCTACTGTAGAAGCTGATCCAGAACCCTAAAGCAGTTCAGATGTTCTAGCCGTCCTTTTCTTCAGCTGGATGATCATTGCTTTGTGACTTTGACGTTTCCCTCATGAACCCATCTACAGGTCCTGCTCAGTCACTGCTCTGGATGACCTGTTCTCAGTCAGCTTCTCTGAAGTTGTGGACCACCGTGGGAAGAAAGCAGAAGTTCTGAATTCCAAAGAACCTCTGCTCTTCGATCTTCAGCGAGAAGATGACGATTTTTTACAGGACAACCTGCTGGTCTTCCAGTTTCTGGCGTTCACCAGGTGAGGTCTGCAGCACATCCACACACAGCAGAGTTCTTTCTGATTGCTCCAGCTGACAGTCTGCAGTCTTCTTGAGATCTTTGAAGATGTGACATCTTTCATTCAAGCCTCCAATCAGAGATGTTCTTTGGAGAATTAAATACATCGGGAACTGTGTGTGAAGACTACAGACCACTATCCCAAACCTCAGCTCCCCGTCCTCTCCTTCTCTGCTCGTTTGCTGTCATCAGTAACTGAAAGGTTCCTCCTCTGTCTGCCTCCATCACAGTAATTGAGAAGCCAAATGTGTCAATGAATAAATAATCTGCATACAAAGTGAATGCAGCCTTTTGTTGCAGCTCTCGTCAGATTAATGAGGTTCCCCATCGATGCGTCGTTGATTAAACTTTCATCAACTTTCATCTGCAAAGAATGCAACATTGTTCAGGAGAAAACGTCCCCTCAAACTCTGTACAATGAAAAATGTTCATTAGAAATGTGAAGCTATCTAGGGCCCCAGGGTCCCACAAACTGTGTGTGCACGTGTGTGTGTACATGTGTCTGCATGCGTGTGTGTGTGTGCGTGTCTGCATGCATGTGTGTGCGTGTGTGTGTGTGTCTGCATGCGTGTGTGTGTGTGCGTGTCTGCATGCGTGTGTGCGTGTCTGCATGGGTGTGTGTGTATGTGTCTGCATGCGTGTGTGCGTGTCTGCATGCGTGTTTGTGTGTATGTGTCTGCGTGTGTGCGTGTCTGCATGCGTGTGTGCGTGTCTGCATGCGTGTGTGCGTGTCTGCATGGGTGTGTCTGTCTGCATGGGTGTGTGTGTGTCTGCATGGGTGTGTGTGTGTGTATGTGTCTGCATGGGTGTGTGCGTGTCTGCATGGGTGTGTGTGTGTATGTGTCTGCATGCGTGTGTGCGTGTCTGCATGGGTGTGTGTGTATGTGTCTGCATTGTTGTGTGTGTGTATGTGTCTGCATGCGTGTGTGCGTGTCTGCATGGGTGTGTGTCTGCATGCGCGTGTGTGCGTGTCTGCATGCGTGTGTGTGCGTGTCTGCATGCGTGTGTGTGCGTGTCTGCATGCGTGTGTGTGTATGTGTCTGCATGCGTGTCTGCATGCGTGTGTGCGTGTCTGCATGGGTTTGTGTGTCTGCATGCGTGTGTGTGTGTGTGTGCGTGTCTGCATGCGTGTGTGCGTGTCTGCATGTGTGTGTGTATGTGTCTGCATGCGTGTGTGCGTGTCTGCATGCATGTGTGTGTGTCTGCATGCGTGTGTGTGTGTGCGTGTCTGCATGCGTGTGTGTGTGTGCGTGTCTGCATGCGTGTGTGTGTGCGCGTGTCTGCATGCGTGTGTGCGTGTCTGCATGCATGTGTGTGTGTGTGTCTGCATGGGTGTGTGCGTGTCTGCATGGGTGTGTGCGTGTCTGCATACATGTGTGTGTGTGTGTCTGCATGGGTGTGTGCGTGTCTGCATGCATGTGTGTGTGTGTGTCTGCATGGGTGTGTGCGTGTCTGCATGGGTGTGTGCGTGTCTGCATACATGTGTGTGTGTGTGTGTCTGCATGGGTGTGTGCGTGTCTGCATGGGTGTGTGCGTGTCTGCATGCATGTGTGTGTGTGTGTCTGCATGGGTGTGTGCGTGTCTGCATGCATGTGTGTGTGCGTGTCTGCATGCGTGTGTGCGTGTCTGCATGCATGTGTGTGTGTGTGTCTGCATGGGTGTGTGCGTGTCTGCATGCGTGTGTGTGTGTGCGTGTCTGCATGCGTGTGTGTTTCCTAACAGTTAGCAGTGCCCCTCACTCTCATTGCTGCTGTGATTATCAGCTGAATGTTGATCCTTTTAGGTTTTTGAGGTTCCGAGTTCACAGTTTAACTCTGAACGCTGCTGCTTCCCTTTTCAAATGTCTGTTTATTCCTCTTTTCCTTTTGGACAATCATTGATTGTGTGTTCTTGATGGAAAAACAGATGTCTGTCAGCACATTTCTGTCCTCAATGTTCTTGTTTTTACTTTATTTGGTTCTAATCCAATCAGACGCAACAGAACCGTCATCACATGCTGAAGTTAAAGAGGGTGTTCCTCGCTCCGTTTCTTTATTTCATAATTCAAAACACTTTTCATGCTTTAAAAGTGAGAAAGACTTTGGACCTCCACCTGGAGAACCCAAAGAGCGCAAGGGTTTGAACAGACTTGTACTTAAACACCTCTTGTTCCAGATGCTGCCATTTAAATGTACGTGCAAGGGGGTCAGTGGCTTCTCAGTGAAAGAGTTCCTGGTTCGAATCCCAGCTGAACTCTTTCTGTTTTTATGAAGGACATCTGCAGCAGATGCTGATTTTGGCTGGCCGAGTAACATCTACATCACCTTCCAGTTCTACCGCTTTCCTCCAGTCACCTCCCAGCAGCTCAGACTTCTCAGCAGTGATGGCGCCCAGGGTCTTCCACACGTCCTCGCCACTGTCAATAAGGACGGCACTGTCAACAGCGGTAAGTCTTACCAAAGAAAGAACAAGAAAAGCCTCTTCACTTGGTAAGACCTCAGTCCCAGCTGTCCTTCCAGGTGGAATGGGGCTGCTTACAGGTAGAAAAAGGTCAAGCCTGTATGGCAGGTGACCCGCAGGACCTATCAAGGTCACAGACCGCTCAGAGAACCTGTAGAGAGAAAATGTTCATGCACATTTTCTACGTTTTTACGTTCATGTTCATGCTGCGGGCGAAAGGTTGTAGTGAACACTATGGGAAGAAGGCGAGACGCGGGCGTGTCGTACAGATTTCCTGCGTGTCCTGCCGACTTTACGACGACCCTGTTAGTGTTGTTCACGTGATACGTGCGCTCTCCTCGCTGCAGCCTGACTGTTAGAAATGAGACAATCAGAGTACAGCTTCCGGACATCTATGGGCACTTCTGTATCACGTGCACATTCCATGCATGCAGGATTTGTGCGTGGTCAATAAAGAGCCAGGACTCAGGACTCGCACCTTACTATCCAGTAGAGTGTGGTGTAAGGACACCGTATGACAGCATCACCCTACGTCACAAGTGCACGTGTCTTCTATCATCCTTATGAATACTTTATTTTCCTGACATCCTTTGAGGTGGTCGTACGAGCCTCAAGGGAACTGAAAGACACACCTGTGCTTCCCTTAAGATGCAGCCGCTCCTCTATAACCCTCCACGGACCCGGACCACCCAAACACCTCAGAACCCGGACGGGTCTCCCTCCGTTTCAGTGCATGTGATAAAGGTTTAGCGTTCATTCTCCGTTTGCATCAGGTGTTTCACTGGGCTTTCAGACTGGATGTTTACATGCTTTGTAAAGCAGCAAAATGTTCTCAGACCTGTGTTTGCCCTCAGAATTCAGGTGCAGGTGAGGATGATGATGCTGCTGCTGCATGTAACTCCTGGCTCCTGATGACAGAGGAGACTGTGGGAAAGCCCCCTGATCCTTGTTGGGACACTGCAGTGTTGGTATCCCTGCCTCTGATAGCAGACCTTGTTAGGGCACATCAGTGATTCAGGGCATGAGCCAGCCTCAGGTCTGTGCACCCTCTCAGGTTACCGTAGTGACGCTGAGGCTCTTCTTCTTCAATCAGCCAAGCCGGTGCTGACGGATGTCATGTCTGTTCATGTAACAGCTAATGAAGAGGAAGCGATATTAAATCTTCTGACAGAGCATGGCATTGAACACGCAACCCCGCTGAGTCTCCACGCCTCAGGCATCTGTCTGCCGCCATCGGGTCAGGAGTTTACAGGAAGATCCTGGACCGCTGAAGAGGTTTTGTCCTTTTGGAACAGCAGATCACCTCACATCAGCTGAGGAGCAAACAAGGAGACATTCAGAAATCTGAAACAAAGTCAACTTTAGTAACCATAAAAATGTTGCAGTGAAGCACAAACAGACGATACTTTGGTAGAATTCTTTCCTTTTCTGTTCATGCCCTGGACTGAGACTGAAGAAACAAACTTATACAAAAAGGAAATTCCTTTTAAAAGGACAAATGTAGGCTCCAGTTTAGGGTGACAAATCAATAAAAACTGGAAAAAATGTTTCTGGAATTTTTTGATGTTCAGGCTAAAACTCCAGAAACGCAGTCAAAGTTTAGGAAAAAAATCACATGTTACGTTCTTATCTGACCACTTAAGTTTCTTCCAACCAGCTGCTGGGTCCACGCCACACAGCTGACCCGGGTGAGGGCGGAGTCTGCTTCATGTGCAAACCCCCTCCCCCTGCCATGTAGACACAGTGTAGGAGCCCAGAGCATGCTGGGAGAAGGTCATGGGTCTGCAACCTCTGGGACTCTTTTACAGCTCCGCTGTGAATCTCTGGCTGAAGAAAAATAAAAATATGATATTTAAAGAAAATCATGGTTGTTAGCATGTATTTATTTCTTGTGGTCATTAAATAAGTGTATGACTGAGGTGTGGTCAGGCTTTGTGGCTCCTTCTGGGTTTTTGGTACGTGAAAAACGGGTTTGAACGGCTCCTGTGGTGTAGAAAGTTGCAGACTCCTGTTCTCTCCGGTCTTAGTGGATGGCGTTGATGAGGGAGGGGAAAAGCAGGAGACTGAGTGGATTAGAACTGTCCGCTGTTGTGGTTCCTGATTTGTGTGAAGTTTCTTCTCCATCTGACTTCCAAAAACAGACTTAAGGATGAATGATGGTTCAGAACGAGCTGTGACCGGATGCCTCACTTCTCTTTATTGGACTACTGAAGCCTCTTTACTCTCTCGTACGTCAGAAGAGACATTCAAAGTGAGCAGACTTTAACCAAACTGCTTTTTTCTGTAGATGGAGAAGTCCTCTCAAAGAGACATTTGGTTTTGGATCATAAAACACGGAAACTGTTCGGATCATTGCCTTTCTCTGGAGCAGAGGTGAAGCAAGAAGGCAGGATATGATCTAAAGAACAATTGAAAAGTTGCAGCTCAAAATAATCCAAAAGGGTTTTCTTAGAAGAAATATAAAAGATGATTCTTCTCTCTTTACTGGTAAATCAGTGATTGCACTTAGCTGGAACAGAAACATAGACGTGAAATGGACAAAAAAAACAAGCAAATACTGGAATCTAGTTAGATTGATGTTTTAAAATGCCTCAATGCACCTAACCCTTTATGAAGTCGCCCTGCTCCTTGCTCAGCTACTCCAGGCCTGCAGCTCCAGTTCAAAGTGGACAGTTGTTTCCTGAGACCCGGCGAGAAGCGGCAGTTCCTTCAATACCTGGCTCTCCACACCATGCACCTGGACATCTGGGATGGAGACTCTCTGCTCCTTATTGGTTCCACTGGTATTGAGCTCAAGGTAAAACACAGCAATGGCGATAGTTTAAATAACTGACACATCAGAATGAGATCACTTCAACATCGGACCTCCTGACTTTGACTGTCATTTTTTCAGGAAACTTCATGTTTCTCTTTATACTTGTTTTTAACCCATTGACTGTGAGGAGACACTTGGGGTAACGGGTGAAACTAGACAACACTGGATTTTTTACATCCACAAAACAACATTTAACAAAGAGATCCAGAGATCTGTTTGTCAACGGTTCCACTGTGATCATCTTTTGATATGTTTTCAAAGCTTTCCCAGTGGTCTTTTAACTATCATTATGTCATTTTACCAAAATATAGAAACCTGTGTCATTTTCTAGGACATAGTTTCTGCAGCATACCGATTTTAGCATCAGCCAACCGACATTAGCATCAGCATACTGACATTAGAATCAGCATACTGACATTAGCATCGGCATACTAACATTAGCATTAGCATACCGACTTTAGCATCAGCGTACCGACTTTAGCATCAGCGTACCGACTTTAGCATCAGCGTACCGACTTTAGCATCAGCGTACCGACTTTAGCATCAGCGTACCGACTTTAGCATCAGCGTACCGACTTTAGCATCAGCAAACCGACATTAGCATCAGCGTACCGACATTAGCATCAGCGTACAGACTTTAGCATCAGCGTACCGACTTTAGCATCAGCGTACCGACTTTAGCATCAGCAAACCGACATTAGCATCAGCGTACCGACATTAGCATCAGCGTACAGACTTTAGCATCAGCGTACAGACATTAGCATCAGCGTACTGACATGAGCATCAACATACTGACACGAGCATCAGCATACTGACATTAGCATCAGCATACTGACATTAGAATCAACATACTGACATTAGCATCAGCATAGTGACATGAGCATCAGCATACTGACATTAGCATCAGCATACTGACATTAGCATCAGCATGCTGACATTAGCTTTAGCATACTGACATTCGCATCGGCATACTGACATTAGCATCAGCATACTGACATTAGCATCAGCAAACCGACTTTAGCATCATCTTACCGACTTTAGCATCTGCGTACAGACATTAGCATCAGCGTACTGACTTTAGCATCTGCGTACCGACTTTTGCATCAGCGTACTGACATTAGCATCAGCGTACTGACATGAGCATCAGCATACTGACACGAGCATCAGCATACTGACATTAGAATCAGCATACAGACATTAGCATCAGCATACAGACATTAGCATCAGCATACTGACATTAGCATCAGCATACAGACATTAGCATCAGCATACAGACATTAGCATCAGCATACTGACATTAGCATCAGCATGCTGACATTAGATTTAGCATACTGACATTAGCATCGGCATACTGACATTAGCATCAGCATACTGACATTAGCATCAGCATACTGACATTAGCATCAGCATACTGACATTAGCAGTAGCATACTGACATTAGCATCAGCATACTGACATTAGCATCAGCATACTGACATACTGACATTAGCATCAGCATACCGACTTTAGCATCAGCATACTGACATTAGCATCAGCATACTGACATACTGACATTAGCATCAGCATACCGACTTTAGCATCAGCATACCTACTTTAGCATCAGCGTACCGATTTTAGCATCTGCATACCTACTTTAGCATCAGCGTACCGACTTTAGCATCTGCATACCTACTTTAGCATCAGCGTACCGACTTTAGCATCAGCATACTGACATACTGACATTAGCATCAGCATACCGACTTTAGCATCAGCATACCGACTTTAGCATCTGCATACCTACTTTAGCATCAGCATACCGACTTTAGATCAGAATTAATAACATCATAGGGCTTTGGAACTAGAGCGATTACACGCACTGCAACAGCACCCGTGGACCTGAGGTTGTGCTGCAAAATCTTAGATTGCGTCTTTACATTGACTTAACATTGAAACTGGACTCCCTCGTTGCACCAGCCGTGTCCGGTGTGAATGCACCTTTACTCCTGTTTTATAAGCAGATGTCTTACCTCGTAAAGCTGGTATGTTTTTCCCTCCAGTACCTGCTGCGTCAGGGAAAACCTGCAGTTCAGGCTCTCCATGAGCTGGAAGTACTGACCACTGATTATGCTGGTGGAGACACCCCCCTGCTGAGCACAGATCCAGGTCACCGTTCCGCCTTCGGCCCTTCAACTGTTTGCACCATTGTCAGAGGCCATCTCTACGTGCGCACGAGCAACATCGGTAAGTTGTGGCCAGAGATGCTGAGATGTGTCTGACATTGTTGATTTACAGAAATGCATTGAAGTTTTAGGCTGGTATAAAAAATGTTTTAAACAAAGTATGTTTTCAAAGATATATGTAGACATGAGAGTTTGTTTTTATGAATTTACAAAATAGAAAGAGAGCAAACAAAAGAAAATTTTAAAATCGAACCAATCTTTGGCATTTTTACTTTTACATTTCTAACCAGAATCAACACCTGCAGGTTCACCTGCTCAAACTCTGAGATTTTGTCAGATTCTATCAGGCTTTTCTTCTACCAAGTGTGGTTGACAAAGACAGTTTCACAGCAACAAGACACGAGGTCGTTCTCCTGCATGAGCGAGGACTCTGCCAGACAAAGATCTCAAAGCAAACTGGAGTTTCAAGATGTTCAAGCTCTTGATGCCCAAGGAAACATTCAGGGTCAAAGGTGGTGCAGATGACCAAGGAAAGGTAGTGCAGCTGATGAGAGACACGTCAAGCTTTGGGAGTCAGAAAAACATCCATCAGCTTAGAACTGACACAAACCAGTGGAACCAGGCAGACCCAGTACTCTCTGGAAAGATCTGACTAGAGCCCTTCTACAAGGCTTAACGGCCAAAGTTTGTAAGAGCGATAATTACATTACCTGAAGTGTATTTTAGCTCTACAGTAACTCTAACCTTCTGGCAGCTGAATTTCTCTGCTGAACAAAGACAGCTGACCAGAGCTTAACCATTAAAATAGCATATTCTTCCGCTGCTTCAAATAGTTCTTTAGCAATGCTGTTGTTGAAGCTAACAATGTCAGCTGATCCTTCACAGCCGTTGAGGAGGGTAGTGGCGCCGGCGTGAAAATGTTAGTCATGGTTCAGGTAATAATCAGACATCCTGGCTGACAGTCAAACCCACCTTCAGAAGGCAGATCTTCTCCTCTTCTTGAGCACTTTAACCTTTGTCTTGCCTTCAGTTGGTTCTGATTGTTTTATTTTTAGCGACGTCGCCCCCTCTGTGGGTTTTTTCTCCGGGATGGTCTCTGTGAGTCAGCGCTGTTCTTTAGCGAGCAGTACAGGAGGTTGAATTTGATGGGGATGAGATACCAGCATGGATGCTTATCAAATCATGTACACACGCAGAGGCGCATTCACTCATGCATGCGCACAAACATGCACACGCATGTAGATGGACCCGTGTAATTGAGCGTGCAAAGGTTATGAGATGAGACATGGCAGGAATGAGCGGCAAGCGGTCCAAAGAAGTCCCTCATGTTCAGAGAAAACTTTGAGATTTTTAGGTCTAGAGACACAAATCTCCCCCAACTTTAAATTCACTCCTGCTGTTGGTGCAAAGTTCTACTGGAGGACTTCATGTAATGCAGAACATGCATGTTTAAAAATGCAGCTTTTTCTAGGAGTTTCCTTTAAAATGGTCAGCAAGGAGACAGGCCGGAACTGCTGTATGTACAGGTGAGGCCAGCTCTGTGTGATGAGAACATGGGGCAGCCGTGCTGCAGCAGTAGTTGGCCTCTAATCGGAAGATTGCAGGTTTGATTCCTGCCTTGCCTGCCCATGTGATAAAGTGTCCTTGGGTAGCACACTAAACCCCACATTGCCTGTGGTGGAAGGTTGGCGCCAGTGTTTGGCAGCGGAGCCGCCATCAGTGTGTGAATGTGACTGTAAAGCGCTTTGGGCCTTTAAGGAAAGTAGAAAAGTGCTGTACAAGTTAACAGCGTTTAACCCTGTAAAACCGGAGCCATTAAATACATGACAGAAAATTCCAATTCTTTGGATTTGGAGCCTTTAAGGGTCCCTCTGAACAAACAAGCAAAACAAAAAAAAAGAAAAAAATACATATAAATGTAATTCTGTATCATATCTGATACATCAGGTCACACAGCTCAAATATATCTTTTTTCCTTGTGTAATGCCATACAAGTATACACCATTTACTAACAGCATCTATGCCCAATCACAGACCAGCCGCCGTTCACGCCGCTGACTCTTACTGTGTGTACACGTCTGACTGGGGCAACTGCAGCCCAAACCGTCTGCAGAAGATGTCAGACAAATCTGCCTTTGTTGGACGTGAGTCCGTTTGTTTCTCTGTTCTTGTCTGAATTCTGCAGCTTCATTGATCAGAATTCTGGTCCATTAGTGACTGAGTGTCATTTCCAGCTGGACCGGGGGGGCATATTTAATCTGCAGCTCGGTAAAGGGGGTGCAGTTACGTTCACGCAGCCTGTCATGGACCAGTATGGTTTTATGAAGTGCTAATCCTGTGGGCCTTCCTTGGCTGGTGATTGATTACTTAATCAATGAAACAGAAGTAAAAACCAAAGACGACAGTTTGAATCTGAGGAAGGACGATGTTCTTCACTGACGCTCCCTTTTAACATGGAAGCTTCTGTTTCAAGTCTGAAGATGTCTCCATCGGCCTTCCTTTGTCCCGGCGCTGGTTGGACCGGGGGGTTGCAGTAAAATGTTCATATTTGTACTTGGAGGAGAAGAAATAAGGTCCTGCCAGTCTGTTTCATGGCATTCAGTTACTTATTGCTTCTCTGTGGGTTTTTGAAGCTGCAGGACTCTCAGCCACAGTGGCCGTAAAGATCTAATCTGAGCGTTGTTTGCATAGTCACTGTCACAAATCCCATATGTGCAAAATTTGAAACTCAGTCTGAGTTGCACGTTGGTGCAGCGATTAGCACTCTGGCAGAGAGAAGGTCCTGGTTCAAATCCCGGCTGGGACCTTTCTGTGTAAAGTTTGTGTGTTCTTCTCTGGGAGCTCCGGCTTCTTTCCACAGTTCCCTGGTGACTCCAAGGTATGTGAGTGTTCTCTGATGGACAGGTGAACCCGGGCTTCCCCCAACAGGGGAGCGAATCTGCTCCAGTGATCTGTGACCCTGAACTCAGTGGGTAGAGAGGATAAATGAATGAAAATACTCAGCGTTTAGTTTCTGTTCTTATAGTGCAGATCTTTGTGGAGTCACATGTTGGTGACAGATGTGGAGAAGCTGTGGTGCCCACCCCAGCCCCGTCTTCAGGTACCCTGCCCTTTTCCGGTCAGACACCTGATGTCCTCCTCTGCTCTGCAGTGTTGGATGTGGAAAAGTGAGGGGTACCACTCTGCTGACTCGGTTCTACACTGAGACCGCCTCTCTGACAGACGTGGCTGCTGTGGGATTCAGAGCTCCTCCTACCTGTGATTCCTTCAGGTTCAGTATCCTTTTAGGTTGTCATGGAAACAGCATATCGCAGTGAGGCGGAAGGGGCCCTGAAGCTCCACGAGCTGAACCAAAGAACCGTGTCCAACGTTCCTCTGAGGGTTCATCACTGTGAAAAACCAAGTGCAGCGATTGAGGTCAACTGACCCGTTCCCGTTCTGAAGGAACTCTGTCTGCAGAGATGCTTGTGCTCCAGAACGTGACCAAACTTCCACAATAATGTCAAACTTTGTGCTTTAGCCACTTGGTTTGTTTATTTAATGGATGAAACATGAAAAATAAAGTAAAATGGCGCGTTTCTCTGTATCAGCAGGTTGTGCTGTCCGGCAGCTTCTTCATCAGTGCCACAGCAGCTTTTTGAATCCTCGTTTTTTTTCTGCTTCTGCATCCTTTTAACATTCACTAAATGCACATCAGCACAGTGAATGTCTGCAACCTTCTTTAGACCTGCTGCTGCTCCTTTTCTGCAGCTGGATAAGCTGAAGGAGACCAGAGACAAAATATCCGTGGATTTTACCGGACTATAGTTTTGCTATAGGTGACTAGAGGGGTGTGCATACATCATGGGTGACTCTGTAAAGTCCTTGCTGCAGGCACATGAATGCCTCACTACATTAGCCTTGCTTGTAGCCTTTAGGTGAGGCAGAATCTGCTCATTGCAGAAGGTCAGTGGCCTGGAACGAGGCGGCAGAAGAAATCGAATGTTGCAAACACCATTGAAACCCCTCAGCGCTTGCTCTCATTTGCTCTGGAGATCTGTAAATCAGAGCTTTGTTGTGGCCTTAACCTCCAGAGCTGCCGGCGGAGCAAAGAGGGCGGGCAAATGAGGTGCCGCCGAGCCGGGTTATTGTCATGCAACAGCCAGAGACAGTCCATAAAATTGATGGAGTTCAGCCTCCTGGAACTCTGCTCACCATTACTCTTGTCCACACCGAGGATGCAGAGCTGCAGATGTCTTTCTGTCTGCAGCCCAACCAGAGAAGCTGCTTTTTTCTGATGGACCTCAGCAGCACCACCTGAAATTTAGCAAACATCACCAATGTCACCGGCTTTAACCAGCTTCTATGTGTGGAACTTTGATGACCACTTTGTGGTTGCTCATCATTTAGGTTATTTTTTCTTTGCTTTTTTTCATCACTTATTTGTTATATGTTTATCAAGAAGCTCAGCATTAAGCTGCTGGAAGAGATCTGATGCTGGCGGACTCACTCACTCAACAGCAAACATGAAATGTTCAGAGGCGTTTGGAAAATAAAACTCTATCAACTGTATTCAGTGGAGTGGTGTGGTCAGAAAGGGTGATAGATGATAGAGGGATGCATCGGGATGGCAGAAGCGTCTCCCATTAATCTGCAGAACTACTCTGTCTGTATGGCAGACGCCCATTATTCATTTAGCTGCAGCCATTATCAATTTCTTGATAAGGGACTCAGCTTTTTAGCTCTTTTTTGAAACTTCCCAAAGGCAACTGATGACTCTTATTTTAGCCTCAGAAAGTTTATCTTTGGTGCCTCAATGGGGCTTTTTTCAGTGAACCCCCTCAGCCAAATAAGCAAGACTGGCTATGGATACCGACTCAGGAATGGGGCAACCATCAGTCACCTCCTCTACATGGAGGACATTAAGCGCTTAGAGCGAGGGGGACATTGACTCCCTGATCCACACCACCAGGATCTACAGTTCTGACATTGGGATTTCATTCAGGCTTGAGAAATGCAGTGCAGAAAAGCTAGACGCTAGGAAGGAGGCCGAGGACTAGTGAGTGTGGAAGCCACTATCCAGGAGGAAGTCTCCAAGATGCATGAATACATCATCAGTGCTCAGTGAATGCCTCAGACAATGGACAGCAGAGGATGCAGCACTGGAGGACAGATCCTAATGGGAGGACAAGCCCCTGCATGGGATGTACCACCAAACCATAACTGAAGTGTCTGAGATCAAGAAGTCCTACCAAAGGTTAGAAAAGGCTGGTCTACAGGACAGCACAGAAGCGCTCATTCTGGCAGCTCAGGAACAAACTCTGAACACCAGAGCGATGGAGGCTCAGATCCAAGGTGGAGGCTGTGCAAAGAGACGCCTGAAACAATCCAGCACAGAACTGCAGGCTGTACGATGCTGCGATCCAGCAAAAACCCCTCGACTTGGTGACTGTTTGCTTTGATGCTGCACAGATAATATTTCTACCAAAAGCTTCTCAGAAGGACTCAGTCCAGGACTCTGAGCAATGGTTTGCTGCCAGATTATGTCCAGAAACATGTAACAGGAGTGGCTCTAAGGTCAGGACACCTCTCAGGCTTAGAGTCAGATCATTGTGAACCGTTTTTGTTGTTATGTTGTTATACAAGTTTCACACTAACGTGTGTCTCTTTTAGGAGGTGGAACAGATGCCAGCAGGCAGACGACGGTGGACCACAGGCTGTCTGCTTCTCACATCATCACACCTTGCAGAGACAACTGCGCCTTCAAAGGAGGAAGGCTGGTTCTCCAGCCCAGCGGTCAGCATTTTCATTCTCTCACTTCTGTCTGGCTCACTTTCATGTCATCTCCACACTTAAGAGCCAGCTTTGATTAGCCCAGGTTAAGGCTTCATGAGCTCGACTGACTAGAGTAAAAAAACTGACTGTTCTCATCAGTTAACCTCTGTAAGTGACTGCATCAATACATAAAAACATTCATTTATGTAAAAAACAGAGGGAGTTTTCAGTGGCCGGCGGGTCTAACAGGTGTTGGTTACTTTTGGCGCCGCTCTCTAACAGTGGTTCGGCTCCTTCCAGACCCCCGCCCTCCCCTCCCTGTGCACAGTCGTGCAGGCGCCGGGTGTCTGTGTTATTTGTGTTGTGTAGAGTTTTAGCGTTTCAACTTGGCACAGTGGCACACGCCAAAGAACATTCCTGTTGAAGAATCTGCACCACATTTTGGGATGGATCCTAAACGTATCAGAGAATGGCGCAAGCAGATGGTGACACGGAAAGGAGGTCGCTGGAAAAGGGAAACCATTCCCTGGTGGAGGTGCAAAGAAGTGAGCGACAAATCAGAAGAACTGGTTTGCACACGGATTATTGAGCAAATAGAAAAGATGCGCATGTATGTAGTATCATGTAGTATTCAATGTAGTATGATGGTCCAGTGGATGACTGTCTTGGTGCTGTGCTCTCTGGTATTTGTCCCTTTTTCACCTTTTAATGTTGCTCTTCGCCCTCCATCTCCGGTTACATTTAGCAGAAAAGAGCTTTAGCACATCAGGAAACCCAGTGCCGGACTTTTTCTCTTGTTTTCATTCAGTCAGACGGTTTTTTTGGAGTTTCTGAGGCGCTGTTGCCCTTTGAGCTCTGTGGTGATGAAATCCTTTGAGCGCCAGGTGCTGGCCCACCTGAAGGACATCACTGACCCTCTGCTGGACCTCTGCAGTTTGTCTACAGAGCAAACAGGTCAACAGATGACACGGTCAACATGGCCCTTCACTACATCCTGCACCACCATGACTCTGCAGGGACCTATGCAGGGTTCCTATTGGACTTTAGCTCGTTTAACACTATCGTCCCAGAGCTCCTCCATCACAACTGTCCCAGCTCTGCGTGCCTCCCAACACCCATCAGCGGATCACCAGTTTCCTGACTGGCAGGTGAAACTGGGACATGTCACATCCAGCAGTCGGATTCTGAGCACTGGCGCCCCCCAAGGTTGTGTTCTCTACTCACTGCTCTTCTCCCTCTACACCGATGACTGTACCTCAGAAGTCCCCTCTGTGAAACTCCTGACGTATGCAGACGACACCACAGTGTTGGACGCATTCAGGATGGAGATGAATCCGCCTACAGAGGAAAAGTTTAGTCCTCTGGTGGAGCCAGAACCTCCTGGAATCAAACCCACTTAAAATTGGAGATGACAGTGGACTTCAGGAAGAACCCCCCACAATTCTCAACAGAACAGTCCCCTCTGCAGACTCACACTGGTTCCTAGGGTCCACCATTTCACCGGACCGTAAATGGACCCACCACATTAACTCACTCAGGAAAAAGGTCCAGCAGAGTTTGTACTTCCTGAGACAACTTAAGAAGTTCAACCTGCCTCAGGAGCTGATCATCTTCTACACTGCAATAACCCAGTCTGTCCTGACCACATCCATCACGGTCTGGTTTGGATCTGCAACCAGACAAGCCAGAGACAGGCTGTAGAGAATCATCAGGTCTGCCGAGAGGACCATTGGTTTCAACCTTCCCTCCATTCAGGACCTGTACCGGTCCAGGATCAGGAAGCGGGCTGGTAAAATATCCACAGACCCTTCACATCCTGGACACAGTCTTTTCACTCTCCTCTCCTCGGGGCGCCGTTTCAGAACTATGTGCGCCAAAACCCCTCGCCACAAAGTCAGCTTCTTCCCCTGAGCCGTCACGCTGATAAACTCTTGACCGGTCATAGAGTACAGAACATAAACATGAGAATTGTTATTCTGAAATAACTGCTGTATTTTATCTCTATCTTTTCCTAATACTTTTATTTTTTTATTGTTTTTTTTTTATCTCTTGCCTGTTTGCACATAAGAGCAGAACACCAAAGCTAAATTCCTTGAATATGCTCTGTACTTGGCCAAGAAAGCTGATTCTGATTCTGGTGTCTTCAGGAAAATGATCGTCATAAAAGTAAAGAGGATTTTTGATCCGGAGATTGATGAGCTTCAAAGAGAAATGAATGTTCACAGTCGGTTCTGATCGGAACAGAATACAATGTTCTCATCATTTCAATTAATCCTGTAATGTTCATCGGGTGTTGTCTACATTTTGTGACCAAATCTCACCGCAAAATGACCCATTAACCATCACCGTTCTGTCTGTAAAGGAGCGTGGCCACTATTGGAAGCTTTACGGTTTTAAATCTTACAGTTTGGGTAAAGGAGCTTAATGCTGCCAAAATAATACATTCATTTCAGTTTCATTCAAGATTTCGTGTTGTAATAAACACAATTAAATAGGAACAAAACAATTCTTTTTCAAATTTTCATTCATCTTCTAAAATGTTTTGTCCCTTTCTGGGTCACTGGGCTGCTGGAGCCTAACCTGGCCACTCGTGCAAATGCAGGGGACACCCCTGGACAGGTCACCAGTCACAGTCACACACCCATAAACTCTCACATCCACACCTAGGGACAATTTAGAGTGACCAATAAACCTATGAAGCATGTTTTAGGATGGTGGGAGGACGCCGGAGTCCCCGGAGAAAACCCACGCAATAAATAATCCAAAGTGAAGCTTTCAACAGTAAATTCATGAATTCTCCGACTAAAAATGAACAGAAAAGCATCTTTTTGCCTGGAAACAATGAACAGCTTTAAAGAAATGTGTCCAGGGACTTGATGATGTATTTTGGTTCCATTTGCTGGACCTGCTTGTTGTAACCAGACATGCTGCTCTGTAATAATGTCGATATTCTGTGTTTTCTCTGACAGCATCTGCTTAATGACCACACAGAGCTGCATGTTTCTGTTTCAGGGGGGAACACCATGGAACCGGACAGGCTGGACAGCCAGGCGGCTTCTGGAGGAAGACTCTCTGCGTTGCAGATGGACAACAAGACCTGCAGAAAGCTGGACGGTATGGTGGCGGTGCGGCGACAGGATGAAGCAGCAAGAATGAAGGTGAAGAGAAACTTTCATCACGTGCTGCTCAGTCACGTCTCATTCTTGTGAGGCCTCTACCTGCTTTTCTGACACAGACGAACGGTTCTGTTACGTCTGAAGCAGCTCCTCCTCCTGTGACTGCTCACACTGAATGCTGCTTTGACAGTAGACAGTGTCTGTCTTGGGGATTTCACACCTAACATTTCTGCTTCACACGTGTGGAGCTCTGAGACTGGAAGCTTTCAGCTGCTCTGAAGCCTCTAGTAGGACCGGCTTTGTGCTCACCACGTTCACATCAATCCTGCTTCAGATTTCTTTGATTGTGTTACACCTCTTCATCCATGGAAAGACTCTGTACCCACATAGAGCATGCAGAAAATTCTAGTCACCTGCTGTTCTGAAACCGACAGCCCACCTGTGTGCCGTTCCGTCTCATTCCGCTTCAGCTTTTTAAGCTCTTCACAAAATGCATCGACACCGAGCTTTTTAAACATATTACTATCTTAATCGCATTCCTTCAAGATCATTCTACAGCCAGCCCTTTTTGTTGCACCGTCATGAGATTTATTTTTTGTGTGAATAATTAATTACGGCCACTAATTATAATTTTTCTAATAATCAATCATCTTAATAAATAATACATAATTTTTTGGTCAATAATTAGTTTGATCACTACATTGTCCCTCGGTGTGGATGTGAGTGTGCATGGATGTGTGACTGTGGCCCCTGAGATAGACTGGCGACCTATTTTTAGGGGTGTCCCCTGCCTTTGACCATGAGTAGCTGGGATAGGCTCCGGCAGCCCCTTGACCCCAAAAGGGACAAAACGGGTTTAGAAAATGAATGAATGAATGAATGAATAGTTAATCATGACCAATAATTCATTCATTCATTTTCTGAACCGCTTAATCCCTTTCGGGGTCACGGGGCTGCCAGAGCCTATCCCGGCTACTCATGGGCGAAGGCAGGGGACACCCCTGGACTGGTCGCCAGTCTGTCGCAGGGGCCACAGTCACACACACATGCACACTCACACCCACACCTAAGGACAATTTAGAGTGACCAATGAACCTATCCAGCATGTTTTTGGATGGCGGGAGGAAGCCGGAGTCCCCGGAGAAAACCCACGCCTGCACGGGGAGAACATGCAAACTGTTGGAGGACAAAAGAGACCAATGACTGCAAAAACATTCATGTTTACTAAAGAAAACAGATCTAGAGTGAGAAAGATGAAGAAAATAACCAGTTCAACCCCCCAGCAGCGTCACCAGTAACGTGCCTTGCGGTCTCTCAGGTTACCTCCAACCATCAGCTTCACTTGAATGTCTTGAAGACAGATGATGTCTGCCACCAGCTGAAGCAGGAAGTGGACTCGACAGAGTAGCACACACTCAAATGGCACTTTTCTTCCTTCATTAAGGCCCAAGGTGCTTTCCTGAGGTCTATTCATCCAATCACACACAAAAACACAGGAGGAACCAGACATGTGACTTTCAGGTCGGAGGTCGACCGCTCTACTTCTGTATCAAGTCCTCCCCAACAGATAATGGCCTGCCTCTCCATGCTAGTTGTTTCTCGGTACACCTGGTCACAGGGGAAACTTTCTGTTCTCTGGGAGTAAGACCTCTGATGAATATGAAATACATGTTTCCTGAAAGCCTCTGAAATGATTGTTCTTATGCAGGATCTGACCCAGGAAGTTCAGCCCACCGGAGAACTTCAATCAGTCCAACTGAGTGCAGAGCGACGCAAGGCAGAGCTGATCTCTGCCATGCTGAGGGAGAACATCACTACCCAGCACCTCCTGTATGCCAGCCTGGGATCTCCAGAGTTCATGGAGTTTGTTCTGAAGAACCCGTTCCAAGTTCCTCAGACCGTCAGCATTTGCAGTGATGACCCGGAGCTCAGGTACAGTTCTGACTGGGATGTAGGGAAGTGGTGGTATCAAAGATCCAATCACAGATCTGTCTCAGATCCATCACAGATCCATGTCAGATCCATCACAGATCCATCTTAGATCTATCTTAGATCCATCTCAGATCCATCACAGATCCATCTCAGATCTATCTCAGATCCATCTTAGATCCATCTCAGATCCATCTCATATCCATCTCTGATCCACCACAGTTCTATCTCAGATCCATCTCAGATCCATCACAGATCCATCACAGATCCATCACAGATCCATCTCAGATCTATCACAGATCCATCTCAGATCCATCTCAGATCCATCACAGATCCATCACAGATCCATCTCAGATCCATCACAGATCCATCTCAGATCTATCACAGATCCATCACAGATCTATCACAGATCCATCACAGATCCATCTCAGATCCATCACAGATCCATCTCAGATCTATCACAGATCCATCACAGATCCATCTCAGATCTATCACAGATCCATCACAGATACATCACATATCCATCACAGATCCATCTCAGATTTATCTCAGATCCATCTCTGATCCATCTCTGATCCATCACAGATCCATCTCAGATCCATCACCTTTCCACAAATGACTGAGGTGATCACGCAAACTCCACACAGAATTGGGGTTTGAACCAGCACCTTCTCACTGTGAGGTTCTGTTTATTTGTTTATATCCATACTTAAAGGTTAAGCTTGTGTAAAAGATTCCTAATAAACGGTGACACAAAGGCTGACAGACATGTTTAGTGTAAACACTGTAAAGGTGGATATTTTTAGCTGACAATTTCATGTGAGAGCTTGTGCCGATTTCTTACTGAACAGAGCAGATCTTTGGATTCACATGAGCTGGAAGGACAGCTCTTTGTTGCTTCTCATCAGCAGCACAAACACTTGTCCTTGACACAGATGCAAATAAAACCCTGAACATCCCGATAATCCTTACGCAGCAACCATTATGTCTGATGTTTCCTGGATGCGCCCTTGTTGGCGTCCCTGCCTGCTTTTTTCAGTTAGCGTTGCTGCTAATCCTCCTCTCAGAGTCTTTTGTTTTGGATTCTGCTCAGGCCTGAGCTTTGGATTAACAGATATCACACGATCAACAAAGAGCGTTCAGCACCGTGAATGCTTCATTACAGCATTAGCGCCGCCGCCGGGCCTTTTCTAACTGAGAGTGACGCGTCCCAGCATCTGTCCTCTCGCTGTCTTTGCAGCCTACTGCTTTATTTCTCCTGCGATGAGGTGAAGGGGCGTCTGTCGTTTCTGCCCCGCGTGTGGATCTTTGTGTTTCAGAAGTAAAACAAGGGCACCTTCATTTTTCATGACACTACGGTGTTTAATAATGGATTTTGTTTTAAAGATCTGGTAAACACATGAATGCAGTCTGTATGGAAAAACACCTACAAAGAAACATAAGACAAATACACTTTGTCTTTTTGTTTTTGTTTTAGAGATATTTTTCTTCAGTTTTGAAAAATGTTTATGAATAGTTGATGTTGTAAATGGATTTCAATTGATTTACATTTTCAGAAACGATTTCTGGTAAATTCCTTAGTTTAGCTCCAGGAGGCTTTTGACTTTTGTTTTTGGTTGTTGTTCATTTTCCCAACTTTTTACAGTTTCTATAAAGAAGAAGCAGATTGTTCTTCATGTATCACAGAAATGATAAATGCCTTTAAAACTGCAAAGAAGAATTTGGTTGTAATGTCCTTAGAAGCTTCCTTTTCTATTTCTATCTAATTAAGAGTTTTCCAAGTGAGAAAACTATTTTTTAAATTTTCACCACTAAAGTTCTTTGAAACCCATAATGATCAAAAGCATCTTCAAAAATACAAGGATCAGACCAGACACTTCAATAGAGAATTTAAGCTGTTGTATAAATATCCTTTCTTCTGTTTTTGTGCTGGTTCTCTGAATATACTATTTTAATTACAAACATTCACACCAAAATCTAGCACAACTTATGTCTAACAGAACCATCAGGAAAAGTACAAATCAAACAACCGGGTTCAAACATCACTTTCTTGGTTCTCTCATTTAAATCAGACATGAGCTGAAGTACCTAAATGTTTGCGTGGAAGCAGCCGTACTGTAGTACCAGAATGTTTACGTCGAAGCAGCCGTACTGTAGTACCAGAATGTTTACGTCGAAGAAGCCGTACTGAAGTACCAGAATGTTTACGTTGAAGCAGCCATGCTGAAGTACCAGAATGTTTACGTCGAAGCAGCCGTACTGAAGTACCAGAATGTTTACGTTGAAGCAGCCGTACTGTAGTACCAGAATGTTTACGTCGAAGCAGCCGTATTGAAGTACCAGAATGTTTACGTCGAAGCAGCCGTACTGTAGGACCAGAATGTTTACGTCGAAGCAGCCGTACTGTAGTACCAGAATGTTTACGTCGAAGCAGCCGTACTGTAGTACCAGAATGTTTACGTCGAAGCAGCCGTATTGAAGTACCAGAATGTTTACGTCGAAGCAGCCGTACTGAAGTACTAGAATGTTTACGTCGAAGCAGCCGTACTGTAGTACCAGAATGTTTACGTCGAAGCAGCCGTACTGTAATACCAGAATGTTTACGTCGAAGCAGCCGTACTGTAGTACCAGAATGTTTACGTCAAAGCAGCCGTACTGTAGTACCAGAATGTTTACGTCGAAGCAGCCGTACTTTAGTACCAGAAAGTTTACGTCGAAGCAGCCGTACTGTAGTACCAGAATGTTAACGTCGAAGCAGCCGTATTGGAGTACCAGAATGTTTATGTCGAAGCAGCCGTACTGTAGTACCAGAATGTTTATGTCGAAGCAGCCGTACTGTAGTACCAGAATGTTTACGTCGAAGCAGCCGTATTGAAGTACCAGAATGTTTACGTCGAAGCAGCCGTACTGTAGTACCAGAATGTTTACGTCGAAGCAGCCGTACTTTAGTACCAGAATGTTTACGTTGAAGCAGCCGTATTGAAGTACCAGAATGTTTACGTCGAAGCAGCCGTACTGTAGTACCAGAATGTTTACGTCGAAGCAGCCGTACTGTAGTACCAGAATGTTTATGTCGAAGCAGCCGTACTGTAGTACCAGAATGTTTACGTCGAAGCAGCCGTACTGTAGTACCAGAATGTTTACGTCGAAGCAGCCGTACTGTAGTACCAGAATGTTAACGTCGAAGCAGCCGTACTGAAGTACCAGAATGTTTATGTCGAAGCAGCCGTACTGTAGTACCAGAATGTTTATGTCGAAGCAGCCGTACTGTAGTACCAGAATGTTTACGTCGAAGCAGCCGTACTGTAGTACCAGAATGTTTACGTCGAAGCAGCCGTATTGAAGTACCAGAATGTTTACGTCGAAGCAGCCGTACTGTAGTACCAGAATGTTTACGTCGAAGCAGCCGTACTGTAGTACCAGAATGTTTATGTCGAAGCAGCCGTACTGTAGTACCAGAATGTTTACGTCGAAGCAGCCGTACTGTAGTACCAGAATGTTTACGTCGAAGCAGCCGTATTGAAGTACCAGAATGTTTACGTCGAAGCAGCCGTATTGAAGTACCAGAATGTTTATGTCGAAGCAGCCGTACTGTAGTACCAGAATGTTTACGTCGAAGCAGCCGTACTGTAGTACCAGAATGTTTATGTCGAAGCAGCCGTACTGTAGTACCAGAATGTTTACGTCGAAGCAGCCGTACTGTAGTACCAGAATGTTTACGTCGAAGCAGCCGTATTGAAGTACCAGAATGTTTACGTCGAAGCAGCCGTATTGAAGTACCAGAATGTTTATGTCGAAGCAGCCGTATTGAAGTACCAGAATGTTTATGTCGAAGCAGCCGTACTGTAGTACCAGAATGTTTACGTCGAAGCAGCCGTACTGTAGTACCAGAATGTTTATGTCGAAGCAGCCGTACTGTAGTACCAGAATGTTTACGTCGAAGCAGCCGTATTGAAGTACCAGAATGTTTACGTCGAAGCAGCCGTATTGAAGTACCAGAATGTTTACGTCGAAGCAGCCGTATTGAAGTACCAGAATGTTTACGTCGAAGCAGCCGTATTGAAGTACCAGAATGTTTACGTCGAAGCAGCCGTATTGAAGTACCAGAATGTTAACGTCGAAGCAGCCGTATTGAAGTACCAGAATGTTTACGTCGAAGCAGCCGTACTGTAGTACCAGAATGTTAACGTCGAAGCAGCCGTATTGAAGTACCAGAATGTTTACGTCGAAGCAGCCGTACTGTAGTACCAGAATGTTTACGTCGAAGCAGCCGTACTGTAGTACCAGAATGTTTACGTCGAAGCAGCCGTACTGTAGTACCAGAATGTTTACGTCGAAGCAGCCGTATTGAAGTACCAGAATGTTTACGTCGAAGCAGCCGTACTGTAGTACCAGAATGTTTACGTCGAAGCAGCCGTATTGAAGTACCAGAATGTTTACGTCGAAGCAGCCGTATTGAAGTACCAGAATGTTTACGTCGAAGCAGCCGTACTGTAGTACCAGAATGTTTACGTCGAAGCAGCCGTACTGTAGTACCAGAATGTTTACGTCGAAGCAGCCGTATTGAAGTACCAGAATGTTTACGTCGAAGCAGCCGTATTGAAGTACCAGAATGTTTACGTCGAAGCAGCCGTACTGTAGTACCAGAATGTTTACGTCGAAGCAGCCGTATTGAAGTACCAGAATGTTTACGTCGAAGCAGCCGTATTGAAGTACCAGAATGTTTACGTCGAAGCAGCCGTACTGTAGTACCAGAATGTTTACGTCGAAGCAGCCGTACTGTAGTACCAGAATGTTTACGTCGAAGCAGCCGTATTGAAGTACCAGAATGTTTACGTCGAAGCAGCCGTATTGTGAAGGAGGCAGACCGGATCCAACATGGAGGCCCACCATGAACGTTCTGCTACAGCAGAGTAAAAAAACAAGGACATACGAAAAACCTTTGACCAAAGTGTACTTTTAAAACTACATTTAACTAACATTTTTCTTTTTACAGTTTGCTTGAAGAAAAAATGTTCATGTGCTGTATTTTTCTATTTCCACCTGGTTTCCATGAAGGTTTTGCCCGTTCATATCTCCAGAAACCCCATCCACCATCTAACAGCAGTTGTTTTCTGCCCTCCAGAGGGCGCTGTGATGCCTTTCATTTTAGAGAGGATTTAAATATTTGACGCTTTCTCATTGTAGATTACCTGTGAAGACCTTAAAACACAGGCGCTGGTGTAAAGAGCAGATGTTTCGCTTCAAACTCACAAGAATTCACTCATAGAAAATCCAGAGAATCGTAGCATCTTTGCTTCTAACAGCATACAAGAGGTCGTACATGAAATAAAACCTTTCTTTGGTCATAACTGCACACATTTGGAAGAAGTACAGAGGATAATAGGGTCAGCAAACTAACGTCAGTGTATTCTATGACTCTGTACTGAATCCATTGTGGTCGTTTTCATTGTGGTCATGAGGACATTGTGAAAGTCTAATAAGTTGCTATTGATCACGCTACAGCAAAAACATACGCTTCAGTGGACGAAACCTTTTGGGTTGATGTTTAATCTCAGTCTGCTTCTGGGTTTATTGCTAACATTGACCCCAGACGGTGTATAACTCAACATTTAAGAAGAAAAGTAAAATGCATAATTGATGCATGATGTTTTATGGAGTTAGAATTGCCCTTAGCAATAACTACTGTACGGGCGATGAGCCAGCCTTGATGTAGTGCAGCTCAGACGTGATCAGAGCAGAATATCAGAAGGTCCTTTAGGATTTTCTACCAGAAAATCTCTAGCAGAGAAAAGCACAATTGCCTTTAACAAAAAATCACAAAGATTAGAAAAACATTTAAAAAAACGTACCATGTCTTACATGTTATGTTGGTGTATGTATGTAATGTCCATCACATGTGCGTAATCGTGTGTGTTTGCATGTTACACCTGAAGGTCCACACACACTGGCCGCGTGCGGTGCGTTCAAGAATGCGCAGCCAGCAGGTGGCATCCACACCGGACCAGTGCAGTCACGCAGCTAGCAGCAGGGAGAGGATTCTTCTTCTTTTGTGTTTTTACTGTTTACCAGCGCTCATCTGCCATCTAGAATAGATAGGCTCAGTGTAAAACGTCAGAGCGGTGCAAATCCTGCAAGTCTTTCTCCAGGCCTTATGTTTTCACAGCTCTGTTCCTTTAAATGTCCGTCTTGGTGCCATGATAACCTGACCGGCCAAAAACTGCAATTATTCGTTTCTATTTTAGGATCATGTTGGCACTTCCATGTTTTGAAGCGCACACTGCTCACACTTCACTCCCAGTCTCGAACCCCTGATTGGTCATAGTGCCGCGTTGCTGTGATTCAGCATGAAAATGTTCAACCAGGTTTGACTTTTAGGGCACAATCAAAGACCGTCCGGTTTGTACGTAGAACCTGCGGCCTAACTTAAAAAATTGCGTAGCATCATGTACGTTCCAGACGCAGAACCCTGAAACTGCGCTCTACACATAGACTGCATAGACTTTTCGTAGCAAGTGGTCGCTTGAACGTGAGCCGACACAGCCGCTGTGTTCACCTTTTTATACCCAGTTGTCCTCACAGGTGGATTTGGACGGTTCACGCAGGTGACCTGCATCAAATATCAAGGTCATAGACCGCTCAGTGAATCTGTAGAAGACAATGCTGAAAAATGCTGTGGGCGACAGGTGTAGTGAACACTTTTACAACACGTAAGGAGAAGTTAGGGGGAGGTAGGTGAGATGCAGGTTTTCATGCAGATGTTGTCGTGCAGACCTGTTAGTGCTGTTCACGTGACACATGCACGCCCCTTGTGTGCCTTGTACAGGTTTTTACCTGCTGACTGCTCATAAGCCTTGGGGCAGTTGTGACGGACTAAGGCCTTACTAACATTAGAGCGGGACCGCCATACATCAGAAGTGCGTGTAACTCACATCAACCTCACAAAGACTTTACGACACACTTACCACACACATCACCGATGACATCTATTGTAACATCAATGAACACATGATCATTAGATTTTGATTTTTTTCTGAATATGAAAAGGACCTGCCTGTAAAAAACAACCTTTGTGGAAAGGACTGACCTCTGCCTGCCTTCTGTCTACTTTGGGTGTTGAAATCAAATCCTGACAAGTCTGAAAATAATGTCTTTGTAAGCAGATGCACATTCTGATGTGGTGGTTTGATGACCTTAGAAGTGAATGTGTTGGTCTGGTTGCAGATTCCTGGTTCTGTGCTGCAGTCCAGGAGCTTGGATTGCTTTGAAGGTCAGCCTTAACATCAGTCATTGTTCCTCTGTGGCTGATTTTTC
This sequence comes from Oryzias woworae, assembly GCA_016861445.1. NCBI lineage: Eukaryota > Metazoa > Chordata > Actinopteri > Beloniformes > Adrianichthyidae > Oryzias > Oryzias woworae. The sequence continues at coordinate 1,024,397 of BOLG01001174.1, forward strand.
AGCTCATATCTAACAGGGTTTCTTGAGAACACAAACAAAGCCAAGGGTCATCTCTTTGTTCTCCAGACAAGTGTGACCCTCACCCAAAAGTTCAGGCTGTGAGTCCTCATTGAGGCTGTCGAACGGCAACTTTGATGTCTGCTGTGGTTTCACACCTGAAGGGTTCTTTCCACGTCAAATGTTTGCAGCCTTTTGTTTTTCTGGACACCTTTTATACTGTGTGCCAGACGAAGACTGACGCCTAACAGGTCTGAACCACCTCTGCTGTCTTCAAACCCTCTAGTTTACTTTTTCTCTGTCTTTTTGTTTGTACCTTTTAATCATCATGTCATGGTTTTCTCTCCTTCCTTCCTCTCATGCTGTTTCACATCTTCTTGTAGCCTTTTTCTCACAATGAAGGGCACAAGAATTTAAGGTTAAAACTGTGTTTCCGAGTATTTCTTTATTCAAATGGCATGGCAGCAGGAGCAGATCAAACCAGATGTTTGAAGAAGGTGGGGTTTATGACGTCGCTGCTGCCAGGCGGGGGCCGAGGTGTCGCTTTCTCTGCTTCAGTTTTCAATCCTGCACTTGCAGACAAACAGATCCGTGTACGTTTTCATTTTGCTCATCCGAGCTGGAACCTGGCTCTAAACTGTATGACTGCATAGCTCTGATTTTGCTGGCCATTTTTTCCCGCTATGATAATGTTAGCTTGATCTTGTGAGGTGCTTGTCACTAGCCGGGCAGAGTGTAAACAAAGGCAAGGCTAAGGTTAGCTAGATTAACTTCTGCGCCAATAGCAACACAACCCAAAAGCGAATTTCTAATGAGCTTCTGCTGCTCCTCCTGCTGACACAGGTTTTTTGATTTTAGCTAAACACAGCACAGTTATAATTAAATGACGAATACTTGTACAACATTTTTCATCTCTACTTTGTTTACATCATGCGACTACTGGCTACGGTGGCCTTTTTGGTCCAGTTCTTCTGCTCCCAGAGCGCTTTGTATTCAGACTGAGGAATCTCAGAGCGAACTGAACCTCAGTCTGATTGGAACGAACCCATGGGTCCCAGAGCAGTTCCTGGTACCGGACCTGGGTCCACTTGTGTGTTTTCAGACTGAAAATGTGTTCTGGGATAGTGAACTTGGGGGAAACGAACTCTGGTTCCCTTTAAAAGAACCAAATGTGTCCGGTCTGAAATACAGCCTAAAAGACCACTGGGAGCACTTGGACTTCAGATTTCTACTGTTTCTGAGGAGCCTTGCAGGTAAAGAGGGTGAAAGGTTTTTCCAAACTTGCATCACTAACCAATCATCATTTCATCTTTCTTACTTTCTTCAGGTTGAAAACTAGGAAACATTTTTTTATTTTGACCTTTATTTTACCTGGAGGATCATTGAGGACAAGTTCTCTTTTACAGTGATGTCCTGGCAAGAAGTAAAACCAGGAAAAGAAAAATGTAAAACTTGAGCCTCCTTTGGAAGCAGGAGCTACTGTTTTTACTCTGGTTGATGCTTCTGGAACACATCTTTTTCTATCCTGTGTGAGGAGTGAATGTGTTTTTATATATGATGAAAATGTATTCCCACTTATCCTTCATTTTACATGTTAACATTTCAAATACAGGAGGATCCAGAGAAGAAACGACAAGAAAAGATTCTTCTCAAACAGACTTCACTTAAACATTTGTGACCTACTTGAGTTGTTTATTAAAAGACTTCAGTTTTTCATTTTGCATAATAGAAAACCTTTGAAGGCTCTGACTTATGCTTAATTGGGGCAAACACATTTAACACAGACAGTGAGCTTCAGTTTTGCAGCACTTCTTCATCAGAATATCAAAAGAAAACTGAGCTCATGTCAATTGAACATCAAAAACATCCAGATCCTGATTCTTGTTCCTAATGCTGGAAGTACGTGGTTATTCTGATGGTCAAAGATAGTCTTAAACTGGACAGATCTGATTGGAACACGAACATTTGGTTTAATCTAAAGAATCTTCTCATCTAGTGTCATCACAAACGCAGAGGAGTGGCGTTACTTCAAAGAAACAACCCAAACGTCTACGCCTCTGCTGGAAAACATGTTCCTCTGCGAGGGAGGTGCTGAAAGTCCCAGGGTGTACCTGCGGCCCAAAGAGAGCGTCCACGTGCCTCTGAAATACCAGAGTTTCCTCTGCCAGACAGCTGCGGTGCTTCAGGTGAGCAGAGGCTCCAACAGGACCAATCCAATTGTATTTGTCCAACTTCTCTAAATCCTGGATCTGTTGCAAAGCAAAGCTTGATTTTTCTGTCCCCGTTCAAGGAAAATCTGAAGAACTCGTTCACAACAATTTACCAAGCGTGTTTATTAGCAAAGAAGAAACAGGAAATGTAGGAGACTGTGTCACAATAAAAGGACTTCCTGTGAAGGCCGCTGAGCCTCCATGATGTTTCCCTCCAACAAACCTCTTCAAGTTCAGCTCTGTATTTCTGTTTATTAGAAAAGAGTCTAAATGACTTCCAGCATGAATGCGCTTCATGCAGGAAGTGCCGATTCCACCGTGGCTGATAACTGTTGTGCTTCTTATCAAACCCTCACAGGGACCTGGCTTCCTGCCTACAAGCCAAACTTCTCAGATGGCCAAGAAGAATCCATCCAAGATTCCTGCTGCCAAAACTATCCAGGTACAAAGTCCTGTTTTGCTGCATTTTCTGCTACATCTACCAGACTTACCTCCATCTGCAGCCTTCAGAATGACTGTGCTCCTGTGCGTGCTGCACTCATTATGTCTACATACATTGTGGTTAGGTTTTAATGTACAGCATCCAGTCCAGATTTACAAAATCACACACAGGACAAACGCACAAGGACACAGCCCAGCCCAAGAATACCTGAGGCGCTCTTCCACACTCAGACCCACAGGTTCCTTTGCCCACTAGTGGAGGTGGCCTAACTACCTACCAGACCTGTAACTCCCCCGTTAGAACGCCCGCCTCTGTGAAAATAAATCTTCTGAAAGTTTGAAGAGCCCATTTAGATGTTCACATCTCTGAAGATGTTCACTCTAGAGAACTGTGATAGGAATGCTCATTTAGGAGAACATGACTGTTCTCAAATCTGCTCTTAATCCACTGATCCAAACTCCAGCGAACCTTCACCGTCTGCTGGAACTCCTGCAGTCCGTGTGCAGCATCCTCTCAGCAGGCAGTGATCAAGTGTTTGTCATTCTGCCAAGCATGTGTGGAGCGCGTGTGTGTCAGCGCTGCTGCTGCTGCTGGCAAAAATCCTGTCCAGAGGTCACAGAGGTCAGGTCTGGATCAAATCTGTATCCCACTAAAACTGACAAGTCCCAACAGCAAAGCTGTCAGGAAGCCTGCTGTGGTTCTGCTGTCACTCAAAGAACGTCAGCAGAGCCAGAAACGGAGCCGTCCTGCAGGTCAGCAGCGACCCGCCAATGTCACGCCTGTGTGTGTGTTTGTGTATTTTTGTACATGTCTAGGATCCTCCTGGCTCCTTCAGACTGTGATGATGTCAGCAGGCTCCGCCTACTTTCCAGTCTTGGTTTGCTCCTTTCTGGGTGACTTGTCTAAAGCAGGAACATTAAGATTCCTCATGGCACAGAGGGAACTTTGAATCCACGTGACATCAGTGCTGGTTGATCAGAGCTGTCGTCTGCACAAAGGCTCCGCCTTCCCTCCATCTTCATTCCATCTCGGGTGTCTTACTTGGCGTGTTTTCACTCATCTCCTCTAACCATCCCTCCCTCCTGTATCTGGAAACCATCTGCAGAAGTTCTCCCAGGTGTGTGCTGTTCGCTGACCCCAGTTTTGGTCCGCAGGTCACGTTCCAAGCAGAGGACGGCAGACCCATGGCCATCCTTCGAGTGCAGGTGGAGCCGACCCCCCACCTGGTGGACCAGACCTTTCGGCTTTACCACCCCGAGCTTTGTTTCCTGAAGAAAGCCATCCGTCTGCCGCTCCACATCACGGGTCTGTCTGATCCCCTTTTGTTCCGTGATAATTGAAAAGTAGTTCCGTTCACATAGCCAAATGTTCTATTTCACTGTGCAGGCTTCTTGAAATCAATCTTCTGGACAGAAGCAAGAGGTCAGAGGGGAACTTTCTCACTGAACTGATGCTTTATTGAACCTATGATGAACAGCATATACATCTCCTTCCTTTGCTGCTGCAGTTGTGGTCGGTGCCGGCTCAGTTGTTACCGTGACAACGTGCTGCACCACAAACCAAATAATCTGCTTTTTGTGAAAAGGCGATTTAAACAGAAAAAATAACAAGTATAAAGCACAACAAATGGATTTTTTTTGTAAGGGACCAGAGTATAAGCGGGATCATGGCTGACGAGGTGTGCATGATCAGAAAATAAGGCGCTACATGGAAGCAAAGTGTCTTCATAAATAAATAGGTTTTTGAACATCTGCTGTTTGTCATAAATCGTCTCCAATATTGTGTCATATGTGTTAGAGCAGCCGGGGAACCGGACGGCAGGACGGATGTTTGTGTCCGCTGCAGTGACCCGGACATCATCTGCCAGATCACAACGCTGGTGAGACCCCCTCTCCATTTACTATCAGTCTTATCCCCTCATGTTTGTGGAAGCCTTGTATGATGACCCCCGTCATGACTTTCAGCCTTTTTAGTGCTGTTGCATCAGTCTGCGTGCTCCCTGCAGCTTCCTGCTCCTCTCTGCTCACACTGGAACATTTCCCTCCCGTTTCCTGCTCAGGTGCCGGGGGGGCCTCCGCACGTGTACCTGAAAGTTCCTGGGAGTCCCAGTCCGCACATAAAACTCTTCTTTGTGATGGTTTTCATGTAAGTAAACGCTCCAGTTAAAACCTTTCTGCAGGTTTGAACTGCAGAGTCTACAGGATCCAACCGCTGTGCTGATTGAGGCCGTGCACACACACGTGCACAGCAGGCAGACATGCATTTCTGAACACTATATGCACTAGGGGTGGACGAGAAAATCGATACAGTGAAATACTGCGATGCTTCATTTGTACGATACTTGTACTGATTTCAAATGCTGTCAAGAAGACATTTAAGCAGTTATTTAGAACCAGTCATGTGGTTCAGCGTCTAACCTCTGTTTCCACTTAAACTCCTGACCGCAGCTCTGCACCAAAACAACAGGATCTCACCAGAACAAGCTCGTGAGCGGTTTCATGGTTGTTACAAGGCTCATTGAGACGTGGACAACATAGTTTCAACTTGGGAAAGGGGGCTGAAGCTCTGTGCCCAGTTGCTGCTGGTTCCTTATAAAAACAGACTTCAGTGCTTTGTGGGGGGGCTCTGAATCGCTATGGAAGCGCAGCGTGCTCTTCACTTCGCCCCGGTCGAAACGCTAAAGGTGAAGCAGGCCAAGGTCCTGCTGAGCTTCACAGAAAAGATTCAGCGACCTGGTGGATCACAGCGACATGGACAACGCTCTTAAGAAAGACCGTGGTCGTGGCGGTCAGCGGTGGAATCTGTGGTTACTTCAGCGTGTGAAAAACCTCTTTTTGTGGTTTATTTTTTCTTATACTGTAAAATATGAAAATCAGACAACATTGAGTGTTTATTTTAAAAAAAGCACAGTGAATTTGCTGGGGTAAAATCAACAGTAATCAGTGCTTATGCTCTGATCCTTAAATAAAATACTCCTTAAAAAAGAATGAAATGCTGTCTCTGAACATATCAGGTCTACAGTTTATCATATCAGGACTGTGTGATACGTGTTGTATCACCAGGCCCTTGTCCAGTACACACCCCTACTGTTTACTAATGACAGCTGTTTGAGATGTTCACCAACAGTTATGAGGCTCTCAAAAGACCCCCCCCCACCCCAGACAGGCCAGGCCTCTGGTTTCTGCCTTCTAATAGTAGCCCCAGCGTTTATTCTAAAAAAGTGGCAGCCAGCCCGATGTCTATTCGAGACAGGCGTTTATGCCATCACAGACAGAAAGGATCCTTTTCCTGGAGACGCTCCCAGCTTTCCGTCTTTGCTCAATAATCCACATTCAAACCGGTTCTTCTGATTGGTCGCTCGTTTCCTTTGCATCTCCTCCAGGAAATCCTTCTTTTCCGTCTTCTCCGTATCACCATCTGCTTGCGCCTTTCTCCAATGCTAGAGGATCCATCTTAAAATGCGGTGCAAATTCCTCACCGGAATGTTCTTTGGCGTGTGCCACTGCACCAAGTTTAAACACTAAATGGAATGAGCGTTTCTTGACCATCACAACACAACCACCACAGACACCCGGCGTGTGCATGGCTGTGCACGGGAGTGGGGGGGTGGTTCCTGAAAGGAGCCCAGAGACTATAAGAGACCGGCGTTTAAAGAAACCAACACCTGTCAGGCCCGGTGGAGCTTGGAGACCGACCGCTATTATTCAGACCTGTCAAAGACACACACACACACACACACACACACACACACACACACACCCCCATGGCTCTTGATGGCGGTCTTGTTGTAGGGACACGTGGATGGCAGCGCCCTCCCAGATGTGGCAGATTTACGTACATTTCCTGGAGCAGGTGGATGTGAGCTGTGTGACCGGCCAACAACAATGCCAGACGGTGATTCTGCGGGGCGGGCAGGTGGTCCACACCGTCAGGTGTTTCCCCTCACACCCCAGCGAGGTTCAGGTAAATGCTGAAACTGAATCTTAAGATTTCTCCACAGTGGCTGCCTCATGATGTCATGATATCATGAGCTGTTATTGGAGTGGCTGTGGTGGAGAGGGAGAACAGGTGGCCCTTCAGTGCAGGTTTGGTTCCGGTTCTGTCTCCCATCTCCAAGAGTCCCTGAGTAAGACACCAAAACCCACAATGAGCTGGTTACCACCTTGCACTATAGTCGCCATCAGTGTGAGTTGTGTGTGTTTGTAAAAGTGTGTGTTGTGTGTTCTCTTTTTTTTTAGCAAACATGTCCAGAAAATTTGGTTTTCAGTGATTTAAACTCATGTTTAAAATGTAGGAATGTAAAGTCAGTCTAACGGATAGCTTTACCTGTGACAGCTCATTGACGGGTTGAAGTCATCTTCATGTGTCTGTCTCTTTTCTGCCCCGTCTCTCTGTCCTGCTCTTCTCCATCCATCCGTGTTGGTATTTCCATTCTTCGCTTTCTTGACCCGCCTCGCTTTGTCTCCAGGTGGACCCGTCTGGCGTGTTCGTTCTGCCTCCTGGCGCCGTGCAGGAGCTGCGACTGAAGCTGCAGCCGTGGCAGGCTGGCCACCGCTTCATATATGTGAACGCAGTGGAGGCAGAGGAACATCGACTGCTCGCCGCCTGGCTGCTCTGTCTCAGGATCCACCGTCCCGTCCCCTCTAAGGTAAACAGGAGGGGGCTGCCGGCCCCAGGTCACAGATCCACATTTGAACCTTCTCACTCTTCCCATTGCTTCACATCACCTATCACCGATCACAAAATGATCATGTTTTCATTTTCTACCACTGAAGCTTTTGTACTTGATAAATGAGTCAATAAAAAACCTGTGTGGTCATGTGACTAACCTTTGTTTAGTTTGGATAAAAGTCTGTTCTTAACACAGAGATGGACATAAAAAACGTTTTTAATGAGACCCCTTAACTGTCTTTTGTTGCATTATCCCGTCTAAAGCATTAGTAAAACATTTACAAATGCCAATGAAAGTCTTATAAATGTCCAATAAAGGCTGAAGAAACACATTACGAATTCTTGTTAATGTTAGAAGTGGATTGTTAAGTATTCTCATAAAACATCGGTAACACTGAGCGGCTGAGTTGGAATATTTAAAGCTGCATTCACACTGGACGCAATCGAGGCGTTAAACTTGCATCTCTTTTGACGGGCGTCAAATGTACCGCTCAAAAAAATCCCAAGCACACGGAGTTAGGAAATGGCCCCCGCTATGCGGAGTTCCTCGCTAGCTCTGCCCCCTGTAGGACGGGGCTCGTTGGATCTGCCGGACCCTGGGCAGTGGAGCTGTCCACCAGGCGGCTGGCTAGCATAGCGGGCTTAATGGCGGCAGTTCCATGGGCTCAGTTTGACTCCCAGGAGACGCGATGAGCTTCATCCAGTGTGGATCCTTGACCGTTCACGCAGCTGCCACATAGGGGCCCAAGTCTGGGGCCCCCTGGGCCGGCCCCCAGCCCGGATAAAATAAAGAGTTGTATCAGGAAGGGCACCCATTGCAAACCAAATGTGTGGATCAGGAAAAGCTGATTCGCTGTGGCGATCCCCGTTAACCAGTTATTCCAAAAGGTGAACAACAACACCTATGTTTCAAGTCTTTATTTAATGAGAAACTGATGCTTGGACCTGATGAAGAATTGGTTTCTGTTGACAGCTGGACTAAATTCAGTCAATCTGAGTTTTGTCAGCTGGAGTGTTCATGAACAAACATGAAATGTCAGGTCAGTAAACACCGCCTTAAAAGAGTAAAAAAGTGGGGGTGGGGGGTGGTTTGTAAACAAACCATGTCTCACTGGGTCCCCTACATGTGCAGCAAACACGAAGCACCAATCACATCCTGCTGATTTGTTTTTAACTGTGCGTGTGCGTCTGTGCAGGCATTTGAACTGAGCATTCCGGTTAGCGGTCTGCGGGGCAGCTCCAGGAGATTCAGCTACACAAACCCGTACTGCAGCCGCCGCACGTTCCTGCTGCACAGCGACCATCCACACCTGCTGCAGTTCAGAGAAGATCGCTTTGAGGTAGGGGGAAACGAGTCAATCCGCGTCATCATCTGTGGTTGTTGATCTGATTCATAATGGATTTTGGTTCATTCTGAAGGATCTGATTGGATCTGATTCTCTGATCTAACATGGATCAGAACATCTTTCTCCAGAACTGAGACTCAGAGATAAATTCCTGCTACTGAACAGTGAAGTTTTCCAGATTCTTGTGTTTCTTCAAGATAATCAAGTGTAAATAAATATGTGAACAAACAAACAAACAAACAAACAAGTAAACAAGAATGAATGTCAAATCCATTCCCATTTGAGTTTGATAAAGTTCATTCCACTGTTGTTTTTCCACATCAGAATAATCCAAAGGAACATTATTAGAACATTCTAGAACACTGTATGGTCACATGACTTTGTAAAAGTGTTTCCACACACTGGACTGGAATGATGGTTGATCAGTTTTACTGCATCACATGTTGTTCTGGGATGGACCTTATAGTAAAATAAACTGAACATGTCTCAGTCCAGCTGGGATTGTCCAGCACGGATTTAATCATGATTTCATTTTGAAAGGATTTTATAACAGTATAGGTCGATTCGATGAACAACTTGTCTCAGATCGATCTGGTTGTATTGTGGGAATAGAAATTGATTCATGGATAAGAAATTAATCGTTACACTCCTTCCTTCCAGGTCAACCAGCTTCTCTGAGTCACATCAGCACTTTGAGCAACATCTTTCCACTCAGATGTCATAATTCAGGCTTGTGGCGTTAAGGTGTAAATACTTTCACTGACCGCACTCTGTGGTCAGACACACGCCTGAAGTCAATCCAGTCTGGACTGAATTCCTAAAACAGTGTGCCCCCCCCATGATTGTCAAATCCTTGTGGGGGTGGTGGGGGTGGTGGGGGTGGGGGGTATGTGTCATCCACATCCTTCAACTTCTGTGTGAAAGACTTTCTCATCTGATTAACATCTGCTCTTGTGAACTCGCATCAGAGCTGTTACTGCTACTGTTGTCATGATCACATCATCGCTGACTCATTCTAACATGAGACAGCAGTTTTTTTTAACATAGTTAGCATTATAAAGCCACCAACAGGAGAAATAAAATCAAAGCACAGATCAATACTGCAGGGCTTTTCAGAAGAGAGTCCACCATAAATGACCAGAATTGATCCATAACTTTCTTTTGCCTATTAAAGCTAAAATGGAAGAGGACACTTAAAGGCTGGAAGAAACACTGTGAGCATAAACAAAGAACGTAAAAGACATAAATATCCTCCAGGCTATGACTGGACGGCTCTGCAGCATTCTGCTCCATCCTCCCTTCATTAGATACCAGAATAATTAGAACCATGGGTCCAGTGGAGAAAACAAAGGCAGCAAAATGTCATGAAGCTGAAACAACGAAGAAGGAAGTTAATTTATTTCCCTGAAATCATTTTATTTTTCCAGAAATCACTTCTAGAGTCCAACTCCCAAACTAAAACGACAAAACTCAGCAGTCTAAGACTACTGAGGACATAAAGAGAGTTTGCTCTTTGGTGACTGAATTTTTCTTTTTTTGTAACTACATATGTTTTTATATTCACTTATTTTTAAAGTCCTGCAATCTACCATTAAGTGCATGAGCACCGCCTCTCTAAATGATCTCATAAACCCAGACACATAAAGACTTGATCACCAGTGTTTTGGGAGAGCACAATAAACCTGATCTATAAACAGCCTCCGTGTCTTCCATGCATTGTGAATATGATTAAAGCAGACATCGCTCCATGTAGCAATCAGGCTAAAAACATTAGCTGCTAAATCCATGTAGCAATCAGGCTAAAAACATGAACTGCTAAATCCATGTAGCAATCAGGCTAAAAACATTAGCTGCTAACTCCATGTAGCAATCAGGCTAAAAACATTAGCTGCTAACTCCATGTAGCAATCAGGCTAAAAACATGAACTGCTAAATCCATGTAGCAATCAGGCTAAAAACATGAACTGCTAAATCCATGTAGCAATCAGGCTAAAAACATTAGCTGCTAAATCCATGTAGCAATCAGGCTAAAAACATGAACTGCTAAATCCATGTAGCAATCAGGCTAAAAACATTAGCTGCTAACTCCATGTAGCAATCAGGCTAAAAACATGAACTGCTAAATCCATGTAGCAATCAGGCTAAAAACATTAGCTGCTAACTCCATGTAGCAATCAGGCTAAAAACATGAACTGCTAAATCCATGTAGCAATCAGGCTAAAAACATGAACTGCTAAATCCATGTAGCAATCAGGCTAAAAACATTAGCTGCTAAATCCATGTAGCAATCAGGCTAAAAACATGAACTGCTAAATCCATGTAGCAATCAGGCTAAAAACATTAGCTGCTAACTCCATGTAGCAATCAGGCTAAAAACATGAACTGCTAAATCCATGTAGCAATCAGGCTAAAAACATTAGCTGCTAACTCCATGTAGCAATCAGGCTAAAAACATTAGCTGCTAACTCCATGTAGCAATCAGGCTAAAAACATGAACTGCTAAATCCATGTAGCAATCAGGCTAAAAACATTAGCTGCTAACTCCATGTAGCAATCAGGCTAAAAACATGAACTGCTAAATCCATGTAGCAATCAGGCTAAAAACATGAACTGCTAAATCCATGTAGCAATCAGGCTAAAAACATTAGCTGCTAAATCCATGTAGCAATCAGGCTAAAAACATGAACTGCTAAATCCATGTAGCAATCAGGCTAAAAACATTAGCTGCTAACTCCATGTAGCAATCAGGCTAAAAACATGAACTGCTAAATCCATGTAGCAATCAGGCTAAAAACATTAGCTGCTAAATCCATGTAGCAATCAGGCTAAAAACATTAGCTGCTAACTCCATGTAGCAATCAGGCTAAAAACATGAACTGCTAAATCCATGTAGCAATCAGGCTAAAAACATGAACTGCTAAATCCATGTAGCAATCAGGCTAAAAACATTAGCTGCTAACTCCATGTAGCAATCAGGCTAAAAACATGAACTGCTAAATCCATGTAGCAATCAGGCTAAAAACATGAACTGCTAACTCCATGTAGCAATCAGGCTAAAAACATTAGCTGCTAACTCCATGTAGCAATCAGGCTAAAAACATTAGCTGCTAACTCCATGTAGCAATCAGGCTAAAAATATTAGCTGCTAACTCCATGTAGCAATCAGGCTAAAAACATTAGCTGCTAACTCCATGTAGCAATCAGGCTAAAAACATTAGCTGCTAACTCCATGTAGCAATCAGGCTAAAAACATGAACTGCTAAATCCATGTAGCAATCAGGCTAAAAACATTAGCTACTACCTCCATGTAGCAATCAGGCTAAAAACATTAGCTGCTAACTCCATGTAGCAATCAGGCTAAAAACATTAGCTGCTAGCTCCATGTAGCAATCAGGCTAAAAACATTAGCTGCTAAATCCATGTAGCAATCAGGCTAAAAACATTAGCTGCTAGCTCCATGTAGCAATCAGGCTAAAAACATTAGCTGCTAAATCCATGTAGCAATCAGGCTAAAAACATTAGCTGCTAACTCCATGTAGCAATCAGACTAAAAACATTAGCTGCTAGCTTTATGTAGCAATCAGGCTAAAAACATTAGCTCCTCCCACACGCAACTGGTGAGGCAACAGTAATGAAGATACATTTTGAGCACCTCCCTGCTTTGTGATTCTACACCCCCCTCAACTTCTAATGTCATCCTCTAACCCCCCTTTTTTACCTTCTTCTTTTCTGTCCTCTTTTTTATGTACGCTTATCTCTGGTCTTTAACGTCTCTCTGTCTTCATGTCTTTCATATTCGGTCCATCAATAAAAGTATACAAACAAAATCATTAAGTGATCTCTTTAAACTTTTGCTTTTTGTTGATCATGTAAAGATCGACGGCAGAGAGAGTTACGCCATCGGACTGCGTTTCGCTCCCACGCAGACTCCGGGTTCTGCTGAGATCCTGGTCTACGTGAACAACCTGGAGGAGAAAACTGAGGAGACATTCTGCCTGAGAGTCAACTATTCCTGAGAGGCAACGTATATGAAGTTACAGTTCCACCAAAAAGTCATCCTTTTCCTTGTCGGAATTATTAGTTTTGTTTAGATGGGAAAGTTTTACCAAAGTAAAAGACGAAGGAAAATGAGAAACTCCTGACTTGTTGTTTCAGCAGACAATGTGCTTTTTCTTGTGGTTTCTGATCTGGTTTCTGTGCTGCAGATGCCGGCAGCTCATGTCCGAAGCCGGTCCATGTGGCCTGAGGGCCTGAGGCAACATCTCAGGAACTTCAATTACCAAAAAAGCCACTTGAACCGCATCAGATGATGGTGTTTTGATCTAAGACAAGTCAAGAGGCTGTGGCCACGCCTCCCCAGTTTCCAAACAGCGTGCGCTCCTCACCAGCATCCGTACAAACAGCGCCATAATGAGGTTGGAGTCCTCCGTGAGGCACACATCTCTCCACGTTGGCCTCATTAACACCAGCACCCTTTCAAATCTGCCACCTCCCCCTCCTGCTGCACTGTGTCTTCCTCTCTAAAGCTCAGAGAGACAGACAGAGCGGCCGTGCATATTGTGTTATATAACCCAGTTACACAATCCCTACACCCCCGCACCCCCATCACGCCTCCTTCCTCTCATTAGGATGCAGGCTGCAGATCAGCCTCAGCACAGCACTGAAGTCACAACATTGTATCTTCTGTGAGCTGAAGCAGCATCTTCTGAGCCTTATGAAGGTCCGTCACACATCTGGACTCAATCCTTGGGACACTGATGAACCGAAGCTCCGCCTACTTTGAACATTTGATAGAAGCGATGAGTTTGTAGCAGTTCAGTTGCTGTTAGTTCTTTTGATATGATTACTACTGATTTATTCACACAAAGACACATGTTGTTTCTATTTATACTGATGTAGATTCGCTGTGTTTGTAGATTTGTTCAAACTAGTTTCACAATAAACAGATGACCATTCATTCCAGTTGTTTTGTTGTTGAAATCTGTAGGAGTTTTGTTGTGTGATGTGTTGCCCCGCGATGTTTGTGACACCCGTGTGAACGTCTAAAACTAAATACACCCCCATTGTAACCTTCAGCGCCTGAGAAACAGCAGAAGACGAGCAAACACAGGCCGAGGAGACGAGTAGATTGTCGTGGAGGACTGTTTCTTTATCTGGCGGTTGCAGATCGGTTGATGGGACCAGCGTTGCGTCCTCACAGAAGACCTGCCCAGTCGCTGGGCGGAGCAGCGTCCTGAAGCACTTGAACAAGAATGAAACGCAGCAGCTGAAGGATGTTCTGCGGGATTGTGGGAAATCTAAAAGCTGCATTCAGTCAGAGGCTGAATGATGTTCAGAGAAGTGGGACGCTGATGTTTCTGCTTTCTGTGGGTTCATGTTCTGCTGGTCACAATCATACCGAAGCTCCTGGTTTTTTTGATTGACATCCCAAAGTAGCTAGAAACTGTAACTGTGACAACCAGCTCAGAGTCTGTAGGAATTTGGAGTTGGAGGGATGGGATTGGTCCTCTCTGGGTGGAGACGGTGAGCAGCTGTCATGTTCCTGCTACTACAACATAGAAGATATGTTCCTTTGACGTCCATCCCAGTTTCAGGAAAATACCTGAATTCCTGCTTTTCTGTCTTGGAAAACGTTCACATTGTGATCTTATTATCTGGATCTTCACGGTTCTGCGCTCAGCTGGGTGCAGAGCTTCTGCTGACACTTCATTAGTGGTGCCAGTCCACTTGGTGTCGGTTCCTCCTGAAGGAGCACAGACAGCAGCTCACCTTGTTAGTGCTGTTAGCTGCAGCCTGCGCGTCGGCCTGCGCCTCGGCCTGAGCGTCTGCCTGCGCGTCTGCCTGAGCGTCGGCCTGCGCGTCGGCCTGCGCCTCGGCCTGAGCGTCTGCCTGCGCGTCTGCCTGCGCGTCGGCCTGCGCCTCGGCCTGAGCGTCTGCCTGCGCGTCTGCCTGCGCGTCGGCCTGCGCCTCGGCCTGAGCGTCTGCCTGCGCGTCGGCCTGCGCCTCGGCCTGAGCGTCTGCCTGCGCGTCTGCCTGAGCGTCGGCCTGAGCGTCTGCCTGCGCGTCTGCCTGCGCGTCTGCCTGCGCGTCGGCCTGAGCGTCTGCCTGCGCGTCTGCCTGCGCGTCTGCCTGCGCCTCGGCCTGAGCGTCTGCCTGCGCGTCTGCCTGCGCGTCGGCCTGAGCGTCGGCCTGAGCGTCTGCCTGCGCGTCGGCCTGCGCGTCGGCCTGCGTGTCCGCCTGCATGTCTTACGCTCAAACGGTGCTCAGAGACGCGCCATGAGTCTGGGGCTGCTCACTGCCTCATATGTGGGCGTACGTCTGTGAAAGCGTTCAGCCAGGCCTGTAACTGAAGGAATATGTATCCTAGCAACCCCCCGCCTCCTGTAGCTGAGATCAGCTCTATGGTAGAGAGGAGAGTCTGACACTAAAACCTCACATTGCTGAAAAGATGCATTTTTATCACTGAAAAATGAAAAGCAAACTTCTTCACATCATTAACTGTCTCAGGAGGATGCCATCCCATCAGCCACTTCTGCAGTCGGGGGATGGAAGGCGTTTGCATTGCTTCTACTGACCAGTAGGAGGCGTCTCAGCAGCTCAGTAGAGCTTTGGAAGAAGCTGTTTTGCAGATCAGTGCTTTTTCAAAGATCCGATTTTCCAAAAATAAACTTCATCTGCTTTAAAAAAATCTGCATTTTATTATCCTGGTTATTAAGAAATGAACTACAAACCCTCTTTTTATCAAAATCGTTAGACTTCATGGCAGCTCTCGCCACAGTTCCATCCTTCTTTGGTCCTGCGTCACACCTGAAAACTTCCTCCAGCCGCTCCTGCGTCACCCCCCCCCTCCACCTCTGGAGTGCTGACCCTAAGAACCTCAAGTCCTCCACCTTTTTTCTCTGCGTTAAATTTATAACCTACATGCAGGAAGCATTCACATAAATTACACAAATATTTTCGGATTTATTGAGATTTCGATGATTTTTTACTAAATGGAAATGTTTTCACAGTGAGAAGCATCAACATAAATAAAGAAGTATTTAATAACCTAATACACAGAAAAAATACAAAAGAAATGCATTCGCTTTTACAAATCTGCAAATTCCTTAAACTACGGTGGCCCTGAAGTGCAAATCACTTGAAACGAAACAATTTAAATATAACAACGACAACTAGACAAGCAAAACAAAAATTATAAAAAACACAATTTCAGAAACCAGAAATAAATAAACGAAAAAATTTTCAGAAAAGAAAATTAAATGAAATATTTCAAAAATCACAACAATGAAAAAAGTTAAACAAACATTAAAAATAAAATTACATTTTAGAAATCAAAACAAAATTCCAGAAACCAATATATATACATATATATATATATATATAAATATATATATATTATATATATATGTGTATATATATCTATCTATTGTGTATATATATATGTCTATCTCATATGTATATCTATATAATGTGTATAGTATCTCTATATCTTACTAATGTGTCTCTCTCTGTGTCTCTCTCTCTCTCTGTTGTCTCTGTCTCTCTCTCATGTGTCTCTGTCTCTGTCTCTCTCTCTCATGTATGTGTCTCTCTCTCTCTATCTCTCTCTTGCAAAACAAATTAAATGAAGCATTTCAAAGATCACAACAACAATTTTGAAAAGTAAAACAAATAATGAGAAAACAAGATTACATTTGGGAACAAAATGACATTTAGGAAAATGAAAACCAAAAGCAAACTGGAAAGGGTACTTGGGTACTTCAGGAGATCCCCGATTGGATGATGGCGTTTGCGTTTGGTTTTGTCTGACTGTCAATCATTTTGTCTGTTAGGGTTGTTGCAGGAAACAGAACAGCAACAGGCTGCTAGAAACCTTTGATTAAGATCGTTTACTTACTCAAAGGTTGAACGGTGTTTTCCACAGAAGATTCCTCTTTAAGTTTACGGCCACAGCCGCTCAATTCTTTACCGCTGTTTACAGCAAAACCTTCTGCTTTTCCCTCTTAGACAAAATGATTGACAGTTAAATTGTTTGGTGTGAATGTGATTTGCACTTCAGGACCACCGCAATAAACAGTCAGAGAAAACAGTAGCTGGTTTGCTCCATCCATACCTGTTTGTAAAGACAGTGTTGTTTCCATCTGTAACCAGCAGGTGGCAGCAATGAGAATATTGGACATCATTCATTTGATTCAAGTGCTTTGAAGTTTCATGAGGCTTCATTCTATCCATCATTCTTTCTCCACACCGACGCTGCAGCTTGTAGTTCCATCTGACGTTCAGACTGTCAGAGACGTTCTGTCACATTTAACTAAACTCAAGGATTTGTGGAAATAAAGTTAACCCCCCCCCCCCCCCCCCCACACACACACACCTCTTCATAAAAACAGACAAACACACAACTATTCAAGCTAAGAGCAAGAAGGAATGTTAGAGTAGGAAGGGCAGAAGGTTTTAGGAGCTGCTTTTTTCATTTAAAGGCACCAGAATAATGTGGAGAACTCTGCCTTCAGACTGAAAGAAGAAATGCTGCATTTGAAGGAGGAATTATTCAATCTGATGCACATCCAAACTGCTCAAATTCTTCAGGGATTTAAATTACTTAAGAGTTAGTGGGTTATGAATTCTAAATGAAAAAAATCATGTCCAATTTCCTGGATTTAATCAAGTCTCTTTAAAAATCAGCCACTGGATTCCTGGTTTCATATCCCGACGGCTGATGAGGAGAGACGGGAAACTGAGCTGTGATTGGCCGTCAGCCCAGCAGCGCCAAAATGACCAGCCTCAGACCTTTGGAAACAGAGGTGGAGGGAGACCCGTCGGGCCTCCTGTCCAGCATCTGATCTGATGAAGGAATCTGCTGATCAGAGAGAGAGGGGGGTCAGCGTCCAGCTCCGCTGACCCCCCAGCTTCGGGGGCAGAATATTTGTGAAGCAGAAAAAGGGCCTCCACCTCTGAGCCCCCCGTCAGTCAGGGGGCAGCCTTTAGAGAGCGTGGAGATCTGCAGATGATGCAGATCATGGAGGTCGGGGAGGTCTCCCCCTCCCCACTCTGCTGGGGGAGGGGCAGACCTCCTCGCGGGTCAGAACCCCTCAGGTGTTCCTGACTTTGTGGAGATGGAAACTTCCCATCCCCGCCTTCACAGACAGGTCACAGGGTCATGGACAGGTTGGGGGGGGGGGGGTCATACAAAATGTCTTCATCTTTAGGAGGGTGAAGTTTAGACTGAAGTTCTGACCACCAGGTCACTCCTGACAGGCTCCGCCTTTTCCAGGAAGAGGCCGGCTGTGACTGATCAAACTGCTCTGTGGTTCTGATGGGGTCAGCATCTGAACACGGTCCTCTGTGGTTCTGATCTTCGTCCTGCTCTGCTGTCAGTCACCTGCAGGATCAGCTGCTGTCTCACCTTTCCAGGTGAAGCTCATCGTTCCTCAGAAGTGGCTTCTGCCATCAAATCATGAAGTCTTTGCTGAGATCCTTCCCGGCCGTCAGAAGATTGATTTGCGAGCTGCAGCTCTGCCCGAGTTCCCTTGATCCAGGATTTTTCGGCCTCATGCAGCTCTTCTGTCAATTCAACAGGCAATTTAGTGCTTGAACGCAGGTTAGCGATGAATCTCTTCATCCAGGCTGTCACTCTGAACGCTTTCTGCAGTGTGAAGGCAAAGCAGTCATCCTCAGACCTGGGAGGGGAGGGGGGGCACCCAGAAAGAAGCTGCCCCCCCCAACTGGTTTAGTCACACATAAAAGCAGCAGATTACATCAGATTACATCAGATTACATCTGTACTAGAGGTGGGCTGTCTGTCAGTCGACTGTCCGTCATTGTTGTTCCTTAAACTAAACTAAAAAGTCTTCAGTCTGTTTTTTTCTCTTTCATGTCAGTAAAAACGTTTGTTCAACAGGTTGAAACATTTTGTCAGAAAAAGGACATCAACCAGATGCTGAACCAGACTCCGTTTTGGAGACTGTTTGCTCGTTTCTCATCAGCAGCCAGACGTGAGAGTTTAACGTAATCCGGTAGTTCGGATGCTGCTGGTTTGGTGAGAGGTGAAGAGAAGATCTTCAGGATTGGTCGGTTCTGGTTTCCGGTTTCTGGCGTTCATCAGAAACATTCCTGTCCTCGCTGCGCCGCTTCCAGGTGGCGGTTTGATGCTGGCGGCTAACTGCAGACCAGGTCTGAGTTATCAGATGTTGATCGGCTCACAGCCTTACATCCTTTTATTCTCTTTTTTTCAGGGGGGGTCCTGATGAGGGGGTGGTTGCTCCTCCATATTCTCAGCATGACTGAAGGTAAAACTGCAACTTTTCTGAAAACTGTTTCACTCCAAAGTAACGGAGATTCTACAAAAACACAGACGTAAGACACTCCAGTGAGTTCTTCCCCATTCGGTTAATAATTTCTGTCCAAGTGAAAAAATGTTTATTTATTCTCGACCTTTTATTCATTTTACTTCATTTCTTCTTTATAAAGATTTTCTTTACGTTTTTTTGTAAAATAAATGTGATTTCTTTTTTACAGTTCTTTCCCAGACGTCTGAACAGTACAAAAGGCAGTTCAAATGTAGAACAATGTGATGATTTATGTTTAATTTGATGTCAAATTAGTTGACATCTAATGTAATCTGGTCTCTGACAGGTTTATGTGACAGTGGAACCATAAAAGTTACTGTTCAGTCTCTGTCCCATTCAGTCATTTCTGCATTTACACTGTTACAACTTTAGTTACAGATTTTCTGATTCTAACCCCATCCAAATTTTCACTTTAGTCAACGAGGAAGTAAAGTTTATTTCTAAAATACGTTCTCCAGAAAGAATCACAAGATGCTTCATGGTGCAGGGAAAAAGACCGGATAAATGAAAGACATTCAATATAAAAACATCAATTACAAGCGAACA
Source organism: Oryzias woworae (assembly GCA_016861445.1). Classification (NCBI taxonomy): domain Eukaryota; kingdom Metazoa; phylum Chordata; class Actinopteri; order Beloniformes; family Adrianichthyidae; genus Oryzias; species Oryzias woworae. The sequence continues at coordinate 1,043,958 of BOLG01001174.1, forward strand.
CATTTAACCAAAAACCTGCTGAAAGATTCAAATTTTAACTGCATTCCAGGATCAAAGCTGAACACATTCACGTCATCAGCAAACAATTTAACTTCAGAAGCAAGTAAAATCAACCATAGTAAAATCAAGCCAGATTTGATCCAAATCACAAGTTTCTAGGATCATACACACGTGGACAGAATTGTTGGTACCCCTCAGTTAAAGAAGGAAAAACCCACAATTCTCACTGAAATCACTTGAAACTTACAAAAGTAACAATAAATACAAATTCATTGAAAATTAAATAATCAAAATCAGCCATCACTTTTGAATTGCTGATTAACATAATTATTAAAAAAAAAAAAACAAACTAATGAAACAGGCCTGGACAAAAATGATGGTACCCATAACTTCATATTTTGTTGCACAACCTTTTGAGGCAATCACTACAATGAAGCGATTTCTGTATTTGTCAATGAGCGTTCTGCAGCTGTCAACAGGTATTTTGGCCCACTCCTCATGAGCAAACTGCTCCAGTTGTCTCAGGTTTGATGGGTGTCTTCTCCAAATGGCATGTTTCAGCTCCTTCCACAGATGTTCAATGGGATTCAGATCTGGGCTCATGGAAGGCCACTTTAGAATAGTCCAACGCTTTTCTCTCAGCCATTCTTGGGTGTTTTTGGCTGTGTGTTTTGGATCGTTGTCCTGTTGGAAGACCCATGACCTGCGACTGAGACCAAGCTTTCTGACACAAGGCAGCACATTTCTCTCCAGAATGCCTTGATAGTCTACAGATTTCATTGTACCTTGCACACATTCAAGACACCCTGTGCCAGATGCAGCAAAGCAGCCCCAAAACATGACTGAGCCTCCTCCATGTTTCACCGTAGGGACAGTGTTCTTTTCTTCGTATGCTTGGTTTTTGAGTCTATGAACATAGAGTTGATGTGCCTTACCAAAAAGCTCCAGTTTGGTCTCATCTGTCCAAAGGACATTCTCCCAGAAGCTTTGGGGCTTGTCAACATGCATTTTTGCAAATTCCAGTCTGGCTTTTTTAGGATTGTTTTTCAGCAGTGGTGTCCTCCTTGGTCGTCTCCCATGAAGTCCACTTTGGCTCAAACAACGACGAATGGTGCGATCTGACACTGATGTACCTTGGCCTTGGAGTTCACCTTTAATTTCTTTGGAGGTTGTTCTGGGCTCTTTGGATACAATTCCAACGATCCGTCTCTTCAATTTGTCATCAGTTTTCCTCTTGCGGCCACGTCCAGAGAGGTTGGCTACTGTCCCGTGGGTCTTGAACTTCTGAATAATATGAGCCACTGTTGTCACAGGAAGTTCAATCTGTTTAGAGATGGTCTTATAGCCTTTACCTTTAAGATGTTTATCTATCATTTGTTTTCGGATGTCCTGGGACAATTCTCTCCTTCGCTTTCTGTTGTCCATGTTCAGTGTGGTACACACCTTTTCACCAAACAGCAGAGTGACGACTTGTCTCCTTTAAATAGGCAGACTGACTGATTATGAGTTTGGTAACACCTGTGATGTCAATTAAAGGACACACCTGAGTTAATCCTGTCAGTCTGGTCAAATAGTTTTCAATCTTTTATAGAGGTACCATCATTTTTGTCCAGGCCTGTTTCATTAGTTTGTTTTTTTTTAAATAATTATGTTAATCAGCAATTCAAAAGTGATGGCTGATTTTGATGATTTAATTTTCAATACATTTTTATTTATTGTTACTTTTGTAAGTTTCAAGTGATTTCAGTGAGAATTGTGGGTTTTTCCTTCTTTAACTGAGGGGTACCAACAATTTTGTCCACGTGTGTAGATCAGGATGGAGAACTCAGACAGCTGAACGTCCGTCAGAAGCCATGATGAAAGCACCCCCCACGCACACACCTCCACGCATTACAGGACACCCCTCCAGCCCCTCGTGTTCCCAAGCTAATAAAAACGGTGATCGATACCAGGACCATCCAGCCATCCGGTTCTGATCCAGATTTCAGCTCAGACGAGGAAAACAAAGACATTCTTGGATCTATTTGTCTGAAAGTGATGCATCAGAATGAAGCACAGAAGGGAGTCTTTGGCCTCACCCTTTCAGTTTGTACATCATAAATACGATCTTTCTTTTTTATGTCCTCCCTCATCAGAAAAATGCCACAAGAAGATGTTAAAAACACCAAAAACAACATTTTCATCAGAGCGGGCCTCTAAAGAAACATTCTAAGATTCTTCGAACATTCCTAAGTTCTCAGATGACGCTGCAGTTGTTGGACAGGATGAGGAATACAGGAAACTGGTGGACGATTTCGTGAGGTGGTCTGGAGTAAATCACCTTCTGCTCAGTGTGGATCAAAGATAAGATGATTGACTTCAGAAGGAAATGACTAGCTTCCCAGCCCCTCAGCATCCAGGGCAGGGATGTGGCAGAGGTGGAGGAATACAAGTACCTGGGTGTAACCATCGACAACAGACTGAGCTGGAAGACCAACAGTACAGCTGTGTACAAGAAGACCTGCAGCAGACTCTACTTCCTGAGGAAACTAAGGTCCTTCAACGTGTGCAGCAGGATGCTGGAAATCTTCTACTGGTCTGTTGTTGCCAGCACATTATTCTTCTTCTCGGTGGTCTGCTGGGGGGGCAGCATAGCGGCCAGCGACACAAAGAGGCTGAACAAACTTATCAGAAAGGCTGCCTCTGCAATCGGGTGCAAAGCCGACACTTTTGAAGCACTGATGGAAAGGAGGACTTTGAATAAACTCGTATCCATCATGAACAATACTCAGCATCCTCTCCATCCTGTACTTGACGGTCAGAGCGGCTTTTCAAAGAGGCTTAGGCAACTTCGCTGCTACACCAACCGCTACAGAAGATCATTCCTGCCTCACTCTATTAGATTATAGAATTCTTCATCCTTGTGCCACAGATAGACTCTCTGATATTGACTTTTTTCCCCCTATATATGTGACTGTCGTATTGCCTCTGTAAACTGCTGCTGCAACATTCAACGTTCCCAATCTGGGATCAATAAAGTATCTTTATCTTATCTTTATTCTGTCTTCTCTGCAACACCTGTCAGGCTTGAACAGAGTGGTCAGTTTGGGTTTATGTCCTGTTGTGTTCTCTGCTGTCATCTGTTGATGAGTTGTTCTGCAGAAGTTCTTCTGACATCACTTTCCTTCCTGTTTTAACCCTGCATATTAAAGAAAACATTCAGTTTCACTGGAACAGACAATGACCGTCTTTCTTGTTACCAAACATTTATGTCATAAAGAGTCTTGGAAGTTGATTCATCATCCTTCAAGACAACAAAGGATGTTTGTTAATCAGGCAGCAGAAGAAGGAATACCAACTTTGGACAAAGACTCTGATCATATCATTTCACTTGGTTTCCTAAAGGGTGATTTATGTTCATGACTTTTCTAATGGAAATATTCTGCACATTTTTCTGAATTTTGATCTGCTTATGCTATGATGAATTCTGGAAAAGTGTTATGTCTACTTACATATTTAATCGGATTTATTGATACTTAAGGATTCTTTATGAGCTCAATCTGTGTTTGTAAAGTATAAATATCTGATTAGAAGTTACAAAGCGGGTAATGATGCTTCCCGTAGAGAAAATGTTACGGTAGAACTGCGGTGCGTTTATATAAATGAGCTTCCTCCCACTCCCTTTCAAGCAATCTGTCATTTGATGTCTAGTCATCCTCTGTTTGACGTGTTTTTGTGGATGTAAACCTGTTGATTGTATTGCATATGTATTATTCTTGCTTTGATTGTTTGAAACAAACATTTTCCAATCTCATCTCATCTAATCGAATAACGTCAGCAGGAGAAATGAGAACCTTCAGCGACATTTACATCATGAAATGAAAAGGCCCGGCTCAACACCTCCACAATGATGTCAGCGATGAGGGTGTTGCCAGATAAACCAAAGTAAGAGAAAGTCGAGCTCGCCTTTCCAGCTGACTTGACAGTTTTTTCTGCATTGATGAGAAAACTTCAGATGTTTTATGGATTTGACTCAAACGCCTCCTCAAAGTTTGAAGCATCTGTGCAGGAATCACCTCCAAGTGCCCCCCCTGGCAGTAGCAGCTGAGTGGCCACTTACGCACCTTCCTGTTCTGCAGCAGAAGTGACTGCAGAGGCTTTTAAAGTAAGTACAGCAGGAGCAGCAGCTGGGATGTGTTCAGGACACTCAGAGCTCCTCATGGGTCCTCCTGCCGGCAGCATGGCTGCAGAAAGGGGAGCAGCAGATCCTCTTCAGGTCAAAAACCTTCATCTCAATCACTCTGGTGGGATGAATGGAGTTTTCGAGGAGAATCCACCAGCAGTAGTTAGATCCTCTGGTGGTTCTTTACTCTAATGACAGCGGATGAAGTCATTCGAACACATATCTGGAACCAGGTGACCTTCAGTAAACTCCGCAGATCCAAACTGCTGTGGAAGAGTTTTTCTGAAGCCTGTCAGGCCTGTGAAGCATTCAGACTGTTGTCATTGATCAGAATGTAAAGCTGGCAAACTGTGCAAACGGCTCATTAAATCTAAAGCATGACGTGGAGCGGCGCCAGTCCAGAGTCTTCCAGTTAGAGCGTGCCTCACCCTCATGGTGATGAAGAGTGTGGCTCTGATCCCAGATCCTTCAAAGCAGCCATTATAAAGACAGCTTCAGTACACCGGCCCGCTCGCCCAACACAGAATTCATTAATACTAATGTTGGACTGATGGGGGTGTCGGTCTGTGACGAGATGATGAAGATTTTTGACGTCTCTTTTGCAGCCATTAGAGTCTTTACATTAGCAGCAGTGTGGGGGTCAGAGATTTGATATTGGTCTATATTTGACCAGAATGCCGGGATCTAAACTGGGCTATTTCAGAAGAGGTTTAACAACTGCATATTTAAATACTGTGGTACATCACCTGTTTCTTTGGAAGTATTTAAAATAGTTAAAATGGATTCATAAACTGTGGTACATCACCTGTTTCTATGGAAGTATTTATAATAGTTAAAATGGATTCATAAACTGTGGTACATCACCTGTTTCTATGGAAGTATTTATAATAGTTAAAATGGATTCATAAACTGTGGTACATCACCTGTTTCTATGGAAGTATTTATAATAGTTAAAATGGATTCATAAACTGTGGTACATAACCTGTTTCTATGGAAGTATTTATAATAGTTAAAATAGATTCATAAACTGTGGTACATAACCTGTTACTATGGAAGTATTTATAATAGTTAAAATGGATTCATAAACTGTGGTACATAACCTGTTTCTATGGAAGTATTTATAATAGTTAAAATGGATTCATAAACTGTGGTACATCACCTGTTTCTATGGAAGTATTTATAATTGTTATATTAGATTCATAAACTGTGGTGCATCACCTGTTTCTATGAAAGTATTTATAATAGTTAAAATTGATTCATAAACTGTGGTACATAACCTGTTACTATGGAAGTATTTAAAATAGTTAAAATGGATCCATAAACTGTGGTAGATCATCTGTTTCTATGGAAGTATTTATAATAGTTAAAATGGATTCATAAACTGTGGTACATCACCTGTTTCTATGGAAGTATTTATAATTGTTATATTAGATTCATAAACTGTGGTGCATCACCTGTTTCTATGGAAGTATTTATAATAGTTAAAATTGATTCATAAACTGTGGTACATAACCTGTTACTATGGAAGTATTTATAATAGTTAAAATGGATTCATAAACTGTGGTACATAACCTGTTTCTATGGAAGTATTTATAATAGTTAAAATGGATTCATAAACTGTGGTACATCACCTGTTTCTATGGAAGTATTTAAAATAGTTAAAATTGATTCATAAACTGTGGTAGATCATCTGTTTCTATTGAAGTATTTATAATAGTTAAAATGGATTCATAAACTGTGGTACATCACCTGTTTCTATGGAAGAATTTATAATAGTTACAATAGATTCATAAACTGTGGTACATCACCTTTTTCTATGGAAGTATTTATAATTGTTAAAATGGATTCATAAACTGTGGTACATCACCTGTTCTATGGAAGTATTTATAATAGTTAAAATTGATTCATAAACTGTGGTGCATCACCTGTTTCTATGGAAGTATTTAAAATAGTTAAAATGGATCATAAACTGTGGTAGATCATCTGTTTCTATGGAAGTATTTATAATAGTTAAAATGGATTCATAAACTGTGGTACATCACCTGTTTCTATGGAAGTATTTATAATAGTTTAAATGGATTCATAAACTGTGGTGCATCACCTGTTTCTATGGAAGTATTTATAATAGTTAAAATGGATTCATAAACTTTGGTACATCACCTGTTTCTATGGAAGTATTTATAATAGTTATAATAGATTCATAAACTGTGGTGCATCACCTGTTTCTATGGAAGTATTTATAATAGTTAAAATGGATTCATAAACTGTGGTACATCACCTGTTTCTATGGAAGTATTTATAATAGTTATAATAGATTCATAAACTGTGGTACATCACCTGTTTCTATTGAAGTATTTAAAATAGTTAAAATGGATTCATAAACTGTGGTACATAACCTATTTCTATGAAAATATTTATAATAAATAAAATTGATTCATAAACTGTGGTACATAACCTATTTCTATGAAAGTATTTATAATCGTTAAAATTGATTCATAAACTGTGGTGCATCACCTGTTTCAATGGAAGTATTTATAATAGTTAAAATGGATTCATAAACTGTGGTACATCACCTGTTTCTATGGAAGTATTTATAATAGTTATAATAGATTCATAAACTGTGGTGCATCACCTGTTTCTATGGAAGTATTTATAATAGTTAAAATGGATTCATAAACTGTGGTACATCACCTGTTTCTATGGAAGTATTTATAATAGTTATAATAGATTCATAAACTGTGGTACATCACCTGTTTCTATTGAAGTATTTAAAATAGTTAAAATGGATTCATTAACTGTGGTACATAACCTATTTCTATGAAAGTATTTATAATAAATAAAATGGATTCATAAACTGTGGTACATAACCTATTTCTATGAAAGTATTTATAATCGTTAAAATGGATTCATAAACTGTGGTGCATCACCTATTTCTATGAAAGTATTTATAATTGTTAAAATTAATTCATAAACTGTGGTGCATCACCTGTTTCTATGGAAGTATTTAAAATAGTTAAAATGGATTCATAAACTGTGGTAGATCACCTGTTTCTATGGAAGTATTTATAATAGTTAAAATGGATTCATAAACTGTGGTACATCACCTGTTTTCTATGGAAGTATTTAAAATAGTTAAAATGGATTCATAAACTGTGGTACATCACCTGTTTATATGGAAGTATTTATAATAGTTAAAATGGATTCATAAACTGTGGTGCATCACCTGTTTCTATGGAAGTATTTATAATAGTTAAAATTGATTCATAAACTGGTACATCACCTGTTTCTATTGAAGTATTTATAATAGTTAAAATGGATTCATAAACTGTGGTACATAACCTATTTCTGTGAAAGTATTTATAATAAATAAAATGGATTCATAAACTGTGGAACATAACCTATTTCTATGGAAGTATTTATAATAGTTAAAATGGATTAATAAACTGTGGTGCATCACCTGTTTCTATGGAAGTATTTATAATAGTTAAAATGGATTCATAAACTGTGGTACATCACCTGTTTCTATGGAAGTATTTATAATAGTTATAATAGATTCATAAACTGTGGTACATCACCTTTTTCTATTGAAGTATTTAAAATAGTTAAAATGGATTCATAAACTGTGGTACATAACCTATTTCTATGAAAGTATTTATAATAAATAAAATTGATTCATAAAATGTGGTACATAACCTATTTCTATGAAAGTATTTATAATCGTTAAAATTGATTCATAAACTGTGGTGCATCACCTGTTTCAATGGAAGTATTTATAAATAGTTAAAATGGATTCATAAACTGTGGTACATCACCTGTTTTCTATGGAAGTATTTATAATAGTTATAATAGATTCATAAACTGTGGTGCATCACCTGTTTCTATGGAAGTATTTATAATAGTTAAAATGGATTCATAAACTGTGGTACATCACCTGTTTCTATGGAAGTATTTATAATAGTTATAATAGATTCATAAACTGTGGTACATCACCTGTTTCTATTGAAGTATTTAAAATAGTTAAAATGGATTCATTAACTGTGGTACATAACCTATTTCTATGAAAGTATTTATAATAAATAAAATGGATTCATAAACTGTGGTACATAACCTATTTCTATGAAAGTATTTATAATCGTTAAAATGGATTCATAAACTGTGGTGCATCACCTATTTCTATGAAAGTATTTATAATTGTTAAAATTGATTCATAAACTGTGGTGCATCACCTGTTTCTATGGAAGTATTTAAAATAGTTAAAATGGATTCATAAACTGTGGTAGATCACCTGTTTCTATGGAAGTATTTATAATAGTTAAAATGGATTCATAAACTGTGGTACATCACCTGTTTCTATGGAAGTATTTAAAATAGTTAAAATGGATTCATAAACTGTGGTACATCACCTGTTTATATGGAAGTATTTATAATAGTTAAAATGGATTCATAAACTGTGGTGCATCACCTGTTTCTATGGAAGTATTTATAATAGTTAAAATTGATTCATAAACTGGTACATCACCTGTTTCTATTGAAGTATTTATAATAGTTAAAATGGATTCATAAACTGTGGTACATAACCTATTTCTGTGAAAGTATTTATAATAAATAAAATGGATTCATAAACTGTGGTACATAACCTATTTCTATGGAAGTATTTATAATAGTTAAAATGGATTAATAAACTGTGGTGCATCACCTGTTTCTATGGAAGTATTTATAATAATTAAAATGGATTCATAAGCTGTGGTGCATCACCTGTTTCTTTTGAAGTATTTAAAATAGTTAAAATGGATTCATAAACTGTGGTGCATCACCTGTTTCTATGGAAGTATTTATAATAGTTAAAATGGATTCATAAACTGTGGTGCATCACCTGTTTCTATTGATGTATTTAAAAAAGGTAAAATGGATTCATAAACTGTGGTGCATCACCTGTTTCTATGGAAGTATTTATATTAGTTAAAATGGATTCATAAACTGTGGTGCATCACCTGTTTCTATGGAAGTATTTATAATAGTTAAAATGGATTCATAAACTGTGGTGCATCACCTGTTTCTATAGAAGTATTTATAATAGTTAAAATGGATTCATAAACTGTGGTACATCACCTGTTTCTATGGAAGTATTTATAATTGTTATATTAGATTCATAAACTGTGGTGCATCACCTGTTTCTATGGAAGTATTTATAAAAGTTAAAATTGATTCATAAACTGTGGTGCATCACCTGTTTCTATTGAAGTATTTATAATAGTTAAAATGGATTCATAAACTGTGGTACATAACCTGTTTCTATGAAAGTATTTATAATAGTTAAAATGGATTCATAAACTGTGGTACATCACCTGTTTCTATGGAAGTATTTAAAATAGTTAAAATGGATTCATAAACTGTGGTACATCACCTGTTTCTATGGAAGTATTTATAATAGTTATAATGGATTCATTAATTGTGGTACATAACCTATTTCTATGAAAGTATTTATAATAAATAAAATGGATTCATAAACTGTGGTACATAACCTATTTCTATGAAAGTATTTATAATCGTTAAAATGGATTCATAAACTGTGGTGCATCACCTGTTTCTATAGAAGTATTTATAATAGTTAAAATGGATTAATAAACTGTAGTAGATAAACCTATTGTTATGAAGTATTTATAATAGTTAAAATGGATTTATAAACTGTGGTGCATCACCTGTTTCTATTGAAGTATTTAAAATAGGTAAAATGGATTCATAAACTGTGGTGCATCACCTGTTTCTATGGAAGTATTTATATTAGTTAAAATGGATTTATAAACTGTGGTGCATCACCTGTTTCTATAGAAGTATTTATAATAGTTAAAATGGATTAATAAACTGTAGTAGATAACCTATTTTTATGAAAGTATTTATAATTGTTAAAATTGATTCATAAACTGTGGTGCATCACCTGTTTCTTTGGAAGTATTTAAAATAGTTAAAATGGATTCATAAACTGTGGTACATCACCTGTTTCTATGGAAGTATTTATAATAGTTAAAATGGATTCATAAACTGTGGTACATCACCTGTTTCTATGGAAGTATTTATAATTGTTTATTAGATTCATAAACTGTGGGTGCATCACCTGTTTCTATGGAAGTATTTATATAGTTTAAAATTGATTCATAAACTGTGGTACATAACCTGTTTCTATGGAAGTATTTATAATAGTTAAAATGAGTCTATAAACTGTGGGTACATCACCTGTTTCTATGGAAGTATTTAAAATAGTTAAAATTGATTCATAAACTGTGGTAGATCATCTGTTTCTATGGAAGTATTTATAATAGTTAAAATGGATTCATAAACTGTGGTACATCACCTGTTTCTATGGAAGAATTTATAATAGTTACAATAGATTCATAAACTGTGGTACAATCACCTTTTTCTATGGAAGTATTTATAATTGTTAAAATGGATTCATAAACTGTGGTACATCACCTGTTCTATGGAAGTATTTATAATAGTTAAAATTGATTCATAAACTGTGGTGCATCACCTGTTTCTATGGAAGTATTTAAAATAGTTAAAATGGATCATAAACTGTGGTAGATCATCTGTTTCTATGGAAGTATTTATAATAGTTAAAATGGATTCATAAACTGTGGTACATCACCTGTTTCTATGGAAGTATTTATAATAGTTTAAAATGGATTCATAAACTGTGGTGCATCACCTGTTTCTATGGAAGTATTTATAATAGTTAAAATGGATTCATAAACTTTGGTACATCACCTGTTTCTATGGAAGTATTTATAATAGTTATAATAGATTCATAAACTGTGGTGCATCACCTGTTTTCTATGGAAGTATTTATAATAGTTAAAATGGATTCATAAACTGTGGTACATCACCTGTTTCTATGGAAGTATTTATAATAGTTATAAATAGATTCATAACTGTGGTACATCACCTGTTTCTATTGAAGTATTTAAAATAGTTAAAATGGATTCATAAACTGTGGTACATAACCTATTTCTATGAAATATTTATAATAAATAAAATTGATTCATAAACTGTGGTACATAACCTATTTCTATGAAAGTAATTTTATAATCGTTAAAATTGATTCATAAACTGTGGTGCATCACCTGTTTCAATGGAAGTATTTATAATAGTTAAAATGGATTCATAAACTGTGGTACATCACCTGTTTCTATGGAAGTATTTATAATAGTTATAATAGATTCATAAACTGTGGTGCATCACCTGTTTCTATGGAAGTATTTATAATAGTTAAAATGGATTCATAAACTGTGGTACATCACCTGTTTCTATGGAAGTATTTATAATAGTTATAATAGATTCATAAACTGTGGTACATCACCTGTTTCTATTGAAGTATTTAAAATAGTTAAAATGGATTCATTAACTGTGGTACATAACCTATTTCTATGAAAGTATTTATAATAAATAAAATGGATTCATAAACTGTGGTACATAACCTATTTCTATGAAAGTATTTATAATCGTTAAAATGGATTCATAAACTGTGGTGCATCACCTATTTCTATGAAAGTATTTATAATTGTTAAAATTAATTCATAAACTGTGGTGCATCACCTGTTTTCTATGGAAGTATTTAAAATAGTTAAAATGGATTCATAAACTGTGGTAGATCACCTGTTTCTATGGAAGTATTTATAATAGTTAAAAATGGATTCATAAACTGTGGTACATCACCTGTTTCTATGGAAGTATTTAAAATAGTTAAAATGGATTCATAAACTGTGGTACATCACCTGTTTATATGGAAGTATTTATAATAGTTAAAATGGATTCATAAACTGTGGTGCATCACCTGTTTCTATGGAAGTATTTATAATAGTTAAAATTGATTCATAAACTGGTACATCACCTGTTTCTATTGAAGTATTTATAATAGTTAAAATGGATTCATAAACTGTGGTACATAACCTATTTCTGTGAAAGTATTTATAATAAATAAAATGGATTCATAAACTGTGGAACATAACCTATTTCTATGGAAGTATTTATAATAGTTAAAATGGATTAATAAACTGTGGTGCATCACCTGTTTCTATGGAAGTATTTATAATAGTTAAAATGGATTCATAAACTGTGGTACATCACCTGTTTCTATGGAAGTATTTATAATAGTTATAATAGATTCATAAACTGTGGTACATCACCTTTTTCTATTGAAGTATTTAAAATAGTTAAAATGGATTCATAAACTGTGGTACATAACCTATTTCTATGAAAGTATTTATAATAAATAAAATTGATTCATAAACTGTGGTACATAACCTATTTCTATGAAAGTATTTATAATCGTTAAAATTGATTCATAAACTGTGGTGCATCACCTGTTTCAATGGAAGTATTTATATAGTTAAAATGGATTCATAAACTGTGGTACATCACCTGTTTCTATGGAAGTATTTATAATAGTTATAATAGATTCATAAACTGTGGTGCATCACCTGTTTCTATGGAAGTATTTATAATAGTTAAAATGGATTCATAAACTGTGGTACATCACCTGTTTCTATCGAAGTATTTATAATAGTTATAATAGATTCATAAACTGTGGTACATCACCTGTTTCTATTGAAGTATTTAAAATAGTTAAAATGGATTCATTAACTGTGGTACATAACCTATTTCTATGAAAGTATTTATAATAAATAAAATGGATTCATAAACTGTGGTACATAACCTATTTCTATGAAAGTATTTATAATCGTTAAAATGGATTCATAAACTGTGGTGCATCACCTATTTCTATGAAAGTATTTATAATTGTTAAAATTGATTCATAAACTGTGGTGCATCACCTGTTTCTATGGAAGTATTTAAAATAGTTAAAATGGATTCATAAACTGTGGTAGATCACCTGTTTCTATGGAAGTATTTATAATAGTTAAAATGGATTCATAAACTGTGGTACATCACCTGTTTCTATGGAAGTATTTAAAATAGTTAAAATGGATTCATAAACTGTGGTACATCACCTGTTTATATGGAAGTATTTATAATAGTTAAAATGGATTCATAAACTGTGGTGCATCACCTGTTTCTATGGAAGTATTTATAATAGTTAAAATTGATTCATAAACTGGTACATCACCTGTTTTCTATTGAAGTATTTATAATAGTTAAAATGGATTCATAAACTGTGGTACATAACCTATTTCTGTGAAAGTATTTATAATAAATAAAATGGATTCATAAACTGTGGTACATAACCTATTTCTATGGAAGTATTTATAATAGTTAAAATGGATTAATAAACTGTGGTGCATCACCTGTTTCTATGGAAGTATTTATAATAATTAAAATGGATTCATAAGCTGTGGTGCATCACCTGTTTCTTTTGAAGTATTTAAAATAGTTAAAATGGATTCATAAACTGTGGTGCATCACCTGTTTCTATGGAAGTATTTATAATAGTTAAAATGGATTCATAAACTGTGGTGCATCACCTGTTTCTATTGATGTATTTAAAAAAGGTAAAATGGATTCATAAACTGTGGTGCATCACCTGTTTCTATGGAAGTATTTATATTAGTTAAAATGGATTCATAAACTGTGGTGCATCACCTGTTTCTATGGAAGTATTTATAATAGTTAAAATGGATTCATAAACTGTGGTGCATCACCTGTTTCTATAGAAGTATTTATAATAGTTAAAATGGATTCATAAACTGTGGTACATCACCTGTTTCTATGGAAGTATTTATAATTGTTATATTAGATTCATAAACTGTGGTGCATCACCTGTTTCTATGGAAGTATTTATAAAAGTTAAAATTGATTCATAAACTGTGGTGCATCACCTGTTTCTATTGAAGTATTTATAATAGTTAAAATGGATTCATAAACTGTGGTACATAACCTGTTTCTATGAAAGTATTTATAATAGTTAAAATGGATTCATAAACTGTGGTACATCACCTGTTTCTATGGAAGTATTTAAAATAGTTAAAATGGATTCATAAACTGTGGTACATCACCTGTTTCTATGGAAGTATTTATAATAGTTATAATGGATTCATTAATTGTGGTACATAACCTATTTCTATGAAAGTATTTATAATAAATAAAATGGATTCATAAACTGTGGTACATAACCTATTTCTATGAAAGTATTTATAATCGTTAAAATGGATTCATAAACTGTGGTGCATCACCTGTTTCTATAGAAGTATTTATAATAGTTAAAATGGATTAATAAACTGTAGTAGATAACCTATTTTTATGAAAGTATTTATAATAGTTAAAATGGATTTATAAACTGTGGTGCATCACCTGTTTCTATTGAAGTATTTAAAATAGGTAAAATGGATTCATAAACTGTGGTGCATCACCTGTTTCTATGGAAGTATTTATAATAGTTAAAATGGATTTATAAACTGTGGTGCATCACCTGTTTCTATAGAAGTATTTATAATAGTTAAAATGGATTCATAAACTGTAGTAGATAACCTATTTCTATGAAAGTATTTATAATTGTTAAAATGGATTCATAAACTGTGGTGCATCACCTGTTTCTATGGAAGTATTTATAATAGTTAAAATGGATTCATAAACTGTGGTACATCACCTGTTTCTATGGAAGTATTTATAATAGTTAAAATGGATTCATAAACTGTGGTACATCACCTGTTTCTATGGAAGTATTTATAATAGTTAAAATGGATTCATAAACTGTGGTGCATCACCTGTTTCTATGGAAGTATTTATAATAGTTAAAATGGATTCATAAACTGTGGTACATAACCTGTTTCTATGGAAGTATTATAATAAGTTAAAATGGATTCATAAACTGTGGTACATCACCTGTTTCTATGGAAGTATTTATAATATTAAAATGGATTCATAAACTGTGGTACATCACCTGTTTTCTATGGAAGTATTTATAATAGTTAACATGGATTCATAAACTGTGGTAAACATCAACTGTTTCTATATGAAGTATTTATAATTAGTTAAATGGATTCATAACTGTGGGGTACATCACCTGTTTCTATGGAAGTATTTATAATAGGTTAAAATTGATTCATAAACTGTGGTACAATCACCTGTTTCTATGGAAGTATTTATAATAGTTAAATGGATCATAAACTGTGGTAGCATCACCTGTTTCTATGGAAGTATTTAATAATAGTTTAAAAATGGATTCATAAACTTGGTAGCATCACCTGTTTCTATGGAAGTATTTATAATAGTTAAAATGGATTTCATAAACTGTGGTATCATCACCTGTTTTCTATGGAAGTATTTATAATAGTTAAAATGGATTCATAAACTGTGGTACATCACCTGTTTCTATGGAAGTATTATAATAGTTAAAAAATGGATTCATAAACTGTGGTGCATCACCTGTTTCTATGGAAGTATTTATAAATAGTTTAAAATGATTCATAACTGTGGTAGCATCACCTGTTTCTATGGAAGTATTTATAATAGTTAAAATGGATTCATAAACTGTGTACATCACCTTTTCTATGGAAAGTATTTATAATAGTTATAAATGGATTCATAACTGTGGTACATCACCTGTTTCTATTGAAGTATTTAAAATAGTTAAAATGGATTCATAACATGTGGTACATAACCTATTTCTATGAAAGTATTTATAATAAATAAAATGGATTCATAAACTGTGGTACATAACCTATTTCTATGAAAGTATTTATAATCGTTAAAATGGATTCATAAACGTGGTACATCAACCTGTTTCTATGGAAGTATTTATAATAGTTTAAAATGGATTCAATAAACTGTGGTGCATCACCTGTTTCTATGGAAAGTATTTATAATATTAAAATGGTTCATAACTGTGGTACATCACCTGTTTCTATGGAAGTATTTATAATAGTTAAAATGGATTCATAAACTGTGGTGCATCACCTGTTTCTATGGAAGTATTTATAATAGTTAAAATGGATTCATAAACTGTGGTACATCACCTGTTTCTATGGAAGTATTTATAATAGTTAAAATGGATTCATAAACTGTGGTGCATCACCTGTTTCTATGGAAGTATTTATAATAGTTAAAATGGATTCATAAACTGTGGTGCATCACCTGTTTCTATGGAAGTATTTATAATAGTTAAAATGGATTCATAAACTGTGGTGCATCACCTGTTTCTATGGAAGTATTTATAATAGTTAAAATGGATTCATAAACTGTGGTACATCACCTGTTTCTATGGAAGTATTTATAATAGTTAAAATGGATTCATAAACTGTGGTGCATCACCTGTTTCTATGGAAGTATTTATAATAGTTAAAATGGATTCATAAACTGTGGTGCATCACCTGTTTCTATGGAAGTATTTATAATAGTTAAAATGGATTCATAAACTGTGGTACATCACCTGTTTCTATGAAGTATTTATAATAGTTAAAATGGATTCATAAACTGTGGTACATAACCTGTTTCTATGGAAGTATTTATAATAGTTAAAATGGATTCATAAACTGTGGTACATAACCTGTTTCTATGGAAGTATTTAAAATAGTTATAAATGGATTCATAAACTGTGGTAACATAACCTTTTCTAGTGAAAGTATTTATAATAAGTTAAAATGGATTCATAAACTGTGGACATAACCTGATTTCTAATGGAAGTATTTATAATAGTTAAAATGGATTCATAAACTGTGGTAGCATCACCTGTTTCTATGGAAGTATTTATAATAGTTAAAATGGATTCATAAACTGTGGTACATCACCTGTTTCTATGGAAGTATTATAATAGTTAAAATGGATTCATAAACTGTGGTGCATCACCTGTTTCTATGGAAGTATTTAAAATAGTTAAAATGGATTCATAAACTGTGGTAGCATCATCCTGTTTCTATGGAAGTATTTATAATAGTTAAAATTGATTCATAAACTGTGGTACATACCTGTTTCTATGGAAGTATTTATAATAGTTTAAAATGGATTCATAAACTGTGGTGCATCAACCTTTTCTATGGAAGTATTTATAATAGTTAAAATGGATTCATAAACTGTGGGTACATCACCTGTTTCTATGGAAGTATTTATAATAGTTATAATAGATTCATAAACTGTGGTGCATCACCTGTTTCTATGGAAGTATTTATAATAGTTAAAATGGATTCATAACTGTGGTGACATCACCTGTTTCTATGGAAGTATTTATAATAGTTAAAATGGATTCATAAACTGTGGTACATCACCTGTTTCTATGGAAGTATTTATAATAGTTAAAATGGATTCATAAACTGTGGTGCATCACCTGTTTCTATGGAAGTATTTATAATAGTTAAAATGGATTCATAAACTGTGGTAGCATCACCTGTTTTCTATGGAAGTATTTATAATAGTTAAAATGGATTCATAAACTGTGGTACATAACCTGTTTCTATGAAAGTATTTATAATAGTTAAAATGGATTCATAAACTGTGGTACATCACCTGTTTCTATGGAAGTATTTATAATAGTTAAAATGGATTCATAAACTGTGGTACATCACCTGTTTCTATGGAAGTATTTATAATAGTTATAATGGATTCATAAACTGTGGTGCATCACCTGTTTCTATGGAAGTATTTATAATTGTTAAAATGGATTCATAAACTGTGGTACATCACCTTTTCTATGGAAAGTATTTATAATTAGTTAAAATGGATTCATAAACTGTCGGTAGCATCACCTAGTTTCTATGGAAGTATTTATAATAGTTAAAATGGATTCATAAACTGTGGTAGCATCACTCTGTTTCTATGGAAGTATTTATAATAAATAGTTAAAATGGATTCATAAACTGGTGGTGCATCACCTGTTTTCTATTGGAAGTATTTAAAATAGTTAAAATGGATTCATAAAACTGTGGTAATCATCTGTTTCTATGGAAGTATTTATAATAGTTAAAATGGATTCATAAACTGTGGTAGCATCACCTGTTTCTATGGAAGTATTTATAATAGTGTAAATGGATTCATAAACTGTGGTAGCATCACCTTGTTTCTATGGAAGTAGTTTATAATAGTTAAAATGGATTCATAACTGTGGTAGCATCACCTGTTTCTATGGAAGTATTTATAATAGTTAAAATGGATTCATAAACTGTGGGTGACATCACCTGTTCTTATGGAAGTATTTATAATAGTTAAAATGGATTCATAAACTGTGGTACATCACCTGTTTCTATGGAAGTATTTATAATAGTTAAAATGGATTCATAAACTGTGGTACATCACCTGTTTCTATGGAAGTATTTATAATATTCATAAACTGTTCATCACCTGTTCTATTCTATGGATAATGTTAAAATGGATTCATAAACTGTGGTACATCACCTGTTTCTATGGAAGTATTTATAATAGTTAAAATGGATTCATAAACTGTGGTACATCACCTGTTTCTATGGAAGTATTTATAATAGTTAAAATGGATTCATAAACTGTGGTGCATCACCTGTTTCTATGGAAGTATTTATAATAGTTAAAATGGATTCATAAACTGTGGTGCATCACCTGTTTCTATGGAAGTATTTATAATAGTTAAAATGGATTCATAAACTGTGGTACATCACCTGTTTCTATGGAAGTATTTATAATCGTTAAAATGGATTCATAAACTGTGGTGCATCACCTGTTTCTATTGAAGTATTTAAAATAGGTAAAATGGATTCATAAACTGTGGTGCATCACCTGTTTCTATGGAAGTATTTATAATAGTTAAAATGGATTTATAAACTGTGGTGCATCACCTGTTTCTATTGAAGTATTTATAATAGTTAAAATGGATTCATAAACTGTGGTACATAACCTGTTTCTATGAAAGTCTTTATAATAGTTAAAATGGATTCATAAACTGTGGTACATCAACCTGTTTCTATGGAAGTATTTAAAATAGTTAAAATAGGATTCATAAACTGTGGTAACATCACCTGTTCTATGGAAGTATTTATAATAGTTAAAATGGATTCATTAAACTGGTGGTACATACCTAGTTTCTATGAAAGTATTTATAATAAGTTAAAATGGATTCATAAACTGTGGTACATAACCTATTTCTATGGAAAGTATTTATAATAGTTAAAATGGATTCATAAACTGTGGTGCATCACCTGTTTCTATAGGAAGTATTTATAATAGTTAAAATGGATTAAATAAACTGTAGGTACATAACCCTATTTTATGGAAGTATTTATAATAGTTAAAATGGATTCATAAACTGTGGTGCATCACCTGTTTCTATGGAAGTATTTATAATAGTTAAAATGGATTCATAAACTGTGGTACATCACCTGTTTCTATGGAAGTATTTATAATAGTTAAAATGGATTCATAAACTGTGGTACATCACCTGTTTCTATGGAAGTATTTATAATAGTTAAAATGGATTCATAAACTGTGGTACATCACCTGTTTCTATGGAAGTATTTATAATAGTTAAAATGGATTCATAAACTGTGGTACATCACCTGTTTCTATGGAAGTATTTATAATAGTTATAATGGATTCATAAACTGTGGTGCATCACCTGTTTCTATGGAAGTATTTATAATAGTTAAAATGGATTCATAAACTGTGGTGCATCACCTGTTTCTATGGAAGTATTTATAATAGTTAAAATGGATTCATAAACTGTGGTGCATCACCTGTTTCTATGGAAGTATTTATAATAGTTATAATGGATTCATAAACTGTGGTGCATCACCTGTTTCTATGGAAGTATTTATAATTGTTAAAATGGATTCATAAACTGTGGTACATCACCTTTTTCTATGGAAGTATTTATAATTGTTAAAATTGATTCATAAACTGCGGTGCATCACCTGTTTCTATGGAAGTATTTAAAATAGTTAAAATTGATTCATAAACTGTGTAGATCAGCTGTTTCGATGGAAGTATTTATAATAGTTAAAATGGATTCATAAACTGTGGTGTCCATCACCTGTTTCTATGGAAGTATTTAATAATAGTTAAAATGGATTCATAACTGTGGTAGATCATCTGTTTCTATGGAAGTATTTATAATAGTTAAAATGGATTCATAAACTGTGGTACAATCACCTGTTTTCTAGTGAAGTATTTATAAATAGTTTAAATGGATTCATAAACTGTGGTACATCAACCTGTTTCTAATTGAAGTATTTAAAATAGTTAAAATGATTCATTAACTGTGGTACATAACCGATTTCTATGAAAGTATTTATAATAAATAAAATGGATTCATAAACTGTGTGTACATACCTATTTCTATGGAAGTATTTATAGATCGTTAAAATGGATTCATAACTGTGGTGCATCACCTGTTTCTATGGAAGTATTTATAATAGTTAAAATGGATTCATAAACTGTGGTACATCACCTGTTTCTATGGAAGTATTTATAATAGTTAAAATGGATTCATAAACTGTGGTGCATCACCTGTTTCTATGGAAGTATTTATAATAGTTAAAATGGATTCATAAACTGTGGTACATCACCTGTTTCTATGGAAGTATTTATAATAGTTAAAATGGATTCATAAACTGTGGTGCATCACCTGTTTCTATGGAAGTATTTATAATAGTTAAAATGGATTCATAAACTGTGGTGCATCACCTGTTTCTATGGAAGTATTTATAATAGTTAAAATGGATTCATAAACTGTGGTACATCACCTGTTTCTATGGAAGTATTTATAATAGTTAAAATGGATTCATAAACTGTGGTGCATCACCTGTTTCTATGGAAGTATTTATAATAGTTAAAATGGATTCATAAACTGTGGTACATCACCTGTTTCTATGGAAGTATTTATAATATTTAAAATGGATTCATAAACTGTGGTACATCACCTGTTTCTATGGAAGTATTTTAAAATAGTTATAATAGATTCATAAACTGTGGTAGCATCACCTGTTTTCTCTATGGAAGTATTATAATAGTTAAAATAGATTCATTAACTGTGGTACATAACCTAGTTACTATGGAAAGTATTTATAATAAAGTACAAATGGATTCATAAACTGTGGTACATAACCTAGTTTCTATGGAAAGTTATTTATAATCGTTTAAAATGGATTCATAAACTGTGGTAGCATTCACCTGTTTCAATGGAAGTATTTATAAATAGTTAAAATGGATTCATAAACTGTGGTAGCATCATCTGTTTCTATGGAAGTATTTAAACTAGGTAAAAATGGATTCATAAAACTGTGGTGCAAATCACCTGTTTCTATGGAAGTATTTAATAATTAGTTAAAATGGATTAATAAAGCTGTGGTGGCTATCCCACTAGTTTCTTATAGAAGTATTTATAATAGTTAAAATGGATTCATAAACTGTGGTAGCATAACCTAGGTTTCTATGAAAGTATTTATAATTAGTTAAAATGGATTCATAAAAACTGTGGGGTACATCACCTGTTTCTATGGAAGTATTTATAATAGTTAAAATGGATTCATAAACTGTGGTGCATCACCTGTTTCTATGGAAGTATTTATAATAGTTAAAATGGATTCATAAACTGTGGTACATCACCTGTTTCTATGGAAGTATTTATAATAGTTAAAATGGATTCATAAACTGTGGTACATCACCTGTTTCTATGGAAGTATTTATAATAGTTAAAATGGATTCATAAACTGTGGTACATCACCTGTTTCTATGGAAGTATTTATAATAGTTAAAATGGATTCATAAACTGTGGTACATCACCTGTTTCTATGGAAGTATTTATAATAGTTAAAATGGATTCATAAACTGTGGTACATCACCTGTTTCTATGGAAGTATTTATAATAGTTAAAATGGATTCATAAACTGTGGTACATCACCTGTTTCTATGGAAGTATTTATAATAGTTAAAATGGATTCATAAACTGTGGTACATCACCTGTTTCTATGGAAGTATTTATAATAGTTAAAATGGATTCATAAACTGTGGTACATCACCTGTTTCTATGGAAGTATTTATAATAGTTAAAATGGATTCATAAACTGTGGTGCATCACCTGTTTCTATGGAAGTATTTATAATAGTTAAAATGGATTCATAAACTGTGGTACATCACCTGTTTCTATGGAAGTATTTATAATAGTTAAAATGGATTCATAAACTGTGGTGCATCACCTGTTTCTATGGAAGTATTTATAATAGTTAAAATGGATTCATAAACTGTGGTACATCACCTGTTTCTATGGAAGTATTTATAATAGTTAAAATGGATTCATAAACTGTGGTACATCACCTGTTTCTATGGAAGTATTTATAATAGTTAAAATGGATTCATAAACTGTGGTGCATCACCTGTTTCTATGGAAGTATTTATAATAGTTAAAATGGATTCATAAACTGTGGTACATCACCTGTTTCTATGGAAGTATTTATAATAGTTAAAATGGATTCATAAACTGTGGTACATCACCTGTTTCTATGGAAGTATTTATAATAGTTAAAATGGATTCATAAACTGTGGTACATCACCTGTTTCTATGGAAGTATTTATAATAGTTAAAATGGATTCATAAACTGTGGTACATCACCTGTTTCTATGGAAGTATTTATAATAGTTAAAATGGATTCATAAACTGTGGTACATCACCTGTTTCTATGGAAGTATTTATAATAGTTAAAATGGATTCATAAACTGTGGTACATCACCTGTTTCTATGGAAGTATTTATAATAGTTAAAATGGATTCATAAACTGTGGTGCATCACCTGTTTCTATGGAAGTATTTATAATAGTTAAAATGGATTCATAAACTGTGGTGCATCACCTGTTTCTATGGAAGTATTTATAATAGTTAAAATGGATTCATAAACTGTGGTGCATCACCTGTTTCTATGGAAGTATTTATAATAGTTAAAATGGATTCATAAACTGTGGTACATCACCTGTTTCTATGGAAGTATTTATAATAGTTAAAATGGATTCATAAACTGTGGTGCATCACCTGTTTCTATGGAAGTATTTATAATAGTTAAAATGGATTCATAAACTGTGGTGCATCACCTGTTTCTATGGAAGTATTTATAATAGTTAAAATGGATTCATAAACTGTGGTACATCACCTGTTTCTATGGAAGTATTTATAATAGTTAAAATGGATTCATAAACTGTGGTGCATCACCTGTTTCTATGGAAGTATTTATAATAGTTAAAATGGATTCATAAACTGTGGTGCATCACCTGTTTCTATGGAAGTATTTATAATAGTTAAAATGGATTCATAAACTGTGGTGCATCACCTGTTTCTATGGAAGTATTTATAATAGTTAAAATGGATTCATAAACTGTGGTACATCACCTGTTTCTATGGAAGTATTTATAATAGTTAAAATGGATTCATAAACTGTGGTACATCACCTGTTTCTATGGAAGTATTTATAATAGTTAAAATGGATTCATAAACTGTGGTACATCACCTGTTTTCTATGGAAGTATTTATAATTGTTAAAATTGATTCATAAACTGTGGTACATCACCTGTTTCTATGGAAGTATTTATAATAGTTAAAATGGATTCATAAACTGTGTGCATCACCTGTTTTCTATGAAGTATTTATAATAGTTAAATGGATTCATAACTGTGGTACATCACCTGTTTCTATGGAAGTATTTATAAATAGTTAAAATTGATTCATAAACTGTGGTGCATCACCTGTTTCTATGGAAGTATTTATAATAGTTAAAATTGATTCATAAACGTGGTCATCACCTGTTTCTATGGAAGTATTTATAATAGTTATAATTGATTCATAAACTGTGGTGCATCACCTGTTTCTATGGAAGTATTTATAATAGTTAAATGGATTCATAAACTGTGGTATCATCACCTGTTTCTATGAAGTATTTATAATAGTTAAAATGGATTCATAAACTGTGGTGCATCACCTGTTTCTATGGAAGTATTTATAATGTTAAAATGATTCATAAACTGTGGTACATCACCTGTTTCTATGGAAGTATTTATAATTGTTAAAATGGATTCATAAACTGTGGTGCATCACCTGTTTCTATGGAAGTATTTATAAATAGTTAAAATTGATTCATAACTGTGGTAGATCATCTGTTTTTCTATGGAAGTATTTATAAATAGTTTAAAATGGATTCATAAACTGTGGTTGCATCACCTGTTTCTATGGAAGTATTTATAATAGTTAAAATGGATCATAAACTGTGGTACATCACCTGTTTCTATGGAAGTATTTATAAATAGTTAAAATGGATTCATAACTGTGGTGCATCACCTCGTTTTCTATGGAAGTATTTATAATAGTTAAAATGGATTTCATAAACTGTGGTGCATCACCTGTTTCTATTGAAGTATTTAAATAGGTAAAATTGATTCATTAAACTGTGGGTGCATCACCTGTTTCTATGGAAGTATTTATAATAGTTAAAATTGGATTCATAAACTGTGGGTACATACCTGTTTCTATAGAAGTATTTATAATAGTTAAAATGGATTCATAAACTGTGGCATCACCTGTTTCTATGGAAGTATTTATAATATGTAAAATGGATTAAACTGTGGTGCATCACCTGTTTCTATAGAAGTATTTATAATAGTTAAAATGGATTCATAAACTGTGGTAGCATCACCTGTTCTATGGAAGTATTTATAAATAGTTAAAATGGATTCATAACTGTGGTAGCATCACCTGTTTCTATGGAAGTATTTATAATAGTTAAAATGGATTCATAAAACTGTGGTACATCACCTGTTTCTATGGAAGTATTTAAAATAGTTAAAATTGATTCATAAACTGTGGTGCATCACCTGTTTCTATTGGAAGTATTTATAATAGTTAAAATGGATTCATAAACTGTGGTGCATCACCTGTTTCTATGGAAGTATTTATAAATAGTTAAAATGGATTCATAAACTGTGGTACATCACCTGTTTCTATGGAAGTATTATAATAGTTAAAATGGATTCATAAACTGTGGTGCATCACCTGTTTTCTATGGAAGTATTTATAATAGTTTTAAATGGATTCATAAACTGTGTACATCACCTGTTTTCTATGGAAGTATTTATAATAGTTAAAATTGATTCATAAACTTGGTGACATCACCTGTTTCTATGGAAGTATTTATAATAGTTAAAATGGATTCATAAACTGTGGTACATCACCTGTTTCTATGGAAGTATTTATAATAGTTAAAATGGATTCATAAACTGTGGTACATCACCTGTTTCTATGGAAGTATTTATAATAGTTAAAATGGATTCATAAACTGTGGTGCATCACCTGTTTCTATGGAAGTATTTATAATAGTTAAAATGGATTCATAAACTGTGGTACATCACCTGTTTCTATGGAAGTATTTATAATAGTTAAAATGGATTCATAAACTGTGGTGCATCACCTGTTTCTATGGAAGTATTTATAATAGTTAAAATGGATTCATAAACTGTGGTGCATCACCTGTTTCTATGGAAGTATTTATAATAGTTAAAATGGATTCATAAACTGTGGTGCATCACCTGTTTCTATGGAAGTATTTATAATAGTTAAAATGGATTCATAAACTGTGGTGCATCACCTGTTTCTATGGAAGTATTTATAATAGTTAAAATGGATTCATAAACTGTGGTGCATCACCTGTTTCTATGGAAGTATTTATAATAGTTAAAATGGATTCATAAACTGTGGTGCATCACCTGTTTCTATGGAAGTATTTATAATAGTTAAAATGGATTCATAAACTGTGGTGCATCACCTGTTTCTATGGAAGTATTTATAATAGTTAAAATGGATTCATAAACTGTGGTACATCACCTGTTTCTATGGAAGTATTTATAATAGTTAAAATGGATTCATAAACTGTGGTACATCACCTGTTTCTATGGAAGTATTTATAATAGTTAAAATGGATTCATAAACTGTGGTGCATCACCTGTTTCTATGGAAGTATTTATAATAGTTAAAATGGATTCATAAACTGTGGTACATCACCTGTTTCTATGGAAGTATTTATAATAGTTAAAATGGATTCATAAACTGTGGTACATCACCTGTTTCTATGGAAGTATTTATAATAGTTAAAATGGATTCATAAACTGTGGTACATCACCTGTTTCTATGGAAGTATTTATAATAGTTAAAATGGATTCATAAACTGTGGTGCATCACCTGTTTCTATGGAAGTATTTATAATAGTTAAAATGGATTCATAAACTGTGGTGCATCACCTGTTTCTATGGAAGTATTTATAATAGTTAAAATGGATTCATAAACTGTGGTGCATCACCTGTTTCTATGGAAGTATTTATAATAGTTAAAATGGATTCATAAACTGTGGTGCATCACCTGTTTCTATGGAAGTATTTATAATAGTTAAAATGGATTCATAAACTGTGGTGCATCACCTGTTTCTATGGAAGTATTTATAATAGTTAAAATGGATTCATAAACTGTGGTGCATCACCTGTTTCTATGGAAGTATTTATAATAGTTAAAATGGATTCATAAACTGTGGTGCATCACCTGTTTCTATGGAAGTATTTATAATAGTTAAAATGGATTCATAAACTGTGGTGCATCACCTGTTTCTATGGAAGTATTTATAATAGTTAAAATGGATTCATAAACTGTGGTACATCACCTGTTTCTATGGAAGTATTTATAATAGTTAAAATGGATTCATAAACTGTGGTACATCACCTGTTTCTATGGAAGTATTTATAATAGTTAAAATGGATTCATAAACTGTGGTACATCACCTGTTTCTATGGAAGTATTTATAATAGTTAAAATGGATTCATAAACTGTGGTGCATCACCTGTTTCTATGGAAGTATTTATAATAGTTAAAATGGATTCATAAACTGTGGTACATCACCTGTTTCTATGGAAGTATTTATAATAGTTAAAATGGATTCATAAACTGTGGTGCATCACCTGTTTCTATGGAAGTATTTATAATAGTTAAAATGGATTCATAAACTGTGGTACATCACCTGTTTCTATGGAAGTATTTATAATAGTTAAAATGGATTCATAAACTGTGGTGCATCACCTGTTTCTATGGAAGTATTTATAATAGTTAAAATGGATTCATAAACTGTGGTGCATCACCTGTTTCTATGGAAGTATTTATAATAGTTAAAATGGATTCATAAACTGTGGTACATCACCTGTTTCTATGGAAGTATTTATAATAGTTAAAATGGATTCATAAACTGTGGTACATCACCTGTTTCTATGGAAGTATTTATAATAGTTAAAATGGATTCATAAACTGTGGTGCATCACCTGTTTCTATGGAAGTATTTATAATAGTTAAAATGGATTCATAAACTGTGGTACATCACCTGTTTCTATGGAAGTATTTATAATAGTTAAAATGGATTCATAAACTGTGGTGCATCACCTGTTTCTATGGAAGTATTTATAATAGTTAAAATGGATTCATAAACTGTGGTACATCACCTGTTTCTATGGAAGTATTTATAATAGTTAAAATGGATTCATAAACTGTGGTGCATCACCTGTTTCTATGGAAGTATTTATAATAGTTAAAATGGATTCATAAACTGTGGTGCATCACCTGTTTCTATGGAAGTATTTATAATAGTTAAAATGGATTCATAAACTGTGGTGCATCACCTGTTTCTATGGAAGTATTTATAATAGTTAAAATGGATTCATAAACTGTGGTACATCACCTGTTTCTATGGAAGTATTTATAATAGTTAAAATGGATTCATAAACTGTGGTGCATCACCTGTTTCTATGGAAGTATTTATAATAGTTAAAATGGATTCATAAACTGTGGTGCATCACCTGTTTCTATGGAAGTATTTATAATAGTTAAAATGGATTCATAAACTGTGGTGCATCACCTGTTTCTATGGAAGTATTTATAATAGTTAAAATGGATTCATAAACTGTGGTGCATCACCTGTTTCTATGGAAGTATTTATAATAGTTAAAATGGATTCATAAACTGTGGTGCATCACCTGTTTCTATGGAAGTATTTATAATAGTTAAAATGGATTCATAAACTGTGGTGCATCACCTGTTTCTATGGAAGTATTTATAATAGTTAAAATGGATTCATAAACTGTGGTACATCACCTGTTTCTATGGAAGTATTTATAATAGTAAAAGGGATTCATAACTGTGGTGCATCACCTGTTTCTATGGAAGGATTTTATAACTAGTTAAATGGATTCAGAACTGTGGTGCATCACCTGTTTCTATGGAAGTATTTAATAATGTTAAAATGGATTCATAAACTGTGTGCATCACCTGTTTCTATGAAGTATTTATAATAGTTAAAATGGATTCATAAACTGTGTAGCATACCCTGTTTCTATGAAGTATTTATAATAGTTAAAATTGGATTCATAAACTGTGGTGCATCACCTGTTTCTATTGGAAGTATTTAAAATAGTTAAAATGGATTCATAAACTGTGGTAGCATCACTGTTTCTATGGAAGTATTTATATAGTTAAAATGGATTCATAAACTGTGGTAATAACCTGTTTCTATGGAAGTATTTATAAATATTTAAATATGGATTCATAAACTGTGGTACATACCTGTTTCTATGGAAGTATTTATAATAGTTAAAATTGATTCATAAACTGTGGTGATCACTGTTTCTATGGAAGTATTGTATAAATTAGTTTTAAAATGGATTCATAAACTGTGGTGCATCACCTGTTTCTATGGAAGTATTTATAATAGTTAAAATGGATTCATAAACTGTGGTGCATCACCTGTTTCTATGGAAGTATTTATAATAGTTATAATGGATTCATAAACTGTGGTGCATCACCTGTTTCTATGGAAGTATTTATAATTGTTAAAATGGATTCATAAACTGTGGTACATCACCTGTTTCTATGAAGTATATTTATAATAGTTAAAATGGATTCATAAACTGTGGTACATCACCTGTTTCTATGGAAGTATTTATAATAGTTAAAATGGATTCATAAACTGTGGTGCATCACCTGTTTCTATGGAAGTATTTAAAATAGTTAAAATGGATTCATAAACTGTGGTACATCACCTGTTTCTATGGAAGTATTTATAATAGTTAAAATGGATTCATAAACTGTGGTGCATCACCTGTTTCTATGGAAGTATTTATAATTGTTAAAATGGATTCATAAACTGTGGTGCATCGCCTGTTTCTATGGAAGTATTTATAATAGTTAAAATGGATTCATAAACTGTGGTACATCACCTGTTTCTATGGAAGTATTTATAATAGTTAAAATGGATTCATAAACTGTGGTGCATCACCTGTTTCTATGGAAGTATTTATAATAGTTAAAATGGATTCATAAACTGTGGTACATCACCTGTTTCTATGGAAGTATTTATAATAGTTAAAATGGATTCATAAACTGTGGTGCATCACCTGTTTCTATGGAAGTATTTATAATAGTTAAAATGGATTCATAAACTGTGGTACATCACCTGTTTCTATGGAAGTATTTATAATAGTTAAAATGGATTCATAAACTGTGGTACATCACCTGTTTCTATGGAAGTATTTATAATAGTTAAAATGGATTCATAAACTGTGGTGCATCACCTGTTTCTATGGAAGTATTTATAATAGTTAAAATGGATTCATAAACTGTGGTGCATCACCTGTTTCTATTGAAGTATTTATAATAGTTAAAATGGATTCATAAACTGTGGTAGATCACCTGTTTCTATGGAAGTATTTATAATAGTTAAAATGGATTCATAAAACTGTGGTACATCACCTGTTTCTATGGAAGTATTTATAATAGTTAAAATGGATTCATAAAACTGTGGTGCATCACCTGTTTCTATGGAAGTATTTATAATAGTTAAAATGGATTCATAAACTGTGGTGCATCACCTGTTTCTATGGAAGTATTTATAATAGTTAAATGGATTCATAAACTGTGGTGCATCACCTGTTTCTTATGGAAGTATTTATAAATAGTTAAAATGGATTCATAAACTGTGGTACATACCCTGTTTCTATGGAAGTATTTATAATAGTTATAATAGATTCATAAACTGTGGTACATCACCTGTTTCTATGGAAGTATTTATAATAGTTAAAATGGATTCATAAACTGTGGTGCTCACCTGTTTCTATGAAGTATTTATAATAGTTAAAAATGGATTCATAAACTGTGGTGCATCACCTGTTTTCTATGGAAAGTATTTATAATAGTTAAAATGGATTCATAAACTGTGGTGCATCACCTGTTTCTATGGAAGTATTTATAATAGTTAAAATGGATTCATAAACTGTGGTACATCACTCTGTTTCTATGGAAGTATTTAAAATAGTTAAAATGGATTCATAAACTGTGGTGCATCACCTGTTTCTATGGAAGTATTTATAATAGTTAAAATGGATTCATAAACTGTGGTGCATCACCTGTTTCTATGGAAGTATTTATAATAGTTAAAATGGATTCATAAACTGTGGTGCAATCACCTGTTTCTATGGAAGTATTTATAATAGTTTAAAATGGATTCATAAACTGTGGTAGCATCACCCTGTTTCTATGGAAGTATTTATAATTAGTTATAAATGGATTCATAAACTGTGGTGCATCACCTGTTTCTACTGGAAGTATTTATAATAGTTAAAATGGATTCATAAACTGTGGTACATCACCTGTTCTATAGGAAGTATTTATAATAGTTAAAATGGATTCATAAACTGTGGTACATCACCTGTTTCTATGGAAGTATTTATACTGTGGTCATTAACCTGTTCTATAGAAGTATTTATAATAGTTAAATAGATTCATAAACTGTGGTGCATCACCTGTTTCTACGGAAGTATTTAAAATAGTTTAAAATGGATTCATAAACTGTGGTGCCATCACCTGTTTCTATAGAAATTATTTATATAGTTAAATGGATTCATAAACTGTGGTACATCACCTGTTTCTATGGAAGTATTTATAATAGTTAAAATGGATTCATAAACTGTGGTACATAACCTGTTTTCTATGGAAGTATTTATATAGTTAAAATGGATTCATAAACTGTGGTGCATCACCTGTTTTCTATGGAAGTATTTATAATATTTAAAATGGATTCATAAAACTGTGGTACATCACCTGTTTCTATGGAAGAATTATAATAGTTAAAATGGATTATAAACTGTGGTGCATCACCTGTTTCTATAGAAGTATTTATAATAGTTAAAACGGATTTATAAACTGTGGTACATCACCTGTTTCTATGAAGTATTTATATATTGTTAAAATGGATTCATAAACTGTGGTGCATCACCTGTTTCTATGGAAGTATTTATAATTGTTAAAATTGATTCATAAACTGTGGTACATCACCTGTTTCTATGGATGTATTTATAATAGTTATAATGGATTCATAAACTGTGGTGCATCACCTGTTTCTATAGAAGTATTTATAATAGTTAAAATGGATTCATAAACTGTGGTACATAACCTGTTTCTATGAAAGTATTTATAATAGTTAAAATGGATTCATAAACTGTGGTACATAAGCTATTTCTATGGAAGTATTTATAATAGTTAAAATTGATTCATAAACTGTGGTACATAACCTGTTTCTATTGAAGTATTTAAAATAAGTAAAATTGATTTATAAACTGTGGTGCATCACCTCTTTCTATGGAAGTATTTATAATAGTTAAAATGGATTTATAAACTGTGGTGCATCACCTGTTTCTATGGAAGTATTTATAATAGTTAAAACGGATTCATAAACTGTGGTACATCACCTGTTTCTATGGAAGTATTTATAATAGTTAAAATGGATTCATAAACTGTGGTGCATCACCTGTTTCTATGGAACGATTTATAATTGTTTAAAATTGGAATTCAGAAACTGTGGTGCATCAACCTGTTTCTATGGAAGTATTTATAATAGTTAAAAATGGATTCATAAAACTGTGGTGCATCACCTGTTTATATAGCAGTATTTATATAGTTAAAATGGATTCATAACTGTGGTACATCACCTGTTTCTATGGAAGTATTTATAATAGTTAAAATGGATTCATAAACTGTGGTGCATCACCTGTTTCTATGGACGTATTTAATAATTGTTAAAATTGATTCATAAACTGTGGTGCATCACCTGTTTTCTATGGAAGTATTTATAATTAGTTAAAATGGATTCATAAACTGTGGTGCATCACCGTTTCTATGGAAGTATTTATAATTGTTAAAAAAATTGATTCATAAACTGGGTACATCACCTGTTTTCTATGGAATAGTTATAATAGTTAAAATTGATTCATAAACTGTAGTACATCACCTGTTTCTATGGAAGTATTTATAATAGTTAAAATGGATTCATAAACTGTGGTACATAATCTGTTTCTATGAAAGTATTTATAATAGTTAAAATGGATTCATAAACTGTGGTACATAACCTATTTCTATGAAAGGATTTATAATAGTTAAAATGGATTCATAAACTGTGGTACATCACCTGTTTCTATGGAAGTATTTATAATAGTTAAAATGGATTCATAAACTGTGGTGCATCACCTGTTTCTATGGAAGTTTTTATAATAGTTAAAATTGATTCATAAACTGTGGTGCATCACCTGTTTCTATAGAAGTATTTATAATAGTTAAAATGGATTCATAAACTGTGGTACATCACCTGTTTCTATGGAAGTATTTATAATAGTTAAAATGGATTCATAAACTGTGGTGCATCACCTGTTTCTATGGAAGTTTTTATAATAGTTAAAATTGATTCATAAACTGTGGTGCATCACCTGTTTCTATAGAAGTATTTATAATAGTTAAAATGGATTAATAAACTGTGGTACATCACCTGTTTCTATTGAAGTATTTAAAATAGTTAAAATGGATTCATAAACTGTGGTGCATCACCTGATTCTATGGAAGTATTTATAATAGGTAAAATAGATTCATAAACTGTGGTACATAACCTGTTTCTATTGAAGTATTTATAATAGTTAAAATGGATTCATATGCTGTGGTGCATCACCTGTTTCTATTGAAGTATTTAAAATAGTTAAAATGGATTCATAAACTGTGGTGCATCACCTGTTTCTATGGAAGTATTTATATTAGTTAAAATGGATTCATAAACTGTGGTGCATCACCTATTTCTATGGAAGTATTTATAATAGTTAAAATGGATTCATAAACTGTGGTGCATCACTTGTTCTATGGAAGTATTTATAATAGTTAAAATGGATTCATAAACTGTGGTGCATCACCTGTTTCTATAGAAGTATTTATAATAGTTTAAATTGATTCATAAACTGTGGTACATCACCTGTTTCTATGGAAGTATTTATAATAGTTAAAATTGATTCATAAACTGTGGTGCATCACCTGTTTCTATTGATGTATTTAAAAAAGGTAAAATGGATTCATAAACTGTGGTGCATCACCTGTTTCTATGGAAGTATTTATATTAGTTAAAATGGATTCATAAACTGTGTTGCATTACCTGTTTCTATGGAAGTATTTATAATAGTCAAAATGGATTCATAAACTGTGGTGCATCACCTGTTTCTATAGAAGTATTTATAATAGTTAAAATGGATTCATAAACTGTGGTACATCACCTGTTTCTATGGAAGTATTTATAATTGTTATATTAGATTCATAAACTGTGGTGCATCACCTGTTTCTATGGAAGTATTTATAATAGTTAAAATTGATTCATAAACTGTGGTGCATCACCTGTTTCTATGGAAGTATTTATAATAGTTAAAATGGATTCATAAACTGTGGTACATCACCTGTTTCTATGGAAGTATTTATAATAGTTATAATAGATTCATAAACTGTGGTGCATCACCTGTTTCTATGGAAGTATTTAAAATAGTTAAAATAGATTCATAAACTGTGGTGCATCACCTGTTTCTATGGAAGTATTTATAATAGTTAAAATGGATTCATAAACTGTTGTGCATCACCTGTTTCTATGGAAGTTTTTATAATAGTTAAAATGGATTCATAAACTGTGGTGCATCACCTGTTTCTATGGACGTATTTATAATTGTTAAAATTGATTCATAAACTGTGGTGCATCACCTGTTTCTATGGAAGTATTTATAATAGTTAAAATGGATTCATAAACTGTGGTACATAACCTGTTTCTATAGAAGTATTTATAATAGTTATAATAGATTCATAAACTGTGGTGCATCACCTGTTTCTACGGAAGTATTTAAAATAGTTAAAATTGATTCATAAACTGTGGTACATAACCTGTTTCTATGAAAGTATTTATAATAGTTAAAATGGATTCATAAACTGTGGTGCATCACCTGTTTCTATGGAAGTATTTATAATAGTTAAAATGGATTCATAAACTGTGGTACATCACCTGTTTCTATGGAAGTATTTATAATAGTTAAAATTGATTCATAAACTGTAGTACATCACCTGTTTCTATGGAAGTATTTATAATAGTTAAAATGGATTCATAAACTGTGGTACATAATCTGTTTCTATGAAAGTATTTATAATAGTTAAAATGGATTCATAAACTGTGGTACATCACCTGTTTCTATTGAAGTATTTAAAATAGTTAAAATGGATTCATAAACTGTGGTGCATCACCTGTTTCTATGGAAGTATTTATAATAGTTAAAATAGATTCATAAACTGTGGTACATAACCTGTTTCTATTGAAGTATTTATAATAGTTAAAATGGATTCATATGCTGTGGTGCATCACCTGTTTCTATTGATGTATTTAAAAAAGGTAAAATGGATTCATAAACTGTGGTGCATCACCTGTTTCTATGGAAGTATTTATATTAGTTAAAATGGATTCATAAACTGTGGTACATCACCTGTTTCTATGGAAGTATTTATAATAGTTAAAATTGATTCATAAACTGTAGTACATCACCTGTTTCTATGGAAGTATTTATAATAGTTAAAATGGATTCATAAACTGTGGTACATAATCTGTTTCTATGAAAGTATTTATAATAGTTAAAATGGATTCATAAACTGTGGTACATCACCTGTTTCTATTGAAGTATTTAAAATAGTTAAAATGGATTCATAAACTGTGGTGCATCACCTGTTTCTATGGAAGTATTTATAATAGTTAAAATAGATTCATAAACTGTGGTACATAACCTGTTTCTATTGAAGTATTTATAATAGTTAAAATGGATTCATATGCTGTGGTGCATCACCTGTTTCTATTGATGTATTTAAAAAGGTAAAATGGATTCATAAACTGTGGTGCATCACCTGTTTCTATGGAAGTATTTATATTAGTTAAAATGGATTCATAAACTGTGTTGCATCACCTGTTTCTATGGAAGTATTTATAATAGTTAAAATGGATTCATAAACTGTGGTGCATCACCTGTTTCTATAGAAGTATTTATAATAGTTAAAATGGATTCATAAACTGTGGTACATCACCTGTTTCTATGGAAGTATTTATAATTGTTATATTAGATTCATAAACTGTGGTGCAATCACCTGTTTCTATGGAAGTATTTATAATAGTTAAAATTGATTCATAAACTGTGGTGCATCACCTGTTTCTATGGAAGTATTTATAATAGTTAAAATGGATTCATAAACTGTGGTACATCACCTGTTTCTATGGAAGTATTTATAATTGTTATATTAGATTCATAAACTGTGGTGCATCACCTGTTTCTATGGAAGTATTTATAATAGTTAAAATGGATTCATAAACTGTGGTGCATCACCTGTTTCTATGGAAGTATTTATAATAGTTAAAATGGATTCATAAACTGTGGTACATAACCTGTTTCTATTGAAGTATTTATAATAGTTAAAATGGATTCATATGCTGTGGTGCATCACCTGTTTCTATTGATGTATTTAAAAAAGGTAAAATGGATTCATAAACTGTGGTGCATCACCTGTTTCTATGGAAGTATTTATATTAGTTAAAATGGATTCATAAACTGTGGTACATCACCTGTTTCTATGGAAGTATTTATAATAGTTAAAATTGATTCATAAACTGTAGTACATCACCTGTTTCTATGGAAGTATTTATAATAGTTAAAATGGATTCATAAACTGTGGTACATAATCTGTTTCTATGAAAGTATTTATAATAGTTAAAATGGATTCATAAACTGTGGTACATCACCTGTTTCTATTGAAGTATTTAAAATAGTTAAAATGGATTCATAAACTGTGGTGCATCACCTGTTTCTATGGAAGTATTTATAATAGTTAAAATAGATTAATAAACTGTGGTACATAACCTGTTTCTATTGAAGTATTTATAATAGTTAAAATGGATTCATATGCTGTGGTGCATCACCTGTTTCTATTGATGTATTTAAAAAAGGTAAAATGGATTCATAAACTGTGGTGCATCACCTGTTTCTATGGAAGTATTTATATTAGTTAAAATGGATTCATAAACTGTGTTGCATCACCTGTTTCTATGGAAGTATTTATAATAGTTAAAATGGATTCATAAACTGTGGTGCATCACCTGTTTCTATAGAAGTATTTATAATAGTTAAAATGGATTCATAAACTGTGGTACATCACCTGTTTCTATGGAAGTATTTATAATTGTTATATTAGATTCATAAACTGTGGTGCATCACCTGTTTCTATGGAAGTATTTATAATAGTTAAAATTGATTCATAAACTGTGGTGCATCACCTGTTTCTATGGAAGTATTTATAATAGTTAAAATGGATTCATAAACTGTGGTACATCACCTGTTTCTATGGAAGTATTTATAATAGTTATAATAGATTCATAAACTGTGGTGCATCACCTGTTTCTATGGAAGTATTTAAAATAGTTAAAATGGATTCATAAACTGTGGTGCATCACCTGTTTCTATGGACGTATTTATAATTGTTAAAATTGATTCATAAACTGTGGTGCATCACCTGTTTCTATGGAAGTATTTATAATAGTTAAAATTGATTCATAAACTGTGGTGCATCACCTGTTTCTATGGAAGTATTTATAATAGTTAAAATGGATTCATAAACTGTGGTGCATCACCTGTTTCTATGGAAGTATTTATAATAGTTAAAATGGATTCATAAACTGTGGTACATCACCTGTTTCTATGGAAGTATTTATAATAGTTAAAATTGATTCATAAACTGTAGTACATCACCTGTTTCTATGGAAGTATTTATAATAGTTAAAATGGATTCATAAACTGTGGTACATAATCTGTTTCTATGAAAGTATTTATAATAGTTAAAATGGATTCATAAACTGTGGTACATCACCTGTTTCTATTGAAGTATTTAAAATAGTTAAAATGGATTCATAAACTGTGGTGCATCACCTGTTTCTATGGAAGTATTTATAATAGTTAAAATAGATTCATAAACTGTGGTACATAACCTGTTTCTATTGAAGTATTTATAATAGTTAAAATGGATTCATATGCTGTGGTGCATCACCTGTTTCTTTTGACGTATTTAAAATAGTTAAAATTGATTCATAAACTGTGGTGCATCACCTGTTTCTATGGAAGTATTTATATTAGTTAAAATGGATTCATAAACTGTGGTGCATCACCTGTTTCTATGGAAGTATTTATAATTGTTAAAATTGATTCATAAACTGTGGTGCATCACTTGTTCTATGGAAGTATTTATAATAGTTAAAATGGATTCATAAACTGTGGTGCATCACCTGTTTCTATGGAAGTATTTAAAATAGTTAAAATGGATTAATAAACTGTGGTACATAACCTGTTTCTATGAAAGTATTTATAATAGTTAAAATTGATTCATAAACTGTGGTGCATCACCTGTTTCTATGAAAGTATTTAAAATAGTTAAAATGGATTCATAAACTGTGGTACATAACCTGTTTCTATGGAAGTATTTATAATAGTTAAAATGGATTCATAAGCTGTGGTGCATCACCTGTTTCTATTGAAGTATTTAAAATAGTTAAAATGGATTCATAAACTGTGGTGCATCACCTGTTTCTATGGAAGTATTTATAATAGTTAAAATAGATTCATAAACTGTGGTACATAACCTGTTTCTATGGAAGTATTTATAATAGTTAAAATGGATTCATAAGCTGTGGTGCATCACCTGTTTCTATTGAAGTATTTAAAATAGTTAAAATGGATTCATAAACTGTGGTGCATCACCTGTTTCTATGGAAGTATTTATATTAGTTAAAATGGATTCATAAACTGTGGTGCATCACCTGTTTCTATGGAAGTATTTATAATAGTTAAAATGGATTTATAAATTGTGTTGCATCACCTGTTTCTATAGAAGTATTTATAATAGTTAAAATGGATTCATAAACTGTGGTGCATCACCTGTTTCTATGGACGTATTTATAATTGTTAAAATTGATTCATAAACTGTGGTGCATCACCTGTTTCTATGGAAGTATTTATAATAGTTAAAATGGATTCATAAACTGTGGTGCATCACTTGTTCTATGGAAGTATTTATAATAGTTAAAATGGATTCATAAACTGTGGTGCATCACCTGTTTCTATGGAAGTATTTATAATAGTTAAAATGGATTCATAAACTGTGGTACATAACCTGTTTCTATGAAAGTATTTATAATAGTTAAAATTGATTCATAAACTGTGGTGCATCACCTGTTTCTATGAAAGTATTTAAAATAGTTAAAATGGATTCATAAACTGTGGTACATCACCTGTTTCTATGGAAGTATTTATAATAGTTAAAATTGATTCATAAACTGTTGTACATCACCTGTTTCTATGGAAGTATTTATAATAGTTAAAATACATTCATAAACTGTGGTGCATCACCTGTTTCTATGGAAGTATTTAAAATAGTTAAAATGGATTCATAAACTGTGGTACATCACCTGTTTCTATTGAAGTATTTATAATAGTTCAAATGGATTCATAAACTGTGGTACATCACCTGTTTCTATAGAAGTATTTATAATAGTTAAAATTGATTCATAAACTGTGGTACATCACCTGTTTCTATGAAAGTATTTAAAATAGTTAAAATCGATTCATAAACTGTGGTGCATCACCTGTTTCTATGAAAGTATTTAAAATAGTTAAAATTGATTCATAAACTGTGGTACATAACCTGTTTCTATGGAAGTATTTATAATAGTTCAAATGGATTCATTAATTAAGGGGAATGTTTCTTTAAAAAGCTTTAATTTGAGCTGTTGGAGGATGTAAAAACTGATGTTGACTCTGCTTGATCTACTGCAGTGAACATTTTGACGTTACAGACGTTTCTGTGGATGTCTCTGTTTCTACGCTGTTTGGGTGCTTCCGACTCGTCGTTCGCTACGCTCTAGCTGTTGGTAGCCGCTTTTTTAATGTACCTGTTGTTCCGCTTAAATCTGGGGGCCAGTTGTTTCGTCAGACGATGTGCCGAACACGGACCGAACCTGAGGACACGTCCAGTACCGATACCCTCGCCCGGTCCACACCTGGACCCCAGACCAACACCTAGACCCACACCAAGAACCAGACCCAGACCCAAACCCACATCCAGACCCACATCCACTTCTGGGTGAGGGGGACGTCATTTCCGGGTGAGCGTAACCAGTGTTTGGTCTTTATCTATCATTGAGAGCCCGTTTGTTTATATCTAACTTAGCGTTATCTTGTTTGGTGTTCAAACATTATAAGTGTCTTTTTTTAGCATTCTAGTGAGTAACTACTGCTGTCTAGGCAGTTTGCGACATAGTTACTTCCCCTTAGCCAAACACCGCTAGCCTTTGCTAAGTGCTGGCATGGCCTCCACCTCGTCTGCTGTCACTCCTCTGTCCTGCTCTATATGGCACATATGTTCAGTGAAGATCCTGCCTCCTTTAGTGATGATAGTGGCAGATGTGTTAAGTGTAGCCTTATTTTAGACTTGGAGGCCAGGTTAGAGCAGTTAGAAGCACGGCTACGCACATCGGATGCTAATCCTTTTAGCCAGATTATTATCCGCAATGCAGCTCGCAATACTGGAACGAAACTGCCGAGCGCTCAAGCCCCTCCTGGGAAGCAGCCGGGGAAAACTCAGGATGGGTTTGTAGCGGTGGGAAAGAAGCATAGTGCTAAACGTAAACACTTAGAGCTACCGAAGCTCCCGCCACATAATACGTTTTCTCACCTCGGCAACACGCCAGATGAATCGTCAACTCTAGTTATCGGCTCCTCTGAAGTTAAACACGTGAAGCTCCCGACGGCCACAGTCAGGTGTTATCCGGGAGCCAGAGTTGGTGACATAGAAGGAAACCTTAGAATGTTAGCTCAGAGTAAACCCAGGTTCCGCCGAGTTGTGATTCCCAACACAGCACAGAGTTAGTCCAGCAGCTGCTAGCTTTAGCTTTAGCTTATGCACTTAAAACACAAAAATCTAAAAGTAAAAGCTACTAATACTCTTAATAACAACAAGCAAAATCATGATGTCATTAAATGTGGGTTACTAAACATTAAATCCATTTCCTCTAAGTCCCTTTTAGTCAATGAGTTAATGAATGATAACAAACTTAGCCTGCTAGCTCTAACAGAAACCTGGCTTCAACAGGATGACAATGTTAGCTTGAATGAAGCAACCCCCCCCCTTATTATAATAACTATCAGAAATCCAGGATTTCTGGGAAAGGAGGTGGGTTAGCAGTAATATCACAGTCTAGCTTACTTCCTAACACTAAAGACAAACATATTTATAGTTCCTTTGAAAACATAATTTTGTCTATAAATCACTCAAACAGGAAAACTCCAAAATCTGTTTCATTCATAATTATTTATCGTCCTCCTGGTCCGTACTCTGAATTTTTAACAGAGTTTGCAGACTTTCTATCAACTATTGTTTTAGATTCTGATAACATAATAATAGTAGGGGATTTTAATATTCATGTTGATGATCCTAGTGACTGT
This sequence comes from Oryzias woworae, assembly GCA_016861445.1. NCBI lineage: Eukaryota > Metazoa > Chordata > Actinopteri > Beloniformes > Adrianichthyidae > Oryzias > Oryzias woworae. Next base: position 1,084,950 of record BOLG01001174.1, read on the forward strand.
CTAGGAAATGCTTTCTCAGCTTTATTAGATAATGTTGGTTTCACACAAAATGTAAATGAACCCACTCGCTGTCACAAGCACACCCTGGACCTTGTTTTAACTCATGGTATAGAGATCAGCTGAGTGTGCTCCCTCATAACCCCACACTCTCAGATCACTTTCTAATCACCTTTCAGTTTGTTCTAGAGAATTCCACCGTTCCAATAAATAAAGAACAGCTCAGAAGAACATTGACTGACTTTTCTGTATCTGAATTTAAACTTACACTCCAACCAATAATAAAAGCACAGTTGGAGGTAGAGCCTTTATCCACCAAGCTCCTGTTTTATGGAATAAACTCCCAGCTCATGTAAGAGAGTCTGACACAGTTTCTACATTCAAAGTTAGGATTAAAACATTCCTCTTTGGACAGAATTATTGCCAGGCTAGCTAGTAATCAGAGAATATTTAACTTACTGCTCCTCTACCTCACCTGCTGTGATGGGGTTTGCTGCGCTGGCTCTACTCGCTCCTACTCACTCTTTGTCTGCCTCCTACACCCTCCCCCCTTCCTCTCTCCCCTACCCTAACCCGGGTCTGTATCCTTCTCACCCCCCCCCCCTGACCCCCCCCCCCCCCTACCCTAGCCCGGGTCTGCATCCTTCTCCCACCCCCAATCCCCCCTTCCTCTCCCCCCTACCCGAACCATGGTCTGCATCCTTCTCCCACCCCCCCTCTCTCCCCTACCCTAACCAGGGTCTGTATCCTTCTCCCACCCCCACTCCACCAACCTGCAATCTTCGTAACATCACTTGCCATCTGCCATTGCTTTATTTTATTTGGTTTATCATGCCTCTGTTTGGTGCAGTGCGATTCACATGTTGTCCCTCTTTCCCTCTCCCCTACGGAGGAGCGGGAGAGATTTCTGATTCCAGGTGGATCGTCTGTGCTCCTGTCTTTGGCCGTGACCTCGCCTTTGACTCTTCCCGCTCCTGTCTTTGGCCGTGACCTCGCCTTTGACTCTTCCCGCTCCTGTCTTTGGCCGTGACCTCGCCTTTGACTCTTCCCGCTCCTGTCTTTGGCCGTGACCTCGCCTTTGGCTTTTCCCGCTCCTGTCTTTGGCCGTGACCTCGCCTTTGGCTCTTCCCGCTCCTGTCTTTGGCCGTGACCTCGCCTTTGGCTCTTCCCGCTCCTGTCTTTGGCCGTGACCTCGCCTTTGGCTCTTCTTGCTCCTGTCTTTGGCCGTGACCTCGCCTTTGGCTTTTTCCCGCTCCTGTCTTTGGCCGTGACCTCGCCTTTAGCTCTTCCCGCTCCTGTCTTTGGCCGTGACCTCGCCTTTGGCTCTTCTTGCTCCTGTCTTTGGCCGTGACCTCGCCTTTGGCTTTTCCCGCTCCTGTCTTTGGCCGTGACCTCGCCTTTGGCTTTTCCCGCTCCTGTCTTTGGCCGTGACCTCGCCTTTGGCTCTTCCCGCTCCTGTCTTTGGCCGTGACCTCGCCTTTGGCTCTTCCCGCTCCTGTCTTTGGCCGTGACCTCGCCTTTGGCTCTTCCCGCTCCTGTCTTTGGCCGTGACCTCGCCTTTGACTCTTCCCGCTCCTGTCTTTGGCCGTGACCTCTGTTGGGGATGTTGGGGAAAGTACATTGATGTCAGGGGAAACCCCAATTAATGTCACAGAATATGGTGGAGACGCATCACCAACAAGCTGTAAATAACATTGCTTAAGCAGAATAAAATATGGCTTGCGCAATGACTCACGTATCCCCGGAAGTTCTAAACGGAAAGGAAGTCCTTTTTAGGAAACTGTATAACGCATTGTAATAATGAATTACCGTACATGGGCAAGCTAGTCATGTTACGGATGTTCTGCCTACACATATAGCCTACGCATTTTACTATCATAATGACGAATTTGCATCCTGTATGCGCACGAATTGACGTATGAAAACTGTATAAATGTACGAGATGAGAGCCTGTGAGGAGCTTCAGCTCACAACCCAGCTCAGCTCAACTCACGGCTCCATCTCGCTGCGATCATCTACTCCATTGCTCAATAAACCTACTAAAAGACAAGCCCTTGCTCTTTGTTGTGCCTACCTCTACAAGGATCATCTCTTCACATCTCTGGTGAGTCCCATGCTGGCTTAAATTTCTGATAAAGGTGACCCTTAGAAGGGACACAAATTGCTTGGGGATGCACATGGGGATTGACTCTCGAATCATGACAAGCAATTTTCTTCTGTAAATCTTACAAACAACTGAAAGAAATCTCTTCACTAGTAAAGAGTCTTCTAAATGAAGCACGCAGCATCCTTTAGTCCACCCCTAAGGGGTGAGGAGTGAACTACGAATAACTCCGACTACAAGAGACTCTGGGCTGCTCCTTACCTGTTATAACGTCCAGGGTCCTTTCAGTCTTGTAGTCCAGGACCGTTTGAAGGGTAGGCGTAATAATATAGCCAGTGGTTTAGGAGGGATACCGAAAGTTGTAAGAAGGGATAGAAACTACCATAAAAAATCAACTCTTTCTACCTAATCCACTCGCACCTTCGACAACCTCACCTCTGGCTCCTCCAGCAAACCCAGCTGTTTCCACAGCTCGTACTGGATGAAGTCCATCTGCTCCACTATTCAAACATGTTGTTGTTTACTTAAATATTTAGCTGTTATCTTAACTTATAGCTGGTTATCTTGACGTGTTTGTTTATTAGACATATACTTGTTATTCAACCATGTAGTTATAGAATTAATTAATCTCACTTTTCTATAATAGTTCTAGCGCTGTAATAGTTCTAGTTTGTTATCATTCATTAACTCGTTGACTAAAAGGGACTTAGAAACTCAGGAACATAATTTTGATCATATCTTTGAGGGAGGGGACTCGTCATGTCAGGGTTGGCAGAGCGAACTGAGATAACGAATGAACTGTTGTGTTCACGTACCTGGTCTCACAGGTGACTGAGGGAAGACTGAGATGAATCATCTACCCTCATGCCTCCACCCTCTCAGGTAGGGAAGACACACACAGGTCAGCACAGGTCACATTCATCCCTACAGGTTCTGGAAGGAGCCTGGTTAGTACAAAAACACTTTACTCTTTTCTGATACCTCTGTTGTATATATGAAACGTCTAAACTGATGTACAGGTATATGGGTCAGTGTTAACCTCTGAGTATTTTCTGTGTAAAAGATGCTGCAGGATGAAACCTGCCTTGCTTCTGTCTACCTTTTAGCATCATCTGTAATTAACTCTCCGTCATGTCCTCTGCTGAGTGAAAGAAAGCCTCTCCCTGCAGACGGCAGAATGCTAAACGGGGCTGTTGGAGGAGCTCCAGCACAGCTGGCAGAACAGGAAGAAGCCCCGGAGAAGGTCCACTTGGCCCGCAGGCCGCCCCAGGTACGCCGCCGTGCTCCTGCCAAAATGACAGGCCAGTATTTTATACAAGACATCCAACATGGCTTTTATTTAATCCATGCACACTCATAATGCCAATCAGTTATGACATTAGAACGGGCTCTAAAGGAACGGCACACTCAGGGCAAGAAAACTCCTCGGTTCTGATCCAGTTAGTCGTGTTAAAGTGAGTTTACAGAGAAGATGAAGGAAAATGCATCAAGAAATTTTAAACCCAGAGCTTGTCTGTTCATGACTGCAGCTCCTGAATTAACGGAAAGAAGATCCTTCATTTTACCCTGATGATTCATCAGAATTCCACTGCTGTTTCAAAGAACTGTCAGAATTCTTCCAACGACATCCGATTCTCTCGCTCACATTGAAACGTTTGGCTTCAACTTCCTGTTTGCTGTCTCAGTCTCCTAATATAAGAGAAAAGATTCATATTTTGGTTTCAGCGTCGCTGATTGATCACAGAAGATCACCCGGGTCACAGACTGGTACCGGTCCATGGTCACTTGGTACTGGTCTGCAGAGAAAAAAAAACACTTAAGTTTATTATCAGATTCTGAAGGAATGTAGAAAGTAATTGTTTTTTGATGATTTATTTTGTTGTTTTTGTCCACTGCAGCTCCAAAGTCAGACGAGGCCTAAGTTGGCATCTGGTTTGTAGCTTCCACTTTACTGTCATACTTAATTAACTTAAATGGAAACCGATGAGGACCAACGAACCAACTAAGACTCTGAGAGGAAAAGAACAAGCCCAGTACATTTACAGAACCAAAAACCCAACACGATCCAAACCCAGCCGAGCCAAACCAAATCAAGTGGCACCAAACCAGATCAAACCAAATCTAACCTAGCTAAATCAAACCAAACCAAGATAAACCAAATCCAATTAAACACAGCTAAACTAAACCAAAGGGCACGTTGTGAAACATCAGGAACAGCACAGTGGAATGATGGGAAAGTCTCCTCTGAAAGCAGGAGAGTGTGGGTTCAATTCCTCCTTTGGTTCATAGTGAAGGAGTTAGTGTTGTGGCCTGAACAAAGATGCAGTAATAATCTTCTAACTGGAGTGAATAAATCACAAATACTCTGCAGGATCCAGATCTTCATCTTGGTTGTTTTGAACGTACAGAATAATTTTTTCCTTGAGTTTTTCACTTTTTTTCTGGCCACTAAACAGTGTTTTCTTCTATCCGCATCTTTGCAATTTGCAGATTTGATGCCTGATGTTGAAAGAGAAGTAGAAGCATCCTAAATAAACACACTGTCTGTAGAGCAGGACAACCTCACGGCGTCAGAACAGGCTGGAATCTCATCATGATGCAGGTCACGCTCTGCATTCCAATCAGTATTTGGTGCAATTTGGCCGACCTGTTTGTGCTGGACACGCCGCCATGAGCAGCACGCCTGAGTGGATCCCTCAGTGTTTAGCTCAGGACGCCGGCAGCTGCAGGAAGCGTCTCCTCCTCCGGTCTGTGGAGTCACTCTGGCTGTTGTCATGAGCGACAGCAGTCAGACTGTGATGGTGACAACCGGATGGAAACAGATTTTCCATATTTAACCCAAAGGGAATAATGTTCTGTCATCGTCGTCACTCAGGAGAAGATACGGATGCACAGCTTATGAAAGAATTTCAAAGATAGAAAACAAAAAGCTGTAAAATATGAAACGTAAAGAGAATCAAACCTTACTGAGCTTTTTCCTGTACTTGAAGCAAGTTTATTGTTATCCTTCAGTGAAGTGCAGACTCTGCAAATGTTACAGACAGCGGAAAGAAATACTCAAGTGTTGGACGTTCTAAGTTCCGCTCCGATCATCTTCTGATCTGTTTTTAAGGCCTTCCCAGTGCGCTGGGTTGTTTTTTCTGTGCTCTTTAGAAATTCACCTCTGAGTTGTGGGCGGGACTGTCGGCACGGAGAAACTCCGCCCCCACTTCAGAGAAGAGCAAAGCAGGAAGCTTGTGGCCACACCCAGCATTTTTCTACAAAGGTTTTCTGCTGGGTCATGCATGTTAGCAGGTTGCAAACATGAGAATGATTTGGTTTCAATCTGCCCTCCAGGAGACTGGTTGAAAGCGCGATGTTTACATGTTACAGGATACATGTATGCGTCAAACCTTCAGTCATTCTTCCTGTGCTGTTCTCCGTTAAAAACCCAAAAGGCGCCGGCCCCTAAACAGATCATAATGATATCAGATATGGTTGATAAGAAGGTGGAACCTGAAAGACAAAGGCTCTGAATTTAGACAGAAACGTTTTCTTTCTCAGAAGGAAAACTGGATTATCCTGCTGGCATTGGAGCCTCTGCTCTAGTCAGAGAAACTCAGATGGTCGAGTAAAAACCCAGAACAACCTCGCCAAGGGAACCGGTCCAGAACCCAAATCCAGTACATCAACAATCTGAGCAACTCAGGAACTACAGGGAGGAAGACTGTCCAAAACTGAAGAGGAAGGTGTGGGTCAAAGACATGTCAGGCAGGTCCAGGGCAGAGGGGTGGAAGGCAATAGACCGGGCAAAGCCGGGACATTTCTGGGCAGGAGAACTGTGCGGAGAACTGTCCGACCACATGTGGCACCAGTTATTAAAATAATCCTGCATTTTGTAGAACAAGCGCCAAATTTGGTGTGAATGTACCTTAGGATCCCCTCTTTCAGAAAAGAGTGGTGACCACAAGAAATGCAAGATTGAAAATATATAAAGCTGCCACTGCTGCTTCAGCGGGGATCTTAGTGTGGAGGGACCTGGAACTCTTCCTCTTTTCTTTTCAGATTCCATCATCCCCCTCAGTAGACACTCACCTTTGATCTAATGGTTGCATGACTACCTAACAAAGACTCCTGGCCTTGAGCAGCCGCCTAAAGAGCTACACAAGAGACAATGAAGCTAGACGACAACATCAACAAGACCCTCCCACTCAGTGGCCCGGTTCAGTACGGTCCAGTAAGCAGTGGTCTGGTACAGTTCAGTTAATTCTGGCGAGCGTTTCCACTCAGCTAAGCCTCGCTTCCACTGTGGGGTTTCTTTTCAGGGTGTAGACTGGTGCACTGAAGCAGGACCAATGTCTTACCATCCCTACTCTGTTATATTGCTGTTGCCTCTGTAATAAGAACACATTTCCTTTCAGACACATGTAACTCCACACATGAAGCATCGACACACATTCTCATGTCTGAACACTCATTCTGCCCCATTTAAATCTGAATTCCCAGCACACCCAAACGTTGAGCTGCTCGTATATTTCCCTTCACTATAAAAGCCTTTTCTCTGAAGGATGCATTTAAAACAATGAAGACAATGACCTGTTAGGTTACTGTCCAGCTTTAGTTCAGTTTGACTGTAACAGCTCCATCCTCTCAATTATCTACTTAACATTAAACTGCAAATGACGGTCTCCGAATAATCATGGGTCTTCATCGCAGAACAATAGTGAGCGTCTCCACCCGTGCAGCCTGAATGCTATGGAGGTGAGCATTAGAAACAAGCAATTAAACTTGTCTTGCTTGGCGCTGCTGGGATGTATGCGATCACTTTCACTCCTGCTGATGTTTCCATTTTACCACGGCACTACCATTACAGGCATAATTGCATCCTCAGACCACCTAGAGATGTGCCCTTGTTGTAAAAGCCATTAGCACAGCACAACACTTCTGAGACGAGGGGGGGCGCGTTTCCCACCAGGCAGTGAGAGCAAAGAAAACGTGGACAGTCGTTCCTTCGAGCATTGTAATAAAGAACAGATGACTCACAGTTTACCTGCACACCCCGAAGACTGAAGGACTTCATTAAACAGAGCCTGTCCTGTAAACATTCCTTCTGTCTTTCACATGACAATATTACACAAAACATTTGACTCATGAGGACAGTGATTTTTTTCATCTTTCGTTTTGTATAATTTCCTCTGACATTAAACAGTTACACACCAGGGTGGCAGAAAGAAAACGTGTAGAAATGAATAACCAGGTTTCTAACCGGACGATAAGGAGGATTTCCAGTGCGTGTTCACATATGTGCATGTTGCGTGTTCACCCTCCGTTCCATCATCCTCTGGTGTTCTGAATGTGTTCAGTGGGTTGTTACTACTGATCCTGCAGGATCGATTCCTCTGAATAACATCTGTAGACTCTTCTGTCCACTTTTCATTTTCCAGGATTGAGGCTTAAATGAAAACAATTTTTGAATTTCACATTCATTTCTGCTTTTATGGAACAGTCACAGCAACTGCTGAAGGCGTTTGATGTACCTACAGCCTAAGCATGCTGGGTTCAGTTGTTCTGTCAGTTCTGGGGATAAATAACAGCTCTAGAATCAGCCTGTTTGGTTTTTGAACTTTTTCCAACTGAGCACGATTCTCTGTACACACATGCAGATGCACACATACACACATGCAGACACACATATACACACATGCAGATGCACACATACACACATGCAGACACACATATACACACATGCAGATGCACACATACACACATGCAGACACACATATACACACATGCAGATGCACACATACACACATGCAGACACACACATGCAGACAAACATATACACACATGCAGATGCACACATACACACATGCAGATGCACACATAAACACATGCAGACACACACATTCACACATGCAGACACACATACACACATGCAGATGCACACATACACACATGCAGATGCACACATAAACACATGCAGATGCACACATTCACACATGCAGACACACACATTCACACATGCAGACACACACATACACACATGCAGACACACACATGCAGACACACATATACACACATGCAGATGCACACATACACACATGCAGACACACATATACACACATGCAGATGCACACATACACACATGCAGATGCACACATACACACATGCAGACACACATATACACACATGCAGATGCACATATACACACATGCAGATGCACATATACACACATGCAGATGCACACATACACACATGCAGATGCACACTTACACATGCAGATGCACACATACACACATGCAGATGCACACATGCAGACACACATATACACACATGCAGATGCACATATACACACATGCAGATGCACACATACACACATGCAGATGCACACATAAACACATGCAGACACACCCATTCACCAATGCAGACACACATACACACATGCAGATGCACACATACACACATGCAGATGCACACATTCACACACACATACACACATGCAGACACACACATGCAGACACACATATACACACATGCAGATGCACACATATACACACATGCAGATGCACATATACACACATGCAGATGCACACATACACACTTGCAGTTGCACACATACACACTTGCAGTTGCACACATACACACATGCAGATGCACACATACACACATGCAGACACACATATACACACATGCAGATGCACACATACACACATGCAGATGCACACATACACACATGCAGACACACATATACACACATGCAGATGCACATATACACACATGCAGATGCACATATACACACATGCAGACACACACATATACACACATGCAGACACACACATGCAGACACACATACACACATGCAGATGCACACATACACACATGCAGATGCACACATATACACACATGCAGACGCACACATGCAGACACACATACACACATGCAGATGCACATATACACACATGCAGATGCACACATACACACATGCAGATGCACACATAAACACATGCAGACACACACATGCAGACACACACATGCAGACACACATACACACATGCAGATGCACATATACACACATGCAGATGCACATATACACACATGCAGATGCACACATACACACATGCAGGCACACATATACACACATGCAGACACACACATGCAGACACACATGTACACACATGCAGATGCACACATACACACATGCAGATGCACACATACACACATGCAGATGCACACATACACACATGCAGATGCACACATACACACATGCAGGCACACATATACACACATGCAGACACACACATGCAGACACACATGTACACACATGCAGATGCACACATACACACATGCAGACACACATGTACACACATGCAGATGCACACATACACACATGCAGACACACATATACACACATGCAGATGCACACATAAACACATGCAGACACACACATTCACACATGCAGACACACATGTACACACATGCAGATGCACACATACACACATGCAGACACACATATACACACATGCAGATGCACACATTCACACATGCAGATACACATATACACACATGCAGATGCACACATACACACATGCAGATGCACACATACACACATGCAGATGCACACATACACACATGCAGATGCACACATACACACATGCAGATGCACACATACACACATGCAGATGCACACATACATACATGCAGACCCTGATGCTAGCAACCCAGAAGGACAATGGAAAGCCGATGGATGAGAGTATTGTTCGCGGAGTGATTTGTGGATCGCAGCTGGAGTGGAGTTTGGTGGCAGACGAAATGGCTGAAAGAAGAACTCAGAGGTGAGTGGAATGGACGGGGGATTTGGCGTGGAAACGTGGTAGTGGAGGAAATCCTGGAGACAAAGGTATGTAGTGAGCAAAAACAAAAGGTGACACATAATTCTCTAACAAAGTTACGAGGCCAAAGTACTACTGAAGGAGGTCCATCAGGAGTAAATGAGATGAGTGCCGACGGCTGAGTCCAATCAGGAGGAGCCACAGCAGCACCATGACATGGTCAAGTTGTCTGCAGGTCAGAACTCTGCTGAAAATCAGGGTCACAGATGACTTTTAGAGATAGTGGTAGATCCCAGGCACCATGATTTTTTTGAAATCTTATTTGACTCTTATTTTAGGGTCATTTTTTCTCAGACGTCTGTGATCAGACGCTTCTCAAAGTTGTCGCTGACAAGCAGAAGCATGGTCCGGTCTGGTGGACCAAATGCTTTAACAAAGATCCTGCAGCTCTTTACCAAAGTTTTTTGAATCTCCTCGTGCCGCCTGAGAAGCCTGGCATGTTTGACAATTTCCGCATTTCTTCTGATCAGATGGTCATTCAGATAAACAGCAGATCCTTGCAGATTTTTCCTTTGCTTCATCAGAGCTTTTTTTCCTATTTTTTTAAATAATGCAAGTAAAACTGCAGCTCTAAACATGTTCTGAATCCCAGGAGGAACTTGAAAAGGAGTTTTCAGATTTTTTTTGACTTGTTGAAGTCACCATGGACAGCGTGCTAGCTGCTGGAAAACTTCATGGATCAAAGAGGATACAGCAGGTTGTCCCTGGAAGAGGCTGAAAAGAAAGCTTCAAAACTCAACAGCGTCTCATCTTCTGCTGCAAAGGCAAGTAGGTTTTTATATGCACGTGAACCTTCAGGAAAAGCTTTAAGCTTTAGTATTCAGAGAATGGTTGTGTCTGATTTTGGAGGCGTTTTATTTGTTAGCATTACTAAAGGTAACTCCATTCATTTGTAAAGACTCTGTCAAAGTGACAGTAAAGGTAATAATCAAATCAGTCTAGTCTAGTGAGGACGTTACTTCAAGATTATCCCCCAAAAAGTCTTTTCAAGGTAGAAAATATGTTTTCATTGGATCCTTCTATTGAGAGTCAGTCCATTTTGCTGAATTCACCACAGAATTCATTAATGACAGAAAAGCTTTATGTATCTTTAAAAAGATAAATCTATATCTGAGTGTATCTGAATGACTGAGTAGGCAAGCGCACAAACAGGGACGAGCGCCGCCTGTGTGGGTGCTTTGGTGGGAACACCCACAGCTTCGGGAGCAGATGTTTGCTGGCGTCCCTTGTGGCCTTTTGCCCGCTGAAATGTGCAACCCACGACAACAGGAGCCCGGCACACACATCAAGGTGTGTTTGGCACAAAGGAATGAGGAGCTGTGTCACAGCAACGCTTTGTGTCACAGTATAACGACACTTCTCAAGCATTTAACAAGGCGATGCAGTGGAGGGAAAAGGAGGACAGAGACAATGGAAAGGAACGTTTGATGAAGGAAGTGGGGAGCAGCCCTGAAAAACACTGAAACAAATATATGCTAAAATGAGCTGCGTGCATGACAGCATAAATCAGCAGGAGGCATTCTCCTCTAATGGAAAGCTGGAGCCCAAACAGAAGCCTTATCAATCACAGAGATAGAGCTGCCACCATATTGACTGTGCACCAAACAAACAATATCTAGGATGAGGTCTAAGTGCTATTCCCAATATGGGACACATTGTAGATCATTTCTCTCGCAGCGTCTCCAGGGAGTGTATTGAATTATTGAGAATGCATATGTGTGCGCGCCAGCGCAGGAAACCGGAGCGTTCCTTTGCAACTGGATTACATCAGCAAAGGTTTCAGTCTGTGAGAAACAGTCAGCTGCAGCTACAGGACAGATCGACTCTGCAGAACTGAGCAAAGCGAGCCAGAGCCATTATTAGGATTATATATTGGTCTGGAGATTTGTACGCAGCAAAAGGCTTTTATTATCCACGGTAATCACCTGCACACCAGGATGCAGGTTCATGGCACCTGCAGTGGATGTCCGTGATAGAAAGCTGCACTCCTTCCTTCACTGCCTGACCTGCATGTTCTGGGACCTTTGCATATCAAAGCATGAGCTGCATCAATGTTTTCAGAAGTTCTTCTCAGTTTCGTCATTTTAAGTCTCAGTGGGGTCAGCTTTCACAAACAGCATAAAATGCACATTTTTGTGCACCGAATGTAGAAACATCACAGGGTGAGATTTGCTTTTGTCGACCTATTGATCTGCTCTGGGTCCTTTCATGTCCAAGGTCTCCTTATCTAAAGTCTGAAAGGGACTTTAATTCATGAAATACTTTAATAAGAAGAGCTTAGGTTCTCCATTTTTAGACACTTCCAGGTACAGATAGACCCATCATGTGTAAAAGTTTTACAGGTCGCTTCCCTGACCTTCATTGATTTCATGTTGTTCAAGAGTAAGCCCCACCCACCCATCTATCCATCATCCATCCATCCATCCATCCAACCATCCAACCATCCATCTATCCATCCATCTATCCATCCACCCATCCATCCATCCATCCATCCATCCATCCATCCATCCACCCATCCATCCATCCATCCATCTATCCATCATCCATCCATCCATCCATCCAACCATCCAACCATCCATCTATCCATCCATCTATCCATCCACCCATCCATCCATCCATCCATCCATCCATCCATCCATCCATCCATCCATCCATCCATCTATCCATCATCCATCCATCCATCCATCCAACCATCCAACCATCCATCTATCCATCCACCCATCCATCCATCCATCCATCCATCCATCCATCCATCCATCCATCCATCCATCCATCCAACCATCCATCCATCCATCCATCCATCCATCCATCCATCCATCCATCCATCATCCAACCATCCATCCATCCATCCATCCATCCATCCATCATCCATCCATCCATCCATCATCCAACCATCCATCCAACCATCCATCCAACCATCCATCCATCTTCAGAATTCACTTAATCCCCTTTGGGGTCTCTGGGTTGCTGGAGCCTATACCAGCAATTTTTGGGTGAATGCGAGGGTCCTCTTGTACAGGTCACTAGTCTGTTGCAGGGACACACACTCACCCACACAGCACTTTAGAGTCACTGATGACCATATGCAGCCGGTTTTTGGATTAGGATTACGTGCAAACTCCACATTGAAAATAAAGAGCTAGGATTTGAACCAGGTCCACCTTGTCATGAGGAGTACTTACCACTACACCACCATGCAGTCATGTGAGTATCATAATTGATTCTCTAAATGCATCAACATCCTTCAGTTCTAACGCTGAAAGTGGAGCAGGTTTGAAAGTTTCATTAAAAAAAAAAAAGGGGGGGGGGGGTTTCAGAGTTTCTATGTGAGCACGGATTAAACCCTCAGTACTGTGCAGTCCATTCAGCCAGCATCAAGCAAAGCTTTCATTAGAAAAGCATAATTGCTGTCATAACTGTCAACCCATCTTGAAATGTTCTAAATATGGGGAGGAGCAGAATCCGACTCCAACTTTAGGCAAAAATGAGCAGCACGAGAAGCTCCGCCCAGGAAGTGATTTCCTTAATGTCTTTGGGTTGCCTGAATCACATGACTGAGTCATCCTTCATGTGTTGTTCTAATGGATCACAGTTAGTGTGGAGAATTCAATTCAGTCAATTTGATTATTCCTGCCGATGTACAAAAGGCCTGAAACCGAGAGCAGCAATCTCCTAAAAGAGACAGAAAAACAACCCAAAACAGAAGCAGCTCTGCAGGCCACACAAGCACACGTTTGTCTTTGATGCAGACATGCATACGGCTGAGATATTAGACTGAGAACAGCAGCCAGTGGCACTTCACCTTATCTGAACCTCAGCTTTGTCTTTCTGTGAGCTCCTCTCAAATGCTCCCTCTGTCTGCAGAAGAGGCTGGAACACCACCAGCTGAACCGGGCCGTGTTTCTGCACGGCCTGGTTCTGATGATGTCATACTGATGATGTCACAGCAAAAGTTCTGAATACTTAGGACCATGTGATATGAAAAAAACCTGCATTCATACAGATCATACATTTTACTAAAAAAGAGGAATCTCTGAAACATTTAAACCACAATAAAATATCATAGTAAAACCTTTGGAGTACGTCAGGGCTTCATTTTAGGACCACTTCTGTTTTCCTTCCTTTCTCTTTATGCTGTGTTCTCACTGAACATGATTAACACGTCAAATTTGCTGCTAGACGCCTGTCCAAACGTGTTCATAAACCTTGACGCTCCAGATGCCTGTAGGGGGAGCTACTCTCAAGAGATTTGATGTTTGAGCTGTGTGACCTGATGTCTCAGATATGATACAAAATGACATTTTTTTGTTTGTTTGTTCAGGGGAACCCGTAAAGGCTCCAAATCCAAGTAATTTGAATTTTCAGTCATGTATTTAATAGGTCAGGCTTTAAAGGGTTAAGAATGCTGGGTAATACAGTTGACGTTTATTTGATATCTATTAGATGGCTACATATTAAACATCAAACTGTATTTTGATCTTTTACTGCATCACCATCTCACAAATTTCAATGAAAATATTTATGATTAAAATAGATTAATTAGATCAATTATTTACAGGTCACGAATAGTTAACTGCATGATAGTACTACTTTTTATTATTTTCTCCATACATATAATAAAATAAAGTTCAGGAGAAGAACAATCAGATTCTCTTTATCCTTCTCTTGTAATCCATCGACATTCATGGGCAGGAAGTGGCTCCTCAAAAAGACTGGCTGCCTACTTTTACCATTCCATTCTTGGTTTTGGACTCCACCTGTTTATCATGAATTAAATAATTTAATTACAGTTTTGATCCAGTAACAGTAATCAATTACATTTTTGAAGTAACTTCCCAACAAGTCACAGGCCAAAGCTAAGTCCCTGATTGGCTGACCTGAAATGTCTTCTTTGCCAAAGTTCAGATCTTTGAACTGTCAATGTGCCGCTGTGACGCCCCGTAACTGCCACAACCCTCAAAACGCACTGCTGCCAGAGTGATGCGCCGCGCCGATGCTCAGACTGGACCACATACATTGACTGAACAGAGAACGTGGACGCCTCTGGCGGGCAACTTGGGTTTGGCATGAAGGCAGCTTGACTCTGAGCTCCGTTCAGATTTAACTGACAACAGTTAAACAAATTTATCAGTAGAAAAGGCTTGTCTGTCACACCTCTTTTTTCATGCTAACATCAGAACAAAGTTTAGTCAGCCCTGAGCTTTAAATGTGTTATGAGGAGACGCTGGAAGCGTTGGTGTTGGTCCTGTGACCCCCGGCACCCCCAGCTCCACCAGGAAAGAAATCCCAGTCAAACCTTTGGATGGACAGAGGTTGGGAACAACATTTCCAATTCAGTTTTGTGTCAGAAAAGATTCTTTTTTCAGTTTAAACCAGGTTTTCCTGATTATTGTTTGACTTAGATGACTTGGATGAATTTTTATGATCGGACTCCTGGTTCAGAAGCAGCGCTCAGTAGTTCAGGCACACAGAAACTTTGGCAGCTTCACCTCTCATTCTCAGTACACATAGATATTTTTACAGTAGAACACGTTCAGAATCACTACAAGCTTTTGCAAAAATGTTTCTATTTCTGGAACATTTGACACTTGCTTACATGTGAATCTCATTAAAATGTTTCTCCTTTCAAATATCACTTCTGGGACCAAACTTTTTAATATTGTGGCTTGAAATGATCAACTGTTTTTTTGGCAAATGATCGTTGAGGATTTGCCATCTTTTTTAGTCCTTTCAAGATGGTTTTCTTGCTTTTGCAAACCTTTTGTTTAGGGAAACTTCCAAGCCTTTAACAAAAGTCTCAACGTTTGCAGCAAACAGCTTCTGCATCTTGAGCGACCACATCCAGCTTAAAACGTTAACAATTGACAAGAACTTTGGGTTTTTGCCACAAGAATCCTAAAGTCCAATCCGAAGACTCGGGAAGTATTTAATCAAATAAAGGTTGGATGCTTTGATGTGGAGCTTCTCAATCATTTCCTGCTTGTCAGGTAATGTTTCATATTTTCGTTTATTAAATGAAAATGTTTTGTGTTTTCTACGACGTTTCTTCTAACATGTTTAGGTTTTTGTATTCTTTTGGAGCCTCCGATGTAATGAGAATAGCTCTGACATCCGGAGTGTTCTGGCTCTGCATGTAGCAGCTGATGCTGTCATCTCTCAGCAGACAGGATCTCAGTTCAAAGTAGTTATTTTTTAGGTGGATTTGCATTTGTTCCTGTGTCGGCGTGGGTTGTCTCCAAGTACTTCTGCCTCCTCCCACAGTCCAGAGATTCATGTGAGGCTGAATTTAAATGAGCCACAGAGGGAATGTGAGTGTGCGCGCTGCAGCTCACAGACTTTCTTTCCAGATATTTGAGAGTGTTTTGTGGAATCATGAAGTTCTTCAGATGAGGAAGGTCATGGAGCTGCGTTTTCAGAAATCCTCAGCGTATTGCTTATTGTTTCTGCTTCTGCTTCCCTGCTAGACGTCACAGCAGGAACCTTCGTTCTCTCTTTGCCAACTGGCATAGTTTAGCTTTCAACCTGGACAGCAGCCTAATTATGCATCATCATTTCTTTGCTTTTGTTGGAGCCTCCGAGTAAATTGTGCTCTCACTTCCCATCTTTCTTTGCTTTCTGATGATGAAGACTGACGAGCCACCTGTCAGGGATCCGGATTCATTCGTCTGATTGGCACATGCTTGGAGATGATGTTCTTTCCTCCCACAAACTGACCTTTGAGAACAGAATGAGGCGCCGTTTGTGCTGCTTGAAATGCACATCATACACATGCTCGCTTTTACTACACAGAAGCACAAGATGAGGAAACCATCTGCACCCGTTTGGATGTCAGTCTGGTTTTAGAAACTCTCCTCATTCAAACTCATAAAATCACCTCTTTTTGGTTATTTTTTTTACAAATTCCCCTTTGACATCCGGTAAGTGGGATCGTTTCATCTGTTGATCCTTAAAGTCACCGTGTTCTTTAATAGCACTAAAGTGTTACCCATCATTCCCTTTATTTTATCATTAATAATTGTTTTAATGAAGAAGTTTTCTTAAAGAAATGAAAAATCAGCAGCAGTTTCTCTTTAAACTGACAAACAGGACACAAAAGTTCCAAACTTCTGCCTCAAGTAAAGTCAAAAACGAACATGGATGTACTGTAACTGCTGCTCAACATTAAGGCCCCCCCCCATGTGCCCAAACTCTGTCCCATATTCTCCTTTCCCTTTTTCCTGCTGTCGGGGGTCTCTCCAGGGAATATCCGACTTCCATCAGGCCACTCAGATCCCATCCTTTACTGCATCCTCCTCTAGAGTTCCTCTGTTTGGGTCTGAAAGCCAATCCTGTTGGAGTCCCACCTCCAGCGTAATCCTCTCTGCCAGTCCAGCCTTCTCCTCCAAACAGATCCTCTCTCTGTTCTGTCAGTAAGTTAAAGAACATTCCAGCAGAAACTAGACAGATGAACTCATTAAAAAGGATCTTTTTTTTCAATAAACATTTTTTTTGTTTTACAGAGATTCACATTCAGTTACGCAATAAAGTAACAATTGCAAAAATAAACTACACTCAAAAGAAACAGGAATAGAACTAAGCCAGGGGGTTAGTCTTTACGACAACATATTGAATCCCATTCAGATAAGATTGCATTGCTTTTTGCTTCTCAGAAGAATCTTCAACAAACATGTCATGTTATCTTCCAACCTGAAACACAGACACAGAAAAACTACAGAAGGAGAAGAGAGCATGAGGCCTCTGCTGCCAAGAGTCTGTTCTTTGGAGAAACATCAGCTCACCTGAAGAACTCACCTGTGAAGACAAAGCCGTCCTGGATGGAGGGGGCACATGGTTTCAAGATGAGTCTGGGAAGACCCATGTCCACACAGAGAAACCTTTACTCCACGGAGAAGTTGGTTCCGGTTCCGCTCCATTTGTCCTGCAGCGTGGGGTCCCATTTCCACCAAAAACAAGCCTCTAACAAGACCCCCCACCTCTGAGACCCTCCAAAATTTCCACAGAGTAACGGGACACGCTGATGATCACTGCACTGACATCTGCTTGTTTCACTTCCCATCAGAAGCTGTCAGAGCATCAGAAACCTGAATTCTCCATCTGCTGCTGGAACTGCAGAAGATCCTCTGATGATCAGAGATTAACGCTGGTTAAAGAGCCAACATGCCGACATCATGCATGAACCTCTGTAGCAAATGCTTTCAAACGCCAGCTGTGGGTCTCAAAGACCTGCAGGTGATGGGCAGATGTTGTCTCCTGTCTTCCTGAGGTGTTTTGGCTCATGCTGGCAGTTCTCCTTCTCATCTGTGGCCCTGAAGTTGGACACACACCACCACTTCAAAGTCTAGATCTTTGTAGGTTAGGATCATTCTGTGGACATAAACTGGAATATTTTGATTTTGGAGGACATTCCTTTCCATCTCTGCAGGACAGCTGAAGCCATTTGGTCTTCAAGCATCCAGAGCAGCTCATGGCATTCGTCTGCAGAAAGGAGAGCATGCACTGATCAAAGGACACGGCAGAACCTGAAGAGGTCAGAAAACTTGTTTTTGTCTATTACTATTGCTGAATATGAATCTGCTTTCCTGTGCTTTTTCATAAACAAATGATTCATGCAGCTGCGATTGCTGGCTCTGATGGTCAGCCTGAAGGCTGAAACTGAAGAAGAGTTTCTGCCTCACAGGGATTATCATCACATGATTGTAATATCTCTGCTGCAAAATGAGAAACAGATGAAAATGGATTTGAGTTTCAGTCCTTTGCTCTGTGACTGTTCAGTTTGTCCATGAAGATGAGGTCCACACACAGAAACATGCAGTCACATCCTCATAAAAATACGATTTATGCACCTATCATGATCCCATCAAATGACCCTCAGCTTCCAAAGGAAAAGTAAACAAGTTTTAGAAGCATCACTGTTGCCATGGTTACAGGTCCATTGAAATACCTGAATCATGAAAGTCCCTAATCCTGCAGCACACAGAATGTTTCCTACCCCTTCAGGGAATGTCCCTCATACCATCCGAGCTGTCTGCCCTCATCCTCCAGCACAGTAAAAACCAACTCTTAGAAATCAGTAGCATTGAGGTAGAGCCACGCAGGGCTGGCATCAACCGGAGACGGTCAATACCTGCACAGAAACACATCGGCCTTTCTGTCTCATATCAGCTGCAGTTTGAAACTGGGGTTTTCTAAAAATATGAATTCTGTCTTCGTAAAGACATCTGCTCTGGTAACCTGTGAAGGGCCTCAGGATTCAAACAGGAAGTTCTTGTTCAGATTCTGTAGGACAAAGATGGAAACTCAGCAGGATCCAGAAACACTCACGTTTGTTCTTTCCTCTTATTCTAAAGAAGAAACACTGCAGCACAGCTTCTTCTCTGCCGACCTTTGGTCTTTGACCAACACAAACAGGTCAAGCGCAGAACAAACAGGTTTTCAGGTGAGCTCCAAATCCTCCGGTATTCACTGCTGGGAGGATAAAGTCAGCCATGTCTCCAGTAGTTTGAGTCCTTCACATCTTCTTGGTCAAGAGTTTAAAGCCCCCCCCTGCAGACTAAGAGCATGTTTGATGTAAAGTTCTAATCTATTTCTGCCTGATCCCACCTTCTCCCTCCAGGATAAGTTTCCACTGAAATTATCTGGCTCATTAGTAGACACGTGGATGAAACCATCAGGTACAGTGCATCCAGAAAATCTTCCCAGCGCATCACTTCTTCCACATCTCATGATGTCACAGCCTTATTTCTAAATGGATTGAATCAGTTTTCTCCCAGAAATAAATCTTTGAAAAACACCTATAATGTTGAAAAAGTTCTTCTGAAATCGTTGCAAATGCATTAAAAATAAAAACATGTACAGAGGTTTGCACAGCCTGTGCTGTGAAGCTCCAGTGAGACGAGGTTTCTTCTGTTTCCTCTGATGAACCTTCAGATGTTTCAGCTGCTTCATTGAAGCCAACCTGATGGAGCTTGAGCGCTACTGCAAAGAGGAATGGGCTGAACCGTCTGAAGAAAGGTGTTCCAAGCTTGTGGCGTCATATTCCAAACCACTCGAGGCTGTAAATGCTGCCAACGGTTCAGCAGCTAAGTATTAAACAAAGGCTGGGAATACTCTGTTCATGTCATTTTTCAGGTTTTTATGTTAAATGCTTTTGCAACAATTTCAAAAGAACTTTTAAAAATCTAAGCAACTTGTACTCTCTACTCGACTACATTTTTGACTGAATATTTTTACTCTTTAATCCACTTCCTTTGAATGGACCCTTACGTTACTCAGTGAGTAGCATTAAGGGTCCGTTTACTCAAGTACTTTACATCTGCAGGGACCTGGATGTTCCTGACTGTTGAGTTTGACACAAACTCACAGGACTTTGCTGCTGTAGCTTCTTCTCCCTTTTGAGGAGAAACAAATCCTTTCCAGTTATGTTATTTCTGCGACGCATTAAACAAACAGCATTCAACATTAGAAACACAGAGCAGTAATATGAACAAAGATGTTGGTCTAAAGGCCGTAGAGATGATCATGTCTGACAGGATTTCGGCTGTTGACATGGTGAGAACGTCCTCTGAATCTGTTTTAATGCAGAACTAGCCCCCCTGTCCCCCAGCAGACCTGCGTATGCAAACAGTTCACTCCAAACTAAATAACTGTCTGCTGGGCAGCACTGAAAATATGGCAGCAGGAGAGCAGAATAATTAATGAGTCCAGCAGAGCATCAGCTCTGGGAGGGGGGTGGATCCCGCCACAGTTTTGAAATCAAAATTTCTTTCATTTCAAAAGTAGATGTTCAGCGTTGAAGACCCACTCCAATGGAAGTGCTCTTTTTGTGTTTTAACATGTTCTTGTTGCATTTTTCTCATAATAGGACCTATAGAAAAGATTTAGGATTAAACTGCGTTTCGGAGTATTTCTTAATTCAAATCTCGTTGGATTAGAAACTGGATGCTAGAAAAAGATGGGCTGGTGACATAACTACACATGTTCACATCATATTCTGTGGTTGCAGATCTTATTCATAGTAGGATTTGTTTTAATTCTCAAGGATCTGATTGGATCTGATTCTCTGATCTAACATGGATCAAAACATCTTTCTCTAGAGCTGAGACTCAGAGATAAATTCCTGCTACTGAACAGTGAAGTTTTCCAGATTCTTGTGTTTCTTCAAGATAATCAAGTGTAAATAAATATGTGAACAAACAAACAAACAAGTAAACAAGAATGAATGTCAAATCCATTCCCATTTGAGTTTGATAAAGTTCATTCCACTGTTGTTTTTCCACATCAGAATAATCCAAAGGAACATTATTAGAACATTCTAGAACACTGTATGGTCACATGACTTTGTAAAAGTGTTTCCACACACTGGACTAGAATGATGGTTGATCAGTTTTACTGCATCACATGTTGTTCTGGGATGGACCTTATAGTAAAATAAACCGACCATGTCTCAGTCCAGATAGGATCGTCCAGCACGGATATAATATACCTTATAATGGTAAATGGCGTCCACTTATATAATGCTTTTCTTCCTTCATTGAAGGCCCAAAGCGCTTTACAGTCACATTCACACACACTGGCGCCAACCTTCCATCAGAGGCAATGTGGGGTTCAGTGTCTTGCCCAAGGACACTTTGACACATGGGCGGGCAAGGCGGGAATCAAACCTGCAATCTTCTGATCAGAGCTGATCACCCTACCGCTGCACCACGGCCACCCCACATTGATTAAAATCGATTTATTTCATTTTAAAACAATATTGGAATGATTTAGGCTGATTCAATTCAAGAAACTAGACTCAGACAGGTGGATCTGGTGGGAGATGGAATAGAAATCCGTTCATCGATGCAGTGATTACTCATTACACCTCTGCTGTCTGTCCTTTCGTGAACCCCAGGAGCTCACAGACTATAGTTTGGATCCATTGAGTGAAAGTCAATTGCAGTTTACATGTTTAAGTTCATGTTTCTTCCGCCTTACCAAAAGTTTGGTAAGTTTTAAGCCTCAGTTTTAACATATTTCTAGAGCACTAAAACCGCTGGATCAAAGTCCCACCTGTCTAATCTGGGTTACAACTTCAAAATAAAACCGAAGTAAAAAAACTTGTGAGATTAATGTTTTGATTTTAAAACGGGCAAATCTGTGACGAAAAAAATCTGGAGAGAAAACCGATGCCTCATCCTCACATAAAGGACCCCCAGAAAATGATGCAGACATGAAAGTTTAGTCAAAGTTCATGGAGATCAAAGTATTTATGCAATCATAGAAACAATCAGCTGAAGCTGCAAAAGACCTAAAACCTGTAAGGAAACAGGCTGACATGTTGTTCCAGGTTCATCCGAGGAAACTTGACCTTTTGGCTCATCGAAACCAAAGTTTATCCTGTTTGTCTGCAGGCCAAGAAACCAGTTCCAGAACTAAAAGTTTCAGAGCAAAGGTTCTGGAATGGTGAATCTCCGGTGTTTTCCTCTCCAAATCTGATCAAAAGCTTCAAATGTGGTTTCATGCTTTTCCACAAGAGAAGAAATTCCTGTTTGTAAAGGAGTGGAGCTGGGAGCAGACGGGATATGTACTGCCTTCATTTAGTTTTTCAGACTTCTGCTTATTGTGTTCTATCATGACTGCCTCCAAGTGAGGATCATTTATTTAGATTAAGCAGCACTGCTGTTGGTTTTTAAAGCCTTTTTAGAATGAGGAAAAAATATCACAGAATCTGAGCTCTGCTGATAAACAGCACATTAGCAGCTGATTGTTTTATGAAGTAGATAACATGAAGCATTACCAAATTAAAAATAGAAGAAAAAGGTTTTGTGACTGTTGGAGCCTGAAGTGTTTCAGCTGAACCGTTTGGCAGCACCAATAAATTCCCTTTTCCTTTCTTCCTGCTCACAATGCAAGTCTGCTCCCTGAGTAATTAGAATGATGTAAAAACAGCATTTACATTTACAGAAGCTGCAGGTTATTCTATTAGAAACACATTTAACTGTTTCTTCAGTTTGCAGCTCACCATCAGATCTTTCAAACTCTTTTCCTAAACTTGGTTTTCATGTTTGTTAAAAGGACAGAAAACCCAGTTCCACATGTCTGCACTCAAACTCCTCATCTTTTAGGTTGAAAGGTCTCTATGGAAAAACTTTCTGTCTCGATTAATTACAATAAAGTTTCATGCTCTATTATCCACATTTGGAAGTCCAAAATGTTTTTACAGAAACATTTACTTAAAAACTGGATCTCAGGCAAAAAGTATCTGTAGGTTGAAACCTGGAAAACAACCTGTGAGAATGAAAATGATTTTGAGGAATTTTTTTGGTCAAAATTACTTTACCTCATTTGACAAACTTGTGTCTGGTAGCTGTGCACGCATGTGTGCATGTGTGAGCATGTGTCTGAGTGCATGTGTTCTGTCTATCCATTCCAACCATGTTCCCGTGTAGGTACCATCTGTGTTCGTGGTGTCACATCTGTACAGAGGTTTGCTATTAGCCATGATGGTGCAATATTTTATCGGCTGAACAATGGCCTGGTGACGTGTAAAACTGTGATTGGACAAAATTACTGTTCAACTAGACTACAAAAGGCTATTTTTGAATTCCGTCCTTACTCCTCAACTACTAAATAACTATATAGTGCAGCACTATCCACTGCCCTGGATTTTAAAAGCACTTCAGAAACCACACTTACTACATTTTTTAACAGCAGATATAACGTCACAGAATTCACCAAGTGAAAATGTAATCAATATAAGCATCTTATGAAGACTCTTTATGAGTCCACTGTGTGCTTTAAAGATTTAAAACTGTTAATAGTATTTGTAAAATGCTAAACATCAAATTGAGACAAAAGAAACAACAATAACTGAGTGGATCTGTGACCTCAAGTGTTTGGTCCTAAAAATTCCCTTTTGTGACTTCGGGCTTCCGTAGGTTTGTCTGAGTCGTCAGTCATGTCAGCTGCTGCGCAGTCTTTGCTTTAGGAATGGATGTTGAGGTGCATTTTCTGCTCCGGATCTCAAGGCTGCTGCATGTTTTCTAATAAGGGCAGAGAGACTGAAAGAGTTTGTTTGTCCTTTAACAGGCTGTTTCTGAACGCCTAACGCTTCCACACGCTCACAGCAAGCCTTCCTGTATGACAGCCGTCTGCGTAACTGATGGCTGCTGATGCTTCACAAACACCTCTGCATCAGTTTCATGACTCATGGCGTCCTGCTGCGCTCAGGACTGAACCCCAGGCTCTCCAGCTGACTCCCATACACTCACTGTCACCCAGCACCGTGGGCTTCAAAAGCTCCTCGTTTGAGTTTTGCCAAAACACGACGTATCACAACAAAGGAGATCTGTCCTCGGTTTATTTATTAATGAACAGGAAATCGTCTCCTGGCGTCTTTGGATCCACCTCGAAAATAAAAAGGTAGAGAACAGAAGCAAAGCAATATCTCAGCAGTGCCAGACCTCAGGCTCTGAATTCTGCTGGGTGAACATGGTTACCAGGGTAACAGAGCATCCAGCGTAGGAGAAGTGCTTAAATACATCTTTGATGAGATTGTAGAAAATGTGGGAAAGAAGGTGACAAAGAGCAGCCGATTCACTTGTGAGTGCAGGATGTCTCCTCACAGCTGCAGCAGCAGGATTTCATCACCTACCACAACAACATAACAACAACATAAGCAGGAGGCAACAGCAAGAAATCCCACTGTGGTAGTATGTGTAGGAAAATAACCAAATGGCTTTAAATGTTGGTTTTTTGTAATGACGAAGTGAAGTTACATTCTGATCTGAACCCAAAATAACAACAGTTTCTTCTTATTTCAGAAGGTTTGATCACATTTGAATAATAAATGTTTGAAAAGATGTCTAGATGTGTTAGGGGCAGGGGTGGAGCTGGGGGGGCAGATGCCTCTCCCAGCAACATGCTTTGCCCCCAAAGTTTGAGTCAAAGATGAAGAAATCAGTACAAGCTTCTTTAGATATTGCAAAAACAAGAAAAGCAATCATTTTCAATAGAATTTGGAGCCCCTCAAATGATTTTCTACGGCCCTGTATCATGTATGCTGGCCCATATTTAGCCAAAATGTGTTCCCGTTGTTGGGGGGGGTTCAGTGCATTTATTTCCTCTCTTGTGTTTGAATTCTATTTCAAAAGGTGCATATTTATCTTCAAGTATTTCTACACATTTCTTACGTTTTGCTGCAGTTTTACATCAGTAATATGTGGACCTCAGCAAAAAGAACAGCTGTTTCTATAATAAAAGCAATCATTACACTCTTTGAAATGCGTTTAATGGCCGTCCACTCTGAGGCTCTCCTTTGTTCTCACTGGTCAGGAGGAACCTGCTTTTGAAGGTCATCTTCATTTGTTTGTGATCATTCGATGATGTGGTTTTTTTCAGTGGTTAATCTGGATCAAAGATTTCCAAACATGTTTTTCCAGTTTTTGTTATATTTCATCTGTGTCAGCAGAAGATTGTGTTTATCAATAATAAAAGCAGTTCCTAACCATGCTCCTGAGAAAAAGCTCAGCGATGAATGAAGTAGAAGACATTAAAAAAATCACTTCATGTCTTCTCTGAGGACGAGACAGTCATTAAAAACCAGCAGAAACAAATGATGGAGCTACAGAAAGAAAAGCCCTGAACGAGCAGGAAGACAAAAACATCAACCGACTCCAAAACGAGCGGATGACCTTTAGCAACTCTTCACAATCACCAGATCAAACCCCGGTCAAATGTGACCATGTGACACAGTGACCCTCAGCAATGCTGGAGAACCCGGTGAGACGGAGAACAACAGGTGGAGGCTGTTCTTCTCTGGATGTAAACGACATGGAGACCTGCACCCCCTCTCCAGGAGAAGAGAGTCTGATGAACCAGTGACCATCATGAGGTTTGTGACGGGAAGTGACGTCTACATGAATGGCCATCTGACCAAAAGGAAGGCAGGAATGACCAGAAAAGACCAAACCGAAGAACCAGAAGAAAATTCTGAACATCACCAGAGCTGGACGAGGTCCTGATGGACAGGAACGTGAGAAACTTGGAGAAGTTCTGAGCAAAAGAGTCAAAGATAAGTTTAAGAGAGTCAGTGAAGCAGCTGAGATCTTCTCTAGCTCCAAAAGTCAAGTGTGACCAGGCTTTGGAACAGAGAGTTCTGAACTCATATCAGTTTACAGAAGAACACAGATCCTGATACCAAGTTTTGGTTTTTCCTCAGTTAACACGAACTTCAAATGTTACAACATAGATAATGGTCAACGTGAACTCTTCTTTTTTGCTTGGACTGTAAATTGGACTGGCAAAATATAAAGCAATTAATCAAACTCTGACAACATATTTTTAGAATCAGTGTGTCATGTACTGTATGTATGAGAGCAAATATGTCTATAAATGATAATGATAAACTAAAGACAGAAATGCTACTGAATGAAAGCAGCTCCTTTCCACCAACAGAACAGATACTGTGAAAAAACAGGACTTCACATCATTAGAACTGGATCTATAAAGGCCAATAGGAGATTTAGCTCAAACATTTGGGTTCATTTGAATTAAAAAAGCCTAAAGTCACTACAAGCAAAAAACAAAGTTACTGAACCTGTCATGACAAAAACCTTCTTAAACGTGTAAGTTGTGCCTTCTATACAGAAGCTGAGAGCAACAAGAGGAAAGATCAGAGCCGGTGGATTTCCGGCAAAGCCCGTCTTTTTCCCAACAGTGTCCCTTTAAACTGTCAGGCAGTTTCTGTCTGTGGGAAGATGGTTCTGCTTCGCCATATAAAAAGTGCCTCATTTAAGCCCCCAAAGTGCACAGCTCAGTGGAAGTTCTGTTCAGTGAATCCTGCAGCTTATATCATCTTAACTATGAGAAGCACTCAAACAGCAACCAGCAATAAGAATGTGAAGATGTGTCCCAGAAGGAAAGATAAAGCTACTAATCCTTTCCTCCCTGAAGAAACTGAAGTGGAACTTGATTCTCAGGATAAGTGTCATGTCCAAACTCTACAGAAAGTGATCCAGTCCAGCCAGACCCCTCAAGGCTCCTCGGGGTCCCCTGGGGGCCATCCCTTTCCACATCTCAGGAGGAAGTGCAGGCGGCGATAAGTGGCTCAAAGGCTTTCCAGTGTTTGTTTGTGCTGTCTGGATGAAGGGCAGCCCCTCCGAGTGGCTGGTCCAGAACTACCCGCCTTCACTCTTTCACACCAGCTGTCTCCTCCTGCTGCTCCCCCCGTCCTGATTGTCTTCTCTGAGGTAGAGCCCCCCCCACTTCCCTCAACCATTTTGGACTGCAGTTCCCATGATGCTTTGGGTGACCCAGCTGATCCCAAACTGTCACTGCTGCAGGTAAGTTAGCCTCTGAACCGTATCCAGAAAACAGCTAACCAAACGGGGAACACATGCAGGAGCTGGGGGGCGGAGCTAACACCCGAGGAAAACAAAGAAACTAGACCAACAAACCATAAACAGACATTTTATAACAAGGAGCAAATTCAGACGCTCCAAAAACTAGAATGTGAGTAAAAACAAACAGGACCCCCCCTTCCTTACTGATAGCTGCTTTGTGTTCTGGGGGGCTGTTTTGCTTGGATTTGAAGGGTCGACACTTTGTCAGCATTTACTCTGGAAAAAGGCTTTTTCCTTGATCTGAAATCAACAAACTCACGGGGTCTGACAGAGCAAAGCAAAGCTGCAAACGTCAAGCGCGCTTCAGTAGGAAAGCTGGAGCCCTCGTCTCCTTGTTTGTGCTGCACGACTTCTGAGGAGACTCAAACACAACCGTTCTCTAAACACTAGGGATCCTTCTCAACTTTTAAACTTTTTGCTTCAAAAACAACTGGTTTCGTAGCCCTGAAAGTTTTGGCTCAAAAATTCAGAAGAGTTTCAGAAGTTTCTCAAACGAAACGATGAAGTTAAGAGATTTTCAACATCTTTAAAGCAGCAAATTTCAACTACAAAACCAACAACAAAAGGGTTTCCTCACATTTGCATTGTCTTGACTATAGACCAGTCATCTTCAGTCTGGTTAGCTGCTGTTCTTGTCATCTTTACACTAATACATTCATCCTTTTTGGAATAGAGATAATGTCTTTCAGTCTGCCCAGCAACAGACTAGTGACCTGTTCAGGGTGTACCCCACTTTCTCCCAACAGAAGCTGGGATAGGCTCCAGTAACCAGCAACTCCAAAAGGGGTTCAGCTGATTCTAAAAAAGAATGGGTTGATGGATGGATGCATGGATGAATGGATGGATGGATGGATGCATGGATGGATGGATGATGAATGGATGGGTGGATGGATGCATGGATGAATGGATGGATGGATGGATGCATGGATGGATGGATGTTTCAGTCTGATCAGCAGACTGTCTGTTCTTCCTTCAGAGTGAATTCCTGTAAAGAATTGCAAAACTCGAGTTAAAATGATGATGTTGTGTGTTTGTGCCGTTGTGTGATCGCAGCTGCTCCTCTGTTGCGATCACACGTTTTTCATTTTTCCTTCTCAGAGAAACACTTTTCAGATCCTCTCGTCCTTTTCTGTCGCCTCGTCTGTTGCAGGTTTCTTCTTTTGTTTGCCGTTTCATGAGTTTGCCTCCTATCAGGCTTCAGCCTCCTGCTCCCGGATCCTTCACAAACTCACACCAGAGGCTAACTTTAGTTCAGACTTCACAGGGAATTCATGCAAGGTTAATGCAGTGTGATTCAAAGTGAAAATTGAACATTCACAGGTTTTCTGTCAGTGTTCTGCCTGTAACTCGTCACAAACCCCACTGAGCAGGGAAACAGAAGTGAAGCATAAAGATCTTGGTGTTTAAACTTCATCTTCAGATTGCGCTGACAGCAGGAGCCAGAGGACACAAACCTGAAAGCTCTCAGCTTAAACCTTTAGTCTGTGTTGGGAATGCATCCTCTGACTGATGCTGCATTCTCATTTCCTGCACGTTTTTGGTCACATAATGCAGAACCCCTTTCTTTTAACATTAAGGAATTTAGGCAGAATAACGGGTCATTTTAACCCCCTTTTCAAGAAACACCAATTTCATCAGGGCAGTTTTGAGACATGTCAAATGACTTTCAGAATTCTCAGATTTTTAGATGGATTCTGCACATCAGAAGATGGGTTTACATCCTGTCCGGTTCGAGCCAATTAACGGGGTTCAACCTTTTCAATTACATGCTGTTCAGGTTCTGAGCAATGAATGTACAAAGACCATAAGCCGATTTTCTCTTTAGCTTCAGTCCTAATTGAGTCTCATCGAGCTGCTGATTGAATACTGATAGGACTTGCTGTCAACTGATTACTTGCAAGCCGTGTTTTCTTTCTTTAATCAAATTAAACCAACTGGCAGCACTGAAGCGATTTCTTTCATCTCAGACTACCAGTGAGAACGAAGCCGTTTTTCATCTAAACCTCTATTAATCACAGACGTAAAAAACAAAACTAATTACTAAAAATGCTTTTTGTGGGCCTGAGAAGGTACGATTTCTATGTCTTCCACACAGAAATGTACGTTAAACTGTAGGACAATCGCACCAGAAATGTTTAAAACAGACTTCAAATTAAGCTGTAAAACATGAATTTCTGTCACAATTCACACGATTTCAAACCACAGCAGATATAAATATTTCATTGACGTTCAGTTCAGTGTTGCTTCATCACATGTTGAATGAACAGAATTGAGTGAAAACCAAAATCACACATGAATTAACATACAATCCTAATGACAGGCCTTTTTCCAGTGTGAAACATGAACAACTGTATTTCAAACATTAAATATTGATTCAATCTCTGTTATAAGTTGTTTCACTTTGACTCTCACCAAAACAAAGATACCAGAAAACAAGTAGGTAAACTTTGGTTGGTTAGCAGGGAGCAGAAGAAGCAGAAATGTATCGTCCTCATATGTGCAGCCTGTACTCTCCTGACATTTGTCAGGCATTTTATTTCCTAAGATGAAAAAATAGGATTTGGTGTTGATTTCTAAAATGTAATTTTATTTTTAAATATTTGTTTTACTTTTTAATTGTCGTCATGATTTTTGAAATGTTTCATTTAATTTTCTTTTCTGAAATTTTTTTCATGTATTTTTTTCTCTTTTCTGAAGTTTTGTTTTGATTTCTAAAATGTAATTTTGTTTTTTATATGATTTGTTTTGCTTTTCTAATTGTTGTTATATTTAAATTGTTTCATGTCAAGTGGTTTGTGAATGTGATTTGCACTTCAGGGCCACCGTAGGATCTTTGATGATTTTTATTTTTTTGAATGATTCCAGGATCCTGGTCTGTCGAGACGAACGAGAGCTTTTTACTTTCGGAGGTTTTAACCTTCACAAGCTGCAGCACAACTGCAGTCTTCTGTCCTCCAGGATAATTAGAAAATAATTTCACATAAACTGACCTCTAAAAGTTTGATTCAATGTCATTTACTTTAGCTGAAAGTAGCTCACCAATCTCTGGACCTTCAGAGGTTGCTCTGCAGCTTCTGTCACAGCAAATCAAATCCAAAAACCTTTGATTTTCCTGAGGGGAAATTTGCCCGAGGCAAAGTGCAAAATCTCTGCAGCTAAAACCGGCCGCAGTGCACATAAAACACACATTTATGAAGCGCTCTGTACACACATACTTGGTGTAAAATACTGCTTCTAAATATTCCAGTCAGAAAAAAATATTCTGAAATATGATCAAACCTCAACAGCACAGATAAAAGCTTTGATTCACAAATGCAAGAAAAAGAACTAATGATAATGAAGTTGGCAAGATCAGAAACAAAAGTACAAAACATGCTCGAAGTGGGAATAAGAAGTCAGCCGGTGAGCCTCCTTCAGATGGATTTTTATGGTCATTTTCCGACAAAGACATGAACTGCTCATCAGTGTTTTACTTTAAACCCACCCCTCAGTTCGAGGCAGTGAACAGGGCTCCCCGACAGCCTGCCCCCCCATCCCATGTCATTTGTGCCTGTTCTGTGTCAACGTTAACACATCAATACACACGATTCATTTAAAAAATGAATGCGTTCATGTACATTAACACTGATTAATCCCACTCACGAAGCAACCGTCTTCCACTGGTACAGGCTACCGCGGCGTGTAGCAGTTTCTGAAAAAGCACAAGCTCGCTTATAACATGGTGACTTACAAAAGAAATAAATATTCTGTCAAATTTTAGTACTTTGTTCTTGTTATTTTTTAGGTTGAAATGGCTTCTTCACAAAAGTCGGACTATTTGATGCATAATGTGGCCCGTTGTCATGGTAACAACGTTCAATATTTTGAAGCTCTTCAGGTTTCTGACTCAGACTCCCTCTGCCCTTACAGACTGATGTGATGGGGTTTGGGCTGCACACTCAGTGTGAGGTATTTTAGAGCAAAGGGTTCGAAAATATTTGATGGCCCTTGTTTTGTTGGGGGTAGAACTGCACGCTGTCCATTTGAGAAAAGAATGTGTTATATAGTCTTAACATCACTGTAGAGTGATTACACGTGAAATCCTCACGTTTGTTTTTGGAAAAAGGGCACAGTGAGTCAAAGATTTCAAGTTCTGTCGAACCTAAAATACTTTCCACGTTGAGACTAAAACTTCATGAGAAAAAAATCCCACAGAAGTGTGAGCCTGACAATCCGTGTGTGTTCACAGGTTTGTGTGCATCCAATAATTCATCTGTGCACTTGACAGAACTAACACCCTTTATCAGTCATGTCATCTTTATGTCTTTGTAATTTCTTCAAACAGTCATGACCCTTAGAAGACACATATGAAGCACTGATTTGTGAATCTCCACACACATTTGCTAAACTCACAACAGGATCTTACACTTTTTTGATTCACAATGTTGCTGCAGTTCAGTTGTAATTCATTGTTTTATGGCACCAGAGGCTGCAGCCTCACAACAGTGTTTTGTGGATGTTAGTCATCATGCAGGCAGGCCAAATATCTGCTCACCTCCGAGGGAGACAGCTGCTTTCTCATTGAGTCTCTGAGTGAAAGTGTGTTTTTGAGCAGTGGGGTTTGGGTTTGGGCAGCATGCACTGACAAGGTCTGCACTGTTCAGGATGACTTTATGAAACATAATATATAACATTATGGTCAAAATGAAACTGTTTGGTGTCGGTCAGATCTGCAGCATCCTCACGTGAGCAGATCTCCCATCATGCACCAGGAGCTCCCCTGTTGGTGAAGAGGCAGCAGGACGATAACTGCTGCACTTATCACTGCAGAAATGTCTCTGGGAGGTTCTGGGAGAACGGTTTTCTCTACGAGACTCAGGGTTCAGATCTTCACACGATGAAAGGAGATAAAACAGATGTGCTTTAAAGAAATTAATGACAGTTTGGAGTCGACGCTTACTGTAATACATGCTAATTTCTCTTTCTGCTGTTTGAAGCTTATTTTTTTCTGAAGTGGTTTCTGTAGGAACAAAGCAGGGATGAATGCAATACATTTTCCTTTTTCCCACGATGACGTCTGTTGGCTCCTTTGAGTGGAACCTTCTGAGGCGTGGAAGCCCCAGCTCTCATCCTTCAGGTTTGTCTGTCTTTACCTGGTGGACGTTTCTTTGTTGACCATCTCACGAGGAGAAATGAAAACAGCTCCAGGTATGGATAATTGGGAGGTATTCCATTTGTTCAGGTAGTACAGAGACAACAGCTCTGTCTTTTTGCAACATTTGCTGCAAAGCAAAAGCCTTTAGGTTGAGTTTACCAGAAGTCATACAGTGGCTTGCAAAAGTATTCACACCCCTTGATCTCCTTCACAGTATGGCCACAAACATGAATATATTTTATTGGAATTTAATGTGAAAGACCAAGACAAACTGACATACATTTGTGAATTGGAAAGAAAATTTTACAAAAGTTCTTTTTTTTTAAACAAATAAACAACTAAAAGTACAGTGTGTAAAAGTATTCAGCCCCTTTTCTCTGAGTTCATCCAATTGTCTTCAGAAATTGCTTGATGGTTGGTGACTGATCAAATGTTGACTTCATGACTTCATAGAGTCCACCTGTGTGTCATTTCATCTCAGTATCCAAATCCGGCTGTTTGGTGACCGTCTCTGTGGTTTGTTAAGAGAATATTGGGGAGAAAACAGCATCATGAAGTGTAAGGAACACACCAGACAGATCAGGGAGAAAGTTGTGGAGAAATGTGAAGCAGGGTTAGGATAGAAAAAGATTTCCCAAACTTTGAACATCCCACCAACCACTGTTCAGTCCATCATCCACAAATGGAAAGAGTCTGACACAACTGCAGACCTACCTAGACATGGTCGTCCATCTAAACTAACAGACTGAACAAGGAGACACTGATCAGAGATGCAGCCAGGAGTCCATGATGACTCTGGATGAACTGCAGAGATCTACAGCTCAGGTGGAGGAATCTGTCCATAGAACAACCATCAGACGTGCACTGAACACATCTGGACTTTATGGAAGAGTGGTAAGAAGAAAACCATTGTTAAAAGAAAACCACAAGAAGTCCTGTTTGCAGTTTGACAGAAACCATGAGAATGACCAGCAAACGTGTGGAAGAAGGAGCTCTGGTCAGATGAGACCAAAATGGAACTTTTTCATCACTCTGAACACACCACACCCACTGTCAAACATGGTGGTGGCAGCATCATGCTCTGGGACTGCTTCTCTTCAGCAGGAACAGGGAATCTGGTTAGAGTTGATGGGAAGGTGGATGGAGCCAAATCCAGAGCAATATTGGAGGAAAACCTGTTGAAGTCTGAACAACACTTGAGACTGGAGCAGAGATTCACCTTCCAACAGGACAACCACCCTAAACATAAAGCCAAAGCTACAATGGAATGAGAAAAATGAAACAGATTCATGTGTTGGAATGATCCAGTCAAAGTAGATCTGTAGAGAAACTGCTGTTCACAAACGATCTAATCTGACTCAGATTGAATTGTTTTACAGGAAGAACGGACAAAGATTTCAGTCTGTAGATGTGTAAAGCTGATAGAGACAAACCCCAAAGACTTGCAGCTGGAATTACAGCAAAAGGGGGTTCTAGAAAGTATTGACTCAGGGAATTAATACTTTTATACACTGCACTTTTCAGGTTTTTATTTGTAGAGGAAATTGAACTCTTGTTTAATTTTCTTTCCATTTCACAAGTGTGTGTCACTTTGTGTTGATCTTTCTTATCAAATTCCAATCAAATATATTTATCTTTGTGGTCATAATGTGAGAAAATGTGGAGAAGTTTAAGGGGGGGGTGAATACTTCTGGAAGACACTGTAAATTATTCCTTTCATTATTTTTCATTCATGGGAGGGTCAGACCGGAATCATCTGAAGGTTGTTAAGAACTATTGAGGTTTATAAATCTCAGTGTCCAACAAACATGAAGAGCCCAACATCTGAAAAGACACAATACGTGTTATCAGACGGGTTATCCCACTGCATTGTTCAAAAGAAGGAGTTGAACCAGAAACCTTTGGAATACACCGTAGTTGAGCAGCTTTTCATCAAAATGAATGAAGTTAGAGGCATTTCCAAAGCGTTCTGCCTGCTCTACATCTATTGCGCTGCTGCAGGAATTCTCATCTGATCTTGAGGAAGCTTTCCCTTTGATCATAAATCTTTTCCTGATGGAAAAATGTGCTGAAAATCTCACTGTGATCCTTCTTGATATGTTCCTCCTACAAGAGGACCTGATGTTATAGATGTTCTTCAGCAGAGCAGGCTCCATGATGGGATTTACTATCATTGCAAAGCCTCCAACCTGAAGTCCGGTCTGAAAGATTGGAGCTTGTTGTGGAGAACATTTGCATGACCTCATAAATCCACTGCTTGTTTTGGTGCAGAGCTCCGCTGCTCAGCGTTTGTTCTCTGACAGCTCGTGACCTTAAATCCACCAAATCTTAGGGATCAGATGTTTATCTTTTATCTTGTCTAAAGTACCATCTTCTGCTCGTCAGCTGCAACCCAAAGCTGGCCTCCCATTTATCTGCAGTCTGTCCTCTTCATTCTGCATGTCAGACTCAAAGGATCAAGAAAAGAAGGTGAAGGTGGACCATGGTTCCCCAAAAGCACTAAAACATTCACATACGAGCGTTCAACTGTCAGTAAGGCGATGGACTGTTCGTGCACTGTAGATGTTATGTGAGTTTAACATTGATCACCTTACCTGAAGAAAATACCTTTCTAGGTCAGAAAAATGTGGTCAAGCAGATGATTCGTGTGCGTGAGCGGCATTTCACCCCCTAATAAAGTTTAGGAGGGAGGTCTGTTCCTTTGAGACAAGCTTTCAGGGAAAACAGACGGTGCGTTAGAGACAGCCTTGGCCTTCTGGCTTCCTGCCACACGTCATTAGTCTGCCTAATTAGATAATAATGACTCTGCTTCCCGGTGCAGCCGGTGTCACCCGCCGCTTCAGAGCGCGGTCTGCGGGGGGGCAGGTCAGTATGGCGACGGCGTCCTCAGCTGCTGGGATGTTTTACAGAAAACCAAGCAGCTCATTTGCTTGTGTTGGTGTTCTGTCACAATGAAACCTGTTCACACAAAAACCTGAGAAAGTTACGCAGAACCTCCACATAACTGCGTGTGTCTCACAGAAATTTCACCCAGATAAAGGAAAAAGTTCCGGAAACATCTGTACAAAGATGCAGATGCACTTTAACCCTTTAAAGCGCTTTAGCTTCAGGGTTCTTTGAACTATCTTTAGCACAACGAATGTCCTTTCAGCAGATGTTGAAGCTGAGAAGAGCTGCTTTGTGCTGATGTTAAGGGGGGGGTTTCGATCTGAGTATCGACAGTATGAATACCAAGATGAAGTATTGATACTAGCATGACGAGAGCAATCCTTTGTTTTTCTTCAGTATGTGCATTAAAGGGCTTGAATTTACTTATGGAGTTCATGCAAGCGCAGTGTCCGTCTCCAGTGTGGCCAGATTGGGCAAAAAAACTGCTCAGTTTGAGTAAACACCAGTATCTGCCCAATTTGTGAGGGAAATTGCCCAATCTGGCAACATTGTCTGACTTTGTAAACAGCAACCCTCCTCCTTTCTCACTGCTGGTCACACCTTGCCCCTCCCCTCTCTGCTTTGGCAAGCAGAGTCAATAAAGAGTCACATATTTGCACCAATAGGATTTGTTGTTGTGTTGTTTATATCTGTTTAGTTTTACACTAGTGACTTTGAGATTTTCTTACTGCCTGTATTTAAATGTTTGTGGTGCTGTTATTCTTACATTTTTGTTACATTTTAAAAGTGTAGAGTACAGTTTTTTATTATTGTTGTATTGTCCCATTTGAATTCTGTGTGAAAATATTTGATGGCTGTTCAGTTCAGACACGTTCAGAATCTGTTAGAATCACATCAATAGTGTAAACAGTTTAATAGTTACAATAATTCAAAGAACGTGTGTTCTAAAGGGTTAAACATGCCGTCTCCTCTGGCTGCTGTCCTGCAGAAACTGTTTCATGAAGGCAGTTGGTGTTTACATGCTCTCATGCACCAACAGGGCAGCTAGAAAGGATGGCGTCACCCTCAAACTAAACATCATGCTACACAGTCCTGACTTTCTGTTCAGAGAAGAGCAGAAAGAACTGCAGCAGAACCACAGCCAAACCCAAAGAACCCAAAGAAATGTGTTTGGTGATCAAAGCTTCTTTAGGAGCTTCTATCATCACATTAGACCACAGTGTTTCTGCTGAACTTCCATTCATTTCAGTTTATTAACAAAACAGTTAACAGATGAGGTGGTTGATTTAATAATATGATCATTCCAATGACACTCAAGAGTCTGTTATTTCAGCCTATAGCTTGTTTTCAGAAAACTTGAAAATGCTGCACAGATCCTTTCCAGAAGGAAAAATCCTCTTAAGAACTCTATTGAAGTCTATCACTGCAGCAGAAGCTGGTTTGTTTCAGAAAATGTAGAACTTTATTACACACATCTTTATAACCCCACAACAATATACACTCCAACACACACACACACGTGCATTCACACACTAACACACACGCACACACGCACTAACACACACACTCGCACACACACACAAACACACGCACTAACACACACACAGACTGGTTTTCATGTGTTCCCAGGACCAATTTTTTTATTCATCACTTCTGGGGACTACCCTTTCTCAAAGGCCTAGGTGTCTGAAAAAAATCACTGAAATGTACTTTTATACAGAAAGCTTAAACACAACTTTAAATTCTAAGTATTCTTATCTTTCTGGTTTCATATGTTCTAAACATGCTTTCTGAGGACGTCCGTAATAACTGTTAAGTGTGTTTTAGGGGGACCTTAATTTGAATTAATTTGCATATTTCACACCTTCTTTATTTGACTTCTGGGTACCTAATAGTATTTGGCGAGATAATTGGACTATATGATTTATATGAGGAGAGATTTGCACAATATTATTTTTTAATAATATAATATAACTTTGGCTCAAGTGAAAAGTCACAATTTAGGGCATAAACCAAAAAGAACTTGCATAAGTTTGTGATGAATTGAAACTTCATTAACTAAATAGCTTTTATATTTTGTGCGCTATTCTTACTCTACAAAGCATAAAAAAAGCTACCTTGTTGCATACATTTTCTTCTTTGGGACATATATTTAATAAAAAGAGCCATAGAATCAAACTCCTTTGAAATGCTCAGAACATTTTAATCCCAGTGCTGCAACATTAATTTTTAACAACACCTTATAAGCAAAATAAATAATAAGCTGAATTAAACAACTGCTTTAGTTTTCCAAACTTCTAAATCCAATTTAAGGAGTTAAACAGCCTAACCTTTATAGACGATTCAGAACAAGCAGATATCTTCTGTACAGTAGTTGGCTACTAGTTAACACTTTTTTTGAAAGCCACAATAGATTATAAACAAAAAATTTCACATTCTGCCAGGTCCTGTTCTTCAGTGCCTCTGGTTCAGCCTTTAGGGTTCTCTCGCAGTCAATCTTCCCTGGCACCATGCAAGAACGGATGAAGCATTCCAGATGTTTCTCCACAGCTTTAACTTCTGCTTGCTGCCATGCTGTTCTTCTCATCTTTCCTGATACAAGAAAGAAACAAAAGAATAGTCTTTCCCAAGTAAATGAAGACAAATGATTAGCAAAATCCTAAAAAGTAAAGCCCGAAGGTACAAAAAACGTTTTTAGAAACCACAAATGTCAGAAACTACAAAAAGAGATGAAAGTACACACTTTCGTAAGAGTTTACCTATCTTGTGGTCATTTTTAATTAAAAAACTAAAAAGTAGTTTTAAAAATTCACCTTTTGAAGGTGTGACAGAACAGTGTACCCTGGGTTTCTTTTTTTTTGGAAGAATTTCATCATCGTAGCTTGATAGGTCCCTCTCCAGGATCATCAGCACTGAAAAAAAACACAGACACTCATTCATATATACACATTGCGTTCATATAGACACATATGTATATATTAGTGCTGTCAATTGATTAAAAAAATATCAGATTAATCACACTTTTGGATTGTGATTAGTCACAATGAATCACAATGTTTTACTAGTCAAGTTATATACAACGGATTTGCGGCATTTGAACAAAAAAATGTAATAATAAGGCCAGAGAAAACATTTTCCTTCATTTTTGCTGTCTGAAATCTCTTAATTTGTAAAGAGTTAACTCAGATATCCCAAAAATGTAATTTGTGAGATAAGCAGAACTGTAAAGAACTGTAAAGACTTTTTTAGTCTGCCGTATTACTCCAAGAATGCACAGATGCTGACATACAGCCATAAGAAATAAGCAGTGCTACTTTACTTTAAATAGTCTGGGTGAATACTCAAATCCAATTGGCTGCTGGGTGTTCATGTGCATCTAAAAAAAGAAATTCCAGTCAAATTCAAGCCCAAATGTTCTATATCACTGAGCAGACTACTTTAAAACAAACCTTTTGCTTGATCTTCTGGACAAAAACAAGTGGTAAGAGGTAAACTTTCTCTCTGAACTGATGCTTTATTGGACCAATCATGATGATTAGCATATATTTTGCTTTGTCGTGTTACCAGGCGTGATAATGGGCCTTATCACCAATCAAATAGTCCGCTTTTTGTTAGACAATAACAAGAATAAAGAGCTAAAAAAAAACTGAATAGTTATTTCTTTTGTAAGTGACCATGTTAGAAGCTGGATAGTGGCCAATGAATTGTGTATCTTCAGAAATTGACGTACGATGTCGACACCTGAACAGCACGTAGCAAAGTGGAAGACTGTTGCTTCTGATATGTGTTTAATTTGCGCTAAAGAATATTAACGCATTATTTTTTAAATTTAAATATGTGCGTTAATGCATTAAAGTTGACAGCCACAGTGTATCTATGTATGTATGTATGTATGTATGCATATATAGAGAAATATAAGAGCTGTCAACATTAATGTGTTAATGGACATATATATACATATATACATACATATATTTGCCTATTTAGATCATTACGATAAAATAAAGCATCAGTTAAAACAGAAGGTTCACTTCTTACTGCTTATTTTTGTCCATATAAATGAAGGAAACGTTTTATTTGAAGTAGCCTGCACATATAGAACATTGTAATTGGAATTTCTTCTGGAACACCTAGCAGCCAGTCAGAATAGAGTATTCACCCGGACATTTTAAAATCCAGAAGCACACTATTTTTTTAATGCCTGTATATCAGCATCTTTGTTTCCTTGAAGTAATACTGCAGTTTTTTTTGTTCGGCTGAATATTGTCTTATAAAATTTAACTTGTAAAACAT
The DNA here is from genome assembly GCA_016861445.1 of Oryzias woworae. NCBI lineage: Eukaryota > Metazoa > Chordata > Actinopteri > Beloniformes > Adrianichthyidae > Oryzias > Oryzias woworae. Next base: position 1,124,616 of record BOLG01001174.1, read on the forward strand.
TGTGATTAATCACAACCCAAAAGTGTGATTAATGTCATTACGTTTTTAATCAATTACCAGCACTAAATCAAAGAATCAAAATTGTAAGCACGTCTGAGACTAGCCACTTCATAATGCAGTGATTGATTCATAAGAAATTAAATTTTACTTCTACTTAAATAGTCAGTGTTCTGAAGTTATATTGCACTATTTTACAACTGTAATTCAAAGTTCTTTACAGTACAGTTTTTTTCATCTAGCCATCTGCGCACACCAGCACACACTGGTGGGGAAGTGACCATGTCGCTCTACCCAAACCATCGAGGACAACTCATGGATTCAAACTCTTGTCCAAGAGATACATTAACATGTAGCTGGAGCAGATATAAAACAAGCCCATAATCCTCCAGCTGCGAGACGACTGTTCTACCTAATCACAACCCTCTTTATTAAATATAAAACATTAATAATTTAAGAAAAAACAAAAAAAAAATTTTTCAGTTACCTTTTTGAGAAGATGAAGCAGAACAAATTCCAGAAGACTCTCCATTATCTGCTGACTTTGATTTGCATTGCTTGTGTGTTGGACACACCTCATCAACATCAGATGGAATAGCTTCTGCTGATGGTGCTGTGAATAAAATGAACATTTTTAGTAGGTCTCATGGCCCTTCCTGGAAACAGTTCTTTTTTTAAGAGTTCTAACCTCATAAGTATTACATTTACTATAGTTATAGCTTTTTGTCTCCGTTCTTATAAAAAGATACAAAATGTTGGTCATATGTTATTGGTGGATTCAGCCATTAATAGCAATAACAGGGTCGTTAATCAGGAAAATTGTTCTTCTTCAAGTTGGCAGCAATTTTTTGGGATGGATTTAAAATTTCTGGTACTTAAGAACTCAGTTTCAGAAGAAGGTTTAATAAAACAAAGGCCAGAAAACTCTCTATCCTCTGATGATTGGGGTTTTGTACTCATTTTCACTTTCTATGTTTAAGGGAACAGTCTCCTCTGCTGGTGATGCAAAGGACAAAAAGTCATAACGTTTTAATAAAACATGCTAAAATGTAAAGCATATAATTATGACACAGATTTTTAAACAACTGACTTAAAAACATATTCCTAAATACAGAATATGAATAACTTTTAGCATACTTACAATAAACAGCATTTTCTGCCATTTCTTCTGCCTCATGTTCAATCAACCTTTCTGTAAAATACATTACGTAAAGGCTCAAATACATTATAAGATATGGGAGACAAAGCCAAATTAAATGTGTCAATGTTTATAGTTAAATCACTTAAAAAATGCATTAGTAATCCTCAAGGGGAATTAAAGTAATTACCATCTGGATCCACAGTAATTTGATCCAAGTTCATGCCCTGGAATTTTCCCACTTTTCCCTCTTCAAGTGCAATCAAAAGTTTGCTGATCTTGGCGAGTTGCAATGTCTTGTTAGGTAGTCGATAGAATTCTCGATGAATTCTTATATCATGACCAAGAAAATTTGCCAACTGATCCATCTCGGACTCTGTCATGTTCAGGACAGTTGAAAGTGTGGCTGCATGCTTTCGTAGCTTGGTTGACATAAGTGCCTGAGGACACTCAGCACCACAGGCATTAGCAAAAACATGCATGCAGTCTGAACCACGGAAGTGAGTCATTGCGGCTGGTCTTGCAAACATGTAAGTATTGTCCTTCAGAACAAGCCTCTCTGTGCTTCACAAGAATTTCCAAAGAATGCAACATGTCTGGGGTCAAAAGAATGGGAACTGGCCGGCCTCGCTTTCCCCTTATGATAATTCTTTTTAAGTGTTTACAAAGTTTCTTTTCAGCTTCAGATAGTGCCCAATCCAAATCTGTGTGGGGGTCAGAAACATCCCTTGATAAAAATGCAGTCAAAGGCATACTTGCCACTTCTCCTTCCCTCCGTCGATTGAACAAGATTACTTGTGCTAAGCAGATATTTGTCAAATGTATCCACTCCAGTGTAGACGGAGATTCAGACAGTCCTTTGGTGTATTTGTCTTGCTGTAACTTCAGAAACTGGTGTAGTTTCTGGACATCTCTGGTGAATGGCATCAGTGTTGGTAAATTCCATTTTGCCTCAGAAATGTTTCTTAGTGCTGTTCCAGACACCATGGCGTTCCACTTTTCATTATCAACCTCCTGAAAGTCATTTGCTCTCTTCACAAGGGCTGCATCACCATCAATCAGTCCTTGAGCTTTCAAAAGCTTACTGACTTTGACAAGTGAATGGCCAAGTTTGTTTGCAAGTGAAGGAATCTTAAATGTGTTGCTGTCTTCGTCAAAGCCACAAGTCTCCTTCACAGCTTTGATCATCTCCAAATAATTTCTAGGATCAATGAAATCCATTGTTTGTTTTAGTTTGCTCATCTTTCTGGCACTTTCTTGCTAGCTCTCTCAGTTTCTCACATACATGCTGCTGGTTCTTCGCTGACATCCCACCTTTGTTTAAAAGATGCTCCCCAAGCTCAATGATGACACGATCTGTTCTGACTATATCTGTAATTGGCCCAGGGTTCATGGAGCTGATCGCTCTCCACAGCTGTTTTGTGATGTTAGAAGGTATAGATGTTGTGTAGGTACAAAGAGACTGAATTTGGTTTTGGTCTGCTTTGGTGGTTCTGGGGTCTATTTTCAGGGGGAAATTTTGCATATGTCGCCAAATAATTTTTCTATTAAAGAGTCCTTTGCAGTATGCACAGTGCATGAAATCACTGCCCTGCAGTTGTTTTGGTGGATGTTTAAATTGAATGAGTTCTCCTTTTCCTGATTGAAGAACAGATGCATTATGAGCAAAGTTTCCCTTGTTTCGAATACAATTTAAAAGTTGTTTTCTCTCTCTTGAATTATTTTGGAAGCTGGTAGCTTTGGCCACCTCAAGTTTGTCTTTGTGTGCACTTTCCAGATGTCTTGCAATCTTTGAGTAGGGTTTACTGCAGTATAAACAGCATTGTTTTTTGTCGTATACTCTTTTCCCATGTCTCTTTTGTGCAGGGGGAACTATCACATCATTACTTGTACTTGAGCCACATGTGTGTTCTTGTGTGTTCTTTTCCACAGACTCAAAGCCAGGTACTGTGCTGTCACAAACTGAGGAACCTACAGCATCTACATCTTCCTGTAGAGTCAGACAACTGATCTGTTTTGATGTTTGGACTTTAAGGCTGTTATCACTATCATCAGATGTGGAAGTGGTGTCTGGAACATACTCCTCATCACTAGCAGATGTAGAATCATAAAGATCAGACTCTTGAAAACCATTTTTCATCTATAAAAATAAGAAAAAAGACATGTCTGCAAAACCAATTTGATAAATGTTAAAATAAATCCAATTGACAACTTACTATGATACTTTTTGTTCTTCTCAGTCTGGGTATTCTAACATTTTCACTTTCCAAACAAATCTGTGTAAAAACACCACACAGAAATTTACAAATATGACCTTATTTGACCAAGTGTCAAATAAGAACATACATGTACTTACTTTTGCTTGACTACTGTCTGCACATGGAGATTCAGCTAATTCTGCTCCTATGGGAGGTGAATGGGAGCATCTTGCCGGCTGCGTATCCTCCATACTTAAAAGTATCTGTGGGATGAAAACACCCAACATTAACACTTAAAAAAAGCTCTTTGATCTTGACCATCTTTAGAAGAAAAAGAAAAGATAAACATTTCTGAAAAGATAATATTTTTGATTAGCATTCACACAAATACAAATGTGTTTACAGGGGACACTTTACACATTTATTATTGTTCTTTAATGGGGATCTTGTGTTTTCTAATTCCATATCTCCAAACACTAGATTTACACAACCAGAAAGCTCATCGTCTGAACATCATAAATGTCCAACAATGATAAGTATTTATTGCTAAATTATACCAATACCAAAATTCCAACCATTTTCTCAACCTACTTGGCAGCGGGGTTGATGGACACTGTTCTGGTTACTCTTACTTTCACCCCAGTGTTTCCTGTGGGGACCTTTTGCGCCAAGGTTTGCTAGCTTGGTCTAGGGTTGTTGCCGCAAGTGTCGCAATTGCTGGGGTGGCTGGAGTTTTGCATTGCAACCTCTTGACTGTGAAGTGGACCCCATTGCTGTCCCGGTTGAGGTGGGCACTGTGCCGATGTTCCTGTGACTGACCTGCTATTCGTATGACAGATTCCCCTGAACTGTTTCCTCACAGCAGAGCCAAGCATGGAGTTTATTCTATAGTTTTCATTAAGAAGATATTTTTCAGTATGCGTGGATATTCATTATGTGAGAGGTCATGGGTTGTATGTGTTAAAGGAAGGGAGAGAGAGGATGAAGGGTGGGTTAGGTTGGGTTTCTATTGTGAATGTTTTTGTTTTTTAAGTACAGCGCTTCGGGTTGCAAAATGTAAAAGAAGCGCTTTTTATAAAATAAGTTTGATTTGATTAGAACACACCTCTGCTTGATTGCTGGACGCACATACACACGTGGACAAAATTGTTGGTACCCCTCAGTTAAAGAAGGAAAAACCCACAATTCTCACTGAAATCACTTGAAACTTACAAAAGTGACATAAAATAAATATTTATTGAAAATTAAATAATCAAAATCAGCCATCACTTTTGAATTGCTGATTAGCATAATTATTTAAAAAAAACTAACTAATGAAACAGTCAGAGGAGTGGTTTGGGCCCTGAACTCCCGTGGTGAGCTGCTCATCTGGGGCCCCATGGGGCCTATTCTTCTAGCGTGGCTGGAGCTTGCACCCTCCATGCTCCTGTGCCTCCCTGCACTTTGGCATGGAGGGCCCCTGCGGCGGCTCTGCTGGCACTGGTCTGGGTGGCTGAAGTCAATGGCCGGCTGGTGAACATCCTTTATTAGCTATCCTGCACGGGTGTCGGGGGGCCCTGGTTCCTGCTTTTGCTTTCGCAGGGATCTTGGTGTGGGGGTGACCGAGCACGTTCCCTCCTTTTACCATCATCCACCTCAGTAGAACATAAACACTGACCTGAGCACAGGCAGAGGATTCATAAGCCCCTACTGTAACAGTACAATCTGTCCAACACAACAGCCTTCAGCTCGGGTCCGTTTGCTCAGCTGTTGGACAGGTTCAGAAAAAAGAAAAACACACAAAAATCTAATTATTTTAACTGTAAAAAAGGGATTTTGTAAAAATAAAACGACTCAAATGGAAAAGATAAAGTGAAATGGTGGTAAATCTACCCAGACAGGATAACAGAGCAAGACAGGGAGGAGAGTGAAGGCCAAGCAAATGAAGGGGAAACCCACCCAGAAAGAACCAAACATGTCACTGAACGCAGAGGAGAAAGGAGCTTTCAAATTCCATTCTGTCATGAAACTAAAGCAGATCCCTTGAAGTTACTCTGTGATAACCCCTCTTTAATTAGAGGTTATGATTGATCTCCCAACAAGCCACAGGAAAAGCAGTCTGACACCATCAGTGACATGAATTAGACCTCTGCTCCTCACAGACTCTTCATCAATTCCTCTTCCTGTTCGTCTGATTATTGCACAAGAATGTCTTCAAGTTTCATATTAGCATGGAGGCATGGATGTCCTTGTCATGTCAAATAAATGAAGTTAGTGTGTAATAACGTTGTTCATATCCCTACTGTAAATATTCATTTACAGACTCTAATTACCATTTCAAAGTCGGCCTTCATGGCCTCCTGTTAGGGACAACCGAGCCTCCAGCTAGAATCAAAACAGTTTAAAGCCCTGATTTCCCACAATGCCTGTCAGTTCACATGATGAAATGAGCATTTTGCTTCAGCAGACAATGACTAGAAAGAATTAGTTTTGGCAGTTTGAAAGAAAAATAGTCTCCCTTAATGTAACCTCGTCTGAAGGCAGACAAAGAAGGAAACCTCATCATCCAATCAAACAATCAATCATCAGAAGAAACAAGATGGATAATTGCACACACATCACAGAAACATTTCTGAAGCACAACGTCACAGCAAATGATCCCAAGGTGACTGAAAGCTGTGTCATCAACACCCAGAATCTTTTTGGTTAAACGTTTGTCTATTTATTTGTAAATCAGGAGGGGGGGATCACCGCAGAAGTTTTATGGCAGCAAGAAGTTTACCTGTGCACGCGTGTGCTGTGGGTTTACATGTGTTTCATGTTTACGTGTCTGTCACATGTCTGCTGCACGTCTTTCCCAGTCAGGTTAGTCTTTTCTTTGCACGTATCTGATGTTTTCTCCTTTACAACTGTACTGGAGGAGAGACCTTGCGCCCACCAATCTGCATCATCTACAGTCGTGAAAGAAAACACAGATGAAAGCCTGTCGTTTTCCCCCATATTTGGATAAAAGCACATTTAATATCATTAGGAGGCAGGAGCTCGAAACTTTAACTGCCATTAAAATAGGAATCTTTGTTCGGATCTTTTCTGAGTATAATAATAGTATTGTTTTTTGTTTGATTTTTATTACATCACTTTCTTTTACAGAAATGTTTCAAAATAAGATTGGACATTGAAATATGAACATTTTGTAAGACAGCTAATTATTTAATGAGGGTGTCCTAATTTTTTCACACAGCTGTATGTTTGAAGGTCATGGCAAATGTATTTTAGGATCAAAAGAAAACGTTTTTCTTTAATAAAGGGCATTTAATTGTAGGTGACATTCATTCATTCATTTTCTAAACCCGTTTTGTCCCTTTCGTGCTCACGGGGCTGCCGGACCCTAACCCGGCCACTCATGGGCGAAGGCAGAATACATCCTGGACAGGTCACCAGTCTGTCACAGGGGCCACAATCACACACTCACATCCACACCGAGGGACAATTCAGTGACCGGTGGACATATGAAGCATGTTTTTGGAGGGTGGGAGGAAGCTGGAGTCCCCACAGAAAACCCACGCATGCACGTGGAGAACATGCACACTCCACACAGAAAGGTCCCCCATTGGTGATGCTGGTTCAAATCCCCCAGCCGGGACTTAAAACAGGGGCTGTGAGGTTAACCACTGCGCCGCTGTGCAGCCTGTGGTGATAATCCTTGTTTATACATTTTCTGATTTATTCATTGATTTTATTATGACTTTTTTATCCTTAAAGATGTAAATCCCATGAATGAGATCCAACATCACACACAAGAAATAAAGAAGGTCCCGCAGCCAGGAAGAATGGGAGTGCAGTCTTTGCTGGTGTGAGTTTGGAAGTGGCGTTTTGTTTGGAAGGAGGTGGCGCCCGCAGAGCAGAACGCCCTTCTTTTTCTGTCTCATCTGCCTCCCTCTCCCCTTGTTTGAAAAGTTTCTTCTCCTGGATCCTCCAGAGATGTAATTACTGTGCAGTCAAGTCGTAATGCTCGTGGTCCTGGGGAATGAATGTCCCTCATCGACCCCCCTGGTTGTTATTTTTAACAGCTCTCATCAGAAAACACTGGTTATGAAGGTTTGATAAAATGAGTCCACAATCAAGACAAAAGGAAAACGAAACATCGTTAGGAGATTCTGATGGAATCGTTTGTTCAGGTCTGAGCTGGAATTGGTCCCATTATATCCAAAAGTCAGACCTGTTATGGAATCATTGATCACTGAGCAATAAGACGCTTCAACACTTTTTTAGTCTTTGAGATGAGAGCTGGCAGAAGCATCACAATGGTCCCACAGTCGATACAGAACTTCCTCCTCTAATAACTCCTGCCTTTTCATACTGCATGGATTACACAATGACTTCCTCTTCTGTGACATGGTTGCTGCTCTGGCTTCTGCACAGAGAGAATCAGTGCTCTGATCCATCTGCTGCTCATGTTTTCAAGTTTCTCTTGTGGAAATGTGTTGATTTTTTTTCTTATGCTGATGGACGCCACGTTCTTTTGGACCTAAATCTTGAAAAGAAGGAGGATACTAATGACTGATAATTGAAAATACAGTACAGCTGTGCTGCAGCACTTAATATACAGAACTACAGACTTTGCAGTGTTGAAAGGAAAAAACAAAAAAGCACTGGGCTCATATTCACATCTAAACCCAATGGAAGTTCTTCTCCCAAAAATGGATTTTCAATTCAATTTGCTGTGTGATCATTCGATTATAAAAAATGTACTTAGCAATGAAAAGTAAAAAAATCAATTGCATTTAACACGTCATTTTTTTGTGTGAAACAAAAATTCAAATAAAAACTCTTTACTTGACAAATTCATGCAGGCAGGTGGGACCTTTAGTGATGAGCCAGGAAAATCCCACTTTGAATTTGGAGGAGAAAAGCATGATAATGGAAACGGGTTTACACATGGGGTGTGTGTGTTTGCTGTTTTTAAGTGCACTGCTAAAACAGGACTTAAAACTCTTACCATTTGAAAAATGCTCTTTAAATCAGCTAAAAATCTGCCAGTGGGGTCAGAAAATGGTCTTAGAATTCCTCATTTAGGAAAAATAAATCTCAATAAGACATGTTTTTTTAACTAAGATTGTGTGGAACTTGAAACATTTTCGATGAGATTATTTTTCTTGCAAGACAGAAAATGAGACATTTTTTCTTGAAACAAAGTCTTCTTATTATCGTAAAAGTTTGATTTTGCAGTGTGCATGGTGGAATTGCATATTGAATTAAAAATGTAAAATGTCTTTATTTCAATTCTGGAAACAAGAAAAGCGTAACCTTCTTATTACTTTTATCACAAGTAGGTAAACCTTATTCATGCAAACTCTTCTAATGGAGAGATAACTAAGCTCAGTGTCTTCAGCAGCCCTCCCTCCCCCTCAGCATATGTGCATTTAGAAGAAGCAAAAAGGATCTTCTCTGTGCTGCTGTGCCAGGGACGCCTTGGAGGATTTGGCTGCTTCCACAGCTCTGCTCCTCCGTGGCCTGCCAGCCTCACATACAAAGAAAGTGCTGGGTAGGTGTCTGAAATGTTATTCATTAGATAACAGGACAGCACTTTAAGTAGAGTGAATACACACACCGTGGGATCCATTCCATTTGTGATTACTGGGCCGTGTGAATTATTTATCAAAAATGCAGAGCTGCTGATGGTCGGCGGCAGACTCAAAAGAACCGGAATAAGTGATGGAAAAAAGGAAAAACCTAACTGTGCAAATCAAACACTGAGAGCTGCATTTTAATCTGAAATGCATTATTCATGACTAATCACTTCTGGAACACAAAATATTATTGATGGCAACTGACTATCAAGAAAGCCCAGTTTGGATGTAAATACATCTATGAAGGCCTCAGCATTCATGAGCTCATGATGAAGAAATCTTTGCTTCTGTTTCCTGAATTTTTGATGTAGACTCAGCAGGTGGTGGTGGGGGGTCTCCATGACAACACAGCTTCCCCGTGTCTGCAGAGAGAAATTAATTCTAACAAAGTTTGACTGATAGGGCACTGCATGTTTGTTAAAATGCAGGTTGAAAAAAAGACTGAAATTAGTTTTCAGAACCAAAGTTTTGATGGGAGAAGTTGGAGATAAAAACATGGAATTATTAACTTGTCAACTCTTCACATCCTCTGCCCCCTATCGCGAGCTGAAGGGAAACTTTTAGTTAGGAGAAAGGACGGCCCAAACACATGGTTCTCATTTGTGATGCTGGACTTGAAAATCAGCTTTAATGATTCATTTAGAAGCAGAGCATGCTCTTCACTTCATTTCAGAGCTGCACAGTGATTCATCTGCATGTGTTTAACTGAGCTAAGGAAGGAATTTTAGGAAAACGGCTGGTCCTTTAAACTAACTGTAGTTTTCATCTTTTTCACTTTTTCACTCCAGTGTTTTCATGTACACATTAGCATGAACCAACCTGGCACTTCTTCATCCTCTTCTTCATCACTAAGACCTGATTTAAACTGCTGCTATGTCATAGTCTGTGTTCAGTGTGTACAATAATTATTACATTTCCAGTTTAAAACAATCTGATCAAACTCTTGTCAAATGTTGATTCCAAATTATGTTTGAAAGCTTAGAGTCCTTCTCCCAGAATGCATTGGGGTCTGTGTCTTTAGCTGACAGCACAGAAAGGCTTGAAAACGTATCTGCTTGTGTTTGCTGGTTGTTTTTTAGCTTGCTGGTTCCGTTTTTTGTGAGGTCTGCTCAGAGTTTCTGTGGTGACTGACAGACTCATTTAGTTTTGATATTCACAGAAAATGTTTTTTCAAATGTCAGACAAGCAGAAAAGTCAAGAAAATTAGTCTATTTATCAAAAACACTAAAAAGCCACAACAATATGTGACCAGCATGACAACGACTTGCAGACACGCTGCAACATGAATGTGATAATGTTTTTCATTTCTGGATAACTCTGCATTTTTAGTCATTTGAAGTTTTCAGAGCGTGAGATCGACGGGTGTTATACTGTTGTGGTGAAGAGAGAGCTGAAAGTCGGTCTTTGCTCCAATACTCATCTATGATCGTGAGTTCTGGGTCATGACCCAAAGACGAGGTCCCGAACACAAGCGGCTGAAATGAGTTTCCTCTGTACGGTGGCTGGAGGAGAAGCTCGGTCACCCAGGAGGAGCTCGGAGAAGAGCCGCTGCTCCTCCACATCCAGTGTTGGGTAAGTTACTTCTAAAAAGTAAATGATTACTTTACTTAAGTTACTGGATCAAAATTGTAATTATATTATTTTACTCATTACCAAGTGGAAAAAGTAATTCACTACTCGTTACTTTACTTTTTTCACTTGTATACAAATTCTCAAAGGAAAAAACATCTTTTATTTTACAGGGATCCTTTGAAAAAGAGATTGTTATTTTGAATTGGACTACTTTTTTAAAGCAATAACTTCACTGATAATAACTGAACATGCTTCAGACAAAACCTGGCTCCATATGAATACAGACAACAGTGTGAAAAATGACACAAAAATAAGTTACAACATGTGTGTCTATTTTCACTTCTACATTCATATCTATATTCACGTCTCCATTTATACATATATATTTATACATATGTCTATATTCATGAATATATTTACGTCTATACATTGAGTTGCATCAGTCTCTCTCTCTACCTCTGTCTTTTTACACAGTTATGCACTGCTGCGAGTCTACCGAAGTATAGACCCCCCACCCTCACGGAGCACATCGAGCACAAATTCAAACTGACCACTAGTCATATGCAGCTTAGAGAGAAAAATAAAGTAAGTGTCAGTAGTCAGCGTTCTGTCTCCTCCTCTGGTCACCGGTGGGAACCGTTTCCAGAGTACTGACTGCACCCATCAACCGTAGAACACAGTGTCTGGATGCCTCCCACCTGACTGTTGTTAGCTAATCAGCCACAGGACACTTAAGCGCTGCTCAGGGCCACGCTCAGTGTGAAGTATTGTCTGTGCCGTCCAGCCTGAATACTAAACGTTTCATCCTGATCAGGATGATGTGGTGCGAGCACAAACCCATATTGACCACTAGTCACTTACAGCTTAAAGAGGAAAATAAAGTAAGATAGAATGAAATAATATAGAAAAAACAGTTTCCAGGAAAGCTCCAGCTATTGTCTTTCACATCAAATAGTGGCTTTACAGTCATTTTATTTGTAATCGGTACATGAGGCAGATCTCTGCTCTGCTGCTCACCTTTGTGTCTCTGCACACCTGACAGGACTCCTTGCAGTGTTGAGCCAGTTTGGAAAGCAGCAATAAGGGCATTTCTGTACTTTGGCCGATCCCCAACTCCACATGCACATGCATGCACGTATGCGCCAGTTGCTCTGGTTTTTTTTAAAAATTATTCTCCATTTCATTTAACCGAGAGAAAATGTCAGAGCCTTCAAAACCAAATTAATGAAGTAATGAGGGTTTTTGTAGTCCAGAAATTGTAATTAATTGCAGAACTGTAATTTGTTGAATGACTCCATACTAACCCTAACCCTAACCCTGACAAAAGGAAGTAAATTACAGTAATTTGTTACTCTGTAATATGTTACTCCCAACACTGCCCACATCCAGAGGAGCCAGGTCAGATGGCTCGGTCATCTAGTCCCGATGCCTCGTGGACGCTCCTAAGGGAGGTGTTCTGGGCATGTCCCACTGGGCAGAGGCCCCGGGGAAGACCCAGGACCCCATGGAGAGACTATGTCTCTCTGCAGGTCTGAGAGCGTCTCAGGTCCCCACAGAGGAGCTGGAGAAAGTGGCTGGAGAGAGGGAAGTCTGGGCATCTTTGCTTAGACTGCTGCCCCCATGACCCCGTCCTGGATGGATGGATGAAGCTTTTGCTCATCCCAGAAAGTACTTTAGGAATCAGCGATTTGAAAAAAAAAATGTTTGGTAAAACCATATGCTCTGAAATGATCTTCGTGGAGGATGTGATGGTTTTCAGTCACATGAGAAAAAAACGTAGCTTTTTTCATCCATCACCAGCAGCAGCAGAAATATTCAAGAGTCTCCTCAAAAACTGTCAGTTCATGAATGAGAATATCTTAAGTTGGTAAACAAAACACACACACAAAAAAATCAAACTTTATTAGAAACCATTTAAATTCATTCCAAATCTTCCAGCTGATTATAACCCAGTTTGGTCCAGATCAGAGCCATTCTGACCGTTTGCCTCCTTATGTAAAGCATCAGTTGTATCGTTCATCAGCTCCTGGCTTTTCCTGGAGAACGAGATGGCAGACTGACATGGAACACCAGACAGCCCAACTTCCCTTCTCGTGTTCCCAACAGGAAGTACCTGCTGGTTCTAAGAAGCCAAAACCCCAAAGACTTCTATGGAGAAACAGTCATTTTATTTGTCAGAACAACCTTTCTTGCTCTGATACCTTCTTAACATTTTCTTTCTAGTCCTATTATTTCTTTATTGCAAGTTGTTCAACTGACCAATCAGAAGCCTCAGTAAAAGCATGTGCTGCATGCTGGCTCCACCTCCAATGTTTGATTGACAGCTTCTCCCGAGTCCGCTTTTAGTGGGAGGGGTGTGGACGTCCAGCAAACTGTCATGATTGGTGACTGCAGTTCCCCTAAACAAACTCGGACCAGTCACTGTGGACCGGTTTCAAAATGACCACGCACATGTCAGGAAGTAATGGAGACGGATTTGGCTTCATTTCACTAGAGCCAGAGGTAAGGCATTTTCTATGGGTGATGTCACACCTCGCTTTGTACTTTGTCTATGAGATGGAGTGACCCGACCACAGTGCTGATCATGAGGGTGGCAGTTCTGAGAAATCCACGTAGGAGCTAAATATTTGATGACACTTATAACAAAAGACTCAGGAGACTAAATTATTGAAGGAACAAGTCGACTCAATCCTTGGCTAAACGACCATTTGAGGAATTATTCAGCTTACTGCAAGCAGCTTCCTTATGTACAAAGCCAACAAATTCAATGACCTCTTGACCTTTTCATTAGATTCATCCTGCCACAGTAAAACGGTCAGAGTCAATGCACATTTCACAGAAGATGTGGACACCCAATTCATGCAAGAACCTCCATGACAAAAGAAAAGAGGAGCAGCGCTGCAGTGAGCGGGATGCGGGGGGGTTGATTTGTTCTGAGATGTTTGTGTTGAAATGTTTCACCAGAAGCTTTTACATGGAGCTTCAAAGTAATCTGATTTGTTTGTTATTGAGCATTAATAATAGGTTTCTTGGTTACATTTTGTTACTGTGTTTAAGTTTTTTTAATGAGATGATCTTATAATAGTAAAATAAACTGTTTTTTAACCACTGCTGACATCACACTAAATTAAGAGGCCTTAAATAAGTTTAGGTTTGTTTTTTATCAATTCTCCAAAATGCCCAGGTCAGATGACCGAGGGAACTGTTTGTTATTAAGTTTACGTGTTCCTTCTTATTCAACTTTACTGTTTCTTTGTCAACACACACACGGTAAAATCCTCATGGGTTGACCGGTCCACAGCCACAAAAAGTTGGGGACTGCTGCAATACAAGTTAAACCTCAGAAACTAGAATCATTTATTTATAGAAAGATCATGTCAAATAACGGTGGAGCTAATTCCAGTATAAAATAGCCAGTGACTGCATTTAAGTGCTGCAACAGTGACCACCCATCCAGGGTGAACCTCACCCAACTGCAGCTGGGATACAGCTGTGCTCATAAGTTTACGTACCAACAAAAGGAAGGAAGATTTCTAGACTATTATCAGAGGATATGAATGAAAACACACTCCTGGTCAGTGGTTGCAGGAAGCCATGTATTGTTAAACAACACTGTAAATTCTTTTCAAATCATAATGACAACAGAAACTTCCCAAATGACCTTGTTCATCCTCCAGTCCTTCATACCTTGTATTGCCGTCTTTGTGCATCAGTCTCTGGTGGTCGTGGTGGATGAGGTTCTTTATTTTCTCTATTGGTAAAGCAGCCCATTGTTCTTGATAGAAATCCTCCAGTTCCTTTAAATTCTTGGGCTGTCTTGCTTGAACTGTCCGTTTCAGATCTCCCCAGAGCGGCTCAGTAATATTGAGGTCAGGAGACTCCAGAACCTTCAATGTGTTCTGTTGTAACCAATGACAGATGGACTTGGCCTTGTGTTTGACCGTTACTATGTGCAAATGTCCAAGTGCGTCCCATGTGCAGCCTCTGAGCTGAAGAGTGAGTTTTCCTCCAGTATCTACTGATAATGTGCTGCAATCATCTTACCTTCAATTCTTGCCTCGTTTTTCTGTCTTTGTAGCTCCCTGTAGCTCCATCATCGAGCCGCCTCCGTGTTTCACAATAGGAATAGTGTTATTTTCATCATAGGCCTTGTTCACTCCTCTCCAAATGAAGCATTTATGGATCAGTCTTGATCTCATAACTTCATATAACTTTGGTCCAGAAGTTTGGAGGCGTGTCTGAGCTGTTTGGTGTTTATCGGCATTTGCCCAAGAAAGTCTCTCTTCTGTCGACTCAACCATGCAGCCCGTTTTTCTCCAGGAGCCTTCTTATTGTACATCTAGAAACATCCACACCATAGTTTATCTGAGTCCTGGATCTCAGCTGAAGTTATTTAGTATTTTTCTTTGCATCTCAAATTTAGTTTTTTTTTTTGCAAAAACTCTTGATCAAAGTTTGAACACTGCTGACTGGCGTTTTCAGTTCCATGGATATTTTCTTATATTCATTTCCTGTTTGGTACAGTTCAGTTACCTTTTCCCATAGATCTTTTGACAGCTCTTTAGTTTTCCCCATGACTTGTGATCCAGAAATGTCAGTGCAGCACTGGCTGAAGGATGCAAGTGTCTGTCGGGAACCTCCCAGACCTTTTGTGCACACACATTGCTTACAGAAAAACGAGGTACAGGTGAGGATGGTCACCTTTAGCTGCCACTCAAACTCTTTTGTATCAGTGTGTGTGCGTATGTTTTTAGAACATAGCCATCAGGGTAAGTGAACTATTGAACAGAGCTGTTGTCATGATTTAAAAAGGCTCAGCAACATTTTTTTTTTACAACAAATGACTTTATCCCAACACTAACTATGAGTTGAAAAATGTTTGTGTTATCATTCATATTCTACAAAAAAATGACCAAGAGATCATTTCTACCTTGGTTTGTAGATGTATAAGCACAACTGTAGGCTCCAGCATCTCTGACACTGAAAAAACAACTGGTTTTATTCAAACAATACACAGCTTTAGTGTTTAGCTGACCTTTTTTTACCTTTTTGGGCCATTTAAAAGTTTGACTTCAGATTATTGAATGGATGCATGGCGTTGTTTTTTTATTGATGTTTTTAATGAGGGAACAGCAAACGCCAACAGACCACAGCGATTAAAATTCACAGGCCCACGTTTCATTATAGCTCCATTTAGACAATATCTGCCTGATCAATAATGCTATTGCTGTTCAATGAGCTTTCATAATGGGGAGTGTATCATGTTATCTCTGCAGTAATGATGTGAACGCATGAAACCAGAAGGTCCTGTTTGAAAGTGTAAGCTCCCTGACCTGATCTTCATGAAGCTTTTGCTTCTCAAACATCTAACGCCATCACGCAGAAGCGTTTTTTTTTCCTCTCTCATTTGAAACTGATTCTTTTTTTTTTTTTAACTAACTTTGCTCCTTTTCCTGTCACAGACATTCATTATTGTCTCACCTGAGCACAAAGGTGTGTATTTGGGACAGAATGGACTTTTTTCCTTTGTCTGTGGCCAAAGAAACAGAAGGTTGTGACGTTCTAACATGCTGGAGCTACTCTGTTCTGTGCCTGTCTGGTGGTTTTTTACCTGAAAACGAGGCAGAAACATCAAACCCAAAAGTATCTGATGTTTCTCTAAAACTTTCTTCCATCCAGAATCTGAATCTGACAACTTTCTGAGAAAAACATCCTGAAAAACAAACAGTGAAGATCATTTCTGTCTTTTAAAAATGATCCTCCCTTGTTACAACTCGTTTCCAGATTCATGTCTGACAGACAGCACATCTGCTGTTAGTGAACAAAAGAAAAACGTCCTCTCAGCAGAAGCAGGAGAGATAAGGCAGAGGAAATTTGTTTCCATCTTCTAGTGATGAACATTTTTGACAGTTTTTTTGTTAGAATTCCTTGTAAAATGGAAGAAAAAAATTGTTTCATGTTTTGAATCCATTAGCCTTTAGTTTTTGTTGTCTGAGAACATCACTTCCAAGACAAAGCAGAATGATGGAGAAAAGTGTTTTTTGTTCTGATTTCGAATCTGCCTCACATCATGTCAGGGGGAACCTGCTGCTGGTTCAGGTTTTCTTTATTCTGGTGACCCCGTGTTGGCCCAGAACACACGGATCAAACTTTCACATATAAAACTATGACACCTTAGAGGAAAGAAGAGGAATTAGTGGGCAGAGGTCTTCCAAAGCTTTCCTCTCTTTCTGAAAGGAACTCTTTGATTTCTGATCTGAACTCAAGAAAACACATTTTAATCCATTTTTACAATTTTTAATAGTTTATGATTTTTGGAACTTTGAAAATGTTCACTCCTAAAGTGAAAGATTCCAGATCCAGAGGTTTTATTGGCATGAAGCTGCAGGACATAAACATGCAATAAGGATGAGGAAGTGGGGGCTGTTCTCAGTCAGATACAAGCTAAAAGTTCACATTGCACAGTAAGGGTCACTCAAGTAAAGACAAGACGATGTAAAAAGATAAAACACGTCAAGATGCTGAACAGGAGAAAAATTCAGAATTTCAGTCAAAATTAAATATTTCTGACTTGACTGTTTTCCAGCTGAACATGCAGCTCATTGACATGAAAACCAAAATGACTTTGAATCTAAACTGAAGCTGCTGTGAAGTCAAAGCTGCTTAGAGCAGCCAGGAGGAGGTGCCCTGGGATGTTTCTGTGAAAGGAGCTTCCAGACCGGTTGGATGTGAGGAACCTCACTGATGGTGCGTCTGCAGATTCTCTCGTCCTTCTGTGTCTTTCACTTTTTCTTCTGCTGCGTCAGGCTCATTCTGCTGGAGCTCCTGGAATGTCAAACCTCCAGCTTAGAATTCCGAAATCCAAATCCAATTTTGTCAGTGATTGATTCGCCGTGCTCATCATCTAATTGGTTGGGTAGCAGGGCTAATAACTGATGTAGATACATGGGGGCCATTTCCCCCAGGCTTTTGTGTAAACATGCAATTGACCTTTCAAGCTGTGCGTGGCCTCGTAGCTGTGAGGAGCTTCTAGAAGGAAGACATCAGTCCCTGATTCCACTAATATGGACAGAAATCTTCTCATTTATCTTCCACATCTGGAATCCTCGTTGTAAATGAGTCTGAAGGTTTCAACCTTCCGTCTAATTATTCTTTGGATTTGTGAAATTACCTTTGCAGGTAATCTGTTTCGACTGTGCAGCGCCAATCATGCCAGGAATTTAAAGAGAACAACACACTCTATTCAAATACGTCTCATAGATTTGCTCTACAACATAAGACATACAAAGAGACCAGAAGGAACATTTGTGTTGGAGAAGTTTGGTGAATGTCAGAAAAATGTTTTTTTAACAGACAGACAGGTCCACAATTCCAGAGTTGGAACATAAAACCAAATCTTATTATAAAATCGATTAAGTCAAATTTTAGACCACAAATGTATTGCTTTGAAACAGAAAAATAACTTGCTTTTGATGTACTTACTTGACCTTTTCCAGAAACATTCTCAGAGGTCAGAAGAAGCGGCGTTGTCTTTCTAGATCATGAGAAGGTTTGTCAGGGTTCAGAGTGAGGAGCTGTTGGATAAGGAAGTCTGGAGGGTTAGGAACAGAAAACAAAGGAAAAATCTTTTTGTTTTAAGAAAAAAATGCTTGATTTTTGCCTTGCAAGAAAAATAATTGCAAGTTTTTAATAGCTAACGGGCTATACTGTATGCACGACCTACTTTTGCTTTTGGCCTTTCATTGCCCAATCATTTTATTGGGGCATCATTGTTTACATGGAAATAACAGAGTTTACAAGATGTCTTTTGGAGCTTTAAATGTTGTTAGGCACATTGTTAGTCTATCTAGCAAAACACCCAAAATAAAATACAGAAAGGACTTAAATTTTATGCGTCATCCTACATCGTGAACTTTGCAGGTAACATGTCAAGTGAGACAAAGAGGCGGAGACATTTGGATCCATGTGCAACAAATTTTAATGGCAAGCAAAACAGATATGGGCAAAGCAGGATGAAGTTAAAAAAGCCAGACAGTAGTAGAGTTCCATCAATGGAGTTAGCTTATCTTGGATGTAGGCTAGCACAGTTCTGAGGCCTGCAAAGTCGATGTGTCTTGGATTTTCTTCTGTTCTGTGTTCAGCTCTCTATATATTGTAGAATGACTATTATTTGCAGTAATTCTGTGATGACTTAAGTTTAAAGTCATTTGAAGATGACAAAGATGAGGAGAGCTGGAGACGCATCCCTCGTGAGCCAGAAATGAAAAAAAAAAAGATTTGGTGTATTAACCATAACTAAAATCTAAACTTTAACCTTTTCTCCGGGTTTGTGCGGCCAAGAAAAGAGTTCAGCCCTGGCTGTACATATATAGAAAAAACTATGTTCGAAGACCATTATCACTTTCATTTGGGCTAATGCCTACTAGCTTCAAAGACATATCTAATTATCGCAGACTTTCTCTATGAGCTGTTATTAGTGTTTCAGTTACTCCACAGCAGTGTTTCTAAATGTTTGTCAATGTAATTCTCAGTGTCAGGTAAAGTAGTCTGACAGGCGAAGTTACCGTTACCACTGGATTAAGAAGGAGCAGAACCCTATCAGCTGAGAGTAGAACCAGCAGTGTGGGGTTATGGACCCAGGACATTGGTTGTTGTTGTGTTTGGTGTCACTTCCTGTTTTATTTTGTTATTGGTTGTGCTTCCTGTGTTTCACTACTGCTCTTTCAGGTCACTTGACACTTCCCTCCTAGTGTGTGTTCCCTCCCTCTTTACTTGGCACACCTGTTTGCACTAACCTCACCCCCTCCTCCTGGTTATAGGTCCTCGTCTCCCTTGTACTGGTTGTCGGGTGGTTTTTTGTTCCTTCAAGGAATTGTCTACTGGTTTTTCAAGTACTATTTTGAATAAACGAAAGACTTTTCGTTTAAAATTGCCGTCTGCATTTGTGTCCACACGCCAACCTTGACAAGCAGTCTGAAAATCACTTCAAAGTTCGGTTCAAGGTTCTGTTGAATGGGCTTTAAAAGGTTCTAACGTCACTACGTTTCATCTCCAGAAGTCATGTGATCAATCAGTACCTCAACTAGGAAACAGTTTGGATCAAAAGCAGAATTACTCACAGACATGTGAGTACATGTGAGACATGTGAGTACATGTCAGAAAGCCATAGAATGCCAACAGTAACACACTTTCCAAGAGTGAATCATGATCAAAACCAAACATGCCTTTGCGAAGACTCGAGATCATGGAGAGTAAAATGGGAATCATAATAGATTTGCATGAATCTGAAACTGGAAACTATATCCTTAAGTAACAGTTTGACAGAAGGGTTGGAGAGAAGTCTAGGTAATCTATGTCAGAGCATCTATCTACAAACTGCACACCTCCTAACATCCTGCAGATATTCAGCAATTTGTGATTTTTAACATCTTTACAATGGCAAATGAAGACACAAGTAAAAGAAATCATAATAGGATACAAGGGATATGGAAAGAAGGGCAAAAGGGAAAGGATTTCCAGGCATATTCATCTGACTTTAAAGTAGAGTGAGCTAGATCTTTTTGCATTGACTGTTACGATTTTGTGCCCAGGAGTGTGATGTGCTGAGAGAAGGAAATTATGGGTGATAAGAGCCAAGTAATCTGATGCAGGAATGGCATAATGTCAATGAATCAGAGCGACCTTTGATTGTCTCGTGAACTGCTGCTACTGTTGCTGAAAACTGATTTGTTTGCGTGCCCATTTCTTGCCCCAAAGATTGCATGCCACTACTATGTGTCAAGGAGTGGTGGTGGAGGACCCAGAATGCAGACCAGGCTTGGTGGCAGAAAAGTTAAACATTAAATAAATGAACTGAACCATGACAAAAACCCATGGAGAAACAAACGGGTGACAGAACAGAACAGATGACCTGACAAGAACGAACTGAAAACCAGACACTTAAATAAACTGAAGGTCATTAACTCAAATGAAGACAGCAGTGAATCATGAACCTGAAACTGGTGACTGAGGGACAATTCAAAAAACAGAACATGATCAAAAAGCACAACAAAATCTAAACTAAAGTTCACAATCCTGACACAACGAAATAGATTTAAAAGAGAGAACACAGACCAACACATTTAAATTAGGCCGGTCAATTTCAGCCAAACATTCTCCTTTATAAAACCCTGTTGATAACCAGTTGGACAGACCCAGAGGACCGAATGGTTTAACAAAGATCCTGGAATTCAGCCCCCCGGTGCTCTGGATCTGCTGACGTTGCTTTAGGAGCCTGGCGTTTTCAAGCCACTGTTTATGGGTGATGTCACACCATGCTTTGTCCAGTGATAACATATGTCTATGCATTTACAATGTAAAAAAAAAAACAAGTTTTGGTGTCTCAGCATGGGGGGGGCTCTCAGGGCGGTACGTCTAAACAGCAGGGGGCCCATGCCTCCCTGTGCCTCGCCTATGGACATGCCCTGGTGTCAGGCATCTATTTACATACATACATATTCTATATAAAACAACAATAGATTTTTTGTGTAAAACTGGACCTGGGCTGTCTGGCTGCTCCTCCATCTGGGCCTGTGCTGGCTGGATGGCATAGCTGCTAGCTCCTGATGCAGCCAATAACTGTAAAAATGCTCTCATTTGTCTCTGTCACACCTGAGTAAAGATCAACCAATGCCTCTGCAGCACCTGAGTAAAGATCAACCAATGCCTTTGCAGCACCTGAGTAAAGATCAACCAATGCCTTTGCAGCACCTGAGTAAAGATCAACCAATGCCTTTGCAGCACCTGAGTAAAGATCAACCAATGCCTTTGCAGCACCTGAGTAAAGATCAACCAATGCCTCTGCAGCACCTGAGTAAAGATCAACCAATGCCTCTGCAGCACCTGAGTAAAGATCAACCAATGCCTCTGCAGCACCTGAGTAAAGATCAACCAATGCCTCTGCAGCACCTGAGTAAAGATCAACCAATGCCTCTGCAGCACCTGAGTAAAGATCAACCAATGCCTTTGCAGCACCTGAGTAAAGATCAACCAATGCCTTTGCAGTACCTGAGTAAAGATCAACCAATGCCTCTGCAGTACCTGAGTAAAGATCAACCAATGCCTTTAGCAGTACCTGAGGGGAGCTTACACTGCAGCCATCATTGGAGGCAACCTCGCTGGAGGTGGCGGGATGGAACAATAATCTACTTTAAGCACTCCAAAGCTATAGTACCAGGGAGTGTCCAGGGAGTTATCTAAACTCATAAACATATTTGCACATATTTGTCTTAATCATTCGTTTCTTCAAAAGTATTTCCCATCTGCAACAAAGAAAAACGGCATCTCACAGTGTTGATTGTTCTCTTACATCCTAATCCTGGACCTAAACTGGCACATCCAGACTCCTGCTGACTTTTATTCAATCTCTGGTCTTAAAGTAGTTCATCACAACGTGTGCAGTTTCCCACCCAAACATGGTTCAAATTTGCTACAGATGCTAACATGCTGAGATGGTGATCTCTGAAACATGGTTAACAAAATCAAACACTAACAGAATTTTATTTACAAAGCTATGCTTGGGCTTTTGCCTGCTTATATTTGTAATCTAATCACACGGTGAGATGATAAATTCCACGCTTTGCGTTCTAACAAGCATTTGTTGCTTTCTGTTCCTTTTGTCCGCTCTGAGCTTGGGGAAAGGGCTTTGGCTGCTCCGCTCTGTGTTGTGAAATATGCTGCAAAAGGACCTGAAACTAAGAGAATTTATCTTCACAAATGCTTTCAAATCTAGATTACGAGCACTTGAGACTGCTTTTTTGAATTGTACATGTTTTAACTGTCATTGAATCAGCATTGTAACTCTGTGTTTACTGTTTAACATTTGTTGTATCTTTGTTCATTCAGTCCTTGGAAAAGAGGTTTGAATCTCAATGAGCCCCTCTGGTTACACAAAGGATAAAGGAAAAAAACAAAAACAGGATAAGAAACATGATTAATGCAAGTAACAATGTCATGGAAGTATTTAAAAACAGACAATTCATAAAGAGTTGTTGGAAGGAGTTGATATCAGTGTTATTTCTTTAGAAAATAAGCAAATGGGAAGATGATTAAAAGAAGATGTCTAATGTATTCCCACAAAAAGGCAGTTTGAATTGCTTCTGCTGCCCAAAACCATTTAATCGAGATATGTCAGAGCAGTCCTGTCATGGAAAGAACTGGAAATGTTTTGGAAGTGACCCTTTTTTTAAATAGTAATCATAAGTAGTTATTGTTTATGCTTTGATTGTTAAAAAGAACTAAATACTAATTGCAACATAATTCAGTTAATTATGTTGTTCTGAAGTTCCGTTCTGAATGGCGGTGGAGGGGGGTCGGGGGCGCCATGCGGCTCAGGGCCCACCCTGGAGGAGGTGACTGATTCTTTGTGGTTGACAGTAGGGAGCAGCTCAAAAACAAAATGGAACACAAGTATTTTTATTCAGGGTTTATTGTTATACTTTCATTTCAAGCAACTATTTTTAAACACGTATGGAAAAAGTGTTAAATGGAAAAAAAATATATAGTTGAAGGCCACACCTTAACACCCCTCCCCCTGTATTCCATCTTCCATTTTGTAATGTGGTTGAAGTTTTACCCCTCCACCCCCAGCTACTAATCCTTTCTCATCTTCCCCACATCTATTTATTCTCCTTCATTAAGCTGTCCTCCTTCATTCCCGCCCCACTCTCCTTATCCCTCTCCCCTCCTCAAACTAATCCCCTTCAATATCCACTCATCAATTAATCCCCCCACCCCCCCACGCGCTCACAAGCGCACGCAAAGACACACACCTCCCGTTTCAGATGCTATTAGAGTCACCTCGGTTTTACTCAGATTCTCCTCAGCGTTTTCCGTATGGAAGTTCTTTGCAACATTAATCTGTTTTATTGAATCTGTTTTCACATCACTGTGGTTCTCAAACATGCACAGATATAGACTTTAAGGCAAACAATTCAGACTTTTTGTATTTTAATTAGTGCTTTCAATCAGATTAATGACACTTTTGGATTGTGATTAATTACAATGTTTCACTAAGTACATTTTATACAACAATGTGCAGCCTTTGAACAAAAAAGGACAGAGAAACATGTTTCCTTTATTTTTATAGTCTGAAATGTTTTAATTTGTAAAGTGTTAAAGCAGATATCTTAGAAGTGTCATTTGTGTGCACAAAACACATCAACAGTGTGATAAGCAGAACTCTACGACTTTCATGTCTGTAGTATTAATCCAAGAAAACAAAGATGCTGATATACAGCCATAAGAAACAAACATTGTGTTTCTGCACTTTGAATGGTCCGGGTGAATACTCTATTCTGATTGGCTGCTGTGTGTTCCAGAAGAAGTTCCGGTCACAACGTTCTATATGTGCAGGCTTCTTCAAAACAAACCTTTCCTTCATCTTCTGGACAGAAACAAGCGGTAAGAAGTGAAATTTCTTTCTGAACTGATGCATTTTTGAACCTATTGTGACGATCTGCAAATATATCGCTTTCCTTTGCTGCTGCAGCAACGTTGTGTTACCGTGTTAATGGGTCACACCACAAATTAAATAGTTCACTTTTTGTGAAAAAGCAACCTAAACCGAAAAAAAAACCTAGAATAAAGAAGTAAAAATCAAGTGAATATTTATTTCTTTTGTAAATTACCGTGGTATAAGCGCGATGGTGCCCGACCAAGGGTGCATTTTCAGAAATTAAAACACGCTGTGGAAGCCTGAACCGTCTGGTGCAAAGCAGAAGACGGCCGCCTGTGACGTGTAATTAATCTGTTAGTAAATAATAACCCATTCATTTGCTTTAATTCATTGTGTGCATTAATGCATGCCAGCCCTAGTTTTAAATAGTTTTATTTATCAGAATTCCTTCAGAATTGTCTAATGTTTGCTCATGAGGCCTTCTGTCTGCACCTGAGGAACACGCCTCTGAGCGCCTGACATCCTTTGTTTTGCCTTCTGCTGTTCCTTTGAGCAAGCTGGAAGACATCTTGATGTGTGTTCTGTGTGTTTATTGCTTTCTGTTGGAAGTTTTCCTGAAAAAGACCAAAGACTCATCTGCACCAGCACAATGTGGTGAGCTGTCAGAGCAGAATCTCTTCCCGCGATCCTCCCCTTGCATGAAAAAAGCCCGCTTCCTTCTTTGATGTGCCGTCACCTGCATGCTTGTGGGTATGATGGCCGCAGATTTTCTTTGCAATAATCCCCTGTCAATCCAGCTGACAGCAGTCGAGAGTCTGCAGAAATCAATGCTCTCCAGTCTGCACCTTTTTGCTTCATAGAGCTCACAGCAATCCAGAGAGACGACTGCAGAAGCAAAGATCTACAAGCAAACACAGCCCTTCTCCTCTTCTTCATCTGTTGTTTTCTACTGTCGTGACTTCTCCAAGAATACATTCTTTATTTTTGTTACACTTTGATGACACTTCTTCGACATCAGTGATGTTTGGCAGGTAAAAGAAAGACATAAAAAAGTCCAAATGTCTTCCAATTTTTCTTATCAATTTGATTTGTATTGCAGGACCACCGAAATGTAAAAAAAATCTTGGTAATATGTTTTTTAAAGATTCTTTCCCACCTCAGTCTGCTGCCAAACACATTATGAAGTCATTTCTCCTTATCCTTGCTCATGTGCATTGATGTCTTGTCTTTCCCCAGTTTATCTACTAGAAAGTAGTGAGAGAGATGTCATTGTTTTTGTGTTTTTGTTTGTTTCCTCATTAACCCGGTTCACTAATCAGGCTTTCATTCACGCTTGCTGTCCTGCCTGTTCGGCTCTGCCTGACCTTTTGGTTGTAAACGAACACGAACAGCTTTGCCACTTTAACATTTTGCTTTTTCTTGTCAAAATACTTTCAACCTTCTATGCACACATGGATTAATGACCTGATCAAAGGATAAAGGAGTGTCAAAGTGTACAACATTCTAAAGCTGCTCGCTGTGTGCTCGCTGTTTTACACCAACAATGACTGAAAAGGAGTTCAAATTTAACAGATGAAAACTACAGTGTCTTGCAAAAGTATTCACACCTCTTGAACTTCTCCACATTTTCTCATATTATGACCACAAACATAAATGTATTTTATTGGAGAATTTATACTTTTGCAAGCCACTGAAAAGTATTTACCTGCCTTTTTAATCCCCACCTGATGGAAGGTCCACGGCAGAAAAACCGTAGTGGGACAAAGCTTAGACTCTTTGGAAACAGACTTTTAACCGCCAGTTTGACCTCCATGTTGTCCTGACACAGTCCTCCAAGAATCAAAGTGGGGCTTTTCCTGTCAGCGCTGAAGTTGGCTCAGGTGTGCCAGTCACTGCTGCTCCACATCCATACGTTCATGAAAAAAATGTCATTTTAGTTCAGAGATGGGAATGAGCTGCATGAACACTGCAGGACTGCCCCGACAAGTGTGCATGAAAGCAGCCTGACTCAATGCAAGCCATGCAGCAGAGCAGTGGAAAACAATAGCAGAGTTGAGAAAAAGTGTCAGGAGACAAATTGTTATTCAGAGCAAAGAGGCCCTTAAAACATCAAATCAGCTGGACGGCCCAACTGACTCTGAAACACTTTATCCAAACTGCAGCACTTGCACTCCAGGCACGATCAGGCAGACTAAAAGTGGCCACAACATGAGAAGATCAATATTTGATGATTAGTTCAATTCAGTTCAATTCAGTTTTATTTCTATAGCCTAAAGCTGCCTCAATGGGCTTCACACAGTATTTATTCAAAGAACATAAAGCCAGGCATAAAAATTTAAACAATAGCTGGTAAACTAACTAAACAGACTAAGCTAAACTGACATTCCTGCCCTTTGACCCTCCTTCTCTGTGAGAAAAAACTCATTGAAAAAAATGCTATCATGGTGGAAAAAAATAAGAAACCACAGTGATGAACACATGAAGGAGGAATGAACAGGTGATGTGCTAGAACTGTTAAAGAAGAATTAGCTTATCTAACTCTACAACCACATATACATACAGACAACTACATGTTTGAACAACAACTACATGTTTATATGACAATAACATGCTTAAATAAACAACTACATGTTGAAATAAACAACTACATACTTAAATAAACAACTGCATGTTTAAATAAACAGCTACATGTTTATATGATAATTACATGTTTAAATAAATAACTACATGTTTATATGACAACAACATGCGTAAATAAACAACTACATGTTTAAATAAACAACTACATGTTGAAATAAACAACTACATGCTTAAATAAACAACTACATGTTTAAATACACAACTACATGTTAAAATAAACAACTACATGCGTATATGACAATAACATTAACATGCTTAAATAAACAACTACATGTTTGAATAAACAAGTGCATGTTTATATGATAATTGCATGTTTAAATAAATAACTACATCTTTATATGACAATAACATGCGTAAATAAACAACTACTTGTTTAAATAAACAGCTTCATGTTTATATGACAATAACATGTTTAAATAAACAGCTACATGTTTAAATAAACAACTACATGCTTATAAGACAACTATACCTTTAAACAACAAGTATAAATAAAAAACTATATGTTTAAACACACGAATACACACATACGTATAAACACACACACACACACTCACTTATAAACACACACATGTAGAGACATTTGTAAACACACACACATGCAGACACACATGTTAACACACACAACCACACACTTATAAACACACACACAGACAAACACATACACATGCAGACACACTTCTAAACACACACACATGTAGACACACTTGTAAACAGACACATGTAGACACACTTGTAAACACACACATGTACACACAGTTGTAAACACACACATGCAGATTTACTTGTAAAGACACACATGTAGACACACACATAAACACACATGCAGACACACTTGTAAACACACACACATGTAGACACACTTGTACACACACACATGTAGACACACTTGTAAACACACACATGCAGATATACTTGTAAAGACACATATGTAGACACACACATAAACACACATGCAGACACACTTCTAAACACACACACATGTAGACACACTTGTAAACAGACACATGTAGACACACTTGTAAACACACACATGTACACACAGTTGTAAACACACACATGCAGATATACTTGTAAAGACACACATGTAGACACACACATAAACACACATGCAGACACACTTGTAAACACACACACATGTAGACACACTTGTACACACACACATGTAGACACACTTGTAAACACACACACATGTAGACACACTTGTAAACAGACACATGTAGACACACTTGTAAACACACACATGTACACACAGTTGTAAACACACACATGCAGATATACTTGTAAAGACACACATGTAGACACACACATAAACACACATGCAGACACACTTGTAAACACACACACATGTAGACACACTTGTACACACACACATGTAGACACACTTGTAAACACACACACATGTAGACACACTTGTAAACAGACACATGTAGACACACTTGTAAACACACACATGTACACACAGTTGTAAACACACACATGTACACACAGTTGTAAACACACACATGCAGATATACTTGTAAAGACACACATGTAGACACACACATAAACACACATGTAGACACACTTGTACACACACACATGTAGACACACTTGTAAACACACACATGCAGATATACTTGTAAAGACACATATGTAGACACACACATAAACACACATGCAGACACACTTCTAAACACACACACATGTAGACACACTTGTAAACAGACACATGTAGACACACTTGTAAACACACACATGTACACACAGTTGTAAACACACACATGCAGATATACTTGTAAAGACACACATGTAGACACACACATAAACACACATGCAGACACACTTGTAAACACACACACATGTAGACACACTTGTACACACACACATGTAGACACACTTCTAAACACACACATGCAGATATACTTGTAAAGACACATATGTAGACACACACATAAACACACATGCAGACACACTTGTAAACACACACATGCAGATATACTTGTAAAGACACATATGTAGACACACACATAAACACACATGCAGACACACTTGTAAACACACACACATGTAGACACACTTGTACACACACACATGTAGACACACTTGTAAACACACACATGCAGATATACTTGTAAAGACACATATGTAGACACACACATAAACACACATGCAGACACACTTCTAAACACACACACATGTAGACACACTTGTAAACACACACATGTACACACAGTTGTAAACACACACATGCAGATATACTTGTAAAGACACATATGTAGACACACACATAAACACACATGCAGACACACTTCTAAACACACACACATGTAGACACGCTTGTAAACAGACACATGTAGACACACTTGTAAACACACACATGTACACACAGTTGTAAACACACACATGCAGATATACTTGTAAAGACACACATGTAGACACACACATAAACACACATGCATACACACTTGTAAACACACACACATGTAGACACACTTGTACACACACACATGTAGACACACTTGTAAACACACACATGCAGATATACTTGTAAAGACACATATGTAGACACACACATAAACACACATGCAGACACACTTCTAAACACACACACATGTAGACACACTTGTAAACAGACACATGTAGACACACTTGTAAACACACATGTACACACAGTTGTAAACACACACATGCAGATATACTTGTAAAGACACACATGTAGACACACACATAAACACACATGCAGACACACTTGTAAACACACACACATGTAGACACACTTGTACACACACACGTAGACACACTTGTAAACACACACATGCAGATATACTTGTAAAGACACATATGTAGACACACACATAAACACACATGCAGACACACTTCTAAACACACACCACATGTAGACACACTTGTAAACAGACACATGTAGACACACTTGTAAACACACACATGTACACACAGTTGTAAACACACACATGCAGATATACTTGTAAAGACACACATGTAGACACACACATAAACACACATGCAGACACACTTGTAAACACACACACATGTAGACACACTTGTACACACACACATGTAGACACACTTGTAAACACACACATGCAGATATACTTGTAAAGACACATATGTAGACACACACATAAACACACATGCAGACACACTTCTAAACACACACACATGTAGACACACTTGTAAACACACACATGTACACACAGTTGTAAACACACACATGCAGATATACTTGTAAAGACACACATGTAGACACACACATAAACACACATGCAGACACACTTGTAAACACACACACATGTAGACACACTTGTACACACACACGTAGACACACTTGTAAACACACACATGCAGATATACTTGTAAAGACACATATGTAGACACACACATAAACACACATGCAGACACACTTGTAAACACACACACATGTAGACACACTTGTACACACACACATGTAGACACACTTGTAAACACACACATGCAGATATACTTGTAAAGACACATATGTAGACACACACATAAACACACATGCAGACACACTTCTAAAACACACACACATGTAGACACACTTGTAAACACACACATGTACACACAGTTGTAAACACACACATGCAGATATACTTGTAAAGACACATATGTAGACACACACATAAACACACATGCAGACACACTTCTAAACACACACACATGTAGACACACTTGTAAACAGACACATGTAGACACACTTGTAAACACACACATGTACACACAGTTGTAAACACACACATGCAGATATACTTGTAAAGACACACATGTAGACACACACATAAACACACATGCAGACACACTTGTAAACACACACACATGTAGACACACTTGTACACACACACGTAGACACACTTGTAAACACACACATGCAGATATACTTGTAAAGACACATATGTAGACACACACATAAACACACATGCAGACACACTTCTAAACACACACACATGTAGACACACTTGTAAACAGACACATGTAGACACACTTGTAAACACACACATGTACACAGTTGTAAACACACACATGCAGATATACTTGTAAAGACACACATGTAGACACACACATAAACACACATGCAGACACACTTGTAAACACACACACATGTAGACACACTTGTACACACACACATGTAGACACACTTGTAAACACACACATGCAGATATACTTGTAAAGACACATATGTAGACACACACATAAACACACATGCAGACACACTTCTAAACACACACACATGTAGACACACTTGTAAACACACATGTAGACACACTTGTAAACACACACATGTACACACAGTTGTAAACACACACATGCAGATATACTTGTAAAGACACACATGTAGACACACACATAAACACACATGCAGACACACTTGTAAACACACACACATGTAGACACACTTGTACACACACACATGTAGACACACTTGTAAACACACACATGCAGATATACTTGTAAAGACACATATGTAGACACACACATAAACACACATGCAGACACACTTCTAAACACACACACATGTAGACACACTTGTAAACACACACACATGCAGACACACTTGTGAACACACACATGTAGACACATTTGTAAACACACACACATGTAGACACACTTGTAAACACACACCTGCAAACACACTTGTAAACACACACACATGTAGACACACTTGTAAACACACACACATGCAGACGCACTTGTGAACACACACATGTAGACACACTTGTAAACACACACACATGTAGACACACTTGTAAACACACACCTGCAAACACACTTGTAAACACACACACATGTAGACACACTTGTAAACACACACATGTAGACACTTTTGTAAACACACACACATGTAGACACACTTGTAAACACACACATGTAGACACTTTTGTAAACACACACACACACACTTAGACACACTTGTAAACATACACACATGCAGACACACTTGTAAACACACACACATGCAGACACACTCATAAAGACAATATAGACAAATACATTTACATCTTAGAAAGGCAAACACACACATAAACACACATGAACACACAAACATTTACATTAAAGCAGCAGAGGACATGTCGTTTTTTGACTTTGCTATTTCTTGTCCACAGTTTTGTGTGTGGTGGTGGGGAGTGTGTGTTTCTGTGTGTGTGTGGTGGGGGTTGTGACAGCTCCCCTGACCAGCTGAGCCTTTAGGCTATAATTGGAGTCCAGCAGGAAGCGGGGGCCGCTGCCTGTAATTGGACAGCAGCCAGAACTTGTTTGGACACTCGTATGAGCCGCTCCTCCTCGTGTCTGACTCTCAATTACTCCCTTGGTGCAAAGCTCCTCTCCAACAGCCGCCCAAACACCACCCTCCAGTTTCTTTACTAAATCTTTGTACTGTCCTGTGTTTATGGTAAGGGGTGGGGGTTAGTTGGAGCTGTCAACATCACGACCATTCAAGGATGGGTAATTAGCTTAAGTCAACTGAAAGCAGACAAGCATCTGAGAATCGGAACAATCCCAGATTTGGGATTGTGCAAAAACACTGCAGTGGATCTTTAACGCTCACAGTCAAAGCCAGCTTTTCCTCAGCCGACGCTTTGTTAGTGTCAGGATCCTGGTCGCCTCCCCCACACACCTGGTTTCCATCTCCTCACCTGCTTCCTATTTCCTCATCACCTGGAACCTTCTTATGGACCTCCATGCCCTTCAGCCAGCGTCAGTCCGTCTGCTTCATGCGGTAGAGTTTACTGGCCCCTGCTACGCTTCAAGCCTTAATTCATGTCTTGTTTTTGTATGAACATTCATAGACTGACCTTTCCTATTCTTTGCATCTTCAAGGAATTCTACAACTCCACAGCCATCCACTACAACCAACCCGGACTCCTGGTCACGCCTGCCACCTCCATATTCCTTCTGGCCAACGGCTCACCCTCCAACCCAAGCAAAGCAGCTAACTGTCACAAACTCTCCACCAGGACTGGCACTGAATAAATCACCTCTTCTACCTTACTCCTGTCTCTAGCCTGCTATTGGGTCCAGCCCTCCCACAGACCTGACAGTTAGACTGGGTACAGATCCAAACTATAACCCCAGAGGAATAGAACTCCAACTGGCTTCATTATGATGAGTGTCACTGACAAACCGAATGAGAGGTTTTCAGCAGCTTCAACCATCAAATCAGTGAACAGTTTTCTGCTGTGGGCGGAGAAAAAAGTCCAATGTTCCCACTTGACAACCCCGGTCGGAGTCTAAAACCATCAAACAGAGGTATGTATGTGTGTGTGGAGTGGTGTATTTACACTCTTCTTTTGGTCAATATGGACTATTAATCAAACCATTAACCTGAGTGGACATCAGTGTGAGATAAATACAAAAAAATGGTAAAAAGACAAGAAAACACACACATGCATGGCAGAGAGTGAGACCACAGTCTGATGGGGCTTCATCAGAAGCCTTAGTGGTTTGAAAGCAGATCTTGTCTTGTCTTTGGATCATTAAGGACCTCCTCAGGGTGGGAGGTGGGGGCCCTTCAGAGGCGGCTGCAACATGCAGTGGAGCTGGTTCAGCTGGTTCTGTTTCTGGCCAGCAGAAGCATCATCGCTGCTGCTTACACATGACTGAGCATCTGGGGTCATTAAATGCAGCCTGGAGGTACTAAGGCTTTCGAGGAAGTGGGGTGAGGGTGGGGGTGTGGGGTAGTCTTGCTGTTAACATCTTGTCATCTCATTTGTGTTTTTGTGCTGATTGTGTGTGAACTAGATCCAAACAGGTTTGACCGACAAAATTCATTTTGATAACAGCTTCCTAATAATCTGCATCAGAACCTCACACTGATGCAGATTATCACCTGGACTGATGATCTGCATCAGTGTGAGGTCCTGATGCAGGTTGAGGAACTGGCGGGGGAGGACCCAACATGGAGACCGGAAACTCAGACAATGAATAATTCAAGCTCAAGAATAACAAAAACCATAAAGAAGAAACAAGGAAGACAAACAGACGACCTGATAATGAAGAACTGAAAACCAGACACCTCCTCACACTGAGGGTCATGAAAAGACATGAAGACGTCTGAACAGACACAGAACCTGACAGACTAAACCAAATCTACACACAACACAGTCCTCACAGTGAGGGTGTTTGGAGAGAGGATGAAAGGAATAGACATGAGTCCATACAATCAATAAGACTTTTTCATTTCTTACATTGAAGTTTGGGATATCTATTTTAAAAACGTAATAAGAGGTATTTTTGTCTTAAAGTAGGATTTTTTATATCTTTCCTTGTCCTGTCCAACAGCTGAGCATACAGATCAGGGCAGAGAGCTTTAGACATATTTTACTGTTCCTATCGGGGGTTATTAAACTTCAGACACACAAGGTGTTTATTTGTATAAACTGTAGGGCTGATGGAGGAAATCTGCCAGGCGGGCAATCCGGCCAAGCACCCAGACCAGGGCCTGCTGGATTGCCAAACAGACCCCCAACTCCTGAGAGCAGTCGGGCACGGGAGCACAGAGAGTGCAAGCCCTAGCCAGAAGAGCATTGAGCCCCCTGGAGTCCACCACTCCAGGGGGCTCAAGGCGGGGCCCCACCCCACAGAGCCCCCCCACCCTAAACAAGCTGCCCGCCAACACCCAGGAGTTCTGAGCATCCCCCCACCCCAGCTCCAGGTTCATACCTGGCTGGGTTATTTGTACCTGGGGCTGGGTTACAAGTGTCATGTGGTCTCCCCAGGGCCACCAGGCATCCATCCACTCACGGGAGATCGAGAAGAGGGTATGGCAGGGCCCGCTCACCCTTACTTAGGACGACCAAGAGAAGTGGGGATCCCCGAAGAGAGTTGTAAACGTAGCCTGACCAGGCTCACCCAATGTAGTGATTTATTTCCTCATGTCTGTTATGGACCTGTTTTTGCTTTGGTTTTGTTTGTTGGAGAATTTCTTTTTGTTTTTTGCATTTATTGTCAGAGAGGAGTCACTCAACCATTCGGCTGTTTTATCAGAAGCACCCCCATTGGTTCACAATGGTTCACAACTATAATACTCACGTGTGAGTATTATAGTTGAAGTGGATGCATTGGCAGCATTAAAGTAGGATTTCAGAGTCTTTATGGATATTTTTTATGATATCCCATCAATGCAGAGAGATTGACTGTGTTTTGCAGAAACCAAGAAAAACTGTTTCTTTCCTTTTTCCAGTTTTGGTTTCTTAGATTTCAGGAAAAACCAGCATGCTGTCTTTGTGGGGGTGTCGTTCTTAAAACCAAACGGCAAAGTGGACACAACAGCAATCTGATTTGTAGATTGAATATTGAAGATCCAGGCGGGACTTTGTTGTTGGAAAAGTGCAGAATGCTCAGGTTTTAGAGGGAAACACCCCCCACCCCCCACCCCACCCCATGGCAGAATCACCCTCAGAACTGCAGAAACAAGCACGTCCCAAACCAGCCCCCCTTTGTGCTGACACCATTAAACACCATTAAACGTGGAGTTAGTTTGAAGCTTGGCTGACCCCCATCCCTGTACTGTGCTGGGAGAAGACTTAACACTTTTTTAAGCCCCCCCCGAGGGCCCATGAGGCAGATGGGGCTCAGAGGAGGGAAAATGAAGGGAGTGTGATGGAACGGAAAAAGTGGAAAAAGACACTTAAAAGAGTCAGAGATGCAAAGGCAGCGTGACGGGGCGGGATGGGAGATGAAAATGCCATGAAAACGCTACATTAGCCCCCTCTGCGCTGCTGGGGGGGGGGGCAGGCGTCAGAATCATCTGCTGGTCTAATGGCAGCACTGCACTGATGAGAGCTAATGCAGACTGTCACAGGATATTAGGAAGAAGGAGGCCATTTTGGAGCATCACTCCTCCGGAGCACGCCCCCTTCTTACATGCTTCCGTTTGATTGATCGTCCTCTAAATGTTGCTCTACATTTAGATGTAATCAGGACGGCCTTATCAGAAAAGATGAAAGAGCCTCTATTCTGGGTTCATTCCATCCCTCCTGCACAAATGACACCGCTGCTCCATTCATCAGCACTGACACTCAACCCGCCACAGTGGGGCTCCCGGTGCCACAATGACCAACACCAGCAGGAATCAAGACTTTAATGATATCAGCGCTCCACATCCGCTGGAGCTTTCATCGGAAGGAATCTTACGAACCTCCATTCAGCAGAAACCTGCCTGATGATGACAGGTTTAAAAGAATTACTGCAGAGGCAGTCAGGAGAGGACTTCCTGGAAAGAGAGGAGAAAGAAGAAATACAAGAAGAAAAGAGGAAAAAAGAGGAGAAATAAGAAGAAAGGAGGATCTGGAGGGCAGATCCTCTGATCCCTATGTCATGCTCTAGTCTCTGGAGTAAGATGCTGTGGTCTATAGTGTCAAAGGCTGCGCTAAGATCTAATAGGACCAGAATAGAGATTAGTCCCTTATCTGTGGCCAGTAACAAGTCATTAGTGACTCTAACTAGTGCAGTTTCAGGGCTATGGTGAGGTCTGAACCCTGACTGGAAATCTTCAAAGAGGCTATTGTCCTGTAGGTGGCAGTATAGCTGTTTAACTACAACTCTTTCTAATA
Organism: Oryzias woworae; assembly: GCA_016861445.1. Lineage (NCBI taxonomy): Eukaryota > Metazoa > Chordata > Actinopteri > Beloniformes > Adrianichthyidae > Oryzias > Oryzias woworae. The sequence continues at coordinate 1,160,774 of BOLG01001174.1, forward strand.
TCTTTGAGATAAAGGGGAGATTTGATATTGGTCTATAGTTGGCCAGAATGCCAGGATCTAAACTGGGCTTTTTCCAAAGAGGTTTAACAACTGCATATTTAAAAGACTGTTGCACATAACCTGTTTCTAGAGAGGTATTTAAAACAGTTAAAATTGATTCATTAACTAAGGGGAAGGTTTCTTTAAAAAGCTTAGTGGGGATTGGGTCTAAAAGACAAGTTGAGCTTTTGAAGGATGTAAAAACTGATGTTAATTCTGCTTGATCTACAGCAGTGAAACAGTCTAATGTTACAGAGATTTCTATGGATGTCTTCATTTCTACCGCTTCCCCCTGCTCTGGGCTGATAGTAGGGATAACTTTGTTCAACGTATGTCTAATATTTGAGATTTTACTATCAGAAAATGTAAGGAAATCTTCAGAGCTGAGAGTAGCAGGAAAATGTGGTTCTACTGAGCTGTGACTGCTGGTCAGCCTGACTATAGTACTAAAAATAAATCTTGGATTATTTCCATTCTGTGATATTAAAGCTGAAAAGTATTGGGTTCTGGCTTTACGCAGAGATTCTTTATCATTTAAGAGGTTATATTTCCAGTTATTCAGAGACTGCTCTGAGCCGGATCGGCACCATTTTCTTTCTAACTTACTGGTTCCCTTGTTTAAGGGAACGTGTTTCAGCGTTGTACCATGGTGATACTCGGTTTTGTCTAACAAGCTTCGGTTTCAAAGGAGCAACAACACCAAGTGTTCTCCTGAGGGTCTCCGTGGAGTTATTAACAAACATGGTTTTTACTGGGACTGAAACAATGGGAGCTGCTCTCAGAGTCAGTGTTCATCATGTGACTAAGTAATAGTTGAACTGAGTTTGAACTCAGACACAGAACGGTCAGATAATGTTGTTCTGAGCTGTTCTTTATTTATTGGAGCAGTAGCATGTTCTAGAACAAACTGAAAGGTGATTAGAAAGTGATCTGAGAGTGTGGGGTTATGAGGGAGCACACTCAGCTGATCTCTATACCATGAGTTAAAACAAGGTCCGGAGTGTGCTTATCACAGTGAGTGAACTGAAGTAATTGTATTCTCTCCCAGTGGTCTGAAGGGTCATGGTCTTGATCTCGCTCGCTTGCCCAGTTTGAACAGTCTGTGGTCCGTAAACTGGGAGTAAAACTTGATGCTGCCTTGAAACTGGACCTTCAAATAAATGTTGTAACCAGGTCCTGCTTTTTTCAGCTGCAACGTTTAGATTAAGTCTTATTTATCTAAGTCAAATCTTGAAATTGTGATGCATGCTTTTGTGTTGTCCGGACTGAATTATTGCAGCTCCTTCTATGCCGAGTTGCCTGAGGCTTCAATAGCAAGGCTGCAACTGGTTCAAAATGCAGCAGCCAGGTGGTGCAAAGAAGTCTGAGCACATCACCCCGATCCTGGTCTCGTTGAACTGGCTGCCTGTACAATATTTGATTTTTATGAGATTTCTTGTTTTGGCTTGCAAGTCATTGGCAGACACGGCAGCGTCTTACCTTTCTAATCTGATCTTAAAATATTCCCTCCTTAAGTCCCTGCGCTCTGCGGACCAGTGTTTGTTTCTGGTTCCGAGAAGCAAATGTAAATTTCGGGAGGACTGTGCTTTTGCTGTGTTGGCGCCAAACTGTGGAATGAATTACCACCATGTATCAGAGAGGTTACAATCTTGGAGAGTTTTAAAGCCAAACTGTTCCTCCATTACAGTGCTGTCGTATCTGCCTATAAATGAATAAATGAAATGAAATGAGTGGGTTCATTTATGTTGAGATGTGGCCTGAAATAAAAAGAAGCTAACAGCTTAACACCACAGGCTGCATGGTGGCGCAGTAGTGGTTGCATCACAGCAAGAAGGTTCCCGGTTCAAGTCCTGGCTGGGGGACTTCAAACAGTGTTACCAATGGGGGGGCCTTTCTGTGTGGTGTTTGCATGTTCTCCCCGTGCATGTGTGGGTTTTCTCCGGCCTCCTCCCACCCTCCAAAAACATGCTTCGTTGGTTCATTGGTTCATTGGTCACTCTAAATTGTCCCAAGGTGTGAATGTGAGTGTGCATGAGTGTGTGACTGTGGCCCCTGCGACAGACTGGTGACCTGTCCAGGGGTGTCCCCTGCCTTTAACCATGAGTGGTCAGGTTAGGCTCCGGCAGCCCCGTGACCCTGAAAGGGATAAAGGGGTTTAGAAAATGAATGAATGAATGACACCACAGCCAACTCTAAAAACAGAACCTCATGGATTCATATGTAATTTGTTTTTGGTACAATTTTAAAAAGATCAGTTTGGTTGGTGCATCAGTCATTCATTGAAACCAGAATTTACAGGTAAAATAATCACAACTACAAAATAAAGGTATTTGGTTCAGTAAATAAAGTCCTGTTAGCTGTCACACACAGTCACAGACGCAGAGGTGAACTGTCATTGGTCAGAAGGTTTTGGGAGGTTATCAAGCTCATGAGGAGGAGCTGCCGCTTCCTGGAAAGTGTTGGATGAAGCTCCCATGCAGAGACGAAGGCCTGATGCTTCTGAGCTTCAGCTGCTTCTCCATGTAGACCCAATCCAAAACAGGAAACAGCCCTTCAATTCAATGTTATTTCTATAGCCCAATATCACAGCCAGAGCCGTCTCATTGGGCTTACACCGGTATATTGCAAAGAACAAAAAGTCAAACATGTAAAAGTAAACAATAGCTGGTTGTTAAACAGACTAAGCTGAACAAACATCTCTGCCCTTAAACCCTCCTTCTCGATGAGGAAAACTCATTAAAAAACCCTGACTCTTTTTGGGAGAAAAACTAAGAAACCTCAGAGTTTCCCACATGAAGGAGAGATCCTCAACCCCGGACGGACAGGTGATGTGCTAGAAATATTAAAGAAAAGTGGGCTTAATTATTTATACATGGTTGAATAACAAGTATATGTCTAATAAACAAACACGTCTAGATAAACAGCTACAAGTTAAGATAACAGCTAAATATTTAAATAAACTACGACATGTTTGAATAGTGGAGCAGATGTCATGTGGGCGCTATAAATACCATGGTTGACTTATAATAAGTCTTATCTCTATCCTTGTTTCAAATGAAGTTTCGGCGAAATTTTTCATTTTCTAAGATGAGGGACCAAATACAGAAAATGTTCATGACGAGCTCCAGATCCATGAGAAGATCATACACATAAGATCTCTGGATGTTTTTAGAAACTCTGGCAGCACGAGGCAAAGAGACTGCTGCCTGCAAACAGCTGTTTGTCTACAGCAGGCATTCATCTTCAGGTCACGCTCATGGCGCCGCATCGGCCCGCAGGCAGCTGAACTCTCATCTGATTCTTTAAGCTGTTGGAGACTGCAGTGCTGCGAGTGTGACCCGCCCAGTTTAGTTTGTGCGACGCACATGAAGTAAATGAAGAAAAATCTGGACTTGTCCAAGTTATTTCAGAAATACACTCATTAAAGTTTACAGCCTGTGTGGAAAAGCAGTAGCAGATCAATGCAGCTGAGATTGGAAAGAGAGCAAAGAAAATCCTTTTTGCACAGATTTGTTATTTTGTTATTCACCTGAAGTTGAGTAAGAACACAATCAGAGCCACACCACTACAACACACAAAGAGCGACGAGAAACAGACTGCAACATGCACAACAACTGTTGTCACTTCATAAAAACAAATACACTTCCCAGAATTCTATCAACTAAAAACTATGATAATGTAAATAAAAGAAAACATCAGAACCAATCAGCATTTCTGCAAACTATAATTTGGTATGAGAATATGATTTCAATTTAAAAACTCAAAGACTGAATAAAGGAACACATGTTTTCTCAACATTTTCTGGGATTTGAAGAAGGCAGACTGAACAAAACCCTCAGAGGCCTGTCAGCTGTGCGGTGACCCTGAACCTTCTTTGCAAAGAACTGGACCCGACCCACCAAGAATCCTTTCATTCAGTCCTTTAGATGTTGAATTTGAGCCCGGTCCGTTCCGACTCACCAGCAATCTGTCTCCTAATCTGGCTGAGACGGGCAGTTATCAGGAGCGAGCGGACCTCTGAACGCTCTGCTCTCACTCACTGAAGGAACGGGAAAGAATCTTCAGTCAGTCGTCATAGAAGGATCATCAGAGACAGTTACAGGCTATCAGCGGGTCATCAGCCGTGTCAGCTACAAATATGTTCTGCAGCGATAAAGACGGTCGTTCAGAGCTGCTAACAGGATGATTAATGATGTTCCAGCTGTCATTAAACTGCAATTAGTTCTACATGAGGTTACAAAAAACCTGGTTATTTTAATCATACATATTTATGATTCCTAACTTGGAGAAACAGTGAGATAAATAAACACAAATAATTGCTGGGGGAGAAGATTGCACCCACTGTTGAACACAGACCCACACAAACAAAACAGCCCAGTAAATTAGGGGGTGCAGGCGGCGTGTGCGGCGATAAACACCTCTGAGATCTGATTAAGCTGGAAAAATCTAATTAGTTGACACTGATGTGGTTTGGGTTGCTTTGCATCAAAAGTCTTTTTCTTTGTTCCTGTTGGTCCAAAACCTGCCAACCACTAAACCTGCAGTGTTTTCTTCTCCAGTGTGTTTATGAAGCAGCTGAGAAGCTGTCCAACAGTGGTTTTAAACACTTTAAAGACACCAGTCTTCCTTTTTAAAAGGACATCAGTCATCAGCATAGCAGTGAAAGCAGAGGATGGAGGCCAGAGAGAAAAATGTAACAAAAAGAGAATAGGGCCAATGACAAAGCTCTGTGGACCCCATAGTGTCTGGGCTTTGCCCCTGTGAGTCCCTGTTCCCTCTAAGTGTCAGATAGTGGTCAGTTCTTTGCAGATGTGGACCAGATGACTTTGGAATAACAACTTCCAACAGACAATTCCACATAATGTTGTAAAGATGATCATGAAAGTGAAGCAGCTCCCTCTCAGAGGTCCTTTGGAACAAATACTGGATGTTCTGTTGAAGTTGGGCGAGTCAGAGCCAGCACGGTAAGAGAGCACCGTGTGTTCTCGTTGAGTCATGTGACTCTGCCGCAGGTCTGAAAGAAACCAGATCATTTCACACCAAACACACAAAATCGCTGTCTACGAAAAAATGCTTCCATGTCGTCAAAGTGGAAAGTAACTGACGGTACTTTTATAGTTAACAAAACCAAAGTATTGCAGCTGAGACGGTTGGCAACCTCAACAATTTAGAAACCCAGACGCCTCCCCCACCCCAAAAAGAAAAAACCCACCCAGAAGCAAAAGGGTCTTTTCCTGCTTTAAATGTACGACATTCACGAATCAGACGCCCACCGTTCTGCCTTAGAGCTCCTGTGAGCACAATAAGGAACAGGAATATTGACACGTTCTGCTTGTTGTAATTCTGGTTTCGTTTTCCTGCCTGTTCTGTGCAGGTCTGTTCCTTGTCTCCTCCCTCTCACCTGTGTCTCCTGCTGGAGGTGTTCACAGCTGCATCCTGTTTAGTTGATTGTGTGTTTGTCTATTTAAGCCTGTGTGTTTCAGGTCAATGTATCTGAGCGTTTTGTGTGCATTAGGTATGTTTCTGTAATTAAAACAAGCTCCAAACTCAACCCTCTGTGTCCAAGCCTTCTCTGCATTTGGGTTTTTGAACTCCACATATAACAGATATAGTTGAATCCGGTTTCATTTGTGGTTACAAATCAACACCGGAAAGAAGAAACTTGAATCTTTTTTCTTTATTTTCAAAAGTCTCCACAGAAAAAGCAAAGATTCTTTAGAGAAACAACAGCTGCCATGTCCCTGCAGCCATCTTTAAAAATTAAGCCCCTTCAAGACGTTCAAAATGCCAATTCAATGTTGAAGCGCGTTCTTCCAGAAGCCCCTGAGAGGAGTTTAAACATTCATGAGTAAATATGAAATCCACTTTGAGGAAGAAAGTATTAAGAAAGGAACCTCAAAGAAAGCATGAATCCACAAAGTTAAATGAACAATCTGCAAATGCCCAAAAGTGACATTTTCCAACAATCTAAGCCCTTTAATGTGTGACCTCTTTATCATTTCCTAACAAAAATAAGAGAAATGTTAGAAAAAAAGGCTTTTCCTGCCTGAAAGACAATGTAACAAAACAGGTTAGAACCCTTTCCTGGATCAATGGAGGATGCTGACAGTCTGAAGTTCTTTGCACCTTCAACACGCCATCATTGGGTAAAGTGCAGCACACGTTCTGGAGGCTGGTTTACTCCATGCATTTGCTGCAGACAGTCTCCGAGTCCTCCTGAAGCTGCTGTTTCATGGACCGAAACTCGCCTCAGTTAAAGGTTACAGGAAGTGATGGCGCACCAGAGGGTTCGTCTAAAGGAGCAGCAGAGGGTTTCTCTGTGGGAATCAAACTCTTTTCTTCAGAAAACCAGAAACCTAAACAAAACATGGATCGGTTTCCAGACTAAAAGTGTTGCAGTGACTGACTTGTTGCTGAGGTTGCTCTGCATGTCTGACTGTTGTCCATCTTACAGGTGAAGTCTGACCCACCTCCTCACCTGTTGGTGACGGAGGCATTTCCATGGAGCGGTGCACAGTGGTGAGTTGCAGCCTCCTCACAGTTTCCACCGTTGGCTCATCAGAAGACACAGGCCTTCCTCTGCATAATGCAGAGACAGCTGCAGCTCTAATGCGGTCTGGCACGCTGCTCCAGCAATAAAAACATGTGCATAAAAGCATTCTGCTGTACCTAAGAGGCAGAAGAAGGTTACATAAGCCGCCGCGATGCCACTGTCATCTGCAGACATCAATGCTGACAGTCATTTGAAAGGAATCCTAGAAACATTTTGCTCTGGGAACCCGTAGCTCCATCCCTGCTCCTCCAGACCTGCTGGTTCTGATGCTAATCTGAGATTACTGGATTACTTTGGAGTTTTCCATTGGTTTTCTGCCCAACACTCAGAACTGCTGCTGGCTCAGTGAAACAAACCAAAAGAGAATAAAACAAACAAAAGCTTCTAGAATGTTTGAAAATGTATCTCTGGGACTGCAGGTCATGTAATGAGGGGAGACTTTAGGAATGTGGATCAAATAAAGGTCTGTTTGTGATTCAAAAGATGTGCATTAATGAGTGGTAGTCTTTAGGCTACGGGCTCAATGATGTCTTTATTCAGGTGGGATGAGCTCGCACTGCAGATGGAGAAACCCGAGTCTAGACTCTGATGGTGGTTGAAGTCCAGTCCATGACATAGAATTGATCCAAGTGAAGGAAGGCCGACCAAACCCTCAAGAATGTAGAGAGATAAACGTCTATGAATTTAGAAACAAGATTGTGATTGGCTGAGAAGGGCGGGAAATTTAGCGGTTGTTTCAAAGTGAAGGCTTAATTTACGAGTGTCATGTCGAGTGACGTAACCCAGTTTACCTGCATGTGAGGTAGATCCTTCTTACTGAAATTGCAGCAAAGCTTCACTTCCACTGCAGGAAGTTGGACTGTGACTGCGAGCTGCTGTGGTGCGGCTGCTGCATGATGACATGGAGCAGCCTACAATACAAACAGTTTAGGTTTCCTCTTTGTCTTCACACACAGGTGGCTTTGGGAAGACAGCAGGAAAAATCCCATTAAAATGAACGGGACAGAAAGCAGCATCTGCATGTGGATGTGATGGGAAAGGCTACGCTGACCCCATCAGCTGTGGACCCAGGCCCCCCTCCTTGGCAGTCAGTAATAAGCTCAGATGTTTGTGTCCAGTCATTGGAACATGCCTGGAGCTCCAGACACCGACTCTGGGCCTGAATTTGGGTCCGGTTCACCTCATGAGGATAGAGGATCTCCTTACTGACGCTCCTCAATAACTCCTTCAACAAACTGACTGTGGGGAGTATGGGTTGCTTTTCTTTACACAGCTGACAGAATGATTCCTTTGTTCCCCTGCTGATGGTCTCTGAACGTCTGCCTGAACACTCGCAGCCAGAAACTGGCAGAAAGTCTCCAGATTCCAGGATAAGAGATGTTTAAACATCACGTCAGGACAGGCGAGGGGGCAGTGTTCAGTGAACTGGGGAGTGAGTGTGACTTCCCTCATAGAAATTATTTACACTTTCAACCACATGATGTCAATTCAGTCACAGATTTTTGCCAGTGCAGACGCCAACATGTTGGAGGCAGACGCCGTCAGTAAGTAGTGATTGGTTTGAGTCGGTCCGAGTCAACATTTCTATGGCAACCAATCTCCCCAATCAGGACTGAGTTAGTTGGATGGCCACATCCCTTCCACCTGAAAGTCGGTTTCATGAAATATGTCAGTCATTTTGAACTGGGGGGGGGTCAGGCTCCACCCACTATGACTGAGGGATCTGATTTGATCAACAAGGAGATGCTAAATAAAGTATTAGATGCTCTTCAGTGGAGCTCTGAGATGTGGAGGAGCCATTGGGATTGAAGTTTTGGCTCAGTGAGTACTTAGTATTTCCCTGATGTCCTTCTACGGTGTCATTGGTTGCCTGTAGGGAAAACAACCAGCAAATGCAGGACGATAAAATCTGATCCTTTATTTATTTTCCTTTTCATTAGAGTCTTTTTCAGAAAGGTTGTGTTTTCTTCTGGTTTGCTCCATCTATTTATACCAGGCAGACATTGTGAAGGCTAAATGTTATTTCTGTATCTAACGGCTCGAAGGAGTGGGCGGGAAAAGCTGATGCAGTGCTGACAGCACCGACTGCCCATTACACTGGCTCCATGAAGCGCTATCTGTGTGCAATCCCTGGGCTTTGTAGTTGCTATGGCGATGGGATTATCTCTATATTTAAACACATCGTTCCCAAACGTCTGTTTCTAAGCTGCATCTGTAGATGTTCTGAGGAGCCTTTTGTAGGCTTCTTGGACAGAAAGCTTTAGATTTTAAAACAAAAATAGCAAATGAAATCTGATCTGGTACCAGAGAAGAGGATGACTCTGAAGGAATTCAGTTGTGTGAATGAAGCCAAGAGTGAAACACAAATGGAGCAATTCAGCAGAAAGCAAAGGTCACAAGTTTTACTGAAACTGATGTGAAGAACTGCACTGCTTTGCATTTATGAAAGGTCAAAATGATGGATCAGCAGCAGCCCTGAAGGAGCTCCCAGATGAACCAGCTCTTCTGAGGGAAGATCAAGAGAAGACTTCTCTACCTCCACCAAACACATGACGGGCTGAGTGTGACGGAGACGAGAAACATGACGTGCTAAGTTGTGCGTGTTCCTCCATCTTTAGTCCAGATGAACATAAACCGGCCTGTCCTGTCTGTGTTCCAGAAGCAGGTTTCTTCATAGACTAGGATTGGCTGAACATCAGATGTGGTTTCCTCAATCCAACCCTCTGAAGCACAATCTCCACTTCATGCCGTCTGCAGAAGATGAACTGCAGCTTCAGAAGTTTGAGGGACAGCCAAGAGTATTTTGAAAGATATGGAGGCTTTTTTCAAACTTCTACTGAACTTTTTATGGCTTTAAACCTTTGTCAAACTTCCAGAAAAACCTGAACTTCTGAGCTTTCCCAATGTACAATCTCCAAACCTGGGAGCTGATGAATAAGCATCCTTCCAACTCTTCCTTCATCCTTACCCAAAGTCTGATGGTTTTTCAAAAGGAAATCTTAAATACCTTTGGCCCTCCGTTTCATCTGCTTGACCCTCTTTAGGTCAGAGCCTCATTTTGTTGAAGAATTTGACTGATCAAACCTGACACATGTGCTGATGAGACGTTTGAACATCAATCCTGAACAAAAAGGAAGATTAAATTATTTTTTATAGATGGCATTTCTGTTGTAATAAGCTTGAGAATTGGGATAATATGTGCAGACGAGTCCCACTTGGAAACTTGCCTGTCAAACATTGTAATTGATTATGTATGTGGATCTTGATTTGAAGAGCAACATACGTTTCTGAAAGGCTTCATTATCATAATCAACGATCTCTTTTCAAAGTCGGTTTCATCTGCTGTGCTCGTTAGTCTCGTCTGATTAGCTTCCTAATCAATATGCAGATTAGGAGCACACCAATTAGTTTTGATCCCGTGTCATGTTTGGAGGGGCACTGAGTCGAGCTGCAGAGACATGCCCCCCCAGCAGGACTCCATGGCTTTTTTCTGCACATGCTCTGTGAGGTGAATCTCTGGTTTGTTTGTGTGTTGCTCACACTGAGCTGAGGTAAGAGGGTCATTCAGACCCATTTCATACACCGGAGAATTCAAAGGCTTTTCCAGGAAAATCTGAGGGAACAATGAAAAGAATCTGGACTGGGTTTTGGTTCTGAGCAGTGAAGCAGTTTTGGCCCAAATCCTCTGCTCCTGCTGAAGGTCTCTTTCCTCTCATTCCTCACTGAAACACGTTCTCAACAGTTTGTTACTGCAGACATGGAGCTTGAGAAGTGCTGTGAGAGTTTGGAGTAGCAGCATCTTGATTCTCCTGCTGTACCTTCAGGAAGAACAGGTCCACTGGAGCTCAGACTTCCCAGATGATGAGATTTCCTTCTTTGGTTAGCGTGTTCATGAAGAAGGGCTTGTTTGGCCCTCATTCTCACCTTTACCACATTGATGTTACAGAAACGTGGTGCTGGAGGAGGTAACAGTGTCAGGTGGTCATTCCCAAAAGAGGGAAGTGCTCAGGGTGTGGTTTCCAGGGAGTAAAGAGATCACTAGTCAAGTTTTGTTTTCCCCAAAATATTAAACGGAGAAGTCCTCTTAATGTGTTTTTAACAAGGCCTCATTCAACAGAAAGCAGTAAAACCCAAACTAAATGACAGAAAGGTTAGGAATTCACCAAACACACCAGCATTTCCTTCTGTTCCAGGCTCTGCTGATGCCTTTCATCATCTGCATCCCGTTCCGACTTCGAAATGTTCCTGCTTCTATATCTGTCATTAGTTTATATGTGGAGTGAAGCAAAAAGGGCAGGAAACTGAAACAAAGAAGAAACCTCCTGGAGGAGAAACCCTCCTTCAGTCTGAGGAGCTGAACGCAGCAGGAGGCAGCTTGTTGGTAAACACGAAGAGCTCCGGTCCTCAGGAAGCAGACCTTCAGCCAGCTGTTTGGTGGGAAATGTTATGACAGATGTTGGAAAAGAGTTAAACTAGAAAGAGAGACAGGAAGATGTTGCTGGGTGTCCGTATAGCAGCAGGTCAGCAGGTCTTATGGAGAGTAAAAGGGGCAGCTACTGCAAGACGAGATCATATTTTCTTTGTAAAGTACATTTTATTTCTAGACGGTTGCCATGGTTACGGTTTGGCGGAGGAAGAGGTGGTTGGTTTGGTTGAGGATGTTGAGTTGTGCTTGAAGAAAATAATAAAGATGTCTTCCCAAAAAGAAAAGAAGTCCTCCCCACAGCCCTGGAAAGTGGCGTGTCAGGTTGGTTGGTCAAAAGCCACATCCTTAACTATTATACTTCAATATTAGCAGCTGCATGCTCTCTGGTGCTGATCCTGATGCTGCCTCTGCACCTTCAGCTGCTTCTGATCGGCCAGTTTCAGAGTTACTGAAGCTCAAAGAACAGGAATGCAGAGACGGATGAAATCTCCTTCACAACGTGGTCTGCTGATCATCCCAGAGAATTGACCTCCTGTCAGACGGAGAGTGAGGAGCAGCGGCGCTCATGGAACCGGCCTCTGCAGGACCTTACAGACCTTTTGGGATTGTTGCAGCACAAAAACCTAAAGTTATGCGCACTTTTCTGAAAAGTTGTGATATTTGTCTATAATAACTTTCCGCTAAACACTGAAGGAGGACCCCCCCTCCCCCCATAGGACAAAGTATGAAGTTGGATAATTGTAACATTTAGTTCTAGCAAAGACAAATAAACCCAGATCAAGTCCCTCCTACTATATACAAACCTTTAAATGATCTCAATTACCAGTTTGTACTGTGGCCAATTACCCCCACCCCACCAATACCACCAGCATCACCCCACCAGCATCACCAGCACCCCTGAAGGGAGTCATGACTGACAACTTCCTTAAAAAGAAGAGAAGATACTGAAACAACTAACGAGAAACACATGATTAACAGAATTAAATCTAAAATACATGAAGAAAAAAGCACTATAATGGGAAAAAGATCAAAAGAAAGACGATTTGAAAACCTCACAGGACAGGTGTCATTTTATGTCCCTCCCATCATATTTGAAATAATCTATAACCAACAAAAGTAGGGCTGTCAATGTTAGCACGTTAACGCACGCGATTTTAAAAAATGAACGCAGTAATGTTCATTAATACAGTTTATTGGCACTGGTCTTCCGCTTTGCGTCGGACGGCTCAGGCTACCACGGCGTGTGTTAATTTCTGAAAATGCACACTTTGTTGAGTATTATCCCACTTAAACCATGGTCACACAAAGGAACACTTCATTCTTGTTATTTTATGGTTTAGATCACTTTTTCACAAAAAGCAGACAATTTGATTGGTGGTGTGGCCCGTCGTCACGGTAACACAACAAAGAAGTGTCAAAGCAAAGTGATAGATCTGCTGATGGTGACGATAGATTCAATAAAGCATCAGTTCAGAGAGAAGTAATGGAGTAAAACTGCAGACAGTTCTGCTCATCTTACTGTTGATGTGTTTTGTGCACACACATTACATTTCTGAGTTAACACTTGAAACATTTCAGACAACAAAATGAAGGAAACATGTTCTCTCTAGATTTTTTTTTGTTCAAAAGCCGCATATTGTCTTATAAAATGTATCTAGTGAAACATCGTGATTCATTGTGATTAATCACAATCCAGTGGTTTGATTAATCTGATTAGGGGTTTAATTGACTGACAGCACTAAACAAAATCTAAAATTCAATATTAAAATGTTGTTTCTGTCTGAATGTCAGTATATGACAATTATTGTTATTAAATTTGCCCTCTTGGTCATCAATAAATCACTAAAGCTTCTGCTCCTGAGAGAAAGCTAACAGATCTTTGGGATCAGGCTTGCTGCAAGTTTTGTAATCATCAAATCTATTATGTACTAAAAATCTAATTGAGCCTTTGACAGTTCATTACCTAATATTGATGAATAAGTAGCAGAAATTGAGAACATTGAAGGTTTACCTTCATGAATTTTGAAGCCTAAATATTCTCCAGTTCCGGAATGATCCACAACTGGAAATTATCCTCATATTTCCATGTTGTGGTTTACACAGAAGCCCGCTGCATATCAGCTGGGATGGACGCTATCAGAGTGTTTGAGAGAGATGATGATCACTGTAAAAGGAATCAACCAGAAGCAGAAAGAACAACTTAATCGATTGGCGACATGTTTGTCATAAAAACGCTCCATTAGCTTGATGTTTAGAGGCGCTCGTCAATTTCCTCAGCTTCTCTCTAAATCTTCATTTGACCCCTCCCTCTGAGCAGACACACAATCACACTATGTACACTTAGCTTACACACACAGACTCACATTCAAACACACTTTTATCACACACAACCTCACACAGATTTATAGAGAAAGCTGCATTTGAAGGCGCTGATGAGGAAACAGGCAGGAGGAGGAAAAGGTCAGAGGCAGGAGGACGAGGACTCACCGGAGCATGGTTCACACCAGACACATCTGTTAGAAAATTGGCAGTACCTGAACAAAGTCTGCAGAAAGCTGGCTCCATTCAAGTAAAACATTTTGACAAGTTGAAGAAGAATTCCCAGCTGCAGCAGAGCATTTACTCGGGTCACACATCAGGTTAGTGTCCAGCATTCCGGGAAAATTATGGTTAGTTTGGATCAGGGGTGTCCAAGCTTTTTGTAGATGGCCAGATTTGGTGAGGTGACTTTGTGTGGGCCACAGCCGGCCTTTTTTTCAATTTAATAACATCAAATGCAAATGAACTGTTTTATGAAAATTGTGTTGCGATGGGATACTTTTCATGTCTTCACACTGAACAGAAACAAACTACATCTTTGATAACAAGAAATAAAATGAAGAAAAAAGTCTGAGTTTATATGAAATGTTACACATTCTTCACTCCTCAATCTCAATGTAAAATGTAAATGATTTGAGCAAGAAATTAAGGTTTAGCTTTATTACAAGTACAAACCACAGACACAGCTGTTTGTACTGGAAAATACTCCTGGAAAAGTTTCTTCTGTCCTGGGGGGGGTCTTCCTGCTAACTTATCTGTTGTTATCTACAGTTGAAAATGTGGAGAAGAACAAGAAAGTGTCAGAGAAGGGTCCCGCGATGGCTCTGCCACAGGGTCACAGTAGATTCTAGTTTAACCAATCACACTGGAGAAATCAGACACAGCTTTAGATCATGTTGGAGGCCAGATGGGAACACATTTTATGACTAGTCTGTGGACGTCTGAATATGTGCCACAGGTGGTCCACGGCCGGACTTTGGACATGCCTAGTTTGGATAAAGATTCCTGAAAGAGCTTCAGAAAGAAGGAAAATCCGAAAGGAAACCTGTTGTTTCTGATAGAGCTTCTGACTGAAAACAGTGTCTTTGTTTCTTTTCTCTGGGATCCTCTTCAAAAACAGATTACAGACCGAGAAGCAGAAGAGCACAGCGAGCCTCAGGAAACGGAGCCAAGGTCACATTAAGATGCAAATGAAAACTCCACTCAGTTGAATAAACTGAGTGTTAACAACAGTCCGTCAAGGCTGGCTTGAATGATGTTTTTCTGGAGTCTGTTTCAAACGTCTGAGCACTCAGACTACAGCTCAGCTCGTTTTTCTGTCGATGAGATGGAACGTGAAGATTTAAAGGTCTGAGTTTACTGCACATCTGCCATACTTCAACCAGTGAAATGCACAAAAGGACCCGGAATTAAACTAGCGTCCTCACAGGTCCGTACAGTCACAGGTCCTTTGATTCATCTTCACCCTGACGATGAAGACGACCCCTGGATGGATTCATCTGAATTCAGTAGAAACTTGCATTCCTCATGTTTTTCTTTGTCCAACAGAATCTGTGAGATGAAGGAAAGGTTTTACAGAAAAGACGTAACGAATTAACATGAGTCAGCATTTCTCAGCATCGAAGCAAAGATGGTTTCTCTCCTTTTTTATTCTCCCTCTTGGGTCATTTCAGAAGCAGTGGCGTTGTGACAGACCCTGCCTCAGTTTTTTGTCAGTCCGTCTGCGTGTGGGGGCTCAGGAGGGCTTAGGAGGGCTCAGAGGGTCTCAGTCCTGCTAACAGAAACTCTGAAGGAACAAAGCAGGAGTTTAGAACATCTCAGATTCCTGGAAAGTATTTGAAGTCTTTATTTTGCCCATCTGTTTGTTTTCCATCAACAGTAGCAGACTGATGTTCTGCTTTTTCATCTCCTGCTTCCACGTCTCTCATTGCTGCAGGAACTCATCTCGTCCTCATTCTATAACATCTCTTCGGCATTTGCCTTTTTCCCGTCACAGCGGTTGGTCTTCCTCCTGAGTTTGGTTCTGCTGCAGGTTTCTGACTTAAAGGGATTTCTATTCCGCTCTTTCCTTGTCCATTCTCTCAGGAGATTCCCCTGATGGTAAGATCTGATGGCCATTCACTTTAATTCAGTGTTATTTCTACAGCCCAATATCCCAACCATAGCCATCTCAATGGGCTTCACACCAGTATTTATACAAAAAAACAGAGTTTCTGCTCTGGTTGGATTAACCTCAACCATCCTTCATAAAAATCTGTCTGAAGATTTTTGCTTTTTATTTTTTGTTGGGTTCTGATCAGATGTAAACAAAAGTTATATGAATAAATTGTATTGAGTCATCCATTGTTTAAACCTTCCTTCCTTCCTTTTCCAACTGCTCTGTAATCATTCTTTTGTTTCCTACAATACATTTCAGAAAATATAAGTTTACTATTTCTATTATTATTTTTTTAGATTACATGAGAGTGGAACAATCTTTGCTGTTTCTTCTGCTCTATTTTGTTTTAATTTGTTCTTTTTAAGCAGGAAGTGCCATTGAGATTAAAAATAACAAATAAAGCAGACAGATGAAATGTTAAGCAAAAGTTAACAAGCCAGTGTTTGTGATTGGTAGGGCCGTGCCCCACAGTGTGGTGTAAAGTGTGCAGCTTGGGGTGGGCATGGAAATACAGGGTCTCCATAGTCCACTACAGTGATGTCTCTTCCTGGAGTTGAATGGGAAAGAGATTATTTCAGAAAAATAAAAACTCAGTTCAAGTCACAACTTTTTGACCAGAAAGTCAATATGAGATTTAAAAGACAGACCATCGTGATGACACCCAAGTATTTAAAATGATGTACCACTTCCATGACTGAGCTTTCGAAGCAACACCCAGAAGAAGTTTTAACATTTTCTTCTTTTACGTGAACAGCATCACTTTAGTTTTGTTTGCATTAAGAGAGAGCTGCTCTATTACCAGCTGATAACAGACAGAGAAGCAGCTGGAGGTGGGGCTAAGACATACAACAGAGGTTAAGGCATCAGCTGACTCAGCATTTGATAAAACCGCTCAGTTTTTTTAAAAAGAAGTCATGTGATGACCTACAGGATGTAATCCAAATGATCCATAGAAGGAGATGGGGTTCCCTGTAATCACACACACACCTGTCTCTGTGTACCTGGACCTTTCTGACCTGTCGTGTGCCCCCCCCCCCACACACACAGAGAGTAAAGTGCTATTCTAGGAGCAAGGTAACAATCAACAAGGCCAAGATCATTAGCTTCAGAGCTCCCCACAGGCCGGACAGAAAATAGCTTCCCGTTTTCTCTGGCATCTGCAGGTTCCAGGGAAAATGAAGACATACGGCCCCCAGGTCCAGCAGCCTGCTCAAGGTTACCTCTGCTGTCAGCACACATTTACTAATGCTGCATGCTGAGGAGAGGGGGGCACCAAGAGAGAGCAAATAATGTGCCACCAAGGTAATACCCACGCCTGACGTGGTAAAAATAAGTCCCCATTTATGTCCACCAGAAATCTACATGCAATTCATCTAAACTTTGGATTTTTCTAGAAACAAGAGAAGCACATTCATTCACTAAATAAAAGGAAGCTGCTCCCACTTCAGAGGGTTTCACAAGTTTGACAGAAACAATCATTCTCAGCGTTTATAGTCATTTATAACTAAGCCAAGGCTGTTAAAACAAAAGATTCTGAGCAGTTTCACGACAAACTATAATAAATGAAGCCTGATGACACCAACCACAAGAACGTCTGAAAATGTCCAACTGCATCCATGAGAGGTTGGCAAAGAAACAGCTGGTTTTCAAACTCACATTAAAACGCCAAACAGCAAGCTGCATGGTAGTCTGGATGATTAACACCTCAGTCAACAAATCAGAGTCCAGATAAGTGAGAGAACACACCCAGATTCCTCCAGAACACCAGAGAGGACGCTGAGGAGGGTCCATGAGTGTTCGACTGTTTGCTCCTGCACTGACCGGAGAGGCAGTTTCTGTCTCTTCCTGCTGGAGTTTTAACCATGATTATTTCTGATGACATTAGAATCCAGATTTGTGCTGGATGTGAGGTGTGGGGTCCTGGGGGGGTTGAATTTAATAAGACAAAATTCAGAAAAGACAAATTCCTCCAGAAACAGATTTCAATCTTTACTTGTTCAAATGTATTTAACCAGTAAGAAAAGCAAAAAAACATGTCATTCTTCATATCTGATTCACACAAATGACTAAACAGCTTCTCAGTTCCTTTTTTATTCTGGACTGAAAACTGGAAGTCACTTCCTCTCGGTGTCAAACCTCCATCAGCCGCTTCACAGCTGAGCTGCTTTGTACAGCAAGCTGCACGGCATTAAACTGCTTCTGTCTACATTTGAAAGCTGTTACTAACTGTAACTTTTTTTTTTAAATCAGTTCTGAAAACTGGACACATTCGTTCTCCTTTTTCTGGCATCTTGGACTGTAAAGAGTCAGAAAGAAGATGTTATGCGTCGTTTTCACCCCAACTTCTGTTTTCAACAGACAAACACGCACAGAGATTTCCAATCTGTTTGCTGACTGACAGGAACGATAAAGAGTTTTTAACTGTTTGTTGCTGATACACTGTCTCGGTTCCTACCTAACAACCAAAGTTTTCAGTCTTCAGAGCATGAAGACCTGTTGTTGTCTAACGTCACATTTCTTCACACTTGAAGGAGCTTCATCATTTTCTTCATGTTGGACTTTATGCCACAGAACTGAGAAAACCAGATTTTCTTCTCATTCCAAAGCGCTGGTTTTTCTACAGTGAAACTAGAACACATTAAAATGTAAGCCTTTCTATTTGAGACGTCAAACATGAATAGCTTCCAACAGGACCTTCGTTCTGAGGCACACTTCTTTCTCTGCAGCGAGGAGCTTCCCTGGAGTGGAGTCTGTTCACAGAGAACTACTTTCTTGACCTGGTTACCCCGGTAACCTGGTTTTGGTTCTGTTTATGACAGAATTAAGTAGGTAGAGTTCTCACAGTGCAGACAACCCAGAAACTGTGCTGCTGTAAACCTGTCACACACACATATCAGCTGACCCACCTTTCAACACTTTCCACATTTGTCTGAGCACAACTTTCTGTCGCTCAGGAGCAGATCAGGTAAAAAAAGGGCCTTGAACCCATGATCTTTGGCTTCCAACTCTAATCCCTGACTGGGAGCAAAAGAGGGGTTGAACTCAGTCCTCCTGTTTGTTCTCTGCCCCACCTGCTGATGATTACCTGGATCAATGAGAAGCTGCAATGACAGGGAAGTTGAAGGGAAGCAGGAGAGGATATAAACAGACCTGGCCAACCACTGGACCACCGGGCCCTTGTTTATGTGGTAGAAAACAGAGGTGTTGTATGTTAATGAGTATCGGTGAACTTCCTGTAGGGCCAGGGCGGGCATTGCTGCACAACCCTTCACTTTAAATCTGCCGAGACACAAAGCTGCCAAACTTTGGAACCTCTTTTTCACCTTCTGTAATACTCTGTCCTGCAGCAGGTGGCGGTAAACACATTTACGCTGGCCTGGGACACACTACAGCTCAGAGAAGAAGGAAGGTTTGAGTCAAACGGCTGCCGGGGTTTTCATCAAACTTCAAAGTTTATTTATTTGTACAGCGCTTTTCCTTCAGTTGACCCAAGGCGCTTTACATTAAAACATAATAATAAAGATAAAATAATAATAATAAAATAAAATACACAATTAATAATAAAAAATAAAGTGTTGACTCAGCCACATCAGAGATGTCATTGACTACATCCTGATAAAACAACACAAATAAAAGTTGGTTTTAGAAGTATTTGATCCAAGCACTGTTTGTGTTTTCTGTCTCTTCTCTCTACGGGTTCACTGAGCGCTCCACCTATCTTGATATTTCGTGCGGGTCACCTGCATGCCTTGTTTGACCTTTTTTTGTATCTGTGAGGACAGCTGGGACTGAGAGTTTAGTACGAACTTAACTTAAAGAACTGTGGAGAAACATGTCCCGGCCACTTTTCTGTTCTTTTATTCAATTGCAAAGTCTAGCTAAACTGGCAAAGAACTTTTTTAGCTTAGTATTTCTCTCATTCATTTTTTTTCCAAAAAATACTTAAATGTACAGAACTACATTGATGTGTAAAAAAGATTGCACATAAACTTGCTTGCTTGCAGTGCAGTATGTGTGTTCTTTCACAAACTTCAACATTCTGCTGTATTTCACTTATCAGGTAACATGAATGCATTCGGAGTTAAACCCTTTTTGTTTGCAAATGTTAACTTTCTTTTACCACACTTAACAGTAGGTTGCAAATAGAAATACATTGTATTGAAAATTCAAGTAATAACTTTAGTAAGTACAAAAAGCTTTATGAACATAAAGGTAAACTGCAAAATAGTCTGATCACAATGTGAGAAATTTGCTTGAACGCTGGCAGCTAATCTCTCAAACCTGGCAAGGAAAGCAGCATTGACTGTGAAAGCAATGGACGTATCAACTCCTCCTCTTTCGTGTTCCAATCAGGAAGGAACCGCTGGTTTCAAGAAGACCAAAATCCCATAGACTTCTATAGAAAAAAAGACAGTTATTACTCAGTCATCAGTGCTTTATAAATAAAGTTGAGTTGAGTTTTTTATGTCAGAACAACCATTCTTGCTCTGATACTTTCACTGCGGGATAATAAAGGGACCACGGGATATTTCATTATTTCCTTTTGAAGAAATCTGCAAAAATGTCAAAGATTCTTTGTTTTTTGTCAATATGGGGTGCTGTGTGTACATGAATGAACCTGAAAGAAATAAACTTAAAAGATTTTAGCCAATGACTGCAATATAACAAAGAGGGAAAAATTTAAGGAAGTCTGAATACTTTTCATATCCACTGTATATCATCAAATATTACCTTTGGCACACTAAAGAACTGGCGACCTGTCCAGGGGTGTCCCCTGCCTTCGCCCTTAAGCGAGGTTAGGCTCCGGCAACCCCGTGACCCCGAAAGGGATATAGCGGTTTGAAAAACGAATGAATGAAAAAAAATGACACTAAAGAATACGTTTTTTTAAATGAAATTTTAGTCATTTTTATTAGCTAATTTTCCTACCCAGAAGAAAGACGCCTCGATCTTTGAGACTTCGTCTTTCCCTCCTTTTGGATGCCATTTCATGAGATCATCAGCAAGAAATGGCTGCGTGTGTCTGTTCGTCCACAACAACAAACAACATCTGAACTTTTACAAAGATGCATGTGTATATTGTGCAAATAAAATGAAAGCGTTTTGCAGATCACTGCTAGCCATGGAGTATGTGTGTGTGTGTGTTTGTTAGCCTGGTGGCAGAGCTGGCAGCGCAGACTCTTCCTGGAATGGGGCTGGTCCTCACTTTGTGATGTCACAATTTGAGGACCCACTTGTTTTCTTGGAGTAGGAGGAGCAATTGCTGAGGGAGCAAAGAAAAATGAATGGAGCAAAATACCGCTTTGGGGATGTTTTTCATGAGGAATTAAAATACATTTAAAAGTTAATTTTGCATGATTTGAACATTCCTTTTTTCAGTGGTTATTTGAATATTTACCAAAGCTGCAGCATTTTGTTTGCATGAGATACATGCAAAAATCCATGACTGAGGAGTTCATGAGGACTTGGTCACCCATTAAAGCTTCAAAAATCCAAATTGGAAAAATGATTAGGGGTCCAGAAAAACATTTCTGTATTTGGGTGAAAGGTTCTTTCTGAAGCTAGAATTCTAAAACACCTATGTCATCTTTATTATGAGCAGCTGCTGAAAGGCTGCAAGCAGGTGAAACTGCTTAACTCACATTGTGGTCTAAGATAAAATACAGAAGTGAATAGCGACAGATAAGAACCTGTTTCAGTTAAAAGCGGACAGAATAGTTACTAAAGTAAAATGGAAAGAGGACGGCAACCAAAGTAAAGCTGCAAAGATCTGTTCTTGAAGATCGCCATCTCACTACCATAGCAATCCAGCCCCCATCCAGCTGACAGAAGACCTGAAACACAGGAGGTCACAGCAGCTCAGTGACTGTTGCAACAAAGAAACTGTCATATGACCTGAAAAAGTTAAAACGCTTTTTGAAAATAATGAAACTCTAAACATACCAGACAGTTGTGTTTTAAGATTCATGCCTTATATTTCAGATCTCATTATCTTTTCTTGTAAGTTAAGTAATTCTTAATGAAACAGTTGCTTATTGCATTTTTAAAGAGTCTGGAGATGTAGGTGTGCTACTTTTCTCACACTCCCCTTTCTTTTATCTGGGCTCTGTTTTCTGTGTTTTTCTGTCTTTTTGTTCCAGTTGAACTCTCCATCTTTCTTCCCATATTTTCCCCATGCTGTCTCCAGATTCCATCTTTCTTCCTTTCACCCTCCTCCCACTCTGTCTGACTGCAGAAAGACTCCACTGGGAGGTAATTAGGAGAAACTCGACAGAAACAAACACAGCAGCAGTAAAAAACAAGGTTTCTACACGTTCTTCATTACCTATTGCACGACAACATTGAAAGGCTAGTAGTCAAATAAAAAAGGTCATTAAAAAAGGACAGAAGCAGCAGTTACAGCAGCAACAGTCGCAGTCACAACAGTCGCAGTCACGACAGCAGCCGCAGCAACAGCAGCTGCAGTCACAGCAGCCGCAGTCACAGCAGCCGCAGTCACAGCAGCCGCAGTCACAACAGTCGCAGTCACAGCAGCAACAGCCGCAGTCACAGCAGCAACAGTCACAGCAGCAGCAGTCACTGCAGCAGCAGTCACAGCAGCAGCAACAGTCACAGCAGCAGCAACAGTCACAGCAGCAGCAGTCACAGCAGCAGCAGTCACAGCAGCAGCAGTCACAGCAGCAGCAGTCACAGCAGCAACAGTTACAGCAGCAGCAACAGTTACAGCAGCAGCAGCAGTCACAGCAGCAGCAGTCACAGCAGTAGCAGTCACTGCAGCAACAGTCACAGCAGCAGCAGTCACTGCAGCAACAGTCACAGCAGCAGCAGTCACAGCAGCAGCAGCAGTCACAGCAGCAGCAGTCACAGCAGCAGCAGCAGTTACAGCAGCAGCAGTCACAGCAGCAACAGTCACAGCAGTAGCAGTCACAGCAGCAACAGTCACAGCAGTAGCAGTCACTGCAGCAACAGTCACAGCAGCAGCAGTCACTGCAGCAACAGTCACAGCAGCAGCAGTCACAGCAGCAACAGTCACAGCAGCAGCAGTCACAGCAGCAGCAGTCACAGCAGCAACAGTTACAGCAGCAGCAGCAGTTACAGCAGCAGCAGTTACAGCAACACTCCTCCCAAAAACTGTACTGAATCCAAAGCCTAATCTAAAAATAGAAGGATGTTTCATTTTTTGTGACTTTCAGTATGCTCATTATCATGGAGGGATTATTTTCTGCTCACGAGGCTCAAAGCTCTCTGTTTGTGTGCACATAAAGTTTAATAGTTCCTCCTCACTTATTTCACATAAATTCTTCGGTTCATCATCTGTCACGTTTTCTGTAAATAGCATCTCTAGTCTGGATCTGAAGCTGCGGTTGATTTTAGCTCCTTCCTCCTCCTCCTCCTCCAGTAGCAGCAGCAGGTCAACCCAACCCCTCCTCATCGGGCTGCATCTCTTTTTGCATTCTATGCTTCCTGCATCCTATGAGCTCCAGCCTGAGGTCCGGAGGAATGTCAGCTGGTCTAAAGATGCCACATCTGCACACTGAGCAGATTCAGGAACCGCTGATGAAGGGAAGATCATTCTGAGAGCTGGAGATCCAGAAACAATTAGCCAAACGTGTGTAAATGTGGGAAAAGGCCCTCTTCCTCTCAACAGATAACTCCAGAACTGGGGCAGATACATGCAATATTGATGTAACTTTGGCCAGAAGTGAGCTGTTTGAGCAAACTCAGTTTGGAAAACAGTGTAATGTAATGATATTATGTGGTGTGTGTTTAATTGGCTGGAAGGGACTGGTGTAGGCCTGTAATCCATTTGCATGTTGAGCATTCCCCTTCAGTCCCTGTAAGATCAAAGGAAAGTGTGAATGATTCATGGGAGATTTGCTTGACTGACTGTTGGCGGTGATGCATGCAGGCGGGGCGGCGCTGTGTGCTATGCAGCGTGAGCTCTCCGGGCTGGTGAGTACTCACACTCTTGGAAAGATGAAAACTGCCTTTGGCCACCGTGCACCCGGCTCCACGTCCGCCCGGTGGCAGGAGTCTCAGCTACCTTTTAACGGTGGTTAATAATCCAAAACATTCCCACTTGATCTGTAAGGAGACGACAACACGACACATCTGTTTCTGCACAAGCGTTGACACGGCCGCCTCCATGGCAGCAGCTCCCATGGAACTTGTAGAGTTCCTGTTAAGATTAGTGATACTGCACATCAAGGGGGGGTCAGGGTAAGGTAGATGTTACATGCCAGAGGTCTGGAGTTATTAAAGGAATACAAGCCTGAAAGAAAATTTTATTTTGAAGGTTCCTGGAGAGTTTATGATCTGGAACTTTGTGGTGGGAGAATATTAGTACCATGAAGGTGGAGCTGTATCAGCATCATGAAGGTGGAGCTGCATCAATTCAATTCAATTCAATTCAATTTTATTTCTATAGCCCAATATTACAGCCATAGCCGTCTCATTGGACTGATTATGAATATATTGCAAGAAGCAAAAATAATTATGAAACATGTAAAAGTAAACAATAGCTGGTTGTTAAACAGACTAAGCTGAACAAATATCTCTGTCCTTACACCCTCCTTCGCGGTGATGAAAAACTCATTAAAAAAAACCCTCGTTTTTTTTGGGGGGGGGGACTAAGAAACCTCAGAGTTTCCCACATGAAGGAGAGATCCTCAACCCCGGACGGACAGGTGATGTACTAGAACTATTCAAGAAAAGTGAGCTTAATTAATTCTATAACTAGATGGTTGAATAACAAGTTTATGTCTAATAAACAAACATGTCTAGATAAACAGCTACAAGTTAAGATAACAGCTAAATATTTAAATAAACAAAGACATGTTTGAATAGTGTAGCAGCTGGGCTTCATCCAGTAGGAGTTGTGGAAACGGATGGGGTTGCTGGAAGAGCCAAGGCGAGGTCACGGCCAAAGACAGAAGCACAGACGATCCATCTGGAATCAGAAATCTCTCCCAGGGGGGTGGGAAAGAGGGACAACATGTGAATCGCACTGCACCAAACAGAGGCATGATAAACCAAATAAGATAAAGCATTGGCAGATGGCAAGTGATGTAATGAAGATTGCAGGTGGAGAGAGGAGGTTGGAGAAGGATGCAAACCCGGATTAGGGTAGGGTTTATTGTGAGATAGGTAGGAGGTCAGTAGAAAAGGGAAGAGAGAGATGAAGGAGAGGAGGTTGTGGACTTAAGTATGTTGTGTAATGAAGATGGGACTTGGGGGTCCCTTGGAGTCTGAGTGAGTGTAGTGGGATCCAGTGATCCCTTGAAATAAAGGTGTTATGTAATGTTGTGACGTTGGGTTTTGGTGGTCCCTTGAAATTAAAGTGAGTGCCATAGGACATAGAGGCCCTTAACGTGTATGTAGTGTGTGAGGGAAGGGTAGAAAATAAGAGGAAATCTTGAGGTGGAGGGAGATGGTAAGGATTTTTTTTTTTTTTTTTGGGGGGGGGCAAACGCGCGGCAAACCCCATCACAGCAGGTGAGGTAGAGGAGCAGTAACTTAAATAAACTCTGATTGCTAGCTAGCCTGGTAATAATCCTGTCCAAAGAGGAATGTTTTAACTTTGAATGTAGAAACTGTGTCAGCCTCTCTTACATGAGCTGGGAGTTTATTCCATAAAACAGGAGCTTGGCGGATAAAGGCTCTACCTCCAACTGTGCTTTTAGATTCTAGGAACCACAAGCAGTCCTGCATTTAGTGAGTGAAGTGTTCTGTTTGGTTGGTAAGGCACTATGAGATCTTTAATATAGGATGGGTTCATACCATTCAAGGCCTTATAGGTTAGCAGGAGGATTTTGAACTGGATTCTAGATTCAACTGGGAGCCAGTGAAGTGAAGCAAATACAGGAGTAATGTATTCTCTTCTGCTGGTTCCTGCTAACAATCTAGCTGCTGCATTCTGAACAAGCTGAAGACTTTACTTCAAGCTGCTGAAGGACAAGCTGCTAGCAAAGAGTTACAGTAATCCAGCCTAGACGTAACAAATGCATGGATGAGTTTTTCAGCATCGCTTCTAGATAATATGTTTCTGATCCTAGAAATATTGTGTAGGTGAAAAAATGCAGTTTAACAAGCCTGTGATATGTGAGCCTTAAATGATAAATCCTGGTCAAATAAAACCCCCAGGTTTCTAACTGTGGGATTGGAGGCTATATTGACACCATCCAGGGAGACCATCTGAACAGGTAGGGCAACTCTGAGGTATTTTGGACCTAGTATAATGACCTCAGTTTTTTCTGGGTTTAGGAGGAGGTCATTAAGTTTCTCTAAGCGGTCATTCTGGTCAGGTTTAATGGATAGATACAACTGTGTATCATCTGCATAACAGTGAAAATTAATCCCGTGTTTCCTGATTATGTTCCCTAGAGGCAGCATGTAAAGCATAAACAGGATGGGTCCTAGGACTGAGCCCTGTGGGACTCCGTAGCTAACTCGACTATAATGGGAGGAATGTCCATTTACATGAACAAACTGGTACCTATCAGATAAATAGGATTTAAACCATTGAAGGGCAGATCCTCTGATCCCTATGTCATGCTGTAGTCTCTGGAGTAAAATGCTGTGGTCTATAGTGTCAACGGCTGCGCTAAGATCTAACAGGACCAGAATAGAGATTAGTCCCTTTTCTGTGGCCAGTAACAAGTCATTAGTGACTCTAACTAGTGCAGTTTCAGTGCTATGGTGAGGTCTGAACCCTGACTGGAAATCTTCAAAGAGGCTACTGTCCTGTAGGTGGCAGTATAGCTGTTTAACTACCACTCTTTCTAATATCTTTGAGATAAAGGGGAGATTTGATATTGGTCTATAGTTGGCCAGAATGCCAGGATCTAAAGTGGGCTTTTTCAGAAGAAGCTTAACAACTGCATATTTAAAAGACTGTGGCATCAGCACCGCGAAGGCGGAGCTGCATCAGCAGTGATGTGTTTAAAAAGCACAAGGAGCTGCCTGGCTGGACGGCACAGGATGGGTAGAAAGCGCCAAATCCATAAGTTATTAAATAGTTCATTGAGTTTCCACAGTCGGCTGGTAATTAAACAACATTTGATCAGCACCAGGCTGGAGAGGCGCTGGCTGACAGTAAGTGGGTGAGACGGTCATAACAACTTCAAACGGCTGATTGGCAATTATTGTTCCTACCAGCTGCCACTGATGGGACTTTGCTGAAAGACATAGGATAGAATCTGACCCCCCACACACACAAACGCACACATAAACAACCTGCTGCTCCCAGGTTTTGAGTCTGTCCTGCTGTCAGAATTACATGCTCTTCTAAAGTGACAACTTCTCTTCCACCTGTAGACAGGAAAGAGCAGACTGAGTTAGAAAAGAGTGAGTCGGGTGGAGCTTTACTCCATAACAGGAAGATTTGAGGGTTGACTCCATCAGAAGCTACCAGAGCCAAGCACCAGGTTTTTGGAGGTCTGACAGGAACTTCAATCCTTTTTTATGTGAAAGTTTTGATGTGAATTTTCTTTAGACAGTCATCATTGGGGGGTGAATTTCTGACATCACTGACCGATGGAAATGGTCTTTGGGTTTAATCAGATAGATTGTCATCCAATGATACACACCTCCGTATGCAGAGATCTTTGCTGTTTGTTTGGATTCTTCTGCAGAGCAAACTTTCAGCGCCTTCAGTGTCTTTGAAACTTTAAAAAAACTTCATTTGAAAGATGCAAACATGCCCTGCAGTGGAGCTGCAGATTTCATGATCCCAATAAAGACGCACGCACAACCCTCCCCAAGGCTTGGTTCTTATGTCAGCGACAAGTCAGGCTGTTTGCACTAAAGTGAATGAGGACATGCTACAACACATAAAACTACAACTTATGACAACTTTGGACAACATCTTTGTTAAATGAATGAACTCCTCTTTGTTGTGCTATAGTGCTTTCAGAGAGATACAGAGAAAACCCAACTCTATCTCTTTGGAATACAACATAAATACATCGACTGGCTGGCAAAAGCAGCAAAAGCAGACAAAAAAGAACAATGAAAAACAACAAAGAAAATACACCAAATGCCTCCAATTTTATTTTATTTTTTAATTTAACTCGTTACCATCTTTCTTATGACTCAAATTGTCTGAACATTTGCGTTTCACTGTTCTCTTTAATGTAATAATTGAGTTGGAATCATTTACTGATTCCTCAGGTTTTTCCATAGTCTGATACCCTGCAATCAAACACTTTTTCCTTCATTTTTGTCTCGTGTCCTTATAGGTTGTACTTACTCTTTTTCAAACTTTTTTGTATGTTCTATGGCAGACTTCCATAATGTGCCCTATACATTAGTTTTAAAATGAAATGATCTACTAAGTCTTTCAATTATAATATTTTCAGCTCTATAAATAGTTGATAGTTATAAATAAATACATTAGAAATGGATGCAAATGTATAAAAGAAGTAAAAGAAACATGCCACCAACACTGAGTATTAAAAGCTTTCTTATAAGATAAGTCTTCAGTGGATGCAAGCTAAACCCACTTTATCTATAAAGCTCAAAATAATTCAGAGTTGATATTTGTGAGCTGCCTGAAACTGCGGTGAAAGCTAACGTGTGCTAGTCTTGAGGGACTGACATTTTTCTCTAATTGAATGGGAGTGTTGGGCTCATTCTCTGATCTCTGCAATGGCAGTTCTGTAATGGCAGAAGGAGGAAATAGAGATGTGAGCGCAGTAGCCCGGTCCTCAGCAGGGCTGCAGCGGTATTGATCAGAAGCAGGGAAGTCCCATGGAAACAGCTCAAAGGTCAAGCTGGCGGGACGCTGTCTGCAAAATATGAAAATGCTTAACTTTTCTCTGATTGCATTCACAGCACGCCACCTCATCTGTTCCCAGCAGGCAGTTGGTGTCTGAAAGGAAATCTGCCAGATGGAGCAAAAATAAGACTAATCAGACAAAGGAATGACAAAAAGACCACAGCTGAGAGAAAACCATTTTGACTTTTCCAGATTATTAATCTAGTCACACGTCTGAAAGAAGCTTTGGAATCAACTGTAACTAAATAAGAACACTTTACTAACTAGAGAGTGTTAACCTAACCCTAACATCAATCACCTTTCCAAGATACCTGCTGGTTCAGACACCTGCAGATTGTGCTCAAAACTGAGGGTATTTTTGTTACTTTAGGAAATAACTACTGCTGTCAATCAAATAAAAAAATGATCATGATGAATCACACTTTTGGGTTATTATAAATAGCAATGTTTATGAGTTACGTTTTATATGACAATATGCGACTTTTGAACAAAAAAAACGTCCAGAGAGAACATGTTTCCTTCATTTTTATTGTCTGAAATGCTTACATTTATACAGTGTTAACTCAGAAATGTAACTTGAGAGCACAAAACACATCAACAGTAAGATAAGCAGAACTCTAAGACTTTAATGTCTGCACTACTACTCAAAGAAGACAAAGATGCTGATATACAGATATACAATACTCTATTCCTATTGGCTGCTGGATGCTCCAGAAGAAGTTCAGGACACAACGTTCTATAGGTGCGGGCTCCTTCAAAACAAATGTTTCCTTCATCTTCTAGACAAAAACAAGCGGTAAGAGGTGAACTTTCTCTCTGAACTGATGCTTTTTTGAACCTATCGTGACAATCAGCACGTTTATCGCCTTCTTTTGCAGCTGCAGTCGAGGTCTGCCAGCTCAGCAAGATGTTGACTTGTTACCATGACAACGGGCCGCATTATGTATCAAATAGTCCGCTTTTTGTGAAAAAGCAATCTAAACAAAAGAATAAAGAACTAAAAACCAATGGAATGTTTATTTCTTTTGTAAGTGACCTTACCGGTGGAAGATGGGGGCTTTGCAGTGTGTAATTAATTAGCAGTCAGATCGTTTTTATTGTTAGTATTGAGGTACAAAATGAATGTTCAAAAGCTTGGATTATATTCAAAACATTTGGCTTGTTAAACAGACCCAGGACAACTGATGCTGTTTGCAATGATGCTTTACAAAAGGACAAAGTCATCTGGCCGTTTTACAGAAAGTAACTGCGCTCCTAAGTTATTTAAGAGTCAACGGCACATTGAAGAGGCGTCAGTGATGAGTCTGGGGCTTTGGACAGAAAGTGATGCATTGAGTGTTGGTGTGAGAACAGCAGGGTGCCAATGTGCTGCTGAACAGGTGGCTAAAATCAAACTCTGACTGCAGACTGACACTTCTGAGGAATAAGGAGGATTGGATATGAAACTGGAGAGACACTGCAAACAGAGCAGGAGGACTGCAGCTGGACGGGGGCCACAACAGCTACCTGGAAAGGTGGAACATTCAGAGATCCCGCCAAGTGCCTCACTAGAGAAGTTTTTCTGCACATATGGAAAGATTTTTCCATGTATCTTTCCACAGTGAATCCCTCCGATGTGTTTGGCTTGGTGGAGTTAAAATCCTCGGACATTTATCCAAGTAGTTCAAGCATGAGGCATCCGTGACCTCTACAGCCCCTCATGAGTTTGCAGTTCTGGATGTCTGATCTTTGTCACTGAAACACAAAAGAATCATTCTCTCTGCTGAACAGAAACAGTTACAAACAGTCCACAATGGAAGCTGCCTGGCCCAGTTCTCCTGATGACTTCCTATCAGAGCAGAGGCTCAGGGACACCTCTGTGGAAAAAGAAGGGACACGGCTGTAAGGGAGCTCTGAGTGGCTCGTCATGGACACAACCACAGATGAGAAAAGGCGGATCTCCTGAACCCAGTCTCTGTTCAAAAGCTGAGACTGAATGAACGGCAGAGGAAGCTGTGGAGGCTGAATGGTGAAGATGAGTGCTTTGGTCCAGAAATGAACAAAGAACTGTGGAGGAACTCCACCTCCACTGCTGCTGAATGTTACGTTTCCTCATCAGTTTCCAGCTGACAGTGATGAAATGTAATCAGATTTCTTCACTGTCAAACCCACTCAGAACCCTTCAGCTGTTGTGGATTTTGATCTTCAAGTCTGTTATTATCAGCAGTTATAATAAACACTCAGTGTATTTAAATCCAGGTTAAATCCAGGTCCACCTGTTCTCAGCTGCATTTGATTCATTTGGATTTAAAAGTTTACTGTTTATCGATGCTTGTTTTAAATTCACTTCATTATAACTTTCTATAAATCTTATTTTAATGATCACACCTTTGATATTTATTTTGGTTGTTTTTTTTCTTTCATGTTTTATGTAAAGCACTTTGAATTGTCTTTGTACAAGAAATGTGTGAAACAAATAAACGTGCATTGCCCATTATCAATGAGAAGATTCAGCAGCTTTGAATCAACCTAGAAAATACACTATAAACTTGGTCTGCTCCTCTTAGTGGAAGCTAAAAATGTGCCACAAATATTTGAAAGGTGCATCTAATATGAATAGAAATGTGGAACATTCTTATAAAACATTTAGACCAAAGTAGAGGGGATTGAAGCTGTATATTTTTAATGCAATGTCTGACAGCAAGCTGAGGAACCACCACAAAGTCATTCTAATGATAATGAGAATGAGAGACAAAGTACTGAATACATATAATTACAAAAATATCTAAATAACATGACAGCAGCTGATCATGCTGTGTTATGCTATTTTTAATGAAAGCATGAGTGAAGGAATCAATTAAAATTAGTTAAATGTAAGCTAATATAAAATTGCATTTGATTAGTAAGTAAAGTAAATATTTATTTTTATAGCACCTTTCTCAGATAAAAATCACAAAGTGTGGGGTTTTGGACTTTGCTTAATTGTTGGAGTTGTGTTTTGGTTTCCACTTCCTGTTTTATTTTGTTGTTGGTTGTACTTCCTGTGTGCTCTCCTTAGTGTGTGTTCTCTCCTTCCTTGATTGGCACACCTGTTTCCACTTACCTCATCCCTTCCTCCTAGTTATAAGTCTTCGTCTCCCCTGCACTAGTTGTCGGGTGGTTTTTGTTGCTTCTTGGACTTATGGAAGATATTTCGAGTGAGTGTTTCAATAAATAAGAGACTTTGTATTCTTGAGTTCTGTCTGCTTCTGTGTCCGCACGTCAACCCTGACATTACCACCCGACCAGTAACATGGACACAGCAGACACGGAGGCGTTACGGGCACTACTCCGTCAGCAGGAGGAGCAGATGTCTTGTCTTCGCCAAGGGTTACTGGAGATGTCAAGCCGTCACGAGCGACAAGTTGCCGCGTTGGGAGAGCGTTTTGAGCAACTGGCAGAGCGGGTCCAACATCCACCGTCTGTCCCTTCGCCACGCCCATCGCTTCCCACGCCGGTCCAGGGGACCTTGGATGGAGTCCCTGCCGCCCCGACTGCACAGCTGGCCCGCCCAGAAAGGTTTTCCGGAGACTCCGGGGACTGCCGGGCCTTCATTACCCAGTGTGAGCTCCACTTCCAGTTGCAGGCGCCTCATTATCCTACAGAACAAGCCAAGGTGGCCTTCATTATTTCCCACCTCACCGGCAGAGCTGGAGCATGGGCTACCGCCAAGTGGCAGCGTGGAGCCTCAACCTGCGCCTCTCTCTCGGCTTTCTTGGAGGCTTTCCAGCAGATTTTTCATCACACCAAGCCAGGCCGAGAGGCAGCTCGTGCGCTTATGACATTGAGACAGCGCGACAGAAGGGCAGCAGACTACGCCATAGAGTTCCGGACCTTGGCCTCCACTAGTGGTTGGGACACTACTGCGCTCATGGACGCTTTCGTGGAGGGTCTGTCCGAGGAATTAAAGGACAGACTAATTGCACTCGACTTACCATTGACTTTGGACCCCCTCATCGCCCTGGTTATCCGAATAGATAACCGGTTACAGGACCATAAGGAGGAGCATGGCAGGGTAGTACCCCGCCCTCATCGCCGGCCCACCACTTCACCTGACTGTGTTGTTTCTCCCGCAGAACCCCCATTACTAGTGCAGGAGGAACCTATGCAGCTCGGTCGGGGCAGACTGTCTGTTTCCGAGAGACGACGGCGGATGGCGGCAGGTGAGTGCCTTTACTGTGGTAGGCGGGGTCATTTCTGCAAGGAGTGCCCTAAACTTCTCTGCTCGTCAGTAAGAGTGGGCGCGCTGACGAGCGGTGATAAAGCGCTCACTCGTCCCAAATCTGCTGCCTGCCTATTGAAAATTCGGGTAATGTTCCATGGGAAGGGGGTTTCGGTTAAGGCTTTGGTAGATTCTGGAGCAGAGCAGAACCTTATGGATGCCGAGCTAGCTAGACAGGTCGGTCTTAAGTGTGAGCTATTGCCCCGCCCGTTACAAGTGGTCTCCCTTAATGGTCAAGAGGTGGCCACTATCTCACATATAACCGAACCCATTCATCTTATTGTTTCTGGTAATCACCATGAATGTACCCGTTTTTTTCGTTTTTTCCTCCGCCCAGAACCCACTGGTTCTAGGGTATCCCTGGCTTATGGCGCACAACCCAGTCATCGACTGGCCCTCCAGTCGGGTTTCTGGCTGGAGTGAGAAATGTCACACCACCTGTTTACGCTCAGCTCGGCCTCCTGGGGAAGACCCCGCTGTCCCAGTAGGGCGGCCGCCCTCACCTGACCTATCCGGGGTACCGCCGGAATACCACGACCTCGCTGAGGTGTTCTCAAAATCACGAGCCCTCTCCTTACCGCCTCACAGACCATATGACTGCGCTATCGACCTCCAACCTGGCGCCACCTTGCCTAAAAGCAGGTTATATAGTCTGTCCAAGCCTGAGAGGGAGGTAATGGAACAATATATTGCTGAGTCTCTGAACTCTGGTATTATCAGACCGTCGTCATCACCAGTGGGGTCTGGATTTTTTTTCGTTGGTAAGAAGGACGGGTCCCTCCGACCATGTATCGATTATCGGGGGCTGAATGAGATCACTGTAAAGAACAGTTACCCCTTGCCTTTAATGAACTCAGCATTTGAAGCATTGCAGGAGGCCAGGATCTACACCAAACTGGACCTTCGCAACGCTTACCACCTCGTGCGTATCAGAGCCGGTGATGAATGGAAGACCGCCTTCACCACTCCCCTGGGACATTTCGAGTATCTGGTTATGCCTTTTGGTCTCTGTAATGCTCCTGCTGTATTCCAGGCTATGATTAATGATGTTTTACGGGACTTTCTTCATCGGTTTGTTTTTGTTTACCTGGACGATATTTTGGTTTTTTCCAGGGACGTCAGCGAACATCGGCGGCATGTTCGTCTGGTGCTCCAGCGGTTGCTGGAGAACAAATTATTTGTGAAGGCGGAGAAGTGTGAGTTCCACTCTCCGTCTGTCTCGTTTTTGGGGTTTGTTATAGCAGAGGGTGAGGTGAGACCCGATCCCGCTAAGGTGAAAGCGGTGGTGGAGTGGCCTACCCCAACTAACAGGAAACTATTACAGCGGTTTCTGGGGTTTGCCAACTTCCTCCGCCGTTTCATCCGTGGCTACAGTTCGGTGGCCGCGCCCCTCACGGCTCTCACCTCTACCTCCGCTCCGTTCGCCTGGACGGAGGCGGCGGAGGCCGCCTTTAGCCGGCTTAAACGTCTGTTTACCTCTGCACCTGTTCTGGCCCAACCTGACCCTTCCAGGCAATTTATTGTTGAAGTGGATGCCTCAGATACAGGGGTGGGTGCGGTATTGTCTCAGCGGGGGGAAATCTGACAGTAAATTGCGCCCTTGCGCTTTTTTCTCCCGCCGGCTTTCTCCGGCGGAGCACAATTATGATGTGGGAGACAAAGAATTGCTGGCAATTAAGCTAGCCCTCGAGGAGTGGAGGCATTGGTTGGAGGGGTCAGCTATGCCGTTCATAGTCTGGACTGATCATAAAAACTTGTCATATCTTCGTACAGCCAAACGACTGAACTCCAGGCAGGCCCGGTGGTCTCTGTTTTTCAACCGGTTTAACTTTATGGTGTCTTATCGTCCTGGGTCTAAGAATGTTAAGCCTGATGCCCTCTCCCGACAACAGGAATCGGCTGTCCAAGACAGCCAACCAGCCACTGTTCTTCCTCCCTCCTGTGTGCTGGGCGCCCTCTCCTGGCAGCTGGAGAGAGACATTAAGGCTGCCCAGGTTCAGGAGCCGGACCCTGGAGGAGGTCCTCCTAATAGACTGTTCGTCCCTAGCTCACTCAGGTCCCAGGTCCTCCAGTGGGCTCATGCCACGCGACTCACCTGCCACCCAGGAATCCGCAGGACTGGATTCTTTCTGCGTCGCCGCTTCTGGTGGCCTAGTTTGACCAAGGACGTCCGGGACTATGTTTCAGGTTGTCTGGTTTGTGCTCAGAATAAGGTCAGTACGCACCCGCCTGCTGGACTATTACACCCACTGCCCATCCCGGGTCGGCCTTGGTCACACATTGCCCTGGACTTTGTGACTGGCCTACCTCCTTCTGCCGGGAGGACCGTGATTCTGACTATTGTGGACCGGTTTTCTAAGGCCGCTCATTTTGTGGCTCTGACCAAACTCCCCTCTGCTGCAGAGACTGCAAGACTGGTCATTAAACATGTCTTCAGACTGCATGGAATTCCCACAGACATGGTGTCGGATCGTGGTCCTCAATTCATCTCTCAAGTCTGGAAGGCGTTCTGTGGTGCTTTCGGGACTACTGCCAGCCTGTCTTCTGGTTTTCATCCACAGACTAATGGTCAGGCGGAGCGGACTAACCAGGACTTGGAGGCCGCTCTCCGGTGCATCTGTTCTCGACGCCAGACCTCCTGGAGCTCCGTGTTGCCATGGGTGGAGTATGCGCACAACTCCCTCACCTCCTCTGCTTCTGGCATGTCCCCGTTTGAGTGCTCTCTGGGGTACCAGCCCCCCCTGTTTCCCGAGCAGGAGACGGAGGTGGCCGTTCCGTCGGTTCAGCACCTATACCGCCGCTGTCGGCGTGTTTGGCGGGAGGCTCGGGCGGCCCTGTTGCGTTCAGGGTCTACCAACAAGAAGGCTGGCGGATCGTCGACGCACTCCAGCACCTCCTTACCTACCGGGCCAATTCGTCATGCTGTCTACTTCCCACATCAAGCTTCGGACGGAATCCAAGAAGCTGTCCCCCAAGTACATCGGTCCTTTTGAGATCCTGAAGATCATCAACCCTGTGGCGGTCAGGCTGCGCTTGCCCAGGTCCTTGCGCATCCATCCGGTCTTCCACGTCTCTCAGCTAAAGCCGCATGTTACGAGTCCCCTGCAGCGGCCTTCCTCTCCGCCACCCCCTCCCCGCATCATTGATGGCCAGCCGGCCTACACTGTCCGTCGCCTGCTGGACGTTCGGCGACGGGGACGTGGTCTCCAGTATCTGGTGGACTGGCAGGGGTACGGGCCTGAGGAGAGGTCCTGGGAGCCTGCATCGCGGATTCTGGATCCTGGGCTCATCAGGGACTTCAATCGGCGGCACCGGGACAGGCTTCCCTCTGCGCCAGGCGGCGCGCCTTGAGGGGGGGGGTACTGTGGGGTTTTGGACTTTGCTTAATTGTTGGAGTTGTGTTTTGGTTTCCACTTCCTGTTTTATTTTGTTGTTGGTTGTACTTCCTGTGTGCTCTCCTTAGTGTGTGTTCTCTCCTTCCTTGATTGGCACACCTGTTTCCACTTACCTCATCCCTTCCTCCTAGTTATAAGTCTTCGTCTCCCCTGCACTAGTTGTCGGGTGGTTTTTGTTGCTTCTTGGACTTATGGAAGATATTTCGAGTGAGTGTTTCAATAAATAAGAGACTTTGTATTCTTGAGTTCTGTCTGCTTCTGTGTCCGCACGTCAACCCTGACACAAAGTGCTTCACAAAAATAAAAATAGATAATATTACAACCAATAAAACCCAAATTGCATACAAACAGAATGGAGGGAATTAAAAGCAAGATAAAACACATTAAAAGGTAAAATAGATTAAATAAAATTAGCTGCATTTTATGCACAAATTGAGTTTGGATTAACTAAATGTTTAAAGTATATGCTAACAACAGCTTTAGCCTAACTCTTCAAATATTATTGTGCATGTGTTAGTTGTGTTAGGCTTACACAATGACATTAACAACGTTCAGTATTATATCTTTGTACTTTTCACGTTTCTCTTGGTATGCTTTACTCTTTTTTCTGAACTGGGCGGATGGTTTTTCTCCTTTTCTTTTTTTTGTGCTCACAGGCATAAGCAAGTTAGCATCTTCTGACACCAACTATCACTTAGCATCACATCAGCTCGGCCTCAGACTAAACCGATACTTTTCATAGTTTCTTTGAGAGACTCGAATTGAGTTGAAAAATACACTCATATTGAATGCTATTTGTAATTTGGTGTGATGAAATAAAATGAATTATTTTGAAAGTAGTTTGATTTTGAAACTGAGAAAGGCTCTGTGTGTGATTCACCCGGCCACCGGTGAATTGTGCCTCCCTCTCACATTTTCTGACTTGGTATATTCCAGTGTATCGCAATGAGGCGAGGGTGCCAGTTTCACTATCGTGCGGCATTCAACATTTTAGTTCACCTTCAAATAACGAGAACAGCCGTGCTCCGCCATTCCTATTTAAGAAAGGAAAAACTGAATGATTTTTTTCCCCTCGTCCGCACTGTCCCCTGGAAAATGCCGCCCAGGGCGACCGCCCATCTCACCCATATTGCAAATCACCACTGTTTGTGCGTCAGTGACGTGTGGTGAGGTTCATGACTGGTGAGGCACTGACGTCATCAGTCAGATTTACAAACGGATGTGTCAGGGTTCAAAGATCCATGTCGTCCTCCAGCTACCAGAAGGAGGCTTCTCCAGAGTACTGTCTCTGGCAGTCTTCCTTACTCCAATTCCCAGCATGCATCATCCTCCACTCCTGTCGTCACAGCTGCTGCCCATCATCTTCACAGCACTTCATAAGCCTTTTACTCCACTCTACATGAAGTCTTGAATTGTTTTCCCTGACATTCAATCCAGGCGTTTACTTATTTGGCTCTCTGTGTCTGACCCTTGCATGTTTATCACCATCCTCCCTTGCTCTTTGTGTTTGACTCAGGTCTGGACTCTGACTCCATTCTTTCTATCCTTTACCTGTTTGTTCTTGTCATAAACCAGTTGTATATGGATCAAACCATCTCAGCATCCTTGTCACAGTTTGAACCCTGCAGAGAAGCTTATTCTCCATTTGATTGGCAGCAGTGTGCTGTTTAAAATTTCAACATTTTTTGCCATTTACAAACAGCAGCAAAAAAAGAGTTAGGCTTAGGTTCTGAAGAAACTCATTCATAACCTGTTTGTAGAAGTCTTCCTTTTCTTTCTGTCAAGTCTTTCTGTCTCAGTGGAGATCACTGCCAGTGAATGACAAAACATTCTTGAGTTTAGGGGTTTAAAACGGGATCCTCCCTTTAGAAAGTGATGCTAAACATATGAAAGAGTAACTGATCGGCTGCACTTGATTTTCTACCTCTAATTCTTTTATTCTTTACCTGCGGTGTCACATTCTCTGGGCTCACCAGCGCCCTCTGTCATCAGGCATACTGCCTGCCTCGCCTAGTGTATTTCTAACGCTCATTTTTATCAGATAAAAAGACTAAATTAGTCACAAACTGACACAATGTAATCAGACAGATAGCGAGAAATAAGCAAATTCTGTCATTTAAAATAAAGCGTCTTTTTTGATTTATAAATTCACTGAAGAAAAGTTAAAAACACACAAGGAAAAAGATAATTATGAAAAAAGAAATGTCTAAATGTCTTAAAATATTTTTTTATTTTTAAAAGTATGTTCATTTTATTTAATGTATACATTTTCTAAGCTATATTTTCTTTGTGAGGCACAGCCTGACCTGCCTCCCCTGACTGCATGTTACTGGTGTGTGCGTTTGTGTGTATACGTAAACGGTGACTCAGCAGTTTCTCTGCTCTGTGTGTCTTCCTGAAGTTCGCAGAGAAACTCAGAGGTTCATTTGCTGTGAAATGAGTCAGACTTTGAGTGGCTTCTCTGAACAGAAACTAAAAGCTTGAAGATTTTCATCAGGTGGGGAAGTTCTCCACTCAACCAGTGGAATTTGGTTGAAGGCAGTTAGACCAAAGCAGAAGAGTCCTCTGTGTTTTCATGTAAAGTCAGGACCAGTGTGTCTCCAGATTGTTTGAGGAGGAGATCAGTGTGGGGAACAACGCTGCAGGCTGGAGAGCGTGGAGCATCCCACTTCTGGGGAGCGTTCTGCTGTTGCACGTCTTTCCCAGAGAAATGCAAGTCGATGGAGACAGGTTTGCTTCCTGCTGGTGTTCTGAGAGTACTAAACGGAGAACCAGTACACAAAAGGCTTTATTGTCAGGAATCAAACAGGTTTGTGATTAATGGCATCAGGTCTTGACAAGCATTCAGTGTTCTGCGCTCTTCAGAATCAATCAGCCAGAGGCACCGAACCTGCCAGAGAAACTATTTGGGTGTCTTCACTGATGTCTCTCCCTCAAAGGTAAATCATTTCTTCCACACCCAGACGCTCTAATTGGATTGTAAATCTTTGGTAATCATCAATCATGTGACCTGCTACAGAGCTGCTAATGAGGAGCTATTTTAGCCCAATGACATCACCACAAATCACCAGTGGAAGGGCTGTCTGTGTGTTTCTCCCTGCTCCATGAAGCTCTGTCACTGTCCGTCTTCACTCCTGGTTTTCAGCTTTGTTAAGATTTTAAACTTTTGCACTTTGTCTCCCGTTGGCATCTCACAGATGTCATACATGATGAACATTTGTTGTCCAAAACTCTTAAGGTTGAACGTCCAAACATGGCTGCTTCTATAATTCTGTTTTACGACATTCATTCTAGTGAAGCATCTGCCAAACATCAATAATGATGTTACAATCCAACCAGCTCCATCTGTCTGAGGAAAATTGTTCATCCAATCGACCAGTACCAATAAAAAAACGTTTCAAAATGAAATCAATCAATAAGATAGATCTTCACAGTTGGATTGAGGCAGAGTAGGTTTATTTTACTAAGACTAACCAGCTCAGTGGCTTTGTGGTAGAATATCCACTCTTAAACTGTAAATCAATTAGTTTAAATCCCAGTTGGGTCTTACCCAATGCCTCCCTGCTTGACACAATGCATTCAATTTAATTTAATTTATGTAGCCCAATATTACAACACAGTTTTCAGTGTGCATTACACCAGTAGATATGCAAAAACATAAAGTCAGTAATAGCTGTTTGCTTTACTAAACTAAACAGACTTTTTGGGTGAGGAAAAGCCAAACCCGATTTGGGGAAAAAAAAAAGAAAACCTCCACCAGAAATCTCTCCTGCTCCCCTGCAGGGAAGTGAGAAACAGGGACAACATATGAATCACACTGCACTAAACAGAGGCATGATGAACTAAATAAAAAATAGTTCTGGGTAAATGATAAAGAACAGAGATGTGAACTAATAGAGGCAGAACCCAGGTGCACCATACTTTCTCCAGCTTCTAAAATCTAGTAGCCTGCTAGCAAC
The DNA here is from genome assembly GCA_016861445.1 of Oryzias woworae. Lineage (NCBI taxonomy): Eukaryota > Metazoa > Chordata > Actinopteri > Beloniformes > Adrianichthyidae > Oryzias > Oryzias woworae. Next base: position 1,200,641 of record BOLG01001174.1, read on the forward strand.
TCATTGGTATTGAAATTTAATTCAAACATGTTGATGTTAAGCTGCATGAAATATTGCACACACAATGGAGGGTAATAATAATTACAATATAAATTCTGCAGTTTTAGCACTTCAATATAAATGGTATTGTTATTAATCTAAGAGAAGCTGGAGTAAGAGCACTAAGCAGAGGAAAAAGCCCCCCACGGTCAGGTTTGTCAAACCATCTTCCCTCTTTTTAGGTCCATGGAGAAACATGTATAATGGATGTAATGAAAATGATCATTATTCCCCCAAACTTCATTACAGTAGGTGAGGTGGAGCGGCAGTATGTTAGATATTCTCTGATTACTAGCTAGCCTGGCAATAATCCTGTCCAAAGAGGAATGTTTTAAGCCTAACTTTGAATGTAGAAACTGTGTCAGCCTCTCTTACATGAGCTGGGAGCATATTCCATAAAACAGGAGCTTGGTGGCTAAAGGCTCTACCTCCAACTGTGCTTTAAGAGATTCTAGGAACCACAAGCAGTCCTGTATTTAGTGTGAAAAAAATGCAGTTTTACAAGCCTCCTAAATAAGGTCCTGAATACCTGAGAGATACCCTACCTGTTCAGATGGTCTCCCTGGATGGTGTAAATATAGCCTCCAATCCCGCAGTTAGAAACCTGGGGGTTTTATTTGACCAGGATTTATAATTTAAAGCTCACATATCACAGGCTTGTAAAACAACTGCATATTTAAAAGACTGTTGCACATAACCTGTTTCTAGAGAAGTATTTATAATAGTTAAAATGGATTCGTTAATTAGGGGGAAGGTTTCTTTAAAAAGCTTAGTGGGAATTGGATCTAAAAGACAAGTTGAGCTTTTGGAGGATGTTAAAACTGATGTTAATTCTGCTTGATCTACAGCAGTGAAACAGTCTAATGTTACAGAGATTTCTATGGATGTCTTCATTTCTACCGCATCAACCTGCTCTGGGCTGATAGTAGGGATAACTTTGTTCAACGTATGTCTAATATTTGAGATTTTACTATCAGAAAATGTAAGGAAATCTTCAGAGCTGAGAGTAGCAGGAAAATGTGGTTCTACTGAGCTGTGACTGCTGGTCAGCCTGGCTATAGTACTAAAAATAAATCTTGGATTATTTCCATTCTGTGATATTAAAGCTGAATAGTATTGGGTTCTAGCTTTACGCAGAGATTCTTTATCATTTAAGAGGTTATATTTCCAGTTATTCAGAGACTGCTCTGAGCTGGATCGGCACCATTCTCTTTCTAACTTACTGGTTACTTGTTTAAGGGAACGTGTTTCAGCGTTGTACCATGGTGATACTCGGTTTTGTCTAACAAGCTTCGGTTTCAAAGGAGCAACAACATCAAGTGTTCTCCTGAGGGTCTCCGTGGAGTCATTAACAAACATGGTTTTTACTGGGACTGAAACTATGGGAGCTGCTCTCAGAGTCAGTGTTCATCATGTGACTAAGTAATAGTTGAACTGAGTTTAAACTCAGACACAGAACGGTCAGATAATGTTCTTTTGAGCTGTTCTTTATTTATTGGAGCAGTAGCATGTTCTAGAACAAACTGAAAGGTGATTAGAAAGTGATCTGAGAGTATGGAGTCATGAGGGAGCACACTCAGCTGATCTCTATACCATGAGTTAAAACAAGGTTCAGGGTGTGCTTGTGACAGTGAGTGGGTTTCTTTACATTTTGTGTGAAACCAACATTATCTAGTAAAGCTGAGAAAGCATTTCCTAGACAGTCACTACGGTCATCAACATGAATAAACAATATAATGTTTTCAAATGAATCCTACATGTGTTTGTCTTTAGTGTTAGGAAGTAAGCTAGACTGTGATATTACTGCTAACCCACCTCCTTTCCCAGAAATCCTGGATTTCTGATTATAATTAGGGGGGGGGGGGGTGCTTCATTCAACCTAACAGTCATCCTGTTGGAGCCAGGTTTCTGTTAGAGCTAGCAGGCTAAGTTTGCTAAGTTTTTATTATTCATTAACTCATTGACTAAAAGGGACTTAGAGGAAATGGATCTAATGTTTAGTAACCCACATTTAATGACATTGTGATTTTGCTTGTTGTTATTGAGAGTATTAGTAGCTTTTACTTTCAGGTTTCTGTGTTTCACTCCTTTCACTCGCCTTTCAGTACATAAGCTAAAGCTATCAGCTGCTGGACTACCTCTGTATGGGGTTTGCACCAGCGCTAAAGAGAACTCGGAGAAGAGTTTTAAACTGCTGCTCTGTGCCCAGATCTGTCACTGGGTTGTCAGGTTGCATTGCTAATGCTAGCAGAGATAGTCTTAGATAGAAGAGTGGCACCACTCACAGTGGGATGGATGCCATCTCTCCGCATGAATCCGGGCTTTCTCCTCTAATTGACAACAAAGCCAACGCCCTTTCCTGAGTACCATGTAGCTAACCAGCGGTTAAATGATGAAAAGCGGCTGTACATTTCATCACTGACTAGGTTCGGTAAGGGATCAGTGAAAATGACAGTGTCTGACATTGATTTATCAAGTTTATACACGATTCTACATTTAGTTTGAGGACATCTGATTGTTTCAGTACCGTCTGAATCTGAGTCATGTTAGATATTAAGTTAGATATTAGCAAATCAAGCAATTGAATAACAGGAGCAACAAAAGCAATGACCAAGCACTGGTTTACACTCACCCAGAAATGACATCACCTATCTCTCTCTATCTATCCTAGAATTAAGGGGTTGGACTGGGGGGGTCAAGGCTGAGTCTTGAGCTCACCACTCCCACAGGTCGGGGGTCAACAGTGGAGAACAAATTTCACATACCTAGATTTGTGACAGATAATGGGACTTTAAGGTAAAAGCGGCCAAGTGCATCACAGAACAACGCACATGTGATGCAGTAAAACTGATCAACCGTCATTCCAGTCCAGTGTGTGGAAACAGTTTGAATTTACAAAGGCATGTGACCATACAATCTGCTAGAATGTTCTAATAATGTTTCTTTGGATTATTCTGATATGGAAAAACAACAGTGGAATGAACTTTATCAAACTCAAATGGGAATGGATTTGACATTCATTCTTGTTTACTTGTTTGTTTGTTCACAGATTTATTTACACTTGATTATCTTGAAGAAACACAAGAATCTGGAAAACTTCACTGTTCAGTAGCAGGAATTTATCTCTGAACCCGGGCTCACACGCATGCGGTCTGGCTCCGGTGCTGCTGCGGTGCAGACGCCAGAGTCTTTATGTAGCATGAAAAGTGCGGGTGACAGTCACACTGCATCCAGTCCAGTCCGAACTTTTTTCCAGACGCCGGAGATGAGCCTTAGTTCTTTATTGTGAAGTTGAGGCAATTTATGACCTAAACCGGAAACCAAGTGAGCCAATGTAAAGTGCATCCAGAACATTTTTCAAAATAAAACCCATTTTTTGCTGTACTTGCTTTGTTGTTTCTAAGTGTGTGGTGGAATATAATTTCGGCCATATAACACCATGGAGGACAAGAGGCTGATCACATCTGAAGCAAACCGTCAGTGTGAGTTACCAACTGTAGCTAGACTGCTTCGCAGCCGCACAGAAGCTGGACCGCATGCAGTGTGAGCCCAAGGTATGTCACACTAGTGGAAGTTTTGCATAAAGATGTCCTGGATCCATTTTTGGTCAGTGAATTGAATCTTATCAGATTGTTGAGAATGAGCCAATATCCATTATGAATCGTTATACTCGTACATATTATCAATAATTACCATTGTGACCATTACCATTGTGGGCCGGAGCTCCCAGTGCTGCCTCTGTGTTTACTGGGATAGCGAGTCAGACTGATGCTCTCAGCACAGATGAAAATGGCTTCAAGCAGACAATAGACTTTTGTTTTTCCACCTAAAAGGATTAGATAGTGACATCCACTGGCTCAAAAGAAGTAAATGGATTTCTGAAAGAACTATTTTTCCTTCCAAGTGGAAAAAGAATATATCTGGCAGAGTCCTTGTTAAAAAAGGCTGTTACCATAACAACAGCAACGGCAGCCTTTTCTCCATGCAAAACGACAAAATGAAAGGAGCGTCTCTCTCAGCTGTGAGAGGATGTTTCCTTTCTTGACATTTGTGAGTGTTTAACACTTAGCTTTGAAGGGCACAGTGTGCTGCTCATAATATGTGCTATTTGCACACTTCAGACTGATCAAGGGCTGTTTTGAGAACCTTTTCCATGCTGTTCTAATAGATGCAAAGCAGCAAGAACCGTATTTGAAGGCCATCAGCAAGGACTTTATGATGCATGTTATGACAGAGTTTAACTGTCCTCATAGTAACTTCCCCATCAGCTCTGCTGCTTACAAAAAACCACAAGTTCCCTATTAGGAGACACAAGCACAGTTTAGACCAGCATCTTTGTGGGGTCAGAAACAGCTAGGAAAATGGTGGCTGTAGTTTTGGAGCTTCCAGGGTCCATGGGTTTGCAGGTCCACATTCTATTCGGTGGACCTGCCGATCAGCTCTGATGGCCCTGTCTTAGCTTGGTGGCAGCACTCTGAAGACTGTCGCTTTGCAGCAGGGATTAATTTCTGCCAGCGTAAACTCTTTGGCTCCAGCCAACTGGAGCTGTCCACACTGTTGGTCAGGTTCAACAGTGTAGAAAAGGCTGCAGGATCTAATCTGATGTGAGGAGAAGCAGGTCTCCAGCCCTGCCAGGAACTGTGTGGACTGACCTAACAAGCCTTATGCTAATGTGGCCTGGCAGATCTCCCTAGGGGCAGAACCTGTCTTTAGGGCAAGAGGGGGCGGACTCATTCTGCTCATGCGGATTCGTCAGGGAGGAAAAATGTTTCTGGAGGGGGTTGGAAACATCTACATAGTGCATGAGAAAAACAGACAACAGGGAGAAGAACACAATCGACTTTAAGGACCAAGCCTAAGAAGTGAGATATAAATAAATTAAACTGCTGTTTTTTTTCTTGTTCTGCTCTCACCCACAGTCTGAGCCATTCATGTTATCACTGCCTTGTCTGTCTCTGAAAACTGATTTTCAAGTGTTTTTGTATTTGTCAGTCTTCCAACAAATCTCTTTTGAAAGTCAGATTAGGCCCCTCACAAGTTTGATTAGTCACATGTTTCATTAGTCCCATTTTTAATTAGTCACACGTTTGAATAGTCACACATCTGATTAGTCAAACGTCTGATTAGTCACTCGTTTAAATAGTTCCACGATTGATTACACACGTTTGATTAGTCATTTTTGGTTAGTCACACATCTGATTAGTCACCGATCTGATTAGTCACACGTCTGATTAGTTGCCAATCTGATTAGTCACACGTCTGATTAGACACGTTTCAGTTGTTCCACGATTTATTACACACATTTCATTAGTCATGTTTGTTTCGTCACAAGTCTGATTGGTCACACTACTAATTAGTCATATATTTGATTAGTCACACATCTAATAGGTCAGACAGCTAATTAGTCACACATCTGCTTAGTCACACGTCTGATTAGACACACGTCTGATAAGTCACACGTTTGATTAGTCACACATTTCATTAGTTCCACGATTGATTACACACACGTTTGATTAGTCATGTTTGTTTAGTCACCGATCTGATTAATCACCGATCTGATTAGTCACACGTCTAATTAGTCAAATGTTTCATTAGTTCCACAATTGATTACACACATTTGATTTGACATGTTTGTTTAGTCATAAGTCTGATTACTCACACATCTGATAAGTGAGATGTTTAATTAGTCACACATCTGATTAGTCACACATCTGATTAGACACGTTTCATTATTTCCACGATTGATTACACACGTTTGATTTATCACACGTCTGATTAGTCACAAGTCTGATTAGTCACACGTCTCATTAGTCACAGGTCTCATTAGTTCCACGTATGATTGAACACTTTTGATTAGTCATGTTTGTTTAGTCACAAGTCTGATTAGTCACACGTTTTATTAGTTCCACGATTGATTACACACATTTGATTAGTCATATGTCTGATTAGTCACACGTCTGATTAGTCACACATCTGATTAGTCACACGTCTGATTAGACACGTTTTATTAATTCCACGTACGATTACAGATATTTGATTAGTTATCTTTGTTTAGTCACAAGTCTAATTAGTTACACATCTAATTAGTCACACGTTTGATTAGTCACACGTCTGATTAGTCACACATCTGATTAGTCACACGTCTGATTAGTCACACATTTCATTAGTTCCACGATTGATTACACACGTTTGATTAGTCATATGTCTGATTATGTCACACGTCTGATTAGTCACACGTCTGATTAGTCACACGTCTGATTACACATGTTTCATTAGTTCTACGATTGATTACACACATTTGTCTAGACATGTTTGTTTAGTCACAAGTCTGATTAGTCGCACATCTGAAAAGTCAGATGTTTAATTAGTCACACATCTGTTTAGTCACACATCTGATTAGACACGTTTGATTAGTTCCACGATTGATTACACACGTTTGATTAGTCATATGTCTTATTAGTCACAAGTCTGATTAGTTACACGTTTTATTAGTTCCACGATTGATTACACATGTTTGATTAGTCATGTTTGTTTAGTCATTTTTGTTTAGTCACACGTCTGATTAGTCACACATCTGATTAGTCACACGTCTGATTAGTCATACGTCTGATTAGTCACACGTCTGATTAGTCGCACATTCATTAGTTCCACGATTGATTACACACACGTTTGATAGTCATGTTTGTTTAGTCACCGATCTGATTAGTCACAGATCTGATTAGTCACACGTCTGATTAGTCACAGGTCTGATTAGTCACACATCTGATTAGTCACACGTCTGATTAGACACGTTTTATTAGTTCCACGTACGATTACAGATGTTTAATTACTTATCTTTGTTTAGTCACAAGTCTAATTAGTTACACATCTGATTAGTCACACGTCTGATTAGTCACACATCTGATTAGTCACACGTCTGATTAGTCACACATTTCATTAGTTCCACGATTGATTACACACGTTTGATTAGTCATATGTCTGATTAGGTCACACGTCTGATTAGTCACACGTCTGATTAGTCACACGTCTGATTACACATGTTTCATTAGTTCTACGATTGATTACACACATTTGATTAGACATGTTTGTTTAGTCACAAGTCTGATTAGTCGCACATCTGATAAGTCAGATGTTTAATTAGTCACACATCTGATTAGACACGTTTCAATTATTTCCACGATTGATTACACATGTTGAATTAGTCATATGTCTGATTAGTCACACGTCTGATTAGTCACAAGTCTGATTAGTCACACGTCTCATTAGTCACAGGTCTCATTAGTTCCATGTATGATTGAACACGTTTGATTAGTCATGTTTGTTTAGTCACAAGTCTGTTTAGTCACAAGTCTGATTAGTTACACATCTGATTAGACACACGTTTTATTAGTTCCACGTACGATTACACACGTGTGATTAGTTATTTTTGTTTAGTCACAAGTCTGATTAGTTACACATCTGATTAGTCACACATTTCATTAGTTCCACGATTGATTACACACGTTTGATTAGTCATATGTCTGATTAGGTCACACGTCTGATTAGTCACACGTCTGATTAGTCACACGTCTGATTAGACACACGTCTGATTACTCACACGTTTCATTAGTTCTACGATTGATTACACACATTTGATTAGACATGTTTGTTTAGTCACAAGTCTGATTAGTCACACATCTGATAAGTCAGATGTTTAATTAGTCACATATCTGATTAGTCACACATCGGATTAGACACGTTTCATTAGTTCCACGATTGATTACACACGTTTGATTAGTCATATGTCTGATTAGTCACAAGTCTGATTAGTTACACGTTTTATTAGTTCCACGATTGATTACACATGTTTGATTAGTCATGTTTGTTTAGTCATTTTTGTTTAGTCACACGTCTGATTAGTCACACATCTGATTAGTCACACGTCTGATTAGTCATACGTCTGATTAGTCACACGTCTGATTAGTCGCACATTTCATTAGTTCCACGATTGATTACACACATTTGATTAGACATGTTTGTTTAGTCACAAGTCTGATTAGTCACACATCTGATAAGTCAGATGTTTAATTAGTCACACATCTGATTAGACACGTTTCATTATTTCCACGGTTAATTACACATGTTTAATTAGTCATATGTCTGATTAGTCACACGTCTGATTAGTCACAAGTCTGATTAGTCACACGTCTCATTATTTACAGGTCTCATTAGTTCCATGTATGATTGAACACGTTTGATTAGTCATGTTTGTTTAGTCACAAGTCTGTTTAGTCACAAGTCTGATTAGTTACACATCTGATTAGACACACGTTTTATTAGTTCCACGTACGATTACACACGTGTGATTAGTTATTTTTGTTTAGTCACAAGTCTGATTAGTTACACATCTGATTAGTCACACATTTCATTAGTTCCACGATTGATTACACATGTTTGATTAGTCATATGTCTGATTAGGTCACACGTCTGATTAGTCACACGTCTGATTAGTCACACATTTCATTAGTTCCACGATTGATTACACACACGTTTGATAGTTATGTTTGTTTAGTCACAAGTCTGATTAGTCACAGATCTGATTAGTCACACGTCTGATTAGTCACACGTCTGATTACTCACACGTTTCATTAGTTCTACGATTGATTACACACATTTGATTAGACATGTTTGTTTAGTCACAAGTCTGATTAGTCACACATCTGATAAGTCAGATGTTTAATTAGTCACACATCTGATTAGACACGTTTCATCATTTCCACGATTGATCACACATGTTTAATTAGTCATATGTCTGATTAGTCACACGTCTGATTACTCACAAGTCTCATTAGTTCCATGTATGATTGAACACGTTTGATTAGTCATGTTTGTTTAGTCACAAGTCTGATTAGTCACACATCTGATAAGTCAGATGTTTAATTAGTCACACATCTGATTAGACACGTTTCATTATTTCCACGGTTGATTACACATGTTTAATTAGTCATATGTCTGATTAGTCACACGTCTGATTAGTCACAAGTCTGATTAGTAAGTAAGTAAGTAAAGTAAGTAAATATTTATTTCTATAGCACCTTTCTCAGATAAAAATCACAAAGTGCTTCACAAAAATAAAACAAATAATATTACAACCGATAAAACACAAATAAAATACAAACAGAATGGAGGGAATTAAAAGCAAGATAAAACACATTAAAAGGTAAAATAGATTAACTAAAAGCTTTTCTGAATAAAAATGTCTTGAGCTGACTTTTAAAACCTGCAACAGAGTCATTATGTCGTTTTGACAAAGGGAGGTCATTCCAAAGACGAGGAGCAACAGCTTGAAAGGCGAGGTCACCCCTGGTTTTATAGCGGGTTTTTGGAATATGTAATAGATTTTGGTTGGAGGACCTCAAAGACCGGACAGAAGAGTAGGGGGTTAAAAGGTCAGCAATGTACTGGGGGGTTTGTCCGTGCAAGGCTCTAAAAACTAAAAGTAGAATTTTAAACTCAATTCTAAATTTAACTGGGAGCCAGTGCAAAGAGGAGAGTAGTGGAGTTATGTGAGCTCGTTTCTTGGCTCCTGTTAAAAGCCTCGCCGCAGAGTTTTGGACAAGCTGCAGACGTTTTAAAGAGCTTTTGCTAAAACAGGTAAAAAGTGAATTACAATAGTCTAAACGTGAGGAAATAAAAGCATGGATAATCATCTCCAGGTCAGGTCTAGATAAGATGTGTTTGACTTTTGCCACATTCCTCAGGTGATACATGCAATTTTTGACCGTTTGTTTTGCATGTCCTTCCAAAGATAGACATTTGTCAAACACCACCCCAAGATTCCTGACACTCGACTGGACAGAGGAGCTCAGGGAACCGAGGTGATGTTTGATGGCAGGGATTTTGTTGTCCGGGGCAAAAATCACTGTCTCTGTCTTCTGTGCATTCAGGTGTAGATGGTTATTAGATAACCATGACTTAATCTCAGATAGACAGTCCAGTAAGCTGGTCAAGATGTTGAAGTCTGTTTCAGGGAAGGAGCAATATAATTGAATGTCATCTGCATACAGATGGTAAGAAATGTGACTGAAATTGCTAATTAGTTTGCCTAGAGGGATCATGTACAGAGAGAACAGAATAGGTCCTAGAACTGAGCCCTGGGGAACACCACAGGAAACCTTTTGCACTTCAGAGGTTATTGAACCTACGCTGATGTTAAAAGTTCTTCCACTGAGATATGAGACAAACCAATCTAAAACAGACCCAGACAGACCATAATCATCTTGAAGACGCGCAATCATAATATTGTGATCAACAGTGTCAAATGCAGATTTGAGGTCCAGAAGCACCAAGACAGAGAACTGGCCAGAATCTGCTGCCATGAGCACATCATTAGAAACCTTTAAAAGAGCTGTTTCTGTTGAATGGTTCTTCTTAAAACCTGACTGAAAGATATCCAGGATGTTTTGTTGTTCCAAATAAAAATTTAGTTGCTCCATAACTACTTTCTCTAAAATTTTCGAGATATAAGGGAGCTTTGAGATGGGTCTGTAATGTTTTGGATCGGAGTGATCAAGGTCAGGCTTTTTTAATGTGGGAGTGATGAGGGCATGCTTTAAAAAAGAGGGCACACATCCTGACCCCAGTGAGAGGTTAATGAGTTTGACAAACGTCACACCAATACTATGGAAGGCTTCAATAAGAACAGGAGTGGGAATTACATCAAGAGGGCAGGAAGAGGGTTTGCTCTTCTTCAGTATAGAATGAACATCCTCCACAGTTACTGGAGAGAAACTAGACCAAGATGGGGAATACTGTGAGTCTAGGGAGGCTGGAACACTGACTAAAGGAGGGATGTTTGCTCCAACATCCAGGACCTTTGTCAGAAAACCCTGGAGAAATGTGCCTCCATCAGCTTGAGACTGTTTGGGAAATTGAGAGGTAGAGGGAGAAACAAGTGCATTCAATGTATTGAAAATAATTTTTGGGTTCCGTTTTGTACAAAAGACTCAGAGACTGTTAGAAATAAGTTTCCTTTAAGTTTCGATTTTGTTTGGAGCTGGACGCATGCTCATTAAGGGAGTGATGACGTCATCGTGTTGCTGCACGGCATTCTGTCTGTGTGCTTTGCTCCGTGTGTGTGAGGGTGTCGCTACACTGGAGAAAGGAGAAAGTTTATGCTGGTTGTTAAGTGTGCGTTGATGAACCAAGTAAGTTTCTGTGAATGTATTACGGAAGAAAGCTGATCTGGCCTGTTTTATCCTCTCATTTAAAGCAACGATCAGCTCTTTCAAGTGGAGTCTATGGACTTCCAGTTTGGTTGATTTCCATAAACGTTCAACTTTACGACAGAGTCTTCTGGAGCTGCGGATATCCTCATTTACCCAAGGAAAGGCCTTATTTGGGGAGACTACCCTCTCTCTAATGGGAGCAACTATATTTAAAATAGAGACACAGTGACTGTTAAAAGATTCCATAAAAGAGTCAGCATCATTAAAATGAGTAAAAGAATCAGAATCAAACAAATCCATGAATCTATCTGACACATTAGAACTTAAAACCCGTCGCTGAGTCACAAGAGTAGTGGGTTGAGATAAAACAGGAAATGATACATTAAAAGAGATCCAGCAGTGATCACTCACATGACTGTCCTTTACACAAAGATCCTTAATATGAAGACCTAAAGAAAAGACAAGGTCGAGAGTGTGTCCTTTGTTATGAGTGGGGCCAGAAACATGTTGAACAAAATTAAAAGATTCCATTAAAAATAATAACTCTAAGGCAGAGGGGCATGATGAGTTATCAATGTGTATATTAAAATCACCCACAATCAGAACAGAATCAAGTTTGATAATATTGGATAAAAACTCAGCAAACTCATCTAAAAACAGCCGGGCAGGGCCAGGAGGTCTGTAAATTAAAAAACAGTAAAACAGAGGGTTGGATCCAACCTTATTCATCTGAAGTTCAAAGGAGCTGAAAGAGTCTGAGCTCAGTTTGGTGCAGGGAAAAGCATCCCGATGGATGAGAGCCAGTCCTCCCCCACCACGTCCAGATGAGCGAGGGGTACTTAGCACGGAGCAGTCTGGGGGGCACAGTTCAATCAGGTGGGCGTGGTCCGATACCCGCTGCCATGTCTCTGTCAGGCACAGGAAATCCAAACGCTCCGAAGTGAAGTTCTCATTCAAATAAAAAGATTTATTTGAAATCGACCGCGCATTCAGCAGGGCAAACGTGTCCGTAGGAGCGTGTCCGTAGTGTTCTTTGTCAGTCCCGACCGCCGAGAGCTCCGTGTTTCCCGGCATAGAGATCGTAGGTTTCGGGGGGTTATTCCTCTGCGGCGCAGGCGGGGAGAGCAGGGCCTGCGGGAGTTTAACAGGTCCTCGAAGCCGATGACAGGCGTCAGCCAGCTGCTGACCGGTTCCAGTGTACGTTGAGATGGACAAAAACCTTTTAACTCAGTGAGGTTAGTCTTAAAGTGTCCAGTAGTCACACGTCTCATTATTTACAGGTCTCATTAGTTCCATGTATGATTGAACACGTTTGATTAGTCATGTTTGTTTAGTCACAAGTCTGTTTAGTCACAAGTCTGATTAGTTACACATCTGATTAGACACACGTTTTATTAGTTCCACGTACGATTACACACGTGTGATTAGTTATTTTTGTTTAGTCACAAGTCTGATTAGTTACACATCTGATTAGTCACACATTTTATTAGTTCCACGATTAATTACACATGTTTGATTAGTCATATGTCTGATTAGGTCACACGTCTGATTAGTCACACGTCTGATTAGTCACACATTTCATTAGTTCCACGATTGATTACACACACGTTTGATAGTTATGTTTGTTTAGTCACAAGTCTGATTAGTCACAGATCTGATTAGTCACACGTCTGATTACTCACGTTTCATTAGTTCTACGATTGATTACACACATTTGATTAGACATGTTTGTTTAGTCACAAGTCTGATTAGTCACACATCTGATAAGTCAGATGTTTAATTAGTCACACATCTGATTAGTCACACATCGGATTAGACACGTTTCATTAGTTCCACGATTGATTACACACGTTTGATTAGTCATATGTCTGATTAGTCACAAGTCTGATTAGTTTCACGTTTTATTAGTTCCACGATTGATTACACATGTTTGATTAGTCATGTTTGTTTAGTCATTTTTGTTTAGTCACACGTCTGATTAGTCACACATCTGATTAGTCACACGTCTGATTAGTCATACGTCTGATTAGTCACACGTCTGATTAGTCGCACATTTCATTAGTTCCACGATTGATTACACACACGTTTGATAGTCATGTTTGTTTAGTCACCGATCTGATTAGTCACAGATCTGATTAGTCACACGTCTGATTAGTCACAGGTCTGATTAGTCACACGTTTCATTAGTTCCACGATTGATTACACACATTTGATTAGACATGTTTGTTTAGTCACAAGTCTGATTAGTCACACATCTGATAAGTCAGATGTTTAATTAGTCACACATCTGATTAGACACGTTTCATTATTTCCACGATTGATTACACATGTTTAATTAGTCATATGTCTGATTAGTCACACGTCTGATTAGTCACACGTCTCATTAGTCACAAGTCTCATTAGTTCCATGTATGATTGAACACGTTTGATTAGTCATGTTTGTTTAGTCACAAGTCTGTTTAGTCACAAGTCTGATTAGTTACACATCTGATTAAACACACGTTTTATTAGTTCCACGTACGATTACACACGTGTGATTAGTTATTTTTGTTTAGTCACAAGTCTGATTAGTTACACATCTGATAAGTCACATGTTTCATTAGTTCCACGATTGATTACATTTATTTGATTAGACATGTTTGTTAAGTCACATGTCTAATTAGTCACACATCTGATAAGTCAGATGTTTAATTAGTCACACATCTGATTAGTCACACATCTGATTAGACATGTTTCATTAGTTCCACGATTTATTACACACGTTTGATTAGTCATATGTCTGATTAGTCACACGTCTGATTAGTCAGAAATCTGATTAGTCACACGTCTCATTAGTCACAGGTCTCATTAGTTCCATGTATGATTGAACACGTTTGATTAGTCATGTTTCTTTAGTCACAAGTCTGTTTAGTCACAAGTCTGATTAGTTACACATCTGATTAGTCACACATTTTCTTAGTTCCACGATTGATTACACACATTTGATTAGTCATATGTCTGATTAGTCACACGTCTGATTAGTCACACATCTGATTAGTCACACGTCTCATCAGACACATGTTTTATTAGTTCCACGTACGATTACACACATGTGATTAGTTATTTTTGTTTAGTCACAAGTCTGATTAGTTACACATGTGATTAGTCACACGTTTCATTAGTTCCACGATTGATTACATTTATTTGATTAGACATGTTTGTTAAGTCACAAGTCTGATTAGTCACACATCTGATAAGTCAGATGTTTAATTAGTCACACATCTGATTAGTCACACATCTGATTAGTCACACATCTGATCAGTCACACATCTGATTAGACATGTTTCATTAGTTCCACGATTGATTACACACGTTTGATAAGTCATATGTCTGATTAGTCACACGTCTGATTAGTCACATGTTTCATTAGTTCCACGTACGATTACACACGTTTGATAAGTCATTTTTGTTTAGTCACAAGTCTGATTAGTTACACGTTTTATTAGTTCCACGATTGATTACACACGTTTGATAAGTCACACATCTGGTTAGTCACACGTCTGATTAGACATATGTTTCATTAGTTCCACGTACGATTACACACGCTTGATAAGTCATTTTTGTTTAGTCACAAGTCTGATTAGCTACACATCTGATTAGTCACACGTTTTATTAATTCTACGATTGATTACACACGTTTGATTAGTCACACGACTGATTAGACACACATTTCATTAGTTCCACGATTGATTACACACGTTTGTTTAGTCACAAGTCTGATTAGTCACACATTTGATTAGTAATATGTTTGATTAGTCACACATCTGATTAGTCATGGGTCTGATTAGTCACGCATCTGATTAGTCACGCATCTGATTAGTCACGCATCTGATTAATCACACGTTTCATTATTTGCAGTTTTATTTAAACGCACGTTTGAATCATCATGTTTGAATAGTCATGTTTGATTACACACACTTTTCATTAGTAATGTTTGTTTAGTCATATGTTTGATTAGTCACACATTTACTTAGTCATGTATTTGATAAGTCAAAATTATGGTTAGTCACGTGTTTGGTTAGTCACACGTTTGATTAGTCACTTGTCTGAGTAGTGACATAATTGGTTAATCACATGTCTGATCAGTCACAAGCTTGATTAGTCACGTTTGATTAGCCAAATGTCTGATTATTCCCAATTTCTATTAGTCATGCGTATGATTCGTCACATGTTTGATTAGACACGTTTGATGAGGCCAATGTTTGATTAGACACTTGTTGAGTAGTGACATGTTTTATAAGTCACACGTTTGATTAGATACGTTTGATTGGACACACGTTGATTAGAAGCAAAAAAGACTGCTAAAAGCTTCTGCTCTGTTCATTAATGATCATTTATCCAAATTTAATGCATCTTTTGCTAAAAATGCCAGGCTCCTGAAGTGGGCAAAGCAGATCCAGAGCACATGGGTGCTGAATTCAAGGATCTATGTAAAACCACTTGATCCACCGGACCTGACCAAGGCAATGGTCATCACCAACATAAAAGACTTTGAGAAGTGTGTGGTCACGGACGTCTGAGCCTTTATTTGATGCAAAATAAGAATCAAAAATGATTTCAAGAAAATATGGCGCCCGGGATTTACCACTGACTCTTAGATCAACTTTGACCTGATTTTCAGCAGAGACAACTCGACCTGAACTTACTTGCTGTGATACCAGCTGAAGGACAATGGAGCTGACAAAGTCTACAGTCATAAGAACGAGGAGAACTTTATAAACTGTGTTCAAACCTGAATGACGGCTGTTGATCAGACAGCCGAACGCAGGAATACCGTCTTAGACAAAGGCTTTAATCAAATCACTTGACGTGGTCCCCTGAAGTGTGATTCGTGACAAAGAATCTTCAAATAAAACCTGCACTTATTGATTCTTTATATCTGATTTAAGTAACTGATCTTTTAGACATAAATGATTTATTGTTTCCTCCTTTTATACTTGATCTGAAGAAACAACTTTTCTGATGAAAATAATCAGCATTTATTTGATTTTTAATTATTTTAAATTTTTTTAAAAATTATTATTATTATTATTGATTTATTCACATCACTCATTCTTTTAACAAAACTATTCTGCAAAAGAAGAAAATAAAAAAAGTAAAAATTTGGATCATTATTCTCTATCATTATTTCTTTGCATATGCTCCAATCAAGTCTAAAATAGTGTTGTACTTGTATACATAACAGTATGACTTATTGTTACTCAATTATGTTTATTTATCTGTATTACTGTCAGTACAGTATAAATACCTGATTATTGGTTACAAACCGGTTGATATCTAATGTAAAGTAAACGGTGTGGTCGAGTCGGGTTGGGATTATATAGGTTCGCTTCCTCCCACTCCCTTTCAAGCAGTCAATTTTCTGATGCCTAGTTATCCTATGTTTGACATGATTACTGATGCAAATCTTTGTTGTTGATTGTGTTACACATGTCTTATATATCTTGTCTGCTTGAAATAAACTATTTCAATTCAATTCAAAATTAGTGACACGTTTTATTAGTCACACGTCTGATTAGTCACACGTTTGATTGGGCACACGATGATTAGTGACACGATTTATTAGTCGTGTTTGATTAGTTACACGTATAATTAGTCACAAGTTTGATAAGCATGTTTTTTAGTCATATGTTTGATTAGTCATGTTTAATTAATCACATGTCTGATTAGACACAAGATTTTTTTTTCTGTTTTTATTTTGTTTGATTTTATTTTGACATGTTTGATAAGTCACAAGTTTGAATCGTCATCTTTGAATAGTCTTACGCTTGATTTGTCGCGCATTTTATTAGTCATACATTTGATTAGTCATGTTTGATTTGTCACGTATGATTAGACCTATATTTCATTACATATAGTGTAAATACTCACATGTTTAATTAGTCATTTTAGCTTAGTCACACGTCTGATTAGACACACATTTGATTAGTAACAAATTTCAATAGTCACAGTTTTAATTAGTTACACGTCTGATTAGTCACAAGTTTGATTAGTCACCTTTGTTTAGTCATATGTTTGATTAGTCACCTTTGTTTAGTCCTATGTTTGATTTGTCACCTTTGTTTAGTCAAATGTTTGATTAGTCACCTTTGTTTAGTCATATGTTTGATTTGTCACCTTTGTTTAGTCATGTTTGATTAGTCACCTTTGTTTAGTCATATGTTTGATTTGTCACCTTTGTTTAGTCATATGTTTGATTTGTCACCTTTGTTTAGTCAAATGTTTGATTAGTCACCTTTGTTTAGTCATATGTTTGATTTGTCACCTTTGTTTAGTCATGTTTGATTTGTCACCTTTGTTTAGTCAAATGTTTGATTAGTCACCTTTGTTTAGTCATATGTTTGATTTGTCACCTTTGTTTAGTCATGTTTGATTAGTCACCTTTGTATAGTCATATGTTTGATTTGTCACCTTTGTTTAGTCATATGTTTGATTAGTCATACCTTTGACTAGTTGCATTTTTGAATAGTCATGTTTGATTAGTCAAGTTTTTTTTGTCACACATATGATTACTCACACATTTGATTAGTCTTGTCTATTTAGTCATATGTTCCATTTGTCACACATTTGATTGGTCACACTTATGGTTAGTCACATGTTTGAGTAGTCACACGTCTGATTAGTGACATGTTTGATATGTCACAAGTTTGAATCTTTATGTTTGAATACTGTATATCTTCCAAAAATGGCCGATCTCTTATACACACTGGTCTTCAATAAAAGCCGGGTTTAACAGGTGTTAGTTGTAATAGATGCCGGTCCCTAAGTTAGTCCCATGTTTAATTAGTCACATGTTTGTTTAGTCACATGTTTGATTAGGCACATATTTGTTTAGTAATGTTTGATTCGTTACATTATACATGATACATACATGATTAGACACATTTGATTAGTCACAGATCTGATTAGGACTGTTTATTTAGTCTTGTTTGATTTGTCACACATTTATTTAGTTATACATTTAAGTAGTCCCTTGTTTAATTAGTCGGTCGTTTGATGACGTCAGACCAAGCAGCAACTCTAGGGAGGTGAAGCCAACCAAGGAACAAGCGGAATAAAACGTGGCAGTACTGCAATTGACCAGAGAGGCTGGTGCTTAGACTGAGCATTTTCCCATTGGCTCTCATGTTAAAATGGTCATTTTCACCCCTCAAATAAACCCCTCTAATGCCTGGTGCTTAAACTGATTGCATAATTTTTCATGATAACTCTCTTGGGAGTTTGAATCGTTTGATTAGTCACAATGGAATTGGTTACATGATTGATCTACTACACTGGATTGGCAGAGAAACTAGTTTAAAATTGAAGCATCTAAATAAAGTTACAGAGTTGAGAAAAAATTTGTAGGCATTGGTTGAATCAACTGTTTGGAAAGTCTCATAGTCACCGCTATGAACTTTATACATGTGTGGGCTGGTCAGCACTAAAGTACTATAGACTTACTCACTGGTAAATGTTGGTATATGAAGGTATTCTGCATTTGCTTTCTTCAAATCTGTCATTATTAAACCAAGAGAAAACTGGACAGTATTCTTTAGGATCGTAAAAATCTTTGCAACTGACAGTACCAAGCATTCGAACAGAAGCTGGGAAAGGGGCTTTTCAGTACTCTGCACTGACAACGTGGAACAATCTCCAAAAGAACTTCAAGTTGAAGGAACTGGTTTCTACAGGCCCGTTTAAAATCATGCTTGAACTACTGGAAATGAGAAAGAAATGTTTTCAATTGTTTTATTAATTTTATTGTTGGTTGTCTTTTGGTGTGTATGAATGACTTCCTCTTTACCCCCAGGGCTCCTTTGAATCTCCCCTGGAGACTAAAAATCCTTCCCTGGTTGAATAAAGGAACATTATTTCAGTCCCTCCAGGAATTCAGGATGTTGCGATCAGTAAGGTACTGGCTCCTTACTGACCACACATAAATGCTATAAACACAGGGTGTGCACGTAAGCCATAAGTGCCCGTAGGATGTCTACACAAACTACACTGTGATTGTCAGTGCCAGGCTGCAGCAAGGCGAGCGCATGCATCATGTGAACAGCACTAACGGGGTCCTTGTACAGTCTGCAGAATTTGGGTGGGTTGAAAAAATGAAAAATCTGCATGAAATGCCTGTGTGTCACACGTAACCACAGACCCAGCAGGTCGCCTGTCAAACAGGGTCCAGCTGCTTTCAGCTGCTCACAAATGAATTCAGATGTTCCTAAGCTGTGACACAGAATTTCTTCAACATTTCCATGACACCTTGCAGAGCCCCTAACTGTTTATAAACTGACCGGCTCCTTTCAGTCTCATTTGATCCAGGGTCAAAGGTGAAAGCTTGGACATGCACACAGGGGGGCTGGAAGCCCCTGAAAATGCAGTTCAGAACCTCTGGAACGCAAGAAGAGAACATCCTAGAACTACTTCTACTCTGAAAGAACCATACGGACAAGAAACATGCAGTGGAAACTACAGATTAACCATTTTGCTGAAGACAGATCAGATGTGTATGAAGAACAAGAAGGGCTTTTGGAAGATGATATCCTCAGAGGGAATGAATCATCTTGGTGGCTTTTTCATATGATCTCCTCCAGTTGTGGTGAAGCTCAGCTGTCCTTGAGAACATTAAACTGGCTGGGCTCACTAAGCTTTAATCAACCCAACGATGAATGCCTTCCTGCATCGATTCAGAACACCTTCATCAGAAGAACAACTGTGGAATCAGTGACACCTTCTCCCCTAAATCTTTCTTTATCTGCAGACGGTTGTTATTGTAATATTCTAAAAGTGTTTGAGCTGAAAAAAATGGCTATAACTCTGAGTCTGATATCAATAACCTGAAACAAACTGCCTCATGATCGATTCACTTCAACAGCATTTGAAAAAAGAGATTTTGAAAATCTCTAATCTCATCTACCTCTGCAATGTTTCCAGGTGTCACATCTACAAGCTGCTTAACAGCTTGATATGTCATGGAGATCTGATGGTTAATGTGCTGTAAAGCCTGCAGCTTTTACACTCTGGCCTGTAAATGTGCTGCACAGAAAGATCCCAGGGAGGCTAAAGGTTTAGCATGTTCTGCTTGTGCCACACCTCTGAAGCTGCAAGAGAAGCAAGAACCTGAGATCTGCTGCTAGAACTGAAGAACACATCTCTGATGGTCAGAGAAACGTCTTTTAATTGACCTTAGGAGTCCAGCTGCTCTGAAGAACAGCATGCTGTGCAAACGTAAGCTGCTGAAGAAGGACCTTCACAAACGTTTGTAGAGTAAAAGACAAAAGAATTGTCCACATTGAGAAGATCGGGTCTGTTTGAGCGATTCCAACAGCCTCTGAAGATGTTAAAGAGGAAAGATCCAGGACCTGATGGAGATGCTTCCCTCTCAGTCACTGCTGCTGTAAACTGTGTTCATGTCAGTGCTTTGTGGTTGATGCTTCTGAGTTTGCATTTCTGTTTGCTGGTATTGATCTGGGCCTCACCTGAAGAATAAATTCCAAACTCTGTTCTTTGTTCCTTGGTTAAACACAGTTTTAAAAAGTCCCATTTCAGGTTCTGAAATCTAAAGATCTTTAACAGCCAATGATTTTTTTCTACATACATTTGAAGGTTTTTACCCATGAAAACATTTGTACTTATTGTTATTAATGAAAAAGCGTTTGCACCTTAGTT
The DNA here is from genome assembly GCA_016861445.1 of Oryzias woworae. Taxonomy (NCBI): domain Eukaryota; kingdom Metazoa; phylum Chordata; class Actinopteri; order Beloniformes; family Adrianichthyidae; genus Oryzias; species Oryzias woworae. The sequence goes on from BOLG01001174.1 coordinate 1,221,577, forward strand.
ATAATTGTGAGCTGTGACATATATTAAATGAGATTCAGGCTTTTCTAACAGCAGTACATGTTTTACTGACTTCAGATTCGTTTGATTACTCCTTTCTAAGCAATGAATTCAATTCTTTTTACAAACCTCACATTTAATCCTTTCAGTGTGTCACATATTGTTTGCACAAATGTAAATATGATGATTGAGTCATTACACTTTTCCAAACAACTTTTTATTATTTATCCAAAGTCTGATAAATTCATAAATAGACATAAATGTTCTTTGTTAGATTAATTTTGAAAAACCTCACTTTCACTTAGTGCAAAGTGAAGCATTCTGATCCTGGATGTAAAGGTTTCTCTGAAGCAAAAACTCCATCCGGTATTTTGGACTTTTTATTAAGAGTAACATCAGAGTACTAAATGTACAGAAGACAAATCCAATGAGAATCGCATTTACAGTGCTTGCAAATACAGAGCTTGGTACTACAAATCAAAGTCACCTGGAAGTCTGAATGTTTACCAGAAACTACAAAAAGAAAAATGTGGTTCAGAAGACTGAAAATGAAAGTTCTACAACATGAAGCTGTCGCAGCGACAGGCTGGAGCTCCTCTCCGGTGGACGTGAGTTTAGATATTATAGATCTTATACAAAAGTTAACAGAGGTACTCATTGATATATTAAACACAATTAGAAAAGGTTAAAGAGTCACAAAGTACAAACTCTTCAGTTTTATGGCAACGACACAACTTTAGTTGTTTATGGTCAGAATGGTTTGTGATTGAAGGTGGACATCTCCACCCTGAAGAATGTGAAACATCTAAACCCAATGACCTCTGACCTCTATGGAGTCCTCTGCTGTCCTTAGGGCCTGCGTTTGTTTGGAATGAGGCCATCTGGGAGAAGCTGGGAGTCTGTTCCATTTCTGAGAGCCTAAAGAAGCACCGAAAGTGATTTAGCTCATAAGAACTGAACAAGTCGGACCCCCCCCCCCAGTAAATATAGTAAGCGCACAGTGTGTGATCCTGCTGGACTTGTAAGGAAAAATGAAGGGCAGCCTTTCCTCACAGCGAAGAAATTGATTCAGAAAGATTTATGGTCTCCTGGACAAAGCTTAGTTTAAACCACGTCAACAAGCTGCTCTGCTTCTCCACAGGCGTCAGGGCGGGAAGTGGGGAATCAGATTTTGGAAATCTTCAATCACCGTCGACTGAAAACACAAACGTACGACTGAAATTCAAACGGGAGTCACGACTCGTGAGACTGAAGGACATCCGTCATGCTGGCAGCAGGAGCCTTGCTGATGGATAACTTATTTGTGCTAAAAGGAGAGTGGCGTTTAGTGAGTTAATGGTAAGGTAGGGACGGGAAAAGCCCCGCCCTCTGCAGCTTCCTCAGTCCATTTTTTTTATTGGTTCCCCTTCAGCAGTAAATGACATTCATGCTCTCAGAGCTGCTAGCTAGAATACAGAGGTGTTGTGACGTTTCCTCAGCTTCTTCAGCGTTTTTGTGTTGAAGTCTCCAGGAGTTCTCGCTTGGTTTGAGGAAAGTCATGGCGCCTCACAGTCTTTATCTCCTGCATGTAAAGTTGCTTCCCGTGTGCATCTGCTTACCAACATAAACAAGACCAAAGTAATCTGGGCTAACGTTCAGATTTTGGGACAAAGTTTAGAAGAGTCTGCAGAAATCACAGAGAGCTTTTCTTTTTAGCAAAGAAACAAAAAAGACAAAGATGCTGTCATGCAGATTGTCAAAAATTCTCAGCAGCAAAGTATGTGGAACAGAAAAGAAAGTGTGAAGGTAAGTCATGACTCAAACGACAAAGGTTTAACTTCTGAGGAGAGTCTGACCAGTGTGAGGGTCATCATGACGGCGACAGCCTGAAAACAGGATTTCTGCTCAGTTTGAGGAAAGACTTTTTTTTCATCTGAGATCTAACAGACACATTTATTTGGTCTTTTCTTGGAGGCCATGTTAGAGGTTAGTGTTCAGAACCAAAACCTTTTCCTGTCAGCGAGGTTTAAATTCAGCACACACGGAGTTCCGTGTTTGTGCTGATGCCGAGGATCCAGGTCGACTATGGTTCCTTTCCTGGATCTGCTCCTTTACTTCCTGTTCTGGATCCTTCCTCTGACAACCCCCCCCCCCCCCCCCCCCCCCCGCCCCCCTTTTTGTAAAAAGCAAATTATTGTTTGTTTTCCAGTGGACCACGACAACAGCAGAACCCAGAACCCCATCACAGCCCCCCCACCTGTATACTACTACAGCGTCTACTGGAGTTTGATTCGCTCGGTTAAAGTTATAATACAAGTCCTCCTGGAAAGTGGCACGTTCCCCCCAAAAATACCGCAGATACACATGTAAACAAGGGCACTATCCCCGACCGGACTGGAACCAGAACCTTTTCCAAACAGGAAGAGGTTCGCAAAAAGAGAACACACCTGTACACAAAGAGAAGCAAATATATCGAAAATACATCTACACCTGTGTAATATACAGCAGTGACCACGACTCTCTAACCACTCTATCAAAAAAGAACCAAACGCTAAGGATGTGACCCGCCCACGCCGGGCTGGGCGGCTCTTCTCATTGGGGGTGACGGGGGCCAAAGCAGCAGATTTGCACCGCATTGGTTTTGGACTGGGGGCGCCTGGACTTCCTGTCTTACACCCAGTGAAGCTGCTTGGACTCGAACCTGTGACAAACCAGAACCACAGGCCCAGTGAAAATCAGCAGAGCCTGAAGGTCACTGAACCAGAGGCCTTCAGAACACCCAGCCTGGGGCGGGACTTGATTTGACGGACAGCTGAAGAGGTGGACAGGGTTTTCTTAATGACTGTAAGAAAACACTGGAGGTGGGGGCGGACGTCAGCGTCTACCATTAAAACTCCCCCCAGCTCTATGTCATGGTGTCTGTGCAGATGCTGACGCAGCCCCGCCCTTGAACTCAGCATTTGGGCAGAGAAACAGTTCAATATTGGAAACGGTCAACAGGGATCCAAGGATCAGGACCTGATCAGGACCTGATCAGGACCTGATCAAGACCTGATCAGGACCTGATCAAGACCTGATCAAGACCTGATCCAAACCTGATCTGGACCTGGATTGAAACCTGGTCTGGACTTGATCTGGGCCTGGTCTGGACCTGATCCAAACCTGGTCTGGGCCTGGTCAAGATCAGGTCCAGGCCAGGTCCAGATCAGGTCCAGTTCAAGTCCAGACCTGATCTGGACCTGATCTGGGCCTGGTCAGGACCTGAACTGGACCTGGTCAAGACCTGGTCTGGACTTGAACTGGGCCTGGTCTGGACCTGCGCTGGACCTGTGGGGCTGCTCTAGCTTCTGGGCCTTGTCAAGACCTGATCCAAACCTGGTCAGGACCTAATCCAAACCTGGTCTGGACCTGATCCAAACCTGGTCTGGACCTTATCTAAACCTGATCTGGACCTGATCCAAATCTGGTCAAGACCTGATCCAAACCTGGTCAAGACCTTATCTAAACTTGGTCTGTACCTGATCCAAACCTGGTCAGGACCTTATCTAAACCAGATCTGGGCCTGATCCAAACCTGGTCAGGACCTTATCTAAACCTGAACCAAACCTGATCCAAACCTGGTCAAGACCTTATCTAATCCTGATCCAAACCTGATCCAAACCTGGTCAGGACCTTATCTAAACCTGATCTGGGCCTGATCCAAACTTGATCTGGACCTGATCCAAACCTGGTCAGGACCTTATCTAAACCTGAACCAAACCTGATCCAAACCTGGTCAAGACCTTATCTAATCCTGATCTGGACCTGATCCAAACCTGGTCAGGACCTTATCTAAACCTGATCTGGGCCTGATCCAAACTTGATCTGGACCTGATCCAAACCTGGTCAGGACCTTATCTAAACCTGAACCAAACCTGATCCAAACCTGGTCAAGACCTTATCTAATCCTGATCTGGACCTGATCCAAACCTGGTCAGGACCTTATCTAAACCTGAACCAAACCTGATCCAAACCTGGTCAAGACCTTATCTAATCCTGATCTGGACCTGATCCAAACCTGGTCAAGACCTTATCTAAACCTGATCTGGACCTGATCCAAACCTGATCCAAACTTGATCTAGACCTGATCTGGACCTGATCTGGACGTGATTTGGAACTTGTTGGACCTTATTCAGCTCGAGAGTGGTTAATGGTGCTGCAGAGACGTCCTGCTGTTTGGACAGTAAACTGAACTGGATCACAGTCGGATCAGAGGGAGCTGATGCGTTCCGAGCTGTTTTAGCTCAGGGTGAGGCCGACATGCTCATTTGTATACAAAAATAAATATAATAACTATATTTTTCAATATTTCAAATGTGGCCGATATAAATAAATTTTCTAAGTCAACTTTCTAATAAAGCCTTTACCGCTCCACAACACACGGACAGAATATTGATTCATATAAATATCTCTTAGACTCTTTTGGAACACATTTCTTAAAATGATTTCACATGTTTTCAAACACATTTGTTGTCTTTTGAGCTTTCACATTTCTTTAAAAAACATAGAAAAACACCACAATGTAGCAGGATTTGAGGTGGCGTTACCGCATCACTCCCAGCGCAGTCCTTAGGTGTCCGTCTCTTCCATTTCTTCATGGTGTGGCACATATTGGCATTATTGGCACATTGTTCAGAAAACAGTTCATCTTCCAGCCAAAGCAGCTCTGCAGGCTCATGTCCTCTCCTCCAGACTTCCATGACGTTCACAGTCTGCTTCCTTCTCCACTCTATCTTTATATGACCTAAATCTAAATGACTGCAGGATCCTGGAGAGACGGAGCAACAGCCCTGGAGCTGCTTTAACTCTAATCTCTAAAAAAATAAAAATCTTTAGCATCGTCCAAGAAGTGCTCACACTATTTGACAAGAAGAGTCACTTTGTGTTTCTTGTTTCCCAGGGGATCCTGCGGAGACACAGAAATAAAATAACTTGAAAATGTGATATTTAATTGAAATATTTAACTTGAAAAAGTTTTCAATCATTTTGATATTTAAAAATGAAATAAGTTCAAAGACAAAATTCTAGTTTTATGTCGTGTTTGCCTCTGGTTAATGAGATGGTAATATAATTGCTATTGTCCAGTAGAGTTACTGTGGGACGCCTCAGCTCATGTGCTTTCTGAACATCCACCTCCAGCTACTTTTCTGCTGGTGTCTGTCAGTGTTAGCCAGGTCCACAGATGACTTTCACTGTGAAGTTCACCACAAACTGAATGAGTTGTTTTAGGGACCGGCTTCCTCCAGGAGTCACGGACAAGCCCCCGGTTTGCTTGTGGGGTGGTTCTGATTATTAAGATCTCTGGTTCTTTTTCCTGGGTTGGTGCTGTTTGAATATGTTAGTTGTTATAGTTGTGTAGGTTCTTCCTATTTAACACCTTTCAGCTTTTCCTGTTTCTCATAAGACCCTCCTCCATCCCGTTTTTGATCCTGGTTTGAGTCCGGGATGTGGGTCCTGCAGGTTTGCTTTCATGCCATTTTTTTTTTTATCTTCCTGGTTTATTCTTCTTTTAGATTCAGATAAAATCAGGGTATGTTCTTTCCCTGTCATGATCTGAAACGTCAGTCAACTCCAACTGGGGAAAAAGGGGAAACACATATTTGATTGAAGACTGCTAGGAAGTCTTGTTCAGACGATAGTGTGTGGCATGATGTAATGAATGCAGGACGATTTTGCAGCCAGTGGTGGTAACCAGCATCACAATAGGTTTTTTTCCCTTCGTTGTCACAGAAACACAAAAAGACAGAAATCTGATTTTGTGGGGGTTGAAGTTTGAAGACGGTCACTGCTCTGTGTCTGGAATGCTGCTTTGACCTGCATCATTGCTGAGGTCCGTGTTTCTTCTTGGGCTGTTTCCAAAAGAGTTAGCAAAAAAGATGCTGCTTCTGCCATCAGCGTGTGAATGTGTGTGTGATTGTAAAGCGCTTTGGGCCTTCAAGGAAGGTAGAAAAGCGCTGTACAAGTTTACACCATTAACCATTTTAGTGTGTGGGGAGATACTAAACTAATGTCTGTCTAGAATACTTCACCTGCAGAGAATTCTTCCTTAGCAAATCTGGGTCAATAGCAAACATTTCACCCCCTCCAACCTCCTGCCAACAGTGGGGGCCATCGTGTGTGTTTGGTTGTCAAATTCACCCCCATTCTGCATATATTATCCACACATTTCTGAAAATGTCACCTTAACAGAATCATGTAGATATGAGTGCAGGGCAGTATCGCCTCTAGAAACTGCTTTAATGGTTTCTACATCTCCACAAAGACCTGTGGGGCTGCGCTAGCCTCTGTACAGGAGAAGAAGTGTAATCATGTCACAAAGAGTAAACATATGCCAACTTCCCTCTATTCCCAAACTGGGGCAGCAGTGCCATGGGAATTGAGGTGGCGAAGGCTCAGAGCAAAGTGGAACAGAACTCACCCCAGCAGATGTCTTTTATTTCAAAAGAACATCATCAAGGCCTCCAGGTCATCAACAAGAGATCTCAAACCATTTCTCCGACACAAAGGCCACAGGAATCAGTTGCCTTTCAGTGGGAGAGGGCCTGTTGGGTAAAAGAACAGATGTTCAAAACAACCTTTATGAAGTCAAGCTTTTACAGGAAGGCTTAGATTGATTCTGCAGGGCATCCAGGCTAAAGCCAGAACAACAACTCACAGGGAAAAAGAGTAAAGGATCATAAGACCATCAGACCATCTGACCTTCAAACCATCTGACCATCAAACCATCTGACCATCAAACCTTTTGACCTTCAAACCTTCTGATTGTCAGACCTTCAGACCATCTGACTATCAGTGTGCGTGATGAACCCTGAAAAATGTCGATTCAATTTAATTTTATTTATGTAGCTCAGTATATCAATACAATTGTCTCAATGGGCTTTACACCAGTAATTGTACAGGAGAACATAAAGTCAGTCTTAAAATAGAAACAATAGCTGCTGCTAAACTAACTTAAACAGACTAAGCTAAACTGGCATCCCTGCCCATAGACCCACCTTCTCAGAAAGGAAAAAAATCATAAAAAAAATACCTTTTGGGATCTTGGGAGAAAAAATAAGAAACCTCAAGAATGTTCACATGAAAGAGAAATCCTCTCCCAGGAAGGACAAGCGATATGCCAGTACTGTTAAAGAAGAATTAGCTTATCCAACTCAACTACATGTTTGAAGAGTGTAGCAGATGGGCTTGATCGTGATGGAACTGAGGCACAGCTGGGGTGTGAGACGAGCCAGAGGCGAGGTCCACGACCAAAGACAGAAGCACTGACGATTCACGTGGAATCTGAAATCTATCCCCCCGTAGGGGAGTGGAAAAGCGGAACAACATATGAATCACACTGCACCAAACAGAAGCATGAAGAACTAAATAAAAAATAGTTCTGGGTAAATGATAAAGAATAGAGAAAAGTAGTTATAGAGGACAGAACCCCAGTGCACCATACTATACTCAGCTTTTAACTTATAGCATCCTACCAGAAACTAATTGGTATTGAAATTTTATTCAAAAATGTTAATGGTAAGTTGCATGTAATATGGCACAGATAGCCGATGGTAATAATATTAAAAGTAATAGAGAATCAGCAGCTTTAGCATGTCAATATAAATATTTTATTAATCTCAGAGGGAAGAGGCCATTATGGCCTGGTTTATCAAACCATCTTCCCTCTGCTTACCTCTGCAGAGATGTATGTATAATGCATATATTGAAAATGATCATTATTCCCCCAAACTTCATTACAGTAGGTGAGGTAGAGCAGCAGTAAGTTAAATATTCTTTGATTACTAGCTAGCCTGGCAATAATCCTGTCCAAAGAGGAATGTTTTAACTTTGAATGTAGAAACTGTGTCAGCCTCTCTTACATGAACTGGGAGCTTATTCCATAAAACAGGTGCTTGGTGGCTAAAGGCTCTACCTCCAACTGTGCTTTTAGATTCTAGGAACCACAAGCAGTCCTGCATTTTGTGAGTGAAGTGTTCTGTTTGGTTGGTAAGGCTCTATGAGATCTTTAATATAGGATGGGGTCATACCATTCAAGGCCTTATAGGTTAGCAGGAGGATTTTGAACTTGATTCTAGATTCAACTGGGAGCCAGTGAAGTGAAGCTAATACAGGAGTAATGTGTTCTCTTCTGCTGGTTCCTGCTAACAATCTAGCTGCTGCATTTTGAACAAGCTGAAGACTTTTTAAAGAACTTTTAGGACAAGCTGCTAGCAAAGAGTTACAGTAATCCAGCCTAGACGTAACAAATGCATGGATGAGTTTTTCAGCATCACTTCTAGATAATATATTTCTGATCCTAGAAATATTGCGTAGATGAAAAAATGCAGTTTTATAAGCCTGTGATATGTGAACCTTAAATGATAAATCCTGGTCAAATAAAACCCCCAGGTTTCTAACTGTGGGATTGGAGGCTATATTGACACCATCCAGGGAGACCATCTGAACAGGTAGGGCAACTCTGAGGTATTTTGGACCTAGTATAATGACCTCAGTTTTTTCTGGGTTTAGGAGGAGGTTATTAACTGCTGTCCAGGTCATGATGTCACTAATGCAGGCATTAAGTTTCTCTAAGCGGTCATTCTGGTCGGGTTTAATGGATAGATACAACTGTGTATCATCTGCATAACAGTGAAAATTAATCCCGTGTATCCTGATGATGTTTCTTATGGGCAGCAAGTAAAGCATAAACAGGATGGGTCCTAGAACTGAACCCAAATATATTTCCTAGACTGTCACTAGAGTCATCGACATGTATATTAAAATCCCCTACTATTATTGTTTTATCAGAATCTAAAACAATATTTGATAGAAAGTCTGCAAACTCAGTTAAAAATTAAGAGTACGGGCCAGGAGGACGATAAATAATTATGAATAAAACAGCTGTTTTGATTCTTCCTCTTTGAGGGATTTATAGACAATATAATGTTTTCAAATGAATCCTACATGTGTTTGGTTTTAGTGTTAGGAAGTAAGCTAAACTGTGATATCACTGCTAACCCACCTCAAAAACTCAAAAACCAGCAAAACACAGTCCACATGCAGCGATGACCAAAAGTTCATCGATCAGAACACACCCTGAGGACTCAAACCAGAGCACTGCCAAACTGCAGCTCAAACAAATAAAGCTAAGAGGAGGCAACTTCTCCGCAGAGAACCACAGGTGAGTGGGCAGTAACCTGCATAGAAAACAGGAGAAGAGGACTCCAAACTAAACTGACAGACTGTCATTGTAGTACGTTTACCAGATTATGGATGTTTGCAGGAACTAATGGCTGTTTATGAAGCTCAGCTGTTCATGCGCTGTTTCCTCAGAGCAGTGTTTAAGAAACAGAGGAACCAGAGAACAACACAAACAGGGAGTGACTTCCCTTTAGTTCTGGTTGAAATACTTCAGGAATAACTTGTAATAGACACATCATTAAGCCATTTCCAGCCAATTTTCCATCAATGATCACTGCTAGAAAAGAAATGCTGTCTTAGTTTGACGAAGATGAACAGAATCTTCAAAACCGAGTTGAACTTCTTTATCCAATTGTTCTAATGTCAATCAAAACAAAGGTCTTTAGTTCATGATTTTCTTTCTGCGTCATCCAGATTGCTACTCCACCCTGTCCTCATTTGAACTGTAAACGTCTTTTTAAACATGAAAACTGTGGAAAGATAAAGATGTGGCAGAAGAGCTCAAGTGAATCAGCTGCTGTGTCTCCTCCTAAACTCTGACAGCTGGCAAATGTTAATGTGTTGAAGCCTGCATGTGTTCTTAAACGTCTCCGTCTATAATTCTCTAATAGATGGGGGGAGGCGGGGCTTCGCTCAGCCATCATTCAACCGAGACAATGAAGCCGACCTTCATGTAACCTGAAGGACGCTGGCAGAGCTGCTCTGACCGCATGCCATCAGCTAATGTGTGGACATGCTGCAGGCCTCTGACCTGACAATCCGGACATTGGGGGAGGGAGGGGGTGCAGGAAACACTTGATCTTATTTAATTCAGTTCTTGAAACAATTGTTTTAAACTGAGTTTGTCTCAAAATGATACAAAGACTCAAAGATCAGACAGATCTGGATTCAATCAATTTCCTTTCAGATCAATTAAGTCCTCCAGACCACCTTAACTTTAAAGCAACAGCCAATGTAACAACCGACAGAGTGCAACTATTGATTTTGTTGTAACTAAGGAAGTAAAAGGTGCAACAACTAATCGATGAATCAATGAATACATTTCTATTCTTACGATCCGACCAGATTCATTTGTCTGTGGCATGCTGCTATTTGAATCAAATCAACCTATACATGATAAAATCAATTCAAAATGAGATAAATAGATAATTAATTTTGGACAATCCCATCTGGACAACATGTGATGCAGTAAAACTGATCAACCATCATTCCAGTCCAGTGTGTGGAAACACTTTTACAAAGTCATGTGACCATACAGTGTTCTAGAATGTTCTAATAATGTTCCTTTGGATTATTCTGATGTGGAAAAACAACAGTGGAATGAACTTGATCAAACTCAAATGGGAATGGATTTGACATTCATTCTTGTTTACTTGTTTGTTTGTTCACATATTTATTTACACTTGATTATCTTGAAGAAACACAAGAATCTGGAAAACGTCACTGTTCAGTAGCAGGAATTTATCTCTGAGTCTCACTGTTGAAGTTTCATCCATTACGAATCAGATCAACAAATACAGATTGCCCTAGCCTAGGGAAACCTTCAGTTAGAAAGGTAAGAAAGTTTTAGTAGAACCAGACTCTGGAGGACTATCAGACCGTGGTGTGCGAGGACAGGAAGTAAATAGAAACACACCAGAAATAATGGAACATGTGTTGTACAAATAATGTAGGTTAGACACCTCAGCAATGAAAGAGGAAGCAGATGAACCACATCCTGGAAACATTTGTCACAGGACAGAACAGTTCACTCCAGGAACTGTAGTCACTCGTCTGGAGACCATGTTTTTAAGAATTGAATCTGTCACCTGTACGATAAAAACTCCTAAGTAAATGTAAACACCGGAGCTTACAACATACAATGGCAATTTCCAGCAGGATGCCTGTAATAACAGCAAGGAGAAGGTGCAGGAATACAGTTTCTTCCAAAAGTATTCACCCCCCTTAAACTTCTCCACATTTTCTCACATTATGACCACAAACATACAAAACATAAATTAAACAAGAGTTCAATTTCCTCTACAAATAAAAACCTGAAAAGTGCAGTGTATAAAAGTATTCATTCCCTGAGTCAATACTTTCTAGAACCCCCTTTTGCTGTAATTCCAGCTGCAAGTCTTTGGGGTTTGTCTCTACCAGCTTTACACAACTACAGACTGAAATCTTTGTCTGTTCTTCCTGTAAAACAATTCAATCTGAGTCAGATTAGATGGAGAGCGTTTGTGAACAGCAGTTTTCGGATCTCTAAAGATTTTAGATTGGATTTAGTTCTGGACTTTGACTGGATCATTCCAACACATGAATCCGTTTCATTTTTCTCATTCCATTGTAGCTTTGTCTTTATGTTTAGGGTGGTTGTCCTGTTGGAAGGTGAATCTCTGCTCCAGTCTCAAGTGTTGTTCAGACTTCAACAGGTTTTCCTCCAATATTGCTCTGGATTTGGCTCCATTCATCTTCCCATCAACTCTAACCAGATTCCCTGTTCCTGCTGAAGAGAAGCAGCCCCAGAGCATGATGCTGCCACCACCATGTTTGACAGTGGGTGTGGTGTGTTCAGAGTGATGAAAAAGTTCCATTTTGGTCTCATCTGACCAGAGCATCTTCTTCCACATGTTTGCTGGGTCATTCTCATGGCTTAAAGTTGAACTCTTGTTTAATTTTCTTTCCACTTCACAAGTGTGTGTCACTTTGTGTTGATCTTTCACATCAAATTCCCATAAAATATATTTACGTTTGTGGTCATAATGTGAGAAAATGTGGAAAAGTTCAAGGGGGTGATTACTTTTGCAAGCCATTGTAGAAACCAGTGGCGCTGTAGGGCTGGCAGGTCAGTAACTACAAACAAATCCAGATTCCCAGGATTTTTTCCTAAAGAAAAACTGCCAGTGTTTGTGATGCTTATCATTTGAAAACATTTACATTTTTGTTTACTGTCTAGTGGACAATTTGCATAAAATATTGATTTATTTCATTTATTTAGCAAACAAAAAGAATTTTAAGTCCCACTGCAACCATGTTTGTTCTTTTGTAAAATGGTTCCCAGTAGTCTTTTAATGATTACTGTGCAGTTTTCAACCAAAATCAAAAAGCCTTTCTGGTTTTGTTTAAGACATATTTTATCCCCAGCAGCAGAAGGTCATTAGAAATACAATTCATTTACCTGACTTTTGGCTCAGAGAAACCCCGCCCCCCTTCCCTTCCTGTCACTGGGAGCTCTGTCTGAGGGCTCAATAGGGAGCTTGCAGCCCCAAGCTAGCATTAGTGGTGAAGAAATATTGGCAAGCAATATTGGATCAATCCAGCTGTACAGCTTAGAGCCAGAGGCCCGCTCGGACCAGGAAATGAATGCACGCAAGGGGGCGGCGGAGTGACATGGGGAAAAAAGACTTTGGTACGCCCATTTCAGTAACTACGTTAATAGGTTTTTCTAGCATCTGGATTCTGATCCAATGCGATTTGATTTAAGAAATACTCAGAAACTCAGTTTAAAACATACATTATTTTCTATACGTCCTCTATTGTGAGAAAACTGCTACACAAACATGTAAAAAACACAAAAAGACCATTTTCATTGGAGTGGGTCTTTAAAGCAATTTTATTTTTTATAGATATATGAGACATAATAAATCTCTCTTTATAGCGTATATTAGCTTGTTTATCCATATATTTTAGCCTTTTCACTCGTCTGTTTTCCAAAATGTGTCTAAACCTTAGAAGCAGTAAATCCACATAACTAATGTGCCAACACCAACAGTCCAACAGTATGACTCTGAGCAGCTGGATTTATTCTGAAGTTTTACGTCCATTTTTCACTTAACAACAGTGTGGTTAAATAACCACACACCAGTGACCCCCCCATCAGACTACTTTTTTCTGTGTCTAATTTTTCCTGCATCTGAAATCTGCCGACCCAATGAAGAAAGAAGAGATGAAAAACAAATAAAACAGTTTGTGTCTTTCATCCATTTGAAATCAGTGACTTTAGTATCCAGCAGAACCAGAGGAGCGTTCGGTTCTTCTCGCACCGTCGTCTCTTCTCACAGATGAATATGAAGAACATGATTTCAGCCATTATCATGGTGTGGAAATCTGGTTCTGCCAGCTCTATAACAGAATGGTCTCAGCATTCATGACCATGGTTGCTGTGGAGATGCCGCCACCTCCTCCTGCCTGCCTACCTGTTCCCATTGTATGCAGTCTTGTAGACAGGCGTCTGCTGGATCATCTCATCCGTGTAGATGGGCACGGCCGTCCGGACGCACTCGTGCGAGCACTGCAGGCTGTCGTTATAGGCAGTGAAAATGTCCACCTTGCTGGGTACCCGGGCTGGGGTGAAATCTGTCAGATTCTGGCAGCTTTCCTCTTGCTGGTGGATCTTTCGCTGATGGCTGTTGTGGCGACCGTTTGCAGACTGCGAACAGCTGCACAAACACGCACCAAAGACATGAAGCAAACATAAAATCATACCTCATCTTTTTGCTAAAACCTGCCGAGTTTGAACAAAAATGAGAGAAACTGAGGATCTAAAAATGAAAAAATAAAGGAATCTTTCCTACCAGTTTTTAAGGACAAGTGTTGTTATCAAGGCTGCAATGACCATGATAAGAGACACAGTGATGGTGATTATCTGATGAACTGCCAAACCTGCAGGAGGAGACAAATGCACACAGGAAAAAGCAATAAGGACATCTGCTTTGCTGCAACAACTTTAAGAATCATTTATTCAAGAAAATCCCAATGATTACTGTTTTAGTTATTTATATAAAAAAAGATTGAACTTCAATCCAAAAGACTTCCATTCTTTTCCCCTTTCAACTTTACTTGTCCCAAATAATTATGTATTTCAAAAGTCTTAGATCTGTTATTCAGAAAGGAAATCAAGCACTTTTATAGGGAGACGTTGGGAGACTTGGAAGCAGATGTTTTCATCAGTCGGATCCTTGATCCTGCCTCTGCAGAGAGGACAGAGACATTACTCAGCACTTGTACATGTGAATGGATTCTTTACTCCCGTTCACATTTACTTTGTTCAAAGTACAGTGTTTTTATTCATAATTACTGACTACAACGTCATGGAGAATTTAAAGTTGTAGATTCTTCCTTCCATCCATCCATCTGATTTATTTTAAAGATATAGCCTCCAATGATGCACTTTTCTTCATATGAACATGTTTAGTATTTTTTAGAAAGGAATTTCATGAGATCAAAGATGTTATTAGTGTTTTGTTTTTATAAATAAGCCTCAATGAGCACATTTTTGATGTAATGTAAGTGTGTGTGCGCGTTCTGAAATACTTTATATATGTTTCATTAAAAATATGTTGTAAAACCATTCAAAACTAAATGTTAAGCTTTAATCTAGTTAGGTTTCCTTTTTCCCCTTTTTACTGATCTGAAAATGATCCGAACCCTGACTCTAAAACCTTTACATGATCAGAACCATAAGTTTTGTGATCTGCTACACCCCAAATGTCGTTTTTTTGGAGATATTTTGGTTTCAGGACAGGCGATGTTCTCCAAACACAGGTACTATGTAAAACATCTTAAAACCAGAAATTATTTAAAGAAACTGTCACAGAGAAATGAAAATGAATTAGTATTTTTGTTTTTCTATTTGTCCATTTATCACAAGTCATACTGTCATCACTGTTTCAAACAGTGATATCGCATATTGCAGATTTTTCTCAGGCCCTGTGTTTTTCAACCCCTTTGAGCCAAAGCATGCTTTTCCAAGATAAATATTAATGCACACCACCAACCAAGACCAGAAAAAACCTCTGTAGTCTGCATTAACAAAATTCCCCCATTCCTATTGGAGTGCCTGCAGGAAGAGTCATAGTCTTTCAGATCTTTACCTTCTTGGTGTGAAACCTGGTTCTGTTTGGATGAGTACAGAGCTGAGGTTCTGGCAATTGTAACAGAATAAATGTGAATCCACTTGCCACTTATAATTTATGTATTATTTTATTATTTTTTTATGGGCTCTTTAGCGCCCCCTATTGACTCATGCCTCTATTAGTTGTTCAGCACCAAAACTTGATTAGTTGAGGCACAGATATACCCGAGGTAGGTCGCATTTTGCAGCACTCTGTATATTCATTTTCATTTGTAGCTAATGTCTAGTTGTGAGATATTATTTTGTGTGTGATTTAAGTGTTTCTTTGTTACGTGAATATATTTTCATTAGCCAATATGTGTATGTTAAAAAGACCAATTACTTTTTGTAGCGTGCTGTGTGTAATGCGGGCGGGAGCCTTCCATGTCTGACCATCACCTTTTTGTGAAACAGGTACATATTTCTGTCATAAAACTCTTTTGTAAATTGATTTTAATTAGTTGAGGCACAGATATGCCCGAGCGTGCTGTGTGTAATGCGGGCGGGAGCCTTCCATGTCTGACCATCACCTTTTTGTGAAACAGAATAAACATCCAATCAAAGACAAGTCAGCTGTCCTGTCGTTCAAAAGCAAAACCAACACAACGCAGAGAATCGCCCTGAACCAGCCAGTACAAAGACTGATCGGGTTACACAATGATAAAGAGTTTTAGACCAATCAGGTGACATTGAATAATTATTGGCACACCTGACCATCCCTCATGGCACACTAGTGTACCGCGACACACTGGTTGAAAAAGCCTGATCCAAACCATCAACAAGGCTTCCACAATTTTAGTGAATTTTGCATTTCTGAAAATGTCTTCACCACTGGCATTTCCATCCTTTTAGAAAAGTCCTCCACCTGTTCTGAACTCTTCATCTGAACCATCTGAAATCTCTCTCTCCGCCAGACATCCTGGATCTCCTCCTCCATCTCCCTCCAGAATTCCTCTTCCAGATCTTCAACTTCCATCTTCAGACTCATCGTCCTCTCTGACTTCTCTTCACCTCCAGAACATTCTTATCAAACTCCTCTTTCAGTATGTCTCCTCCTCCATTCCTACTTCCATCCTTACCTTTCTTCTGTCCATCATCTCCACCAACTCTCTAGTTTTCCTCTCAAAGCTCCTTCATTCAAAGTTCTACTCTGAGTCCTTTAGTCCTGACATTCCTTTCCTCTGCTTATGATCAAGTCTTCCCTTTTTCCACTAACAGCCATCCAGTTTCCACCGGAACCTTGTAGATCCTCGGCATCAGTTGTTGGTAACCCGAGCTACAACCGACCTGGTGAGGAGGCTCTGTTTGTGTCTTTTGTGAATAATTTGACTTTAGGTTCACATCAAATGTCCTTCCTGACCCAAACCCTGAATCTAGCTAGACTCAGGACAACCCGGAAAACAGAGGATTGTGCCCCCTTGTGGTTGAATAGCAAATAAGTTTCATGCAATAGAAAAAGAAAAAAAGAGATGCGTGAACATGAATAATTCTATAAGACATTTGTTTGATTTGAAAGAAAATAAAACCTACAGTATGGTTTCATGATTCACAGGTAAAAGAAAAACTTTATTTGTCCACAGCTCTGCCCAAAATAAAAAATCTCAATGTTATAGTCAACAAGGAGACACTTCTCTATCAATTACATTTTTACCTTTCCAGAAAGAATAAATTCAAAACTGGACGAGAGAGCTTAGAAAGAGAAGGACATCAGGTGACATGCTGCAGGAAAAGAAAGAAATGAAAATAAAAGCTGTCATGATGAAAACGACCATCTGGGCCTTTTTCATCCCACCTTCCCATCACTCAGCTGACTAGATGCTGATCCAAGCCAATTTATCACTTTAATGCACTCAAAAGGAAGTGTTGCTGGATCACTCTGGAAAACAACACCGCCTCTGCTCTGCGCAGTTAAGCACCTCTGGATAATAAACTTCAGTCGGCTCTGCCATCCGAGAGGCATGCTGGGTCAGTGTATAATTAATGATCTCTCCAGCTCACTGTGGGAAACCTTCACCTCCCAGAGCAATAAAAGACTCCTGCCGTGTCAGAGGGACATGAACTTAACAGGCACATCATTAGCATTTCCCACCAATCCTCAATGTACCTGCATTTCCTTGTGTCTGCGCACATCTCGGCATCTGCATTTCCTTGTGTCTGCTCACATCTCTGCGTCTGCATATCTCTTTGTCTGCGCACATCTCTGCGTCTGCATATCTGTGTGTCTGCGCACATCTCTGCGTCGTCATATCTGTGTGTCTGCGCACATCTCTGCGCCTGCAAATCTCTTTGTCTGCCCACATCTCTGCATCTGCATATCTCATTGTCTGCGCACATCTCTGCGTCTGCATCTCTGTGTGTCTGCTCACATCTCTGCATCTGCATATCTCTTTGTCTGCGCACATCTCTGCGTCTGCTTATCTGCGCACATCTCTGCATCTGCATATCTCTTTGTCTGCGCACATCTATGCGTCTGCATATCTGTGTGTCTGCACACTTCTCTGCGTCTGCATCTCTGTGTGTCTGCGCACATCTCTGTGTCTGCATATGTCATTGTCTGCGCACATCTCTGTGTCTGCATATCTGTTTGTCTGCGCACATCTCTGCGTCTGCAAATCTCATTGTCTGCGCACATCTCTGTGTCTGCATATCTGTTTGTCTGCGCACATCTCTGCGTCTGCATATCTGTGTGTCTGTGCACATCTCTGCGTATGCATATTTGTGTGTCTGCGCACATCTCTGCGTCTGCATCTCCTTGTGTCTGCGCACATCTCTACATCTGCATTTCCTTGTGTCTGCGTACTTCTCTGTGTCTGCATACCTGTTTGTCTGCACATTCAAAGTAGATTATTTTTTTGCCCTCCAGGTCAGATCGGTAAATATGATACTAACTTGTGGTTAGTTCTATTCATGCTGGCACATTCATATTTAAAGATGAAGACTATGTGGAATGGGAGACTGATCATTTGAAAATAGAATCACTAAGGTCCTTTAGAAGGGCCATGCAGGAGTGCACAGTCTGTTGTGGCTCACATAGGAACACAGGTACAGGAACATGGTTGCTCATGGAGGATGTGTGTTCACTTTATGGAGGGGAACACATCACATGATTAATACTCCCTCCTGAAGGTTGAAGTTGGAATTCTGTGACAGAACTTTGAATTTGAGCAAGAACACTGGAACACTGTAAGGCAGGACAGACCATTTCCTCAATAAAAGGCTGTGCAATTATCATGCATGTATGTTTTTATGATTGTCAGTAATGCAGTAGCATCACTCATCCCATGGAAACAGCTATTTGGAGATAATAGCTTGAACACCTACTCAGAGTTCGCTCAAAAGCGCCTGAAAAATGTGAAAGCTCCACATTCGTAACAGAGCCTCTTCACTCCCACAGAGGAAATTTGCACAGCCATACTCAATATGTGCTGATAAACAGTATGACCCCCCAAGAACGCCTTTTCCACAACAGTACCTGGCGGGACACCCCGGGAGAACAATTCCATCAAAGGTTACCTACTGATGGTGCGGAATTGCCAATTAATGTTGGTGTCAAAGTGTCAATCTGGGCTGATTTCCACTGAGTAAACAAGCAATCTAAGAGAGCTATTGCAGGGGGGGGCAGATCAAGCAAAGTGGCTGTGGATGCGTTTTCATTCTGTCAAAGGTGTTGCTGAATAACTCTGTCAGCCTGTGTGGCAAATGCTGAACTGAGCGGAGAGGAGCCTGTTGAGTTTATTCTG
The DNA here is from genome assembly GCA_016861445.1 of Oryzias woworae. Classification (NCBI taxonomy): domain Eukaryota; kingdom Metazoa; phylum Chordata; class Actinopteri; order Beloniformes; family Adrianichthyidae; genus Oryzias; species Oryzias woworae. Next base: position 1,240,387 of record BOLG01001174.1, read on the forward strand.
TCCATGATAGCTGCTCTAAAGGCAAACACCCTCATCTGAGTCAGCAGGAGCCCCCACCTCACAAAGCACAAATGAAAAAGGGGGGGCTTGTTCAAAGGCGAACACAGAGCAGACCACCGCCTGAAAGGGTCTTCACTGGAACCACAGGAGTTTCTGTTGGGTTAGGGTTAGTGGCCCGGCAGAGCCGACGGCTCCTGAGCACGGCTGTTACTGACGAACAACAACCCAGAGCTCAGGCCCCCCACCCCAGAAAGGAACGCCGTTGGAACGTCCAGTTCTGGGTTAGGTTGGGGTTGGCGCTCTCTGTATCTGAGGCAGACATGCCAGAAAAAGCAGCAGAAGGACGAGAAGAAGGAGGACCTGCTGATCTCCTGCCGGTTGAGCGAAGCCTTCGACTGCGCCAACCTGTCATTGTGTTAACCGTTTTATTCACAGTCAGTACACACAGCCGGCAGCCTCGCTGTATCACCATGGTAACTGCCGGAAAAGGTAGTTTCTGTCTTTTGTGCCCCCCCCCCCATTTCCCAGTAATGTGGAATGTGGATTTCTGCCACTCATCCAAATGTGACGGCTTCAACGAGCAACACGCGTGTCTCCAAAAGGTCCGAACACAGACCCCCCCCCTCCCCTGACCTGATACCCCCCCTCTGACCTGCCCCCCCCCCCCCCCCCCCCGACATGACACCCCCCCCCCCCTCTGACCTGACAGCGCCCAGGGGCAGGACTCGAAGCCTTCACAGAACCACTCAGAACCACTCAAACAGAACCACTCAAACAAAACCGTTCTAACAAAGCCGTTCTAACAGAACCGAACCACTCAAACAAAGCCACTCAAACAGAACCACTCAAACAGAATCACTCAGAACCACTCAAACAGAACCACTCAAACAAAAACGTACTAACAGAACCCTACTAAAAGAACCCTACTAACAGAACCGTACTAACAGAACCGTACTAACAGAACCGTACTAACAAAACCATACTAACAGAACCGTATTAACAGAACCACTCAAACAGAATCACTCAGAACCACTCAAACAGAACCACTCAGAAACCACACAAACAAAACCGTTCTGACAAAACCGTACTAACAAAACCGTACTAACAAAACCATACTAACAGAACCGTATTAACAGAACCACTCAAACAGAATCACTCAGAACCACTCAAACAGAACCACTCAGAAACCACTCAAACAAAAAACGTACTAACAGAACCGTAGTAACAGAACCGTACTAACAGAACTTTATTAACAGAACCACTCAAACAAAGCCACTCAAACAGAACCACTCAAACAAAAACGTACTAACAGAACACTACTAACAGAACCCTACTAACAGAACCGTTCATGCAGAACCTCTCAGACACACTCAAACAAAACCATACTAACAGAACCGTATTAACAGAACCACTCAAACACTCAAACAAAGCCACTCAAACAGAACCACTCAAACAGAATTACTCAGAACCACTCAAACAGAACCACTCAAACAGAACCGTTCAAGCAGAACCTCTCAGACACTCAAACAAAACCGTACTAACAAAACCGTATTAACAGAACCACTTAAACACTCAAACAAAGCCACTCAAACAGAACCACTTAAACAAAACCGTTAAAACAGAACCACTCCAACAGAACCCTTCAAAAAGAACCGTTCAAACAGAACCACTCAAACAGAACCTCTCAGACACACTCAAACAAAACCATACTAACAGAACCGTATTAACAGAACCACTCAAACAAAGCCACTCAAACAGAACCACTCAAACAGAATTACTCAGAACCACTCAAACAGAACCACTCAAACAGAACCGTTCAAGCAAAACCTCTCAGACACTCAAACAAAACCGTACTAACAAAACAGTATTAACAGAACCACTCAAACACTCAAACAAAGCCACTCAAACAGAACCACTTAAACAAAACCGTTAAAACAGAACCACTCCAACAGAACCCTTCAAAAAGAACCGTTCAAACAGAACCACTCAAACAGAACCTCTCAGACACACTCAAACAAAACTGTTCAAAACAGAACCCTTCAAACAAAACCACTCAGAACCACTCAAACAGAATCACTCAGAACCACTCAAACAAAACCTTTCTAACAGAACTGTACTAACAGAACCACTCAGACACACTCAAACAAAACTGTTCAAAACAGAACCCTTCAAACAAAACCACTCAGAACCACTCAAACAGAGCCACTCAGAACCACTCAAACAAAACTGTTCAAAACAGAACCCTTCAAACAAAACCACTCAGAACCACTCAAACAGAGCCACTCAGAACCACTCAAACAAAACCATTCTAACAGAACTGTACTAACAGAACCACTCAGACACACTCAAATAAAACCGTTCAAAAAGAACCCTTCAGACAAAACCACTCAAAACCACTCAGAACCACTCAAACAGAGCCACTCAGAACCACTCAAACAAAACCATTCTAACAGAACCGTACTAACAGAACCGTACTAACAGAACCACTCAGACACACTCAAACAAAACCGTTCAAAAAGAACCCTTCAAACAAAACCACTCAAAACCACTCAGAACCACTCAAACAGAATCACACAGAACCACTCAAACAGAATCACACAGAACCACTCAAACAGAACCTTTCTAACAGAACCATACTAACAGAACCGTACTAACAGAACCGCTCAAACAGAACGACTCAAACAAAGCCACTCAAACAAAAACGTACTAACAGAACCATACTAACAGAACCGTACTAACAGAACCGCTCAAACAGAACGACTCAAACAAAGCCACTCAAACAGAGCCACTCAGACAGAACCTTTCTAACAGAACCATACTAATAGAACCTTTCTACCAAAACCGCTCAAACAGAACCACTCAACACCAATCAAACAGAACCACTTAGAAACATTCAAACAGAGCCACTCAAACTAAACTTTTCTAACAGAACCGTTCAAACAGAATCGCTCAAACAAAACCAATCAAACAGAACCATTCAGAACTATTCAAACAAAACCACTCAGAACCAATCAAGCAAAACTGTTCTAACAGAACTGTTCAAACAGAACCACTCAAACAAACCCGCTCAAACAGAACCACTCAAAAAGAACCCTTCAAACAGAACCACTCAAACAAAACTGTTCTAACTGAACTGTTCAAACAGAACCACTCAAGCAAACTGTTTTAACAGAACTGTTCAAACAGAACCGCTCAAACAGAACCACTCAGAACCACTCAAACAGAACCCTTCAAACAGAACCACTCAAACAAAACTGTTCTAACAGAACTGTTCTAACAGAACTGTTCAAACAGAACCGCTCAAACAGAACCACTCAAGCGAAACTGTTTTAACAGAACTGTTCAAACAGAACCACGCAAACAAACCCGCTCAAACAGAACCACTCAAAAAGAACCCTTCAAACAGAACCACTCAAACAAAACTGTTCTAACAGAACTGTTCTAACAGAACTGTTCAAACAGAACCGCTCAAACACAACCACTCAAGCAAAACTGTTTTAACAGAACTGTTCAAACAGAACTGCTCAAACACAACCGTTTAAACAGAACCATTCAAACAAAATCGTTCAAACAGAACCATTCAAACAAAACCGTTCAAACAGAACCGCTCCCTGCTTTCCCCACAGACAGAGAGAATTTGGACATATCTTACACTGAAGACGTGCTGCTCATATACAAGCTGTCGTCAGTTCTCTGTCATTATATGGGGAGTTCTGGTGGTCCGGCTGGGACCACGTTTATTCATTACTAATGCAAGTTGAATAAAGAGATGTTTTTTTGTATAGAAACACTCACCGGTGGCACATCCATCTTGCTAGTACCGGGTTGGACCCCCTTTTTCCTTCAGAACCACCTTAATCATTGGTAGCAGAGATTCAACAAGGTTTTGGACACATTCCTCAGAGTTTGGTCCAAATTGACATGACACCATCACACAGTAACTGAAGAATTATTGGCTGCACATCCATGATGCCAATCTTTTGTTCCACCACATCCCAAAGGTGTTCTGTTGGGTTGAGATCTGGTGACTGTGGAGGTCATTAGAGTCCAATGAACTCATTGTCGTGTTGAAACCAGTCTGAGATGATTCCAGCTTTATGACATGGAACCTTATCCTGCTGGAAGCAGCATCAGAAGATGGTACAGTGTGGTCTTAGAGGGATATGATACACATGACAGCAACAATACTCAGATAAGCTGGGGCATTGGAACCATCAACTGTTACTAAGAGGCCCAAAGTGTGTCAAGAAAATATCCCCCACACATTACACCACCACCACCAGTTGATACAAGGCAGGATGGATCCATGCTTTCATATTGATGATGCCACATTCTGACCCTACAGCAGAATTGAGACTCATCAGACCAGACAACATATTTCCATCTTCTGTTGTCCAGTTCTGGTGATCCTGTGAAGAGTGGTACCCAGTGTGTTCTTCTACTGCTGTAGTCCATCTGCATCAAGGTTGTTGTGCGTTCAGAGATGCTCTTCTGCAGACCTCTGTTGTAAGCAGAAGTTACTGAGTTACTGTTGTCTTTCTATCAGCTGGAACACATCTGGTAATTCTCCTCTGACCTCTGACATCACCAAGACATTTCCACCCACAGAACTGCTGCTCTCTGGAGATGTTCTCTTTTTCAGACCATTCTCTGTAAACCCTGGAGATGGTTGTGGGTGAAAATTCCAGTAGATCCGCAGTTTCTGAAACACTCAGACCAGCTAGCTGCATGACACCTACCACATTCAGTCTCTTTGATCCCCTTTCTTCCCTGTTTTGATGCTCAGTTTGAACTGCAGCAGATTGTCAGGACCATGTCCACATGCTGAAATGAATCAAGTTTCTGACTAGTGATTGGCTGGTTAGAAAATTGCGCTAACCAGCAGTTGGACAGGTGTCCATAATAAAATGGCCGGTGAGCATAAGTTTATGTAACACTAATAGTTGTTTGGTCTCTGAGGGAGAAGAGGGGTTTTGGAGAAAGCTAACGGCTGCCTTCATCAGGATGAGAGTTAGCATGGATGATCAGCTGCTTGTGGGGTAAAGAAGGGGTGGGTCTTCTTTGAATTGTGCAGGTAGACCTGTCTATCACTCTTGTAACTAACACAGCACTGGAAATACCAATCTGACAGCCAAACCCAACTCAGAGGTTTCAGCTGGCATGAATAATTCAATCTAAGAGCATGCATCAATATTTATGAAACTGATGATTTCAGCTGTAAATAACCAGCTTTTACACCTATCAAGGAGCTCCCGTTAGTCAGGTGGATGTAGTTAGGCATGTTTAGTTAGTCAGCTGTAGCCAGTTGAATCCAGATCCAGAGGGATCCTTGTGTTGCATCATAGTAAACAAAAATAAGGATAAATGAATAATATAGATAAATAATAATAATCAATTTGTGTTTTTTGTTTCACAATAATCAAGATTCAACAAAAACACGTTTCTGTCTTTGGACAGAAGACCCCCCAGCACTGGTGGATCAGGCTGATTATTCATGTTCAAAAAATATAATCTGCCCTGGGTCTTACCTGGGGGGTCCCCATGTCTTGGTGGTGTGGCAGTCTCTGAGTGGCTGTGGGGGGACTTGGTGGTGCTCTTGGACCCCGGTGTGGACACCACAGTGAACGTCCTTTGTGAGAGCCTGGGGGTGGTTCCAGCAGTTGTTGCTGTGGTGACAGACGATCCTCTTGTGGACAGAGTTGCATTTGGCCCCCCTTTGCCATCGTCATCAACGCTGTCAGTCCCTGTTGGCCCCCAGTCAATAAATCCTGCCACGGTGGTGGTCCGGCCCTCCTGAGAACGGTCATAGCTGTCCCACTTGAGCTGCCTCCGAGCTCTGATGAACAACCTCTTCTGAGCGGAAGCTGCAGGAACCTCCTCCCTTCCAGTCAAAAGATCAGCTGTTTCTATGTGAGAGTCTCCCAAACGGCACTCCTTACACATTGTCTGTGCTTTATGTGCTGGCTTACGAAACTTCTGACCCTTGACCTTCTGTCCTGCCCCCACTCTGTGGTCCTGGGGTGGAGGAACAGGGTGGAGCCGCCGGGCCAAAGGGCTCACTGTTCTCCAGTGAAGCTTGTTAGGCGTATCCCAGAGGGGCTGCAAGCGAGGTCGAGAGCGAGGCGCCACCTTGGATATGAGCTTGGCACCCTGACTGAGGGGGCTGCATGCAGAGAAGTCCAGGGCGAGGTGAGTCATGGCCAGCAGGATCCACACCCGGCGCCCCACACAGCCACCTGGCCTCAGGGCGGACTGGCTGCACAGAGACAAGAGATTACACATGAGGAAGAACAAGTCTGTTTGGCATCAATGCAGAGGAAAGGTTCTGGTTTTTCTGAAACATCAACAGAAACTCAGTTAAACTTTAATTTTCACTTTTGCACAAGTCCCCTCAGCTTCAGGAGAATGATCCACCTCACAAACCACATTTGCAGGAACTTTTCCGTTTTATGGCAGACTTATATCAGCTCAGAGATGATTAAATCAACACGAGCTCCAGGCTGCTTCATCATCACATTCTGCAATATCTCCAAGAGATTTGCCTTCTAAACAGACTGTACCAGCAGAGCCACGCTGGAAGATGCAGAATTTAAAGCTGTAGTTTATAAAGAATCATAATAATTGACAGCTCTATGTTCAGGCGAACAACCCGGATTCTGACCGTTTCTTTCAATAGTACCCCCGCCCCACCCTCCAGACGTGGCTACAATTGATTCCTTGAGGAAAAAGCTCATTATGGGCTGTCTCTGATCTGTACTGTCCTTGGCCAGTTTTCAGCCTTGGAGGAGGTCTCCTCAAACTTTAAACATTAAAGCAATCATGTTTCTGCAGCTTCACCTGCATTTCATGAGACAAACGGGAAGTTCAGGCTGATTGTGATGGTGGAAAACATTTGGACCAAAAATGATTCTATGTTATTGACTTGATCCGTTTAGAAACACAGAGCATCCAATCAAATGAGCAGATGTGCAGGCACACCAAGAGGGAAGAACACGCCTCCTCAACCCTTCATCAGCTGAGGAGAAGCAAACTAATCTTTTAGGATGGGCCATGTTTCAGAGAACACCACTGAAGGAAGAATGGCGGGCATGGCGAGGTCAGTGCCATTCGACCGCTGTAAATATGACAGTGGATCATTTATCTTGAGGAGTTCAGTTTAAGGTGATCTCTATGAAAAGGGTTTTTGGTTCATGTGACACAGTGTGACCCCATCAGTCTCTGGTTTTGGTCCAGAACCTGACCCTTAATAAAAAACACCAGTTTGATCGGATTAAGCTGTGAGAACATGACTAACTGAGGTTTAAAAGTCATTCTGAGTCACTCCCAAAGATAATAAAACACAACCACTAACTCATACTACGACAGCTCAGCGTGTGAAATGGGCTCAGACACGTGTGGGAAAAGCCATCTTAGTCTTCAACTCCACCATGTTTTCTTCCTGTTGGAGCTCAAAGCTGCTGATTTACTGAGAGCTTCAACTAGTAGGTTGGAGACCTTCAGAGCTCCAACCCCAGACCCTGCTGCTTCACGCTAAAAAAAGCTTCATCTCATGATCCGTCCATTCAGAGTGAAATCACGGGGAGTCTTTTTACATACCAACTAATGTACACATTTATTTGTCCGTTGACTTTGGAAACACCATCATTTCCTCTCAGAGAACAAACAGGAGTTTGAGACTTTCTGAGTTCAACACTTTTCAAAAGTCTGTTCTATCTTCACAAGGCGGCGTTGATGGCTGTGGCATTAGCATTTCTAGTGTGGGATCGAGTGTATCTGCTAAGTCGCCCACCCTACACTATTGTACTTCTGCATTCCATGAACTGTGGTTACCTTGGTTAGGTAACGCTGCCCTGGCTTTTCTATCTCCGGTGTTTGGTTTACTCGAGTGCAATCGTAAAACTGAGATGTGCCAAGAAATATCAATGTTTCTGGAGGAAATCTGTGTTTATTCATCTGGTTTCTCAGGATAACTCTGAAGAGGGACATCGTCGTTCTGTTTCAATAGTCTTGAAAAACCAGAAAAGTATTTTTTGTGTGTACGTAGGTTCACTGGAGCCTTTCTCAGCTATTACAGAGAACAGGGAGAACATATAAACTCCATTCAGAAAGGACCCTGCTGGGATTTGAACCAGGAACCCAGTGGTTGTGATAATGCTAACCCCCTCACAACTCAGAACATCAATCCCCACAATTCATGGCATCCTTTGTGGAGTGTGACATAAAGTGTGCCGTCATTTCAAGGCAGAGACATCAGCTCCTGGTTGTGGTAGGTCAGAACTGCACCGCTCATGAAATGACACACGTTACACACCAGCACAGGCTGCAGAGGAAACAGCCTCACCACAAGCTGGACTGTTGAAGGATTCAAGTCCGTCGTTTAGAAGGAACTCCTGCGCATATGATGAAATGTAAGCTGGAAGTGCACAGATGGCAGAAGCGCTGGAGTGTTTTTGAGCTCATGCTTCATCCTTCTGTCCTTGCCAACTCCAAACCCAAAGTAAGCTCTGACAATATGGAGGGAAATCCACTTCATAAGACCCTGCAGAACCATGCAGAACTGCTCTCATTTCCACAATGACTGAACATACTGTTCACATGTATTTGATTGGGTCATTTTTGCAAACATTTATCTTTGTACCATGGTCCACATAAATACTAGATACTGATTGGCTGCAGGGTATCCATTCAAAAGTGATAAAAAGAAGCTCTGGTAACATATCCTGAATGTTCTACATTATTGCGCTGTGTTATATTATTGTGCCGGTTGCCAGTTTGGTAACCGGAAGGACAAAAACTTGGAAGCTTGTTCGCTGTCTGTCTGTTTTGCTAAACCTGACCTTTAGCATTTAAACCATTTTCCTCCGCTGGTTAGTCCTATTACACCAGCTACAGCAGTGTCAGGTCAGTGTAGGCTCTGTAGCCGTTACCATGACAACACATTTGTAATAATAATGTTTAAGGTTTTAGAGACGGGCGTTTCTTCCATCACAGATGGTAATGGTTAATCGGTTCATTTAGTGGTGAAATTTGGTCACCAATTGCAGACAACACCAGATGAACATTTCAGGACTGATTGGAATGATGAGAACATTGTATTCTGTTTCGATCAGCACTGGCTGTGAACGTTTCTTTTCTTTTTGAAGCATCATCAACCTCTGGATCAAAATTCCTCTTTCATGTGAATCATTTTCCTGGAGACACGTGAACCTCTCCATCTTTGCTCAGTAATCCATGTTCAAATCATCTTTCCAATGGAATCCGTCTGCTTGTGCCATTTATGCAGATTCCTCACCAGAATGTTCTGTGGCGTTTGCTAAATTGAATGAACGATTCTCAACGATCGCTACAAACAACAGATAGAAACAGCCGGCGTCTGCATGATGTGCAGCGTGATTATGCGCTCATAAAACACTCCAGCAGCACCTGTTAGACCTGGAATGAAAGTGTGTCAGACTCTTCTTGGAAGGGGCTTTTCTCAATTTATGAGATCAGCGCGTGAGAACCCGCGTGAGAACCCGCTTGAGAACCCCTGGTTTTCGTGGGTTGTGAGGGGCCTGGTGCTCAGACCGCAGGTTTCTAGAGGAATTTCAGAAACGTGTGAACGGATCAAAATACCGCTTTGGTGTTTATAGTGAGGATTATAATACACTTAACAGCTCAAAAAGTAGATTGTTCATGTTATTGGTCCTTTAAAGAACTAATGATGACTTTAATATCTATTTGTTTGATAAGTGACTGTAGTATAAGCCTGTTATCAGAAATGAATTTTGTCTTTTCTGATAATGGACACCTCCTGCTAAAGCTGCAGGAAAACCTAAGGCAGACAGAGAAGTACCAGACGTCATTTAAGAAGATCTAAAGGCTTAAGTTCTGAATCAAAGTACGACGCCTCAGTTGTTGGAACCCTTTATGGTGCCTTAAAGGTCAGTGTCTGAAGGTCAACCACCAACATCCACTCCCAGCGGCACCAGACAAGTCAACTGTCAGTTTTCTCCAGCTGTACATGTGAGCAGCATCGTGCCTGCTCACAGCCGTCAGTCGTCCTTCCACTGAGGATTTGGTCCCAGCAGAGCGCTGGAAGCTAACCTCTGCAGCTCTCATCAAACTCATGACTGCCGAGATGCAGCGACATATTTGACTGGTCGCATTTCACAGCAGTATGTTTAAATCCTGCTCCTCAGCTCAAATGTAGAGGATTGCTGGAGGGGGCTCAGCTGGACTCTCCGGTGTGCCAGATTAAGACGTTCTATTTCCAGTAAATTCACTTCCAACTTATTCGAACAATTTTTACAAATGCCTTCACGGGGGGTTGGATTAGTCTTTGACAGGCACTCTGCTGAGCCCCACATCCACAGCCCCCAGAACATGACTGGGCTTTTCTCCAGAAACTCAAATGTCCCTGATGGATATGACTCAGGGCGGTTTTCAACCACCAGGAAGTGACAGAAATCTGAGACTACATTCAGCAGAAATGAAGCTACTATGGAAAAGGCCTCAGATGGAGTTCAAATCAAAGTTTTTGGATTCTGACTCTCTAGAGAGACTCCTGCTAACACGGGTAGAGTTGAAGCACGTGATTTGAGTCGTTTTGTCACATGACCCACCTTTGGTTTTCAAAAGAAGCCGAGTTCTCACAGTGCTTGGTGTCAGGCACCTGCACAGTTTGGTTTGAAGACGTCTGGGCCAACAGGCCTCACAAGAACGCCGTTTGGGAATCATTTTCTGTATTTGATCAAAGTACAGATCAGCCATGTTGCAAGTTACATATCACATATGTACATATCAATGAATCTTGCTGACTTTCATTATAAACTTGGTCACTAACTTTGTCGAAGCCTCCTTCTTGATTTGAGGAGTTCCCAAATGTAAACTTAACAAAGTTTAGGTAAAATGTAAGGCAACGTTTGTTCTGAAATCCTGCTGCCTTTCCTAAATGTAAAAGCAGCTTCACAGACCTCTGGAGACTTTGAACAGAAAACGAAAGCGGCCTTTTTCCTCAGGGTTTGGTTATTTTTCTATAGGAGAGAAAGGAGCTGATGGTGTCAAGTGCGCTTGTTTTGCTCACCTTTACAAAGAACAAGCTTTAAAAAAACACTTTCCTGGGAAACTTTTTGGCTTTTGGAAACTTTGGAATTTTTTTGAGTCTTTGGAATTCCAGATGAATGTGTCACACAGATCATCTCCTGATCTGTTTCCAGAGCGTCCCCATTGGTCTGTTCATTATGATAATGCCCCAGCATATTTTCTATGTTCCAAACACGACCGCATTCCAGCTTCCTGATTCCCAACGGTCCCAAGAAAAGCAGTTTTAATCTTAACCGAGAAAATTCCAAAACAACATGTCAAAACACCACGATCATCTGAGTAACTCGTCAGGTTTTGTGCCTCATCGCGGTCCTACGTCACAAGCCTGACCTACTTCCTGTCTGTCTCTACGATCCCTCGAGCCAAGCAGATCTTAATTAGAACTTGAAGGACTGAGCAGAGGGAAAGTCTGGGCTGATGGCTTCCACACCGGGGTAGGTAAAAACACCCCCCTGCCCCTGTCGGCCATCAGTACCAGCTCTACCAGAACACCCCCCACGAAGCACTCCTCATTGTGGAGCCAAAGCAAACGCTGAGCTTTGTTTGAAGGTGTTGAGAAGGTTGATGGCAGCTGCAGTCTCCCAGAAGCCTTTGGTCCACAGAGGTTTGTGTTTTCTGGGTCCTGAAAAACCCTCCTGTCAGGCCGGTAACAAAGTTAAGCCAAAAGTAGCCGTTTAACCGATTAGCAGAAGCAGTGGATGGAGGCTGAACTCAGATCGCTGTCTCTCCCACTCGCTTCTAAAAACAGCAGCTGAGCAGCAAAGCAGGATTCACCAGGGAGAAGCTGCAGCAGCAACAGGTCACAGAGTTTCAGGCGGCAGTGGGCGGCTTTCTGTGTGGCTCCACCATGGGACAGCAGAAGGTTAAAATGAGGCTTAGTGAGTGCACGCCGCAGCTTTTACTGCTGATTTTGTGTCTGTTACAGGAGAAGCTTCTCTTTTAGCTGAAATATTACTTTGAGGATGTTTCTGCTCATCTGTGATTCACCAGTTAAGGTTTCCTACCAAAATAAAGCTGCGTTCATGCAATAATATTCCTTTTGGTTTTACCGAATGATGACACATCCTTTGCGCGCCATATAATGCCCACAATATCACACAAATGCACTAATGCAACATCTAATGCAGGCAGTCTTTAAAATGGATGAGTGTAAAAAAGGTTTTTACATTGTTGGGAATTGCAGAAATCCACACATTTAACTTGTATTTTATACATTCAGATTTATTAATTGTCTTCTGAATGTTGTAGTTTCTGGCTGTGATGATTCTGTGCTTTAGTTTGGGTTTTGTTATGTTTGCTCATTTTCTAAGTTGCCCTTGTCAGTCACACCAGTTTCAGGTTCATGATCCACAGCTGTCTTCATTTCAGGTAATGACTGTCAGCCTATAGAAGGGTCTGGGTTCCAGTTAGTTCTTCATCTGTTCTGTTCTGCCACATTTTTGGTTCTCCGTGGTTTTTGTCGTGTTTCAGTTAATTTATTAAATGTTTTTCTTTTCTGTCACTGATCCTGGTCTCCTGCATTTTGGGTCCTCCGCCACCACTTCATGACACTGGCTAAACATTTGAAATGATAGAGGTTTATTTGTCTCAAATAAATGTGAAGGAAATCAAATCTTTAGTTTGTAGAAATGAACTTGTAAACCAGCAGCTATGAACTTATATGGATCAAACTTCTAAAATGAAAGTTAAATAATAATTAACAACAAAACCTGAACATAAAGAAATCTTGATCTTGTGGGGTGAGAACAAGAAATACATGAAGGAAGCAAAAAAAATGAAGAAATCTGTTGAATCAATGGATTGGAACAAAAATAGTTTCATCTGCATTTCATGGGTTGGGAAGAAAATGTATTTTGTTGTTTTCCTTTTCCTTCATTTGTTACTAAAAATAGAACAGAACCTCATGACAAAAATAAAAATCATTCCTGAATTGTGTATCCTGAGCATCATCGATGAAAATCTGCATCAAACCACTTTGAGCACTAAGCAGGCAAACCCCCCCACCACCCCCGAGTCTTTCTATGAAGCCTGAATATGATCAGACACTTTTACCAGCAGGCTTGGAGGTCATCTTCTGACCTTTAATCTGTGCTGAACCCACTGGAGCTTGAGTCAATCCCATTGGCAGTCTAAAATGACCTAGGAATGAGTAGACTCTGAGGAGTAGAGTTTTCATTTCAAGTTTAACTTGAAGGTTTGAAAAATGCTTAAAACGTTGATGTTTTTGGATAAAGACAAGCGTGACAGACTTCTGAGACCTAATTGTGATTCCACTTGTTTCAGTGAGTCGTCCTCGTGGTGCAAGACTCCTTCAAAAGTTCTGTAGAAAGAGTCGGATCTCTGTGGGTTTAGTTCGCCGTGACGTGTTTGCTCAGATGGACAGTGTGGTCAAAACCTCCCTGAGAGAAGATCCTTCCACATATGTTTCCGTTGTCCTGATCTTCCTGAAACGCTGCTGGACTTCAGTACAGATGACGTCTTTCAACTCAAAAGCAAAATCTGAGACCAACATTGGCATCCTGCAGCGGCGGCAGACAGAGGACTATCTACAAGTATTGATTTGAAATGCACTCTGGGAAATGCCGAGCTGGCCGAGTCAAATGCAGCGTGACCATGCTGAGGAGAGAGACGCTTCCTAAAATAGAGAAGGACGTTTGCCTGACCCTGCAGAGTGGCAGAGATGGATAAAGAAAAGAGAACAGCCAGAGCTGTGTGCTGCGTTACCCCTGGGGGGGCATCCATGCTGCAGAAGGACACTCCTTCCAGAGGAAAAGAGCAGGACGAGCCACGTTCCACGGCTTCACCAGCGTGCCCACAGCCATCCCTCCAGAGACAGACGGAGGGAAAATATGTAAAACTCTGAAGGGTTTATGAGGTCCGAACTTCCAAAAAACTAAAAGAGCATGAATGAGTCCTAACAGACGTCTGAGGCTGAAGGAGAGTGTGACGCTGTTGTGTTTTAACATGAATGAATGTTCATGAGAAAAGCACAGGATGGCTTTAAAATCACACACATTTTCCTTCTGACAGGATGGGAACTATATCAAATATTACAAATCTATATCTGTGTGAACACAGATCTCTGTGCAGACGTGCAAACACACTGTGTGCACGTTGATCTCAATGGAAATAGAAGAATAACTTTTGTGAGAAAAGGATATTGGAAAAGTCCAACTGTCCTTGCTTTCAGAAACTGTCGGTTGTTATTCAAATGTTGTGATTTAGTGATCATTTTCTGCAGCATCAGCAATCTTTCTCAGAGCAAAGATTTCAATCTAAAATCTAAACTTCTCCTTTTGTTCAGCGGTTTATGTGAAAACATCCTATCGTTCTTCTTCCCTTTCCTCTTATGGTTTCTCATTCCAACAAAGGATGAACTCCTGTTTCCACAAACTGATGCGGCCAAAGGAAGATGAAACCGCTCCGTCGTTCTGCAGCGCACAAAGAAAAGCAGGAGAGAGCTCTCATTAATTCCAGTTTGTAACTTTGAAAGACGACGACCCAGAAGAATCCCAGTTTCCACCAGCGGCTCTGCTTCAAGCAGCAGAAGCTCCAACCTTTGTGTCTCCAAACAAACTGAGTGGTGGGATCAAACACGTGAGCTTCAGGAGAAGTCATGCTGAGGATGCTTCAGAAACAGTTCACAGCTCTGATTCTCTCTTTGCTTCTGAACTGAGCTTCTTTTAAATGTGGATCCAACACGGCTGAATGAAAAAATCCTGATTGGATCCAGAAGATGAAGTGTTTCCACTTCCAAAGCAGAGTTTTGTAAGCGTGAATAAGCCCTCTGTTATTGTATTTTATGAAGTTTGGCTGCGAGTCATTAATCACTAAAAGCTGTGGGGCGGATTGGCGCCACAGGCAGGTAGAACCCAGGAGGTTCCAGAGAAGAAACCCGGAATGAAAGAAAATCCATATTTCTGTGAAGAAACGGAGCGCTTTAATGGACTCCAAAAAGGTTTTCTTTTAGAAACCACATTTTGGCAGAACAACTGAGTTGCTCCTGAAAAATGTGACCGCTCAATAAACTCGATGGACATGTACTGATGAAGCCAAAGGAAAAGGTCATCAGGAAAACAAAAGGATTCTCATCACCTTTAATGAGAGCTGCAGATAATTATGAACCACAGGCAGAATGATTCCTGAAGGTTCTCCTCCTGGAGAACTGTCTGTCCCACAGAGGAATCGCAAAACAAAGCAGAAGAACGTTCTGCAGGAGAAGCATGGCCTCCATGAAGAACCAAAGACCTGGACTCTGTTGTTTTAACATTTGTGAGATAGGTGAGATGCAGGCGTGACGTACAGATCCTGTCCGTTAGTGCTGTTCACGTGATACATGCACGCTCCCTGCCGCAGCCTGACTGTTGAGACAATCAGAGTGTAGTTTATGGACTTCCTACAGACACTTACAGATCACATTCACGGTTAGTAAGAAGCCAGGACTCACACCTTACTAACCAGTAGACTGTGGCGTAAGGACACTATGACAGAATCACGTGTTCCTTATAAGTGTGTGTATCTTCTATCATCCAAACCAATACTTCCTGATACTCTTACCACACACACGACAATGGTACGTTCCATTTTCATGACATCCCTTGATGTGGTCGTACAAACCTCAAAAGAACTCACTAGCACTCCCCTTAAGGAGCGACCCTCCATGGACCCAGACAACCCAAACACCTGCAGAACCCGTACGGTTCAAACCACCCCTGCCCAGGTCAACCCCTATAGACAGAAAATCAATGAATGAATGTAAAGAGATATGGATTGCTTTTGGGTTATGATGCGTCCTTTGATTCAAGCGGCTGAAATGAGCTTCCTCCATAAGGTGGCTGGACACTCCCTTAGAGACAGGAGGAGAAGCTCGGTCACCCGGGAGGAGCTCGGAGTAGAGCCGCTGCTCCTCCACATCCAGAGGAGGCAAGTGAGGTGACTCAGTCATCTGGTCCTGATGCTTCCTCAATGACTCCCTGGGGAGGTGTTCCGGGCATGTCCCACTGGGCAGAGGCCCCGGGGAAGACCCAGGACCCCATGGAGAGACTATGTCTCTTTGCTGGTCTGGGAACGCCTCGGGGTCCCCCCAGAGGAGCTGGTGGAAGTGGCCGGAGAGAGGGAAGTCTGGGCATCTGTACTTAGACTGCTGGATGATTATCCTTTGGCTCCTCCCACACCTCCTACTCCATCTACTTCTAAAGTAGTAGAGATGAAGGATCTAGAAAGGTTTTAAATTCAAAGACAGATTTTTCTGTGACCTCCAGTTCACACTACATTTGTAAGTTTGTTTGATTTTGCTGCATTTTTCCTGAATTCTTAGACAACAAAGTATTTGTTTACATTTATTTATTCATGTCATGAATGACAGCCGCCTCTTTTCACATCAATATGCCGGTAAAAGCAAGAAGAAACAAAGACTGTGAAACAGCATCAAACCAAACAGAAGATAAGTCCAAAGCACATTCCTATTGGACTCTGAACCGGGCTGCAGCAGAACTCACCTGCAGCTACGCTGCTAAATTCTTTAGTGATGGCACTAAAATGAGCTGATGGTTGTATCCACTGAGAAATAGCAACACAAATATGAATCACAGCCCTTAGAAAGGGACTTTTTTCCAGCAGATGTCAGAACAGAGAAGGTTCTGTCTGGACCCACAAACCCAAAAGAGAAGCAGCTGTTTTTAGCAACAAACCTGACTTTGGGTGCAGGCGGAGCCTTCCAGACACTGTTCATGCTGCCTGCTTTTAAGTGGAGCAGAAAGAAGTGGCAGCAGGTGCCAGCTGGAAGCAGGACAAACACAAAGTTACAGAAGTTCTTCACCTGAGACACCTTCACTCGCAGCGTTCAGGGACATCTTCATGCAAGCTTTCACTTCCACTGGGACGTCAGATCTTCTACAAACGGAACTTCATTTGGTGCTTCCTTCACGTCTTCCATGTTTTCATCCCTCTAGGTAAAGCAAGCAGGTCTGTACCCCCCCACAAGAAAACTATCAAACTGTCAGTCAGAGCTCAGCAGCTTCCTGTTACAGCATGCCACCATGGCTGCTGATGTTTCATCAAACCATGAGAACTCAGGAACCAGGAACACGGCCCAGGCCTCCGCCCCCCCCAACAACACATTAGCTGATCTGCCAACACCTAACATGCTAAAAGCCCCAATGGAATGTGGTTTAAGACTTTTTCCAACCCGCATTGATCACAGAGCAGAAGAACAAACTGAGATCAACTCTTGATGTTGAATTACCTTCTAAAGGATTTTAACCTGAAGATCCCAACATTCCAGGTTACCAGTTCCTGTTGTTCTTACAGTTTTACTGCCTCTGCAGACTCAGGGACATCATGACCCCTGTACGACTCAAAGTTGGAAATGAAAATGAGCAGGTGATAAGATGACATCACAAAATGCTGGGTAAAGAGCAGGAAAGAATGACCAACAGTCCAAGGCTGCTGGAATGTGAGGAGATCCTCTGGATCACTCCGACTGACCCACAGCTTCAGCTGGTTCAACTGGAATGAAGGAAACATGACTGGACTGTGTTCAATCTTCTGTTTGATTCATGCAGATCATCACCACCATCCTGACATCAAGACATTCAGTTTGATTTCAGAACCGGTTCGGAACGTTGCTCTACAGTGACCTCTATAAAGGGTTCTAAAAATACATGTTTAGTATAGTTCAATAGTTTTCAGTCTGTGTTGATGAAGATAATCACGACTGAAAAAATAAAACTGTTCAAAGTGAAGATTAGAATGATGGATACATTTTCAAACCTTTCAAAGACAATGTTTTCTGCTCTGAAGCGCACAGGTTGGGTCTGCTGAGAACAGCACTTCAGACCCCCAACACCCAGCGGGCGGTGAATGTGGTTTGTGTGAAACGGCCTCAGATTAGAAATAAACGCTTGATTCTGTGGTCAGGAGGACACGCCGTGCCACATCTCCCCAAAGGATCTGAAGAAACATTTTAGGCTTTTTCTCATAACAAATGTAACAGCAAAACTAGAATTGCAATTCCTGTAAGAAATTACGTCTGTTTGCTGAAAGCAAATACCGTTATGAAACATGTCAAAGCTGGAAGTGTTAAAGACCTTCCCTACGTCCAGCATGTAAAGTTTCATGGAGTTTGGTCACTGACTTTGCGATATGAGTGGAAACACAATGAAATACGTTGTAGCGCCACCTATGGGAGCATCATTATGAATGCTCTTGCGCTTTCTGATCTTCAACTGAGGAAGCAGTCTGTACAATTTGGTAAGGTTATGTACATTTGTTAAGAAGCTGCAGTGTTGCAAACTTGACAACCACTCTTGTCTATGTTTTCAATGCGTGAAAATCCTTTCTGCAATTAATTTGAAGCAAAAGCAGAAACAAGCTCAGAGAAGGCTGAATCTGAAGGATAAGTGAAAACCTCTACCTTCACAGCTTCTTCTCTCACTAGATGTGCCAGAACATTATCTCATTTTAGTTGAACAAATATTGCCTGGAGGCAGAACGTGACGTGGGTCATTTGGAGACGTGCTCTTAGAACATAATCCTCAGAAGCAGACTGTGCAAAGAAATGAAGGCCGGAAAGGTCAGCAATGTTAGGATGGAGATATTGGGACTGGCCATCATCTCTGTAAATACACAGCCCTGCGATGTGACCTTTTACTCTCAGGTTTAAAAATTAGCTGCTTCCCATGCAGTTCTTTAGTCAAATTTCTCTGTTCGGTATGTTCTCCATCTCTGAAGGTGTTTGTTCACTTTCATTGTTTCTGGACCTGCAGGACTTCCTCCAAACTCCTCCTCAGAGCTTCGAGGCTGCACCGCAGAACCCGCTGCTGTGTGAAGCTGAAATTACAGAGGTCAGGACACAATTTATGGAGGAAAACAAAGAAAATGGTTGAGTGGAGTATATATATCTGTGTGGTTAGAGGGAGTCCAAGATGGAGCCAAGGCTGTTGCATCATCCCATTAATTACTCCCGCTGCACAATGTCCTCCGGTACAGTGTGCATGACCCACATGTTCAGAGCAATACTCGGGTCTAGAAAGAATTAGAGTGAAAAATAGAAAAGAGGACAGAGCTCTGCTCACATGGGTCCCTGGATATCACAGTTTCCACTCCGCCTTATGCCACATTCATCACTCTCCTCCAGAGAATACAATAAATGTTAGCGTTATTTCTGCAGCCGCAGAGCCAAGTCCACATCAAAAACACCCATTCACCAAACCCCCCCAGAGTCCGGGGTGAACGTGGACGCTCTGGAGTGCAGCGTGAAGGAGAAACCTCTACAGAAGCAACTGTCCCAGGAGCTGCACAGGTTTAAAGGGTTTAAAGTCAACATGACGCAGCGTGAAGATAAAGAAAAGAAATCTGCCTTTAAAGCGACAGAAATCACAGTGATCACATGACATGACATCATTTGTGACTAGTGCTAGAAAGATATTGTCATATGTAACCTAGACTCTCAGAAACTCTCAGTCCTGGTGCTACTGGATCTGAGTGCTGCTTTTGATCCAGTAGATCACAATAGATCTCCGGTACTGTTCTGAAATGGTTTTACTCCTATCTCACAGACAGAAGATTTTACATAAGTATGGATACACGCTCCTCAAAGGCCTATGAAGTCAATGTGGGGTCCCCCAAGGAGCAATATTAGGCCCACTACTTTTTAATGTATGCATGCTGCCACTTGGGGACGTCATCAGGGGGCATGGCGTTTGTTTTCATAGCTACGCTGATGACACACAACTTTACATCGCAGTGTCTCGTGACGACGAGGAGTCAGTAAATGTTCTTTTAAACTGTATCTTATACATTAAGTCATGGATGACAGAGAACTTCTTACAGCTGAACCAGGACAAAACAAAGGTTTTAGTCATCGGTTCTGAAGACAAGAGAGAGACTGCTTGATCAAAACTACAAAACTACAAAACTCCTCAATGTGTGAGAAACCTGGGTGTTATTTTTGACTCTGCGATGAATTTTATTGCACAGATTACAAATATAACAAAGACGGGATTTTATCATCATTTCTCTCTCTTTCCAGCACAGAGGCACTGATGCATTATTTTATTTTCAGCAGATTAGATTACTGTAATGCCCTGCTCTCTGGTCTTCCCAGAAAAAGGACATCTAACCTTCAACTCCTACGAAACTCACGCGTGCTGACGAGGACCAGGGGGCGGGAACACATTACACCGATTTTAAAATGGCTGCATTGGCTCCCTGTGCGTTTCAGGATTGATTTTAGAATTCTTTTATTGGTTTATAAATGTTTTTATGGTCTTGAGCCGTCATATCTGTCTGATATGATTTTAAGGTATGAGCCCTCGTGGACCCTGAGGTCCTCTGGTACCGGCCCTATTTCCTTTATTCCTTTATTCCAAAAGTTAGAACTAAAACCTATGGCGAGGCCTCTTTCAGTTACTATGGAGCTCGCCTGAGGAACAGTCTCCCAGAAAGCCTCAGGGCCGCAGAGACTCTTAGTGTTTTTAAAGGAAGGTTCAAGATCTACCTTTTTAATTTGACTTTTAGTTGAAATTTAGGAACTTATTGATGTTTAAACACTTTTATGTTATTTATTTTTTTACTTCTTTATATATTTTTTTATTTTTACACTCTTACTGATTTATATCTCTCTGTTATTATCTATTTATGTATCTATTTAATGTTTAAATAATTCATTTACCTATGTATTTTTTTAATGATCGCTTTTTTAACTCTGTTTTTACTTTTATGTAGTTTTTGTATTTTATTCCTCTTCCATTTAGTTTTAAATCCAGTGTTTTCCTCAGGGGGACCTCCACATCAGTGACAGTCATCTTAGTGAACAGGGTCGACACTGGGATCTAGCGGGTCCGGCTTCTTGCTTTGATCAGGGGGATCTTATGTTGGCTTCCTCTGTGAGCGTTAGTGAGGGGTCACTGATGTGGAAAGGTCCCTGATATATCATTTCCCCGCTTTGTATCAAGCCAGATTTCAGTTTCACTTCATATTAATTCTCTTTTCGCATTTTTGGTGACTCATTTTATGCTTTATTCTGTTGTATGTAAGTATGTGTGTGTGTGTGTGGGGGGGGGGGGTGGTATGTGTGATGTTTGGCTTTTCAATTTTGAAATGTTTTTAATGTGAAGCACTTTGAGCTTCATTTGTTGGAAAACTGCTCCATAAAGAAAGCTTGATTTGATTTGCTGTCAATCAAATAAAACAATTAATCAGATTATTCTCAGTGTTTCACCAGGTAAACTTTATACGACAAAATGCAGCGTTTGAACAAAAAAAGTCCAGAGAGAAAATGTTCTTTTGTTTCTATTGTCTGAAATGTTTCAATGTAAAAAGTGTTCACTCACAAATGTGAACTGCACAAAACACATCAACGGTGCGATAAGCAGAACTTTAAAGACTTCAGTTTAGTGCCTTGCTCAAGGACACTTTGACACATGGGTGAGCAGAGCAAGAACCAAACCTACGATCTTTCAATCAGAGGTCGACCGCTCTACAGGAACATGTAAAAACTCTGTTTTCATGGGGGTGGGGCTTTAACTGTTACATGTTAAAATGTGCAGATCAAATGTGAGACAGGGGGGAGACAGTGCAGGAGAACAGTCCGGTGTGGATTTATTAGCCATCAACAACCGGCTACCGTTGTAAACGCTGCCGTAAAACCATTATGTCGGAAATGTGCCGAAGCCTTTTCATCAGGAAAGGCAAATGTGCAAGTGACAGCCTGAAAGCTGCGACACAAACGCTTCGAAGGAACTCCACCACATCCACGTGGGACTTGTCAAGGCTGCCTTTTGGGCGCAGTATTTATTTCCCATCAGCAGGACGTTTGCTGATGCAGACGAGTCTGCAGCTGCAGCTGCAGTCACAGTCAGGCCAGGGAAATTATGCAGAGCTGTGAAGCACCAAAAGGAACGCAATCCCAAAGACTTACAAGTAAAGGAATAGCAGTGAAGACGATGTTAGCCATCTTCAGCGCCGCCAACCTGCGGTGATGTACGGCTTTAATTAAAGCTGCGGCTTAGAAAGCAGTCATTTGTACATTTGGTAATGAAAGACCACAGCACGGTTCATCATATGCTCTGCTCAGTCATGCTCCTTCACATCTACAGCCAAACAAGGCACAAAAGCTCACCCCCCCTCAGACCTGCACCTGCATGTGCTCGCAGCATCACTCCCTTCAGTCTCACACTGCATCACTGCTGAGGGTCTGCAGCGTCATGTAGGAGAACGCCAGCGCAGTTTGTCTTCCTCACATTTGATGAAAAAGGAACCAGCCTGCAGGTGCAGACGTCAGATCCTGTGGAAATCATCCACGATCCGCCTCAGCGTCACTCAGGGGGGTCCAGAGCTGTGAAACTGCAGACCAAAACCCCAACATCCCACAGCGGTGCCAAAGTTCTGATGGGAGCCAGAAATAACCCTCAACCTTTGCAGAGCTTCAGCTCAAAGCTCAGCTTTGGAGACGCGTCAGAAAATGTGAACAGACTGTCAGCTGACTGTCAGCTCAAACACCAGGGTCATGTGTGTCAGCGGGACCAGGATCACCTCAAGGGCTCATCCCACTAACAATTCCCTTTAACTGCTACACCTCAAGCTTTAGTCACATGCACCCATACCAGGGGGGGTTGACCATACAGGTTCTGAGGAGTTTGGTTTGTTCGCTCTGTGGAGGGTCATAGAGGAGCGGCTGCATCTGAAGGTGAGGTAGGATGTCCAGAAGCTACACTCATTTCTCATTTCTAACAGTCAGGCTGCAGCGAGGAGCGCGCACGTATCACGTGAACAACACTAATGGGCTCCTTACACAGGATGGGGGGGTTAAGAAAGGTGAAAAATCTGCAGGACACACCTGTGCCTCACCTACATCCCCCTTGCTTCCTCGTACGCGTTGTATCAGTGTTGCTTGTAGAAAAACAGGAACATTTTGTCTCTACGGGGTCACTGAGCATCAATGACCTTAGTATTTCCTGGGGGTCACCTGTGCGCCCCGTACAGGTTTGACCCTGTTTCACCTGCAGACGCCTGGATCCACCGTGATGCTTTAACAGTCTGTCACAAGCATCAGCTGCAGAAAAAGTGCTGGACATACTGGACAGCAGGATTGAGTACAGAGGACTGGGAGCCTGAAGTCTGGACCAAACGTCCCCATGAAGTGAGAACGAGCTGAGCAGACGGTCTGTGTGTCTGCACGAGAGCCTGAAGAACATCTGGGATTCATCTCCTGGACAAACGGGTCATCTCAGGGTGAGGAACATCTTTGAGCTCTCAGGTGCTGCTGGAAGCTCACCTTTGTGACAGGAAGTGACAGCCATATTTCAGAGGTGAGGTGATTTTCCTGATCTGTTCAGGTGGATTTAGTTTCATGCTGAGCCCACCTGTTGGAGTTGCAGCAGCTTTATCCGTGTGAGCGAAGCGGAGACACACAGGACCTCAGACTAAGTAAGCAGAGGACTGTGATGAGCTCAAATGCTCAGATAAGAGAGACGGAAAGCAGCTTCTGTGGATCTGTGGCTGCAGAACACATGATGGAGGTGAGCGTCACGCATGCCTTAGTGATGGGCTGGATCGGATCCTGTCCATCTGCAGCGTGGTCAACCAGGTCAAGCAGGAGGTCACACAGGCAAACAAACAAGGACACACAAACACACACAGCAAACCCCCCTGCTCCAGAGGCTGGGCTCTGACAGAAGCAACAGTCTATTTCACTGTAAATGAGGTTAATCAGGCTCCATAGAGGCTCGGTTAATAACCCTCATAGAGGCTATTAGGATGGCACCTAAATCACAGGACTGTCTGACGCCCTCGCCACATCACCACCATGTTTGCCTTGAAGTCCTGCAGAAAGGCTGATGGCCAAATTGCTTTTTTCTCTGAGGACTAGTTTATTCCAGAACTGCAAGCCGGTCATTTTAATGACATGACTGCAGCCGCTCAGGAAAAACCCGGCAGAAGATCCATGAAGATTCCGCTTTACGGTTATTAGATGGATCCATCGTTCAAACATCCAGAGAGTCTTCCTGAGGTTTTGTCTCCAAGCTCGTTCATGTGCACGGCCATCGTACATGAGGAACATCAGCAGCCGCTTGTGTAGCTGGATGCTGCGACTACGTTGCCATGCGGTCACCAGGCTTCAGAGAACACAGATGACCTGCAGCGCAGACACCCAGGAGGGAGGGGCGAGGTCAGTCGCTTCACACCTGTTTCCGTGGCAGACGCCTTCAGGTGCTGTGTCACATGATGCAGCAGCGCAGCATGAAGAGATGGGGCTGGCTGCAGGGCTGCACTTCCTCTCATCGCTGCCTGCCGGGTCTCCAACAGGCTGATACTTTCCTCCTTCGCTTCCAGGTTTGCTAGCTAACTTTCCGGCTTGTTCTAACGTCTCCATGATCTCTGATCAGAGGCTGAAAACTGGTTTGCTTTCAACAACCCCATGAGAAAGCCTGAGCTGAGCAAACACCACAGTTTCATCACTAACTTATCATTTCAAAACATGTTGGTTTTTAAACGTAGGATAACCTTTGTTTCCTGTCGTTTTTTCTGGATCTATGGTGTTTCCTTCTTGAAGATTTCGTCTTCATGCTACTCAGTTCCAGGCCAAACCCTTCAATGACAGACCGTCAACTCTCAGCCCCCCCAGAGGTCCTAATCAGAAAAATAGACCAGAATCACTTCTGCTTTGGAGCCTTTGGTTTACATCCATCAGACACTGCTTATGCAGAGCTGCTGCTCCCACTGATCTGCTTTGTGTGGGTGGATGCTCTGCTGCAACAAGTACTGCCCCTTCACCTCCACCCAAACCTCCACCCAGACCTCCATCTAGACCTCCACCCAGATCTCCACCCAAACCTCCACCCAGACCTCCATCTAGACCTCCACCCAAACCTCCATCTAGACCTCCACCCAGACCTCCACCCAAACCTCCATCTAGACCTCCACCCAGACCTCCACCCAAACCTCCATCTAGACCTCCACCCAAACCTCCATTTAGACCTCCACCCAAACCTCCATCTAGACCTCCACCAAACCTCCATCTAGACCTCCACCCAAACCTCCACCCAGACCTCCATTTAGACCTCCATCTAGACCTCCACCCAAACCTCCACCCAGACCTCCATTTAGACCTCCACCCAAACCTCCATCTAGACCTCCACCCAAACCTCCATCTAGACCTCCACCCAAACCTCCATCTAGACCTCCACCCAGACCTCCACTGAGACCTCCACCCAGACCTCCGCCCAGACCTCCATCTAGACCTGAACCCAGACCTCCATCTAGACCTCCACCCAAACCTCCATCTAGACCTCCACCCAAACCTCCATCTAGACCTCCACCCAAACCTCCATCTAGACCTCCACCCAAACCTCCATCTAGACCTGAACCCAGACCTCCATCTAGACCTCCACCCAGACCTCCACTGAGACCTCCACCCAGACCTCACCCCAGACCTCCACCCAAACCTCCACCTAGACCTCCACCCAAACCTCCACCTAGACCCCCCACCTTACCTTTTTTTCCAGCAAACATCACACCTTCACGTTTTCATGAAAAATGAAAGACTGTTTCAAATGAGCCCTACACTGCCACCAGATTGTTCAGTGTGAGATGATTTGGTAGAACAGAGGACACACTCAGCGGAGATCAGGGAACCTTTCAGTCCTGATCTGTCTGGACTCTGATCTCCTGGGTTCTCCATCAGACCCCCACTCCCAACCCAAAGCAGCTTTAATGTAACTGAACTACAGAGGAGGCTGGAAAAGGCGTGAACAGAAGCTGCCGGAAGCCAAAATTAACGTTGTTTTTCTACCAACATGCCACCTTCTAACGATCTGCGCGTTTGGGGGCGTTCGGTCTCACAGGTGTGTGCACGGGGCTGACAGACCTCACCTTGGGCTGTGTGCACTAGTTTCTGCGCACGTGCGCGTGTAGTTGGCGCTGTTCTTCTGGCGCCTCCTCGCGGTCAAATTGTAAACTATTTCATCCTTTGTGGAAAAAAACATCGGGCAAGGCTTTCTCAGATATAACTGCTGTTGGTAGATGAATGAGCGACAGGAGCATGTGGAACATGTGGAACAGGTTCGGAACCAGCTGCACCTGCAGAGGGTTGGACGCAGACAGTAAGTTCTTGTGGCGCAGCTGCAAAAACTGACGCTAAACCTGGAGTTGATCAGCTGTCAACCCCCACGCCCCCCCCAAAATCCGCCTGCAGTTTCTGCATTTTTCTAGACACGTTTTTTCTGATAAATAAACGTGCACGCGTCTTACCTGCGCGTAACACTCCGTTTTATCCACATTGTTCTTGCCTGTCGGATCCGCCTCAGTCCTCCGGGAATCCACCCATCAGGATGAGTTTCCACCAAAGTCCACTAAATTCGGCTTAACAGAAGCGGACGGAACCGTGCAGTTCCGGGCTCGCTCCAGCCGTCCGCGCGAACATCCTTCACGCCGTTTCCTTCAACATTGCGCACGAAGAAATCCGCCTGAAAACCGGAGCAGCAGTTCTGGGGCAGTTCTTCTGTCCGCGGCGCGGGCGGCCAGGTGAGCCGGAACCGGAGGAGCGGCTCTCAAACTTTACCTTCCCGCGCGCGAACCGGTCCCACCGAACCAGCAGGGAGGACGGAGGGAGCGGCGGGAGCCGGCATGATGCTCGTCGCTGAATGACAGCGCATGTCCAACCATGGAGGTCCAGAAACACCAGGATGCGCGCGTGGGATGCCCGTCTCCACAGGCGGGGTCCTCGTTATCCACTCACGCGGCTGGATGTGTTCGGTGGTGCGCGCGGACGGAGAAAGTTGAAAGAAAAAAAACCGACTCCTGAAAAAATGGAAGAGGGTTGTTTCTGGGGTGGGGGGGTGAGATCGTCACTACGGAGGAGGACGGCTGCTCCCCTCCTTTCTGACTGACGAACCAGCTGTCGTGACGTCACTTAACGCCAGCCTGTCATATGACACCTGTGCTCACCTGCGCCGCGTGACCAGTGGAGGGATGGAAGAGCCTGTTTCAACGCCTCACAGCTGACTCGTCTCCATGGAAACACGTCCATCATCCCATAATAGCGCATCTGTAGTGACAGCATGCTGCTGGCAACTGGTCAACATCACGTGATCACGGCTCCTCGAGATCAGGAGGTTTGATTGGTCCTCGTGCTGAAGCTCTTCTGCAGCACCTTCAGCCGGTTCTGCTGAGCTTGGAAAAGAGTCTTCTCCAAGTAGAACATGGAGAAGTTCTCCAAACAGAACATCAGAAAGTTCTCCAAACAGAACACCAGAAAGTTCTCCAAACAGAACATCAGAAAGTTCTCCAAACAGAATATCAGAAAGTTCTCCAAACATCAGAAAGTTCTCCAAACAGAACACCAGAAAGTTCTTTACACAGAACACCAGAAAGTTCTCCAAACAGAACATCAGAAAGTTCTCCAAACAGAACATCAGAAAGTTCTCCAAACAGAACATCAGAAAGTTCTCCAAACAGAATATCAGAAAGTTCTCCAAACATCAGAAAGTTCTCCAAACAGAACACCAGAAAGTTCTCCAAACAGAACACCAGAAAGTTCTTTAAACAGAACACCAGAAAGTTCTCCAAACAGAACATCAGAAAGTTCTCCAAACAGAACATCAGAAAGTTCTCCAAACAGAACATCAGAAAGTTCTCCAAACAGAATATCAGAAAGTTCTCCAAACATCAGAAAGTTCTCCAAACAGAACACCAGAAAGTTCTCTAAACAGAACATCAGAAAGTTCTCCAAACAGAACACCAGAAAGTTCTTCAAACAGAACATCAGAAAGTTCTCCAAACAGAACATCAGAAAGTTCTTTAAACAGAACATCAGAAAGTTCTCCAAACAGAACACCAGAAAGTTCTTTAAACAGAACATCAGAAAGTTCTTCAAACAGAACATCAAAAAGTTCTTTAAACAGAACATCAGAAAGTTCTCCAAACAGAACATCAGAAAGTTCTCCAAACAGAATATCAGAAAGTTCTCCAAACATCAGAAAGTTCTCCAAACAGAACACCAGAAAGTTCTCTAAACAGAACATCAGAAAGTTCTCCAAACAGAACATCAGAAAGTTCTTTAAACAGAACATCAGAAAGTTCTCCAAACAGAACACCAGAAAGTTCTTTAAACAGAACATCAGAAAGTTCTCCAAACAGAACATCAGAAAGTTCTCCAAACAGAACACCAGAAAGTTCTTTAAACAGAACATCAGAAAGTTCTCCAAACAGAACATCAGAAAGTTCTTTAAACAGAACATCAGAAAGTTCTCCAAACAGAACATCAGAAAGTTCTCCAAACAGAATATCAGAAAGTTCTCCAAACATCAGAAAGTTCTCCAAACAGAACACCAGAAAGTTCTCTAAACAGAACATCAGAAAGTTCTCCAAACAGAACACCAGAAAGTTCTTCAAACAGAACACCAGAAAGTTCTTTAAACAGAACATCAGAAAGTTCTTTAAACAGAACATCAGAAAGTTCTCCAAACAGAACATCAGAAAGTTCTTTAAACAGAACATCAGAAAGTTCTCAAAAAATGAACGTCGTCCTCCAAACAGAACGTCAGTCTGTTTCCCAAACAGGACGTCGAAACATTCTCCAAAGAAATGTCAGAATGTTCTCAAAACAGAACATCTAATTTTTGTCCAAACAACATCAGAACATTTTCCTAACAGAACATCTCTGAGGAGAAAGACTGGCATCAGAAAGCTTCATCAGAATGTGCAGGGTTGGGGGCTGTCGTCCGAGCAGCTGAAGGAGGTTTCGTCTGTAGAACCAGATAACAAGAATGCGATCAGAACCTAAAAAGGTAAAGGCGAGATCAGCTCAGTCTAAAGAGTCTGACGTTCCCCCTTAACGTCAAGTCAGGAAAACTAAAACCATTACTAAAACTTTGAAAACAGGTTAACTCCCATCATGCACTCTGTCCCATGGGCGGAGTCCCTACAAGATAAATCTCACCATCACAGGAGCTGTCTCTGAGAAGAACCTTTTTCAGAAACAGACGTTTGCTTCAGCTCCATCGTTTCTTTGCTCATCTATCCATCTTGAATTTTGCACAGACAGCGGTCGCTGACACAGTCACAAACAAGCAGAGCCGTATAGGGGTCTCCACAGTGAATCATCTGCCTTCTCTTAACTCTCGGCTCTGGATCCTGAACAGTCACTCCACCCACCACCGTGTCCTCCTCCACTCCACCTGAGAACCTCCTGTTTGATCCTCCTCCCATGCAGGTGCTCTCCTTGTAGCTTCAACCTCAGCTTCCCTCTTCATCCAAACCATCTCTGCTTACTTTAAATGTTTTGGTCTAAAAATGTTGGTTAAGTTTTAGGAAGTTTAATTTGAAGGTAACTTTATTTTGAAATGCATCCAGAGAAGAGAGACGCTTGAAACAG
Source organism: Oryzias woworae (assembly GCA_016861445.1). NCBI lineage: Eukaryota > Metazoa > Chordata > Actinopteri > Beloniformes > Adrianichthyidae > Oryzias > Oryzias woworae. The sequence continues at coordinate 1,269,848 of BOLG01001174.1, forward strand.
AGACACCACGTTTGGATGCAAAAGGAAAGACAGAGGATGTGAGAAGGACACGAAGATAAACTCCCATGTTGGCATGCAGCCATCACGCAGATGTGTTTCAACTGTCTTATTACATTGTATGTTTGCTGTCAAAAGATTTGTGTGATGTTCGTGTGTACGGTGGATTTGACTTGGATTTGAAGAGACTGAAGAAACTCGTTAAGAGACCCACTTGTGTCTGTGAATGCCTGGTGTGGAGTCACAAACACAGAGATGCTCAGAGAAGTGCCTCCTTTGTTGCCTGGTCTCAAATCCCTGAAGGAGGTCAGCAGAGGGCGTTCCACTTGGTCTCAGCTTCACACCTGATTGGCTCTTGGACTTGACCTCTTAACCGATCCGATCTATTTCCAAAGCGAGCAGTATCAGAGCTATCCAGCCGTACAGTTCTGATCCAGATTCCAGCTCAGGTGGAAAACAGAGACGTTCATGGATCTGTTTGTCTGTGAGTGGATGAATCAGAACGGTGGAGCTTGTGGCCAGCCAACTGTAGTTTAACAACTACAGGCTTTTTCAAATGGCTTTTTTATGTCTGCTCCTAATTTATAACAATTTAAATAAAGAAAAATTTTACAAGTGCAATTTTACTTTAATTTTCTTTATTTATGTCCTACATCATCAGAAAAATGACACGAGAGCATGTTAAAAACACCCTCTTCATCAGAGTGGGTCTTTAAGACCCAAGCTAGTACTTAACCCCCCCACATGCAGTCGCAGAGCCCCAGTTAACCAGAGGGAACTACTGTTCACCCAAAATGTGCTGTCCATGTATGTGGACACCAGGTCTGAAGGGGTTAAAGTTCTCTGCTCAGATATGACCTCGCTCCGTTTTAGCGAGTTTTGGGCAGATGTCATCAGACAACACAAGTTAGCTGAAATATGAATGAAAACTATAGAGCACAGTCAGGAGATCAACAGTCCAACAACAGAAAAACCATTTGTTCTTAAAAAGTCTTTTCTTCCAAAAGAAAAAAAGAAAAAATGCTTTGAGGACAAGGAGGACGGAACAAAGGTTCTGACTGAATTCCGTCATTACTCCCTGTAACTGGCTATATGGTGGTGGACATGAATGCAGTCGGACACATGCTTACTACTTCAACGTCTAAACTCATTTGCTGAAGTGAAAAACCTCATAAATCGGAACGTTTTATGGAATCTATTTATGGATCCACAGTGTTCTGAAGAGGAAAATCTGGAGGATTTACAACACAAATACTTAAATATATTGTTTTTCAAATGACAAACCATTCAAATGCAATGCATTGTGGTCTATGATCACCGATCTAGTAAGCATTGGTGCTCACTCGTTTTTCACAAAGACTTCTGGGAAATTCCCAGGGCTCTGGATTTTGGGATGGTACATCCGACTCAACACAGTGCACTAAGTAGTGAATAGTGAAGGAATTCAGACACAACCTCAGTCTTTCTCAGAATGGCACCCAGGTAGAAGGCCAGGCTGTGAGGACCTGGTCCTCCACGCAGAAGGGGGGCGGCACCAGGCGGAAGTCTGCTGGACAACACCTGAGGGCAACTAAGAAGTGCTCTGAGCAGGGGGGCAGATAGGCAGATATAATAGACTCCTAGAAAAGGAGTTCTTCAGTCTTCAACTGGTCCCTACCTGCATCCCAGAAAGCAGCAGAGGTCCAGACTCAGCCTGATCCAAACTTTATTCACTTACTGGAATTATGTCTATGTTTTTTCTTCTAAGTTTTACAAATTACTTTGTGCAGCAGATTTCTGGGGAACTAGTATCTAATGTTCACAGTTGGAGGGTATTGACTGTTTTTCTGTCAATCAGAACATCAGCATCTCTGTGGGGTGAAATGACAATAAGAACCTCAGCACGAACATGAAGATGATGGTGGATGGAGGAAGGCTGAGGACGTTCAACATGCTTGTTCTACAGCGGCTTGGTTCAGAGCACCAGAACCAGCTGCATCCTGCATGGGTCCGGCAACACTGCTGCTGCAGACTGCAGCTGTCTGCAGAGATGATCACCAGGACTACCGCTCTCTCTGAAGAGCTGCTTCCATACTCAAAGAGCCCACCATCCACAACACTGACTGTTCAAACCTCTGCCCTCAGAAGAGTGAAATCCCAAACAAGATTCAAGAACTCTTTCTTTTCTGCTGGTCTCAGACTCCTGAACAGCTGGCAGAGCTTCACTCTACTCTGGTTAACAGTCCAGTTTCTTATTGCACATGATGCACATCAGACACTTTGCAACACCAGAGTCCTGTTTACTTCTTAATTTCTGCTTTTATTCTGTTTTGCATTTTCTGTTTTTTTTATTTATACTCAATTTTGTGGGTTTTTCTACTTACTACATTTAGTTTCTGTATTTCTGGTGTAATCTTACGTCACCACGGACAAAGTAAGAATGTCACTGCACTGAGAGCTTAGCTTGCCAGTTGCATTTGACAAAAAAGCTTTGAATGTAGAAGCAGTTTCTAGAACCTGAATGCTGCATCAGAAGTTAAAGCTGCTTTGAAACTCTGAGAGGAACTCTACCAGCCCCCCGTGTGACATAAATGCAGCGTTTCTGTGTCACCTGCAGGCTCCCTCCTTGCTGGTGCAATACTCTAATCTGCAGCATGGGGGGGCTTTCTGCCACCTCAGGGTCAGAGTGTAAAGACACACCAGCCGCTGCAGAAACAGAAAGCGGTGGTTCTGTTTAGTGTCTCTCTGCCCCCTCCCTGCTGCCTGTAGTTTCTGAACAACCACTCTGCTGCCAGCAGATGAATTACAGCTGTTTATAAAAGTGACTGCTCTGAACACGAGGAGGCAGCTTCCCTCCTCCACTAATTGATGCCATAAAACACTTGTGTGAAATGCCATCATTACTTTATTACGGTGTGTACATACATCCTGATCCAAGTGGATGTCTCTGCTTGATGAAGCCCCCAGCAGCTCTCCTTCAGATGGAATATTTCCCAGCTCTCCTTTTCCTCCTCTCCCATCTCTGGCATTTACTGCGTAGTGCGTTGGTCTCCGTGTTTTCTGCCACACGTGTTCATAAAGAGGCCGACCGGCTCTCATGTTAGCCTCAAACAGCAGAGTGCTGCAGTTTCCATGGATCTAATGAAGGAGAGGTCCAGACGACGGTGGCTGTAGTTGCTGACCTCTTCCAAACAGGAAGTACCTGCTGGCTCTAAGAAGCCAAAATCCCATAGACGTCTAGGTAGAAATAAACAGCTGTCATTCTATTGATCAGAATAACCATTCTTGCTCTGATACTGTAGCTTTTTAACATCTTCTTATAATTTTATTTTTTTTTATCACAACATAGTTTTCTGTATCACAACTTACTACAAACTGATCAATCAGATGCCTCAGCAAAAGCATGTGATGCCTGCTGACCCCACCTCAAACATTTGATTGACAGATTCTCCGGAGCTGTTTACAGTGAAAGGAGTGTGGACTTCCAACAAGCTCACTCCTGATTGATGACAGTAGTTGCCATAGAAACGTTGACTCAAACCAATCATTGTCATTTGGCTTTAAATGGTGGCGCCATATCACAGAAAAATGGCAACTGAATTGACTTCATTTCGCTAGAGGTGGAAGTAAGGCGTTTTCTGTGGGTGATGTCACCGCCGTTTTGTCCAATTGTCTAAAAAAATCAATGATCTGTATCCATCACCAACCTTTTCCACCCCCCACCCCCCAAACACCTAAGTGTGACAAAGCAGTGAGACAGGATGACTCTTTTTCAAGATATTCAAGTTTGGGTAGCCATCCTTATGTGATGGTGATTGCGGTTTGGACAATGATTGGGCTTTTGTAGCATTGAGATTAGGCCAGTGATGGTTCAGGGGACACATCATTGTCTTTTTTATTGAAAACAACAGTTTCTTCTAAATTTTCAAACTTTTTCTCTATACAAACTGTAACTCTCAGTGACCGACACTCTAAATCAAACACCCACATATTGAATGGAGGCTGGAGGATTCACATCGCTTTCAAGACTCACAGCAAAAACCACTCCATGAATCAGTTACGTGGTACAGCGTTGTGCTGGCTAACGAAGGCACTGATGACACTTTAGTGATTACACCACATGACATAGCAGTCATTTCAAGATTGTCAATCTCTGCATAGTTGAGAAGTCACCACTGGTGTGATATCAAGAAAACAACAAATATGGTCTTTGCTGCTCTTTTTTCTAAGAGGATTGAAAACAGCTTGCCTTCTTTTGATTGTCAACTAAGCAAACATATGCAATGGAATGCCTCCATTTGTTTTTTTAAGAAGCCAGAAAAACCTTATTAAAAAGAAGGAACCTCAACACCAGCAACAACTCTGACAGCAGACTGAGGTTCTTGGTCTTCATCAGGGGCCTGTTTCAAGAAGCAGCTTTAACAAACTCAGAGTTCAAACCTGCACTCAGAGTTGACTGACTCAGAGTTTGCAAACTCAAAGTTTTCAGTTTCAGAAAAGCTGAAAACAGTTGGTTCCATCAACTCTCAGTTGATGGACTTAGAGTCAGGTATGAGCGTCACGACCATAAAAAGCCATGAACCTTCTAACCACTGCGCCACTGCTATTCAAAATGCTTTTCTAAAATGTTTTCTAAAAAAAAAGATGTTTTCCAACGTCGATATAAATATTTAATATTATGTTTAATTATTTGATTTACTATTATTGTTTATTTTATTTTTATTCTTTATTATTTAATTTAATTAATCATATTCAGAATTTCTTATAACAATGTTAATTGCGTGTGTAAATGCAAATCCTGTGCGTTTTAGGATTGATTTTAAAGTTCTCTTAATGTTTTTTAAATATTTGAATGGTCTTGGGTCTTCTTATTTAAGTTTTTAAGAACCCTAACCCTAACCCTAACCCTGTTATTTTAAGATATGAACCCTCTCGGACCCTGAAGTCCTCTGGCACTGGCCTCTTAGTTGTTCCAAAGGTGAGGACCAAAACCTATGGGGAGAGATCGTTCCACCATTATGGTCCTCGCCTCTGGAACGGCCTGTCAGAGAACCTCAGGGACAATAGAAGTTTTTAGGAAGAGGCTCAAGACCCACCTTTTTAATCTGGCTTTTTTTTATGACTTTTGGAATTATTTAATTTGATCTTTTCCTCTCTTTTTATTTATTTATTATTTTTTATTTGAATCATTTTATAGTTAATTTATATACATAATTATTGTTTTAATATACTAACCATGTTTTTATCATTATATTCACAATATTTGCTTGTTTAATTGTTGCTTTTTCTTCATTAATTCTGTAACTCCAGTGCTTCCTCTCGGGGATCCACTGTTCTGGGGTCCTCCTGCCTATGGGTGAGATGGTGCTGCTCATTCTCATTGGGGTGGCTGGGGTACCTCCATGTTGAGGGGCCTCTGGTCTGCCCTGTGTTGGGTGGGCACTGCGGTGATGACCCCTGTGGTTGGGCTGGACCTTGGAAGAAACAGATCCCTGTAATATCGTTTCTCCTCAGCAGTACACAGCCAGACTTTTTACTTAGAGCTGCAGTTTTTAGTCTTTGTTCAGTTTTCCTGTGGGGGGTGTCATGTATTGAGGGGGCTGGGTGAATGGAGGGAGGAGCTGGGGGAGGGATTGTGGTTGTTTTGCATGGCTGTTCCTTTTACCTTGTGTGTATTTGGTTGGACTTCTAAGTTTTAATGGTTTTTATTATTTTTTATGTGAAGCGCCGTGGGTTTCAACTGAAAGTAAGGCGCCGTAAAAATAAATAAAGTTTAAGTTCAAAACTTTAACACAAGAGATGCCTGTTTTAACACCTACCACACATCTTGTAGCAATTCTCACAGTGGCGCAGCAGTTAATGCGTCTACCTCTAGATGCAGGAGTTCACTGGTACGATTTTTAAAAATATATAATCACAGCTGGTTATGATGTAAGTTATGACAGTTCAAATCAAACATTCTTATTGCATTATATTCCAGGCAGTTACGTTGTTTCTGTTCTGGACGGTGGAGGCGGTGTTGTGGGCGTGTACGTGCCAGTGTGCAGTGGCGGTGGGGGGGGCATAAAAATAATTTTTCTCCTAGGGCGCCATGCAGCCCAGGGTCGGCCTGCCACTAACCTTCAATCCTGTGAAACTCCTCTAATCACTCTGAGGGGTTTGTAATAAAAAAAAACAATCACAATGGGCCAATGAGATTGTGAATTTGTAATACAGAGTCCCTGGAAAAACGGTATCGCTCAAATAAAAATGAATTTGGAAACGCCATACAAACGACTTGTGACCTCAAAATCCTCTCCTGACGTAAAATGACATTCCCTCCAGATGAATCCAGCCTCCTCGTCTACGAGATCCTCTAGAAATGGACGTGCCATTGTGGTTTCAGCGGGGCGGAAACGTGCAGTCTCTAATGTGAATGTTTTCAGTATTGAAGCAAGGAAGTCCTATTTGAACATCCGTCACTTTAAAAAGGAGTAGAGACCGCAGGAAACTTTCCCTGAAGGAAACCTGCTCACAGAGCCAGTTGTCATAGTGATTAACTCTTGGTTCAGCTTACCCTGCTTCATGAAATAACCCACTTTCACAGGTTGAAGTACCTCTGTTTGTGAAACCGGAAACTCAGAGTTAACTCTGGGTTAACGAACTCAGAGTTTCAACAAAACCTACTTCTTGAAACGGGCCCCAGGGTTTTGCTTTGTTCAGCATTTTCTTAAGCATGTAAACAAATACACATTTACACACTTTAGTCCTGCAAAAGGAACCAAGCAAAGCATGGAAAAGCTCAGTATTAAACTGCACTGAATAGACAGGTTACCGGTACATTACATAATATTATTCAGTTCAGTCATTTTAAATAGAAGCTACAAAATTACAAAAATATGTAAAAAAATCAGAAAAGTTTTTGTGGATGCATCTGGAGGATCAGGACTGAAATCTGCTGTTTTCATGTTCACGTGTTTAAGTGTTGAAGCTATTTTCTCATTTTCTTGTTCATCAGAAGAGGATGGGGTTCCGGTTCACCAAAGACTGGATGTGTCTTTTTCGGCTCTCCTGATCCCTGATGTTTTATGAGTGATTTTTATGCTAAACAGCAGTGATCGTGCAATAGAGAGAGCTGAACATGGCACTGAAGACTGACCTGGCAGAACTTAAAGTTGCATTAACCAACATCCAAGCCAAACTGAGCCCATTCATGGCGTTGGAGGCTAAGCTAACACCTCTGCTGGAAGTTGTGCAGGAATTCCGGCAGAAAAAAGTACGAAATAAACAAGAGCATAGTCGGCTTGACCTCCTGGACAGAAGAACGAACAATGTGGATCAACAAGTAAGAATGAATATTATTCTCACGGGATTTCAACTCAAATTAAGAGCTAGGTCTCGTGCAGCTAACGTTAGCATGGACGCTAGCGGGGCTGCAGTGGCTACAGCTGAGAGCGTGGAGTCAAGTTAGATCATTTCTCACTTCTAAATGGATTTCCTTGGATTAATATTGAATAATATTAAGATCTGCCATCCGCTTCCCAGGAGAAGGGAGTCAGATAAACAAGCGATCCTTATCAGGTTTGTGAATCAAAAGTACAAAATAGCTCTGATGAAGCAAAGAAAACTGCTAAAAGGGACCGCTATTTATTTTAATGATCATCTCACAAAGTTTAACAGAGGTTATGCCTAGTTAATAATTAAAGGGGTTTGCCTTGGTATTTAGTGGAAAAACTCACAGGCATTTCTGCTCTAAATGGTGGAATTTCACTCTTACCAAACTACAACCAGAAACAGGGAATAAATGTTTACAGTGACACGCTTTCAGCTGTGTTCAAGTCCCATTCAAGCGTTGCTTTCTGGGAGGTACTGCTGTTTTCATTTCTCCATGTAATGGTTGATTGAGATTTCATTTGAAGGTATGTAAAAGTGTTTTTGCTCACAAGATTTCTGAAGGTCATGATGGAGTCAAAACCAGGACAAAGTGTGGGAGGATAGATCAATCTCAATCTTAACTCAGAAATAAGAAGCCACAACAGCTCAAACACGAATTACACAACACACCCGCACCATCAAACCACAACTGTGTTTGCTGCACACAGAACCAGTTTTTCAGCTGCTCCCTGAGCACCCACACAATACAACACTGTGTTGAACAAATAGATCCGGACTGGGTCCCTCCAGCTCCCATCTGGATGCTCGTGAGGCAAAAGTGTGCACTGGTTATCAAACACTAACATCTCCATCATTTTAACTGAACTGCTCTGTGGCCCAACTGCATTACCCTGGTGATTCACCACGAGAACAATAAGATCCTTTACAGTTTCATTCAGAAATATTGGAGAATTTCAGAGTCCTTTTAATTTTAAACAAATAATTATCATCACTTTTTCCTATAACTGTCTTTAAACAATCAAAGTTTGACTCCAACATTTTTACAAAACTTCTTGTAAACACCATCTAAAGGTGAGAAACCACAAAAAAGACACACAAACAGGTAAAAAAACAAACATTACATCATCCACTACAGTAGAACAGCAACACTCGTGAGCACAGGTGTCTATTCATCTTTGAACAAATAGTATGCGTGACAGATTGATAAATGCTTTACATGTGTTTACACACGTGGACAAAATTGTTGGTACCCCTCAGTTAAAGAAGGAAACACCCACAATTCTCACTGAAATCACTTGAAACTTACAAAAGTAACAATAAATAAAATGTTTTTGAAAATTAAATAATCAAAATCAACCATCACTTTTGAATTGCTGATTAATATAATTATTTAAAAAATACAAACCAATGAAACAGGCCTGGACAAAAATGATGGTACCCATAACTTCATATTTTGTTGCACAACCTTTTGAGGCAATCACTGCAATGAAGCGATTTCTGTATTTGTCAATGAGCGTTCTGCAGCTGTCAACAGGTATTTTGGCCCACTCCTCATGAGCAAACTGCTCCAGTTGTCTCAGGTTTGATGGGTGTCTTCTCCAAATGGCATGTTTCAGCACCTTCCACAGATGTTCAATGGGATTCAGATCTGGGCTCATGGAAGGCCTCTTTAGAATAGTCCAACGCTTTTCTCTCAGCCATTCTTGGGTGTTTTTGGCTGTGTGTTTTGGATCGTTGTCCTGTTGGAAGACCCATGACCTGCGACTGAGACCAAGCTTTCTGACACAAGGCAGCACATTTCTCTCCAGAATGCCTTGATAGTCTACAGATTTCATTGTACCTTGCACACATTCAAGACACCCTGTGCCAGATGCAGCAAAGCAGCCCCAAAACATGACTGAGCCTCCTCCATGTTTCACCGTAGGGACAGTGTTCTTTTCTTCGTATGCTTGGTTTTTGAGTCTATGAACATAGAGTTGATGTGCCTTACCAAAAAGCTCCAGTTTGGTCTCATCTGTCCAAAGGACATTCTCCCAGAAGCTTTGGGGCTTGTCAACATGCATTTTTGCAAATTCCAGTCTGGCTTTTTTAGGATTGTTTTTCAGCAGTGGTGTCCTCCTTGGTCGTCTACCATGAAGTCCACTTTGGCTCAAACAACGACGAATGGTGCGATCTGACACTGATGTACCTTGGCCTTGGAGTTCACCTTTAATTTCTTTGGAGGTTGTTCTGGGCTCTTTGGATACAATTCGAACGATCCTGTCTCTTCAATTTGTCATCAATTTTCCTCTTGCGGCCACGTCCAGAGAGGTTGGCTACTGTCCCGTGGGTCTTGAACTTCTGAATAATATGAGCCACTGTTGTCACAGGAAGTTCAAGCTGTTTAGAGATGGTCTTATAGCCTTTACCTTTAAGATGTTTATCTATCATTTTGTTTCGGATGTCCGGGGACAATTCTCTCCTTCGCTTTCTGTTGTCCATGTTCAGTGTGGTACACACCTTTTCACCAAACAGCAGAGTGACTACTTGTCTCCCTTTAAATAGGCAGACTGACTGATTATGAGTTTGGTAACACCTGTGATGTCAATTAAAGGACACACCTGAGTTAATCATGTCAGTCTGGTCAAATAGTTTTCAATCTTTTATAGAGGTACCATCATTTTTGTCCAGGCCTGTTTCATTAGTTTGTTTTTTTAAATAATTATGTTAATCAGCAATTCAAAAGTGATGGCTGATTTTGATTATTTAATTTTCAATAAATTTTTATTTATTGTTACTTTTGTAAGTTTCAAGTGATTTCAGTGAGAATTGTGGGCTTTTCCTTCTTTAACTGAGGGGTACCAACAATTTTGTCCACGTGTGTATATGCATGAGTATGGGTGTGTGAGCTGTAGCTGTATTGTGTACGTGTTGAAATGTTTGTGTGTGAAGATTTTTGGAGCCAACAGGTTTGTTTGTAACATTTGACTAACATTTACACCTGACAGTAATGATGACAAGCCTCCAAGCTAGTAATGTAATGCTTTAATAATTTTTATACCTTTTTGACATGTTTTTAAATGTCCTTCCTTTCTATTTGACAGATAAAGTATTTTGTGTTTGTCATTTATTAAATGTTCAGATGTGACGTAAAGCTGTGCTGAAAAGATGGAATGAAGCAGGAAAACATCTGTGCTTTCTGGGATATTAAATAAAAACAATCCATCATTTCATTTATGAATGTACAACTTCTTGGGAGAAATACCAGAAACAAATACTTTTTGGAGTAATCAGGTGATATTTCATTTTGGTCTAAATGTTTTCTTAATACTTAGAACATTTTATTTTCATAAGAACAAGAAAATTAAACCTTTTTTGATTACATTTTTTCTCACCTAAATTCATGAAAAGTAAAAATATAAGAACGATTTCCACTTTTGTTCATTATAGATGATCAAGTTGTCCCTGGACTCAAGAACTCCCTGGTCGCCGCTGCTGCTTTGGCGGGGGTCTTGGTGTGGGGATGGCCGGGAGGTGTCCCTCCGTTTCTTTTTGTTTTACATTCCATCATCCAGCTCAGCTTAACATAAACATTCACCTGTGCACAGACTCAACTTTGCACAGTTTGTTAGTGTGATGGAATGAGGTGCTTTGCATGCATTGGTTTATATGCATTGGTGAGAGGGAAGTCTGGGCATCTTTGCTTAGACTGCTTCCACCATGACCTGGTCCACATGAGCGGAAGAAAATAAATGGATGGATGGTGTTTTTTCCCTTTCTTGTTTTTTATTGTTTATATGCACACGTTTGTGAACACTCTTGGAGCCAGCAGGTATGTTTGTAACATCTGAGAGTGTGGACAGGCCCCGCCCATTTTGGACTAACATTCACACTTGACTGTAATTATTATAAACTTCCAGCATCTTGTTGTCTGTTGTTTAATGATTCTACCATCCCTCCCTTGTAATCATCCTCCAAAGTCTGTAACCCATCCTTTCCCCGTCTTTTGTGCCCCCCGACATCCCTCTCTCTTCTTGCCCCTCTTTCTTTTCCATCCGGTCCAACAAAAAAAGGATAGAAACATAATTAATATAAAAAAAGTTTAGTTTAAATTACAGTTAATTAAAGTTTATACGAATATACACCTTGTGTGTCCGATTATTTTTGACCCCCGACTTTAACAGTAAAATCTGTCTATGTTGTGGGTCGTCAGACGCCATGACAGCACCCACCTGTGCTCAATCAGCCACCAGGTATGGCCACTATGATTGCCTGCACCTGGGTCTCCAGCAGGTGTATAAAGGATCGTGGAGATCCCAGCTCCGGCGCCAGACTGTTAGCTTGCCCAAGACGGTAACGTGCTGGCTCCCAAGACGTGTCTTAGGACTCCACTCTTGTGTCATAGATTTGCCTACTAACTAGTGTGTTTGTTTGCCAGTGGCTCCCGCCTTCTCTCCACCACCCCTGCTGCCTCCCTGGGCTCATCCAACTCCGCTCCCGACGCAGACCAATCCATGCTGGACTTTCCCCATCGACATTCATCACCTTACCCTTAATAAACCATATAACTTCAATTGTGTCCTGCACTTGGATCCTCCCCTTCCTGCTCTCCGCCTAACAGTCTAACACAAGAGGCTCTCTGCCAATATCTGTTTGCTCAGCTGTTGAATAGGACAAGTTTAAAAAAAAAGTTATACTAGAATTTCTAGTGTTTGATTATTTTTGCTATGCTGTATGGGGCTTCAGCCCCTGGTAGGGTCTCCCATGTCAGAAGGGTCCTGAGTGACGAGCCAGACAAAGAGCTGTTCAGAACCCCTTATGAGAGAACAAACATAGATCCTAATATGTCACCCGGATTGGCGTTATCGGGGCCCCACCCTGGAGCCAGGCCTGGGGTTTGGGCTTGTAGGCAAGCGCCTGGTGGGAAAGCCCGAAGGATCGACGTGGGATCGCTCTCCAGTGGGCCCACCACGGGCAGGAGAGCTCAGAAGGGGCCGGTGCAATGTGGTTTGGGTGGCAGTCGAAGGCAACAACCTCGGCCCAAACCCCGGTTATGGAACATAGCTTTTGGGACATGGAACGTAACCTCTCTGGGAGGGAAGGAGCCTGAGCTTTTGCAAGAGATCAAGAGGTATCAGCTAAATATAGTTGGGCTCACCTCTACGCACCGTCTGGGCTCTGAAACTCAGTCCCTTGAGAGGGGTTGGACCCTCTACAACTCTGGAGTTGCTCATGGTGAGAGGGAATAGGCTGGTGTGGGCTTACTCAGCTACCAAGTGTTGGAGTTTACCCCGGTAGACGAGAGAGTTGTGTCCCTTCGCCTTCGGGTGGGGGAACTGGTCTCTGACTGTGGTTTCAGCTTATGGGTCGAACAGCAGTTTGGAGTACTCTGCTTTCTTAGTGTCTCTTGAAGGGGTACTGGAAAGAGCCCCAACGGGAGACTCAAGACTTCAATGCCCACGTGGGCAACAACAATAGCACCTGGAGGGGCGTGATTGGTAGGAATTGCTCCCCAGATCTGAACCCAAGTGGCGTTCTGTTGTTGGACTTCTGTGTTTGTCATAGTTTGTCCATAACAAGCACCATCTTTAACACTTGGCATCAGGACACCCTCGGCAGGAGATCGATGATTGACTTTGTAGTTGTTTCAGGTGACCTTGGCTGTGTATCTTGGACACTTGGGTAAAGAAAGGGGCAGAGCTGTCCACTGATCACTACCTGGTGGTGAGTTGGAGCTGGTGGGGAACGAGGCTGGAAAGATTTGGTAGACCCAAACATACTGTGAAGGTCTGTTGGGAACATCTGGCTGAGCCCTCTGTCAGGGAAGTCTTTAACTCCCACATCTAGGAGAGCTTCAAACAGGTACAGAGGGAGAATGGTGACATTGAGCAGGAATGGACCATGTTCTCCACCTCCATTGTCTCTATCTATCGCCAGTCTAAGCGAGCTGCGGCCTGGGCTGTTGTGAAGACAATACGCGGTCTTGGGAGGAGTTTAGGGAGGCCATTGAGAAGGGCTATAGGACTATAGGTTGACCTCGAAGAGGTATAGGCAAACCGTCCGGCGCCTCAGGAGGGGGAAGCAGTTTCCTGCAGGCACTGTTTTAAGTGCAGGTGGGGAGTTGCTGACTTGAACTGGGGACATTGTTGGGTGGTGGAAGGAATACTTCGAGGATCTCCTCAATCCCACTGACATGTCTTCTCTTGAGGAAGCAGAGGCTAAGAGCTTTGGGGTGGGGCTTTCCATCACCCAAGCTGAAGTCACCGAGGTAGTCAACAAGCTCCTCGGTGGCAAGGCACCGGGAGTGGACGAAGTCCGCTCTAAGTACCTCAAGTCTCTGGATGCTGTTGGAGTGTCTTGGCTGACACGTCTCTGCAGCATCGCGTGGCAGTGGGGAACTGTACCACTGGACTGGCAGACAGGGGTGGTGGTTCCCCCTTTTCAAGAAGGGGGACCGGAGGGTGTGTTCCAACTACACACTAGAATTACACTTCTCAGCCTCCCTAGGAAATTCTATGCCAGGGTACTGGAGAGGAGAGTTCGTCCGATAGTTGAACCTCAGATCCAGGAACAACAGTGCGGTTTCTGTCCTGGCCGTGGAACTGTGGACCAGCTGTACACCCTCTCTAGAGTGCTAGAGGATTCGTGGGAGTTCGCTCATCCTATCCATATGTGTTTCATGGATTTGAATAAGGCATTTAACAGTCTGCCCTGTGGTGTCCTGTGGAGGGTGCTCTGGGAATATGGGGTGCGGGGAGCCTTACTCAGGACTGTCCAGTCTCTGTATGACCAGAGCAGGAGCTTGTTTCACATAGCCGGCAGCAGGTCAGACCTGTTCCCAGTGGATGTTGACTCCATCAGGGCTGCCCTTTCTCATCAGTTCTGTTCATAGTCTTTATGTACAGAACTTCTAGGCGCAGCCAGGGGTCTGGTTTGGGAACCACGTGATTTCCTCTCTGCTCTTTGCAGATGATGTTGTCCTGTTGGCTTCATGGAGCCAGGACCTCCAGCACTGGAACAGTTTGAGTGTGAAGCGGCTGGGATGAGGGTCAGCACCGCTAAGTCTGAGGCCGTGGTTCTAGACCGGAGAAAGGTGGTTTGCCCTCTTTGGGTGGGTGGACTGTGCCTTCCCAGGTGGAGGACTTGAAGTATTGGGAAGTCTTGGGAAGATCGGAGCGTGAGATCGACAGGCTGATTGGTGCAATGTCCACCGTTATGCGGTCACTGTACCGGTTTGTTGTGGTAAAGAGAGAGCTGAGCCAAAAAACAAACCTCTCAATTTACTAGTCGATCTATGCTCCAATACTCACCTATGATCATGAGCTCTGGGTCATGACCCAAAGAACGAGGTCCCGGATACAAGCACCTGAAATGAGTTTCCTCTGTAGGGTGGCTGGACGCTCCCTTAGAGATAGGAGGAGAAGCTTGGTCACCCGGGAGGACCTCGGAGTAGAGCCGCTGCTCCTCCATCCAGAGGAGCCAGTTGAGGTGGCTCGGGCATCTGGTCCTGATGCCTCCTGGACGCCTCCCTGGAGAGGTGTTCCGGGAATGTCCCACTGGGCAGAGGCCCTGAGGAAGACCCAGGACACGCTGGAGAGACTATGTCTCTCGACTAGTCTGGGAATGCGTCTGGGTGCCCCCAGAGGAGCTGAAGGAAGTGGCTGGGGAGAGGAAAGTCTGGGCATCTTTTCTTTGACTGCTGCCCCCATGACCTGGTCCGCATGAGCGGAAGAAAATAGATGGATGGATGGTGTTTTTTCCCTTTCTTTTTTTTTGATTGTTTATTTGAGCAAAATAAAAGTGGTTTTTAACAAAGTTCAATAGAGTCCGTTATTTCATGTTTTTTTTTTCCTCTGACTGCAAATTGGTGTGTGAAATCTCATTAAAATTGTGTCAAAGTTGAACTTTCAATCAAATCAGTAATAAATAATGGATACATAATTATTGCTAATAATTCACTGATTAATATTTTGGGTCTGGTGGTTTAGATGACTTCTGGACTGGAAAACCGTGACTCTATATACTGACAGAGATTAAATGGTTCGAAGAGAATTGAAAAAGCAGTAAAATGACGCATAGTTATCCAAGTGGCTGTAAAAAAACAAGACATTTGTTAGCAAACTTCCAAAAGTACTGGAACAAAGACGAAATAGGAATAAGAACAGAATTAAAGAAAACAAAAAAAGCTAAGAATGAGAAAATTGAAAGAAAATGAGAGGAACGGCAAGGGCAGAAAAATGTAACTTTGAAAATATTTCTTTATTCTTTGTATTGCTTACACTTTATGTGGGTAGGTACTGTTTTTTTTTCGTCATTGCTTTTGCCTTCTTTAGTAAAACCTGACAAGTTAAAGAAAGAACAGAAGACCATCATTTGTTCCTACTATGAGTGATTCATAAATTAGAATGTTTTTTCTGAGTAAAAGTGATGGATATAAAGTACCTTTCTTCACATTTAAACATTTAAAGTGAATCCAACTTTTAAATTATTATCAAAAACATTTTTTTGATTCTTGCCATTCTGTCTAAAATTGGACCAGTGAGGAAGTTATTCAATGTTTTAACCTACATAAGCTTATTTAGAAAGATAATTAATACAGCCGCTACAGAGGGCCCTGTGATATTCTTCGCCTGGGCCCCCAAACTGCCTCCAGCTACTCATTGCTTTGTGATTCTACCACCCCCTTCCCCCATACAAACAAACACACACACACACACAAACACTTCTTTAATCATCCTCCAACTTCTTTAACCCCCTTATTTTTACTTTTTTTCCCTTTTTCATCTCTGGATGATGCCCCGAGGCCTCAGGACGTCATTTCCGGGTGAGCGTAAACCAGTGTTTGGTCTTTGTCGTTGCTACTCGTGTCATTGAGAATCCGTTCTGTTAATATCTAACTTAGCGTTATCTTGTTTGGTGTTCAAACTTTACGAGTGTCTTATTTTTAGAATTTTAGTGAGTAACCACTGTGTTAACCACTGCTGTCTAAGCAGTTTGCGACATAGTTTCTTCCCCTTAGCCAAACACCGCTAGCCTTTGCTAAGTGCTAGCATGGCCTCCACCTCGTCTGCTTTAACTTCTCTGTCGTGCTCCATGTGCCAAATGTTCAGTGATGATCCTGCCTCCTTTAGTGATGATAGTGGTAGATGTGTTAAGTGTAGCCTTATTTTAGACTTGGAGGCCAGGTTAGAGCAGCTAGAAGCGCGGCTTGGCACATCGGTTGCTAAGCCTGTTAGCCAAACTGTTAGCCAGATTATTACCCGCAGTGCAGCTCGCAATACCGGAACGAAACTGCCGAACACTCAAGCCCCTCCCGGGCAGCAGCCGGGGAAAACCCAGGATGGGTTTGTACCAGTGGGAAGGAAGCATAGTGCCAAACTTAAACACATAGAGCTGCCGAAGCTCCGGTTACATAATAAGTTTTCTCCCCTCGGCAACACGCCAGATGAACCGTCAACTCTAGTCATCGGCTCCTCTGAAGTTAGACACGTGAAGCTCCCGACGGCTACAGTCAGGTGTTATCCGGGAGCCAGAGTTGGTGACATAGAAGGAAACCTTAGAATGTTAGCTCAGAGTAAACCCAGGTTCCGTCGAGTTGTGATTCACGTGGGCGGTAATGACGCCCGACGGAGATGTGTGTAAACGTGCTAAGTTGATGTCGGACACTGTTATTTTCTCTGGTCCCCTCCCAAATCTAGTCAGTGATGAAATGTACAGCCGCTTTTCATCATTTAACTGCTGGTTAGCCAAATGGTGCCCACAAAACGGCGTTAGCTTTATTGACAATTGGAGCGCGTTTTGGGGAAATCCCGGTCTCATGCGTAGAGACGGCATCCATCCCACTTTGGACGGCGCCGCTCTTCTCTCTAAGAACATTTCTGCGAGCATTAACAGTACAACCTGACAACCCAGGGACAGGTTCTGGGCACAGAGCAGCAGTTTAAAACTCTCCTCTGAGTTCCCTTTAGCGTCAGAGCAAACCCCAACACAACACAGAGTTAGTCCAGCAGCTGCTAGCTTTAGCTTATGTACTGAAAGGTGAGTGAAAGGAGTGAAATACAGAAACCTAAAAGTAAAAGCTACTAATACTCTCAATAACAACAAGCAAAATCACAATGTCATTAAATGTGGCTTACTAAACATTAGATCCATTTCCTCTAAGTCCCTTTTAGTCAGTAAGTTAATGAATGATAACAAACTTAGCCTACTAGCCCTAACAGAAACCTGGCTCCAACAGGATGACTATGTTAGGTTAAATGAAGCAACCCCCCCTAATTATAATAACTATCAGAAATCCAGAATTTCTGGGAAAGGTGGTGGGTTAGCAGTAATATCACAGTCTAGCTTACTTCCTTACACTAAAGCCAAACATATTTATAATTCCTTTGAAAACATAATTTTGTCTATAAATCACTCAAACAGGAAAACTCCAAAATCTGTTTCATTCATAATTATTTATCGTCCTCCTGGCCCATACTCTGAATTTCTAACTGAGTTTGCAGACTTTCTATCAACTATTGTTTTAGATTCTGATAACATAATAATAGTAGGGGATTTTAATATTCATGTTGATGATCCTAGTGACTGTCTAGGAAATGCTTTCTCAGCTTTATTAGATAATGTTGGTTTCACACAAAATGTAAATGAACCCACTCACTGTCACAAGCACACCCTGGACCTTGTTTTAACTCATGGTATAGAGATCAGCTGAGTGTGCTCCCTCATAACCCCATACTCTCAGATCACTTTCTAATCACCTTTCAGTTTGTTCTAGAGAACTCCACCGCTCCAATAAATAAAGAACAGCTCAGAAGAACATTGACTGACTGTTCTGTATCTGAATTTAAACTTACAGTCCACCCAATATTTAGTAACATGCTGAGCAAACACTCTGAGAGCAGCCCCCATAGTTTTAGTCCCAGAAAAAATGATCAGTTTGTTGATGACTCCATGGAGGCCCTCAGGAGAACACTTGATGTTGTTGCTCCTTTGAAACCAAAACTATTTAGACAAAACCGAGTATCACCGTGGTACAACGCTGAAACACGTTCTCTTAAACAAGTAACCCGTAAGTTAGAAAGAGAATGGCGCCGATCCGGCTCAGAGCAGTCCCTGAATAACTGGAAATATAGCCTTTTAAATTATAAAAAATCTCTGCGTAAAGCCAGAATCCAATACTATTCAGCTTTAATAGCACAGAATGGAAAAAATCAGAGATTTCTTTTTAGTACTATAGCCAGACTGACTAGCAGTCACAGCTCAGTGGAACCACATATTCCTGCTACTCTCAGCTCTGAGGAATTTCTTTCATTCTTCAATTGTAAAATCCTAAATATTAGACAAAAGCTGAAAAAAGTTCTCCCTACTATCAGCCCAGAGCAGGCTAAAACAGTAGAAACAAAGGCATCTATAGAAACCTCTGTAACATTAGACTGCTTTACTGCTGTAGATCTAGCAGAATTAACATCACTTATTACTTCCTCCAAAAGCTCAACTTGTCTTTTAGACCCAATCCCCACTAAGCTTTTTAAAGAAACCTTCCCCTTAATTAATGAATCAATTTTAACTATTATAAATACTTCCATAAAAATAGGTTATATGCCACAGTCTTTTAAATATGCAGTTGTTAAACCTCTTCTGAAAAAGCCCAGTTTAGATCCTGGCATTCTGGCCAATTATAGACCAATATCAAATCTCCCCTTTATCTCAAAGATATTAGAAAGAGTGGTAGTTAAACAGCTATACTGCCACCTGCAGGACAATAGCCTCTTTGAAGATTTCCAGTCAGGGTTCAGACCTCACCATAGCACTGAAACTGCACTAGTTAGAGTCACTAATGACTTGTTACTGGCCACAGAAAAGGGACTAATCTCTATTCTGGTCCTGTTAGATCTTAGCGCAGCCTTCGACACTATAGACCACAGCATCTTACTCCAGAGATTAGAGCATGACATAGGGATCAGAGGATCTGCCCTTCGGTGGTTTAAATCCTATTTATCTGATAGGTACCAGTTTGTTCATGTAAATGGACATTCCTCCCATTATAGTCGAGTTAGCTACGGAGTCCCACAGGGCTCAGTCCTAGGACCCATCCTGTTTATGCTTTACATGCTGCCTCTAGGGAACATAATCAGGAAACACGGGATTAATTTTCACTGTTATGCAGATGATACACAGTTGTATCTATCCATTAAACCTGACCAGAATGACCACTTAGAGAAACTTAATGACCTCCTCCTAAACCCAGAAAAAACTGAGGTCATTATACTAGGTCCAAAATACCTCAGAGATGCCCTACCTGTTCAGATGGTCTCCCTGGATGGTGTAAATATAGCCTCCAATTCCACAGTTAGAAACCTGGGAGTTTTATTTGACCAGAATTTATCATTTAAGGCTCACATATCACAGGCTTGTAAAACTGCATTTTTTCATTTACGCAATATCTCCAGGATCAGAAACATATTATCTAGAAGCGATGCTGAAAAACTCATCCATGCATTTGTTACGTCTAGGCTGGATTACTGTAACTCTTTGCTAGCAGCTTGTCCTAAAAGTTCTTTAAAAAGTCTTCAGCTTGTTCAAAATGCAGCAGCTAGACTGTTAACAGGAACCAACAGAAGAGAACACATTACTCCTGTATTAGCTTCACTTCACTGGCTCCCAGTTGAATCTAGAATCAAGTTCAAAATCCTCCTGCTAACCTATAAGGCCTTGAATGGTTTGGCCCCATCCTATATTAAAGATCTCATAGTGCCTTACCAACCAAACAGAACACTTCGTTCACAAAATGCAGGACTGCTTGTGGTTCCTAGAATTTCTAAAACCACAGTTGGAGGTAGAGCCTTTAGCCACCAAGCTCCTGTTTTATGGAATAAACTCCCAGCTCATGTAAAAGAGGCTGACACAGTTTCTACATTCAAAGTTAGGCTTAAAACATTCCTCTTTGGACAGGTTTATTGCCAGGCTAGCTAGCAATTAGAGAATATTTAACTTACTGCTTCTCTGCCTCACCTGCTGTGATGGGGTTTTCCACACTGACTCTACTCGCTCCCAATCACTCTTCGTCTGCCTCCTACACCCTCCCCCCTTCCTCTCTCCCCTACCCTAGCCCGGGTCTGCATCCTTCTCCCACCCCCAATCCCCCCTTCCTCTCCCCCCTACCCGAACCAGGGTCTGCATCCTTCTCCCACCCCCCCTCTCTCCCCTACCCTAACCAGGGTCTGTATCCTTCTCCCACCCCCACTCCACCAACCTGCAATCCTCCACATCACTTGCCATCTGCCATTTCTTTATTTTATTTGGTTTATCATGCCTCTGTTTGGTGCAGTGCGATTCACATTTTGTCCCTCTTTCCCACCCCCCTACGGGGGAGCTGGAGAGATTTCTGATTCCAGGTGGATCGTCTGTGCTCCTGTCTTCAGCCGTGACCTCGCCTTTGGCTCTTCCTGCTCCTGTCTTTGGCCGTGACCTCGCCTCGCCTGTACTCCTGTCTTTGACCGTGACCTCGCCTGTGCTCCTGTCTTTGGCCGTGACCTCGCCTGTGCTCCTGTCTTTGGCCGTGACCTCGCCTCGCCTGTGCTCCTGTCTTTTGCTGTGACCTCGCCTCGCCTGTGCTCATGTCTTTGGCTGTGACCTCGCCTCTGGCTCATTCAGCAAACCCAGCTGTTTCCACAACTCCTACTGGATGAAGCCCATCTGCTACACTGCTCAAACATGTCGTTGTTTATTTAAATATTTAGCTGTTATCTTGACTTGTAGCCATTTATCTTGAAGTATTTGTTTATTAGTCATATACTTGTTATTCAACCATGCAGTTATAGAATTAATTAAGTTCACTTTTCTTTAATAGTTCTAGCACATCACCTGTCCGTCCGGGGTTGAGGATCTCTCCTTCATGTGGGCAACCCTGAGGTTTCTTAGTTTTTTTTTTCCCCCACCAAAAAAAAAAAAAAAAATTTTTTTTTTTTTTTTTAGGAGTTTTTCCTCACCGCGAAGGACAGAGATGTTTGTTCAGCTTAGTCTGTTTAACAACCAGCTATTGTTTACTTTTACGTGATTGATTTTTTGGTTGTTTCTTACAATTTTCTGATATCAGTTCAATGAGACGGCTGTGGCTGTGATATTGGGCTATATAAATAACATTGAATTGAAATTGAACTTTCTCTCTTTAATATAAAATAGTATACAAACAAATACAAAGGGGGTTTGTAAAAAATATACAGCTTTTTTTAAGAGACACAATCGTGTAAAACAGTAGCAACAACACAAAAACACATACAGGTAAAATGTTTAGTAAACAGTTCAAAAGTAAAATAAAACCCACATAAGCCAAAAGAAAACAGAAAGTTTAAACACAAACAAGTAAAAACTAAAGAGCAGAAACTCACAAATAGGCAAAAACAACAAAAACAAACGCAAATGCAGAACATATACTGATTGATTTGAGGTCAACTGCATCTTTGCTGATGAGCAGTTTAAACCCAAACACCTGCAGACCTGGTGCTGCATCCTTTATAAAGTTCTTTAGTTTTTTAAGAATTCTGATATTTTAAAATTATATTAGAGAAAAATCAAAGAATTTATTTTTCGGGAAATGAAGCTGGAACTGCTTCATTTTGAATCAAGTAATAACTACAGACATATACATGCAAGTGAAGAAATGAACGGAAGATTCATTTCCCCGTCTGTGCAGTCTCGTTTGCAAGTGGAAAAGATTGGCACATGATGAATCACCGCGGTGCTCAAGTGTATTGCATGATTAGATGGTGGAGGGAACATTAAATCAAGCGCGATTTGTTAATTGACTGGCTCTAAGGCCTTTCTCCTTCAGCAGTTTGCCTGCAAACTCGTCCTGCGCACAGACAAGTAAGAACTTCCAACAAAAAGAGGCGCTGGAGAAGTCCTCATCCCTTAATAACAGATCATATCAGCAGTTTCTGCTGTTTGGGACAGAAGCCTGTTGGAGAAGCTTCACATTGCACTCGTGTCTTTCTTCCAGCTCTTTCTTCTGCATTATTCTCTGAATCACTCCAAGGCAGGCAGATGTATCGAAGTTTGAGCCACATCAACAGAGCCTGCTCTGGAGCAGGGGGGTTAAATGGATCATAGATGTTGATCCATGGTTCTAATGTTCATTTTTCTGTCTGCGTTGTGGTTAAGCAGCACTGACTGCAGGAAGCCAACATGGATGTTGGTTAATGTGCAGTTTATCTGGACATGGATAAAACTATGTGATTGAAGAAAGGATTTATTTGCAGTGATGTGAAAACTGATGTCCTAATTTCTCTGGAGGACAAACAAACATGTCGTTTCTGAAAGTTGGAGGTGTAATCTCTCTGGTGTGCTGACTGTGGATGACTGAGGCCTCCGACGACATATCAATATGAATTTATTGGAGCAACTCATGGACAATTGACTCACAGTTAGAACATTTTTCTTTCTTGGAGTTGTAATGAAGAAAAATCCCTCAGAGAAGCTCTGTCACTGCAGCAGTACCTACCTGGAAGTGTAGGAGCAGCAGAGTCATCGCTATGGAAACAAGCACTGTCAGAAAAGAGAAACACAGAGCATAAGTTAGGTAGTTACATCATGGAGGGAAAAATTGCTTGAAATGCAGTCACTGATTGATGAGTTGCACTTACTAAAAGAGAGCTGGCTCCATTATGAAACTTTCATCCATTCCTGAGTGAAGAGTTAGAACTTTAAATGTTGGCAGAACCAGAAGACAGCTCATAAAAGTCTGGATTAGTAGCAAAACCTTTTAATGCAGAGAGACTGAATATTTAGTGAAATGAAAAGGCAGATGGCCTCTTAGTGGACTAATGGATTTACTTCACAGAACATTAAATAAAACAAGACTTTCTGCAGAAACTGATGGAGAAAAAACCCGGTCACACACTTCTGTTTCAACTTTTCTGATGGGTAGAGTCACCAAAAGAGCTGCTTTGATTAATTTTACATCATTTCTTCTTACGGTCTACACAAAACCTTCCCCACAGCCACAGAAACACCAACCGGCAACATTTAATGATAAACAGAATAACAGAAGAACAGACAATCCACCTGGAATCCTGCTCTGCTGGATGAGAGTGGGAAACGGGGACAACATATGAATCACACTGCACCAAACAGAGGAATGAAGAACTAAATAGAATATAGTACTGGGTAAATGATAAAGAATAGAGGAGAGAAATAATAGAGGACAGAACCCTAGTGCACCATAACCTCTGGTGGCCTGCTAGTAATAATAAAAAAAATAATCCTAAATGTTGTTTTAAGTTAAATGTTCATAAAAATGCATTGTTAGAACATCAAATGATATAGTTATCATGTAGTTCCTTTTAATAAAGCACATCGGTCGGTTTGTTATTGTCGTCACCATAGATGCAGTTGACTTCCACTTCTCAGATTTCAGTAAGTCCTGAAGTTTCTGCTTTTGTGTGGTGTACTGTAGCTGTAGTGAAGTGATCAGAGAGAGCTGCTTCATGCAGGCTAATGCAGGTTAGTCCGAATTAGAACATCCTTCCTCAAGCTGCACTGACGGGATGGAATAAATCACTTTACTGCTGAGCAAGAAAAAAACATCAGCCAGTGGATTAAAGACACTCCAGATATGAACTTGTGGT
The DNA here is from genome assembly GCA_016861445.1 of Oryzias woworae. Lineage (NCBI taxonomy): Eukaryota > Metazoa > Chordata > Actinopteri > Beloniformes > Adrianichthyidae > Oryzias > Oryzias woworae. The sequence continues at coordinate 1,293,802 of BOLG01001174.1, forward strand.
TTCTGCTCTCAAACAAACAAAACATGACATTTGGAGAGAACAAGACCCTCCAAGCAAAAGCAGCAATCAGCCTTGTAACATAGTCAGACTCCCTGTACCACTCCTATTGTTTGCCAGAAGCTGAATAATTGTGTGTTTTGATAAGAGCTTGCGTGCCACCAGCATTTTAGAAAGCAGTTAATAGGTTTTACTTGCTTTCATCTGCAATTCAAAGGATTCTGCAGTCCAAACAAAAGACTAGTTATTCCATCCCTGGGGCACACGTGGGTTTTTTGCAGTCAGAGACATTTTTATTGTCGAGCAGACAGGTTGTCTGCTGCTTCACTCGGTTTTCAAGGTGAAATGTCTTGCAGGAATCATCGCAGCTTCAGTCTGACGACATTTAGGAACTTCTGTGGCTGATACCACACCAAAGCAGGACCTCCTCAGGTTCCAGACAGTGTTTGGACCTGCTTTGCAGCTCGCCAAAGACAAAGGAGAGTTTGTTTTAGAGAAACTGCAACTGTCCTACTTATGCCAACAGCAGAGAACTAAAGAGATTAAACGGTGTGAGAGCTGAGGTTCGCCATTAGAGGAATTTTTTTTAAATGAAAGTTTAAGTCAAAATGCAATATTGTTCTTTCGTTATGTCCATTTGGATTTCAGATTTTTGGAATTGAATCTGTTTAAAATCTTTGTTCAAAGCCCCCCACCCCCACCCCCCCACCCCCCGCTCACCTCATTCATCTGGAAGATAAGTAAGCAGACTCCATTCATTTCCATAGAGGGACTTTGGACATTAAAAAGTTTAGAGGACGTCCTTTGGTCCGCAGAAGCAGGAGACACAGTAACAGTCTTGCAGGCCTCGCGTCATAATGTACAGCCGTCCTTTATTGATGGCAGGAGTTAGGTTCTAAAAATAACCTGTTATAGCCAAAACCACAAATGAATGTTTTAAGGCAGTAAAACTCCTCACTACACACTTTCTACACATCTCAGACAGACATAAACATTTCACCCTTTTCTCCTATCTTTAAAAGTTCAAACTTTCCTAGAAAAACAAGTCCATGATTATAGAATGAAAACAAAGATCTGATTGTGATCAAAGCTGGATGTAGATTCTATGAAACTGAAATCATTCAGTACAGGAAATACAACACAGAAGAGTTTGATCGATCGTGGTTCACAGCCAATCAGGACAGAGAAAACAATGCACTGCAATGGTGGGTTATGCTCATTTTTGGACCATTCAAAACATCATGTTCATCGATACTCAGCCATCGTCAGGAAATGTTCAGTGTTTCTTTGATGGCTGTTTTTCTTATAGGTGGATAAGGATTCCAAAAGAGCCAAATCCATGTGATGGCTCCTGACAGGAGTAGCAGGAACAGTAGATAAAAGATGCTGTTTCTTAGCTCGGATGGGAACAAAGAGGTGTGGTACAAACTGGTTTGCTCATGTATTTAGTTTCAATCTGACCATCTGCAGATCTCTTTTCTATTGTTTTAATTGATGTGGAAAAATCATGGCAATGACTTCTTATCACGGTTCTGCAAGCCCCCTGAATCACAAAGAAAAACAAATGGTTTCTCTTAAACATAAAGTGTTCTGGTTTCCATGAGACAGACTTCAGTGAGATCTAAAAATTCATCACTAACTGGTAGAGTTTCTCACTCAGGTTGTCCTCTTTTCTTTTCACATTTTTATTATTTCCATCATCTAGTCAATCGGATTTCTGCTTTCCAGGACAATCTCTCGCCGAGTGATCTCTCTGTCCACATATTCAACATCCATCATTGTCCTGCTCTAACCCTCTGTTGCCACGTCCTCTAAAATGTCCTCCTCCATGGCCATGCCCATGCCCTCGGCCGTGTCCACGATCTCTACCTCTGTTCATGTTCCGCCCAAAAAACACATCACTGCTTTCTTCCTGCCAAAATATATCCACACCTTGAGTCCTAGATTTCTTTTTATTCTCCACTACTGTTTCTGCATGAAAAGCAAAATTCCTAAACTATTGCAGTGCTCCTGTATGCAGATCTGCAATCTCTGGTCGCATGGCTTGTAGTAAGATTTGCTTCAGCTGCTGTCTGTAGGGAACACTGAATTTCAATTGAATTGGTTCATTTCAAGCAATCAGGCAAGAAAAACAAGTATGTAACACAATCAATCAACAGAAGTTTACATCCATAAAAACATATCAAACATAGGATAACTAGGCATTGAAAGATAGATTGCTTGAAATGAAGTCGGAGGAAGCAAATTGATGTAGCCCCACCCCAGCTCAACCTCAACATTTCCTTTACATGAAATCATTTCCGGTTCGTAACTTATTATTAAATATTTATACCTTACCAACACAGATTCAGGTCATTAGGAATCCTTAAGTAACAGTAACTCACATGACTTTGTAAGTAGACATAACACTTTTTCAGACTTTATCATAGCAAATGCAGATCAATAATCCAAGAAGTGAACAATTAGGTGTCCATCATCAAATAAGATATGTAAATATGTACACTGTTTTCCATTAGAAAGGTCATTGATAGAAACTAAGTATCGAGTGTAGGAATATATTTATATATATTCTGAATATTTTTTCTTTTTCATTAGAAAATCATTCATATAAATCAAATACCAAGAATTAGAAAAAAATATGGAGATTATTTGTTTATTTTTCATTAGAAATCAAATGTCAGAAATCAGAGCTGCAGTTTTCATCTCAACACATAGCTGGCTTTTATACTGTGTAGAAGCAAATCTATTTGGATAGTGTGACAAAGAAGCGGAGGTGTGTCGATGATTGGTCATCAGGATGATAGAAAACGCTGCACCCAGAACTGAACATTTTTTGTGTGTAGGACTATACTCTTTAGGATGATTTCCTAGATTCTTAAAATGTCAAAAATACACAGTGTTATCATAGATGATGCTTTGTAACCATGACATTATTCACTAAAAGCTTTTCCTCTTTTATTTTTTAAAAATTATACATATATATTTTTACTAGATACTATTAAAAAACAGTTCCATTACTGCCTTGCTCTGTGGCAGACAGCCATCATGTCAGGAGATTGTCTAAAGAAGTCTTTACTTTCTTTAAATGAAGAAAAAAAATGCACGGAATTGTTAGTGGTTAATGCTTGTGATGATTTGAATAATTTAGCTCGTTTCAAAAATAAATCCATATTGTACAGATCTGACTTTGACCCATATTTCCTTTTGTTTTACTTGCACATTCAATGTGAATACAAAGAAGAGAGCGGTCTCTCAAATATGTTAAACTTTCTTTTTTATGGAATCACACTTCAGCAGGAGTCATTTACAAATTTCACATTTAAACATTTGTCTGTCTTTCAGTTGTAAATGTTGGATTGTCTTGGCTTGTAAATCCACTCACCACGACCAGAAGCAAGCCTAGAGAGGACCATACGAGACAAATATGTGAAATTTAAATCACAAGACAGTAAAGAACAATAAACAAACAATTAAACATGTCCAACATTGTTAAAATGTAAATGTTTAAATTAATGAAATGTCCCTTTTGTTTTTACTGAATGTTTTGCTGTATGTCTTCATAGTTTAAAAATCTGGATCACCCGTGTGACGTCAGTCACTTTGTATGAAGAGATTCTGGTGTTCCTGCAGCATTTCTGAATCCTGCTCCTATATATTATGACTTTGATAAAAGTAAATAACAAAAATAGTGTAAATGTTTTTGACATTAAAATAAAAACTAATTACATATATTAATGTGAAGACAGTTTGAAAATAATTTTCAACTGGAATTACACAAAAATGATCATAATTTATAGTTATGGTTTCAAAATGTCAAATATAAAATATTTTTTTGGTACTTACCGGAGAAAGATAACAGAGGACTCCCAGAGATTATAATCTGCGCCCCCTCATTAGGTTTAAATAAAAGCTGTTTATTAAAAAGAAATCTACAGATTTAAAAAGGAATGAACTCCCCTCAGAGTTTTCATGAATCAAATATGCAACCATTGATGAAATAAAAAGCAACAGGCATTAAAGGGGTTTATTTGAGGGGTGAAAATTATGGTTTTAGCATGGGAGTCGATGGGAAAATGCTCAGTCTGAGCACCAACCTCTCTGGTCAGTTGCGGTACTGCAACGTTTTGGTACTTCCTGGTTGGCTTCACCTCCCGCCAGGGTTTCCCTTGGATCAAAGGCAAAGTCTGATTGGTTCTGATTCAGACTCCAGAACTCTGCATGTCATGAACAACATAACATGAATCCACAGCATGGAACTGACTCTGCTGTAAAGAGAACAGTCCCTTTTCTTTCATACTGGCCGTGAAGAAATGAACAATCAAAATGCAACCTGCAAAGAGCGACTGGCGTTTTTACATCGTCAGCAGATCCATAAAAACAAGAATGAAAAATGTTTATTTACCTTAAAATTTTGCAAACTGAACTCAAGACACTAAAAACTTAAGTGTTACTGCAGGCGAGGTTTCTCCAACACACAAGAAGTGTTTCCACAACAAGTAGTAAAGAGATGATAAGGTCTAAGTATTTTCACCCCTCCCTTCTTTAATTTGGAGACTGCCGTTGGCAATAGCAATAACTGTGGATTAGCAGTTGGGATTTCTCTGGGGAGAGCGGCTGCTGAGGAAATGGTTCCAGGCCGTTCTTCCGCAAATGTTTTTCTTTCCCAAGGCCAGATCTCTCTGCTTCATTGTTTCTGCTGCCCCCGTATTTTCCCCTCTTTTACTGCTCTTCTGAGGGACAATTTCTGTGCTGGGGCTCGCTTTTATTTGTTGGTGCTCTGTGAAGGGTAAGAGAGGATGTCAAATGAAACCCATTAATCACCTCACAGGCTATAAGAGATAATTGTGAAGGGAGAATGAGAAAGACATCCAGAGACGATGAGCCAGGGAGGAGGGAAAAGGAGAGCAGAAACATACAGCAGGAAGGGATGTGGGGGCTCTTAGACGGAACAGCCCTCTTCCTCAGTTTCCTCACTCCATGTTTCTCCGACAATAAAAGGTTTGAGCGACTGGAGCAGCAAGGGGAAATATAGAAGCAGATAAATGACTTTTCCAGCCTCCGTGATGCTCAGCGCATGGCTCCCTCACCTTCACACAGCTGCACGCAGCCTCAATTTAAAGGCAGCTGACAACCCACAGACAGTTCCTGAAGGAAATGGGAACCAACCATGAAACCAAACAACCGTAAAGGTGTCAGACACTGTGACAGAGACGCTTTTCTTTGGGATGGTCGACAATAAAACTGGTAAAAAAAAAAAAAAAAACAACCACTGACATGAAAATATGCTGCAGTGAGCAGAAACATGTTGGTTATATGCACTTTGCTGTGTTTCAATCCAAACCTTCTTTCAAAGAAACAGTACGCTCACCTGACACGCTTAATTCAAAATATATGATTGTCAATTAGAGTTTGATTAGTTGTTTGAAAAGGAGTGGACAGGGAGTGGAATTTAACGTATATGGATAGGATAAGCAAACTCCAACAAACCCTCGAGCACCCTAAAGAGGGTGTAGAACTGGTCCACAGTTCCACGACCAGGACGGAAACAGGAAGCTCTTCTCTCCATTACCCTGGCATAGACTCCCAGAGATGCTGAGGAGTGGGATTCCCCGGTAGTTGGAACACACCCTCCGGTCCCCCTTCTTGAAATGGGGAACCACCACCCCTTTCTGCCAGTCCAGTGGTACAGTTTCCGACTGCCACACAATGGACATGTCAGCCACAACGCAAGAAATAAAAAAACTTGGTATCAGGGTCTGTGTTCTCTTGTAAACTGTTATCAGTGTAACCTGAAAAAGTTTAGGTTTAAATGTTGAAAGCTCAGAACTCTCTGTTCTGACCTCCCTCACTGGGAAGTAGAGCGGGAGGGTCAGAGAGCCCTGGAAAACCTTCCCTCTCCTCCGCAATGCCCTCCTGGTTTTTTGTTTGTTCCTCTACCTGCTCGCTCCTCTGTGCTGCAGCTGGGTCACTGCTCCAAAGTGGCTTGCCATCCTGGGATTCACCGGACCTTGACCATGCTTCAACAGCGCTTTTGGTGGCCTTCTAAGGCCTTGGACACACGAATTTGTCCAGGCCTGCTCTGTCTGTGCCCGGAAAAAGCCTGGCATCATGCACCATGTAGTAAAAATGCAGTAATATATAGTAATGCTGTTGCTTTGGACTAAAAACTGTAAACAACAACAGTGGGAAAACCGAACCCCACAGGCAACTGAAAACAGGGACCTTAACAGTCTCAGGGGGCGTGTAAAAAGCATCTGATTGCAGCTAAAACCTGATGTGGGTGGGGCAGAAAACCTCTAACATGAAAACATGCAGATAAATGCTCATGTATAAAAATCTGCAAGCTGATGTTCTTAGTTTTACAGTCTTCTCACAAGTGTCTGATTAACAAATACTTCATCCTATATGTTAACATGAAAAACGAATGGCCTAAATGGCACCAAATCATAGAAAGACTCGAGTTTAAGAAAACAAGCACATTTTTTTCAACAAAACTGCAGCTGAATTCTTCCTCTGAGGATAAGCTGTTACTGAGGCAGAGACCTGATAAAGGATGCATAGCAAGAATTTATAGTGTCCTCTTGTAACCATGGCAACACACGTCAGTGTGTTATGGAGCTATTGTCCCTTACAGAAGAGGAGTGATGTCGTTCAGCCAGACCTGAGCTGATGTTCCCAGATCCTTGGTTGAAAACAAAATGGTTTTATTTTGCTTAATTCCTGCCCTTTAATGCTCCTCGTCAGTCACAGCAAAAATACATTTTTACGAAGTATTAATGTAATTGTAAAAGTCCCCAATCTGCCAAAAAAGCCCTGTTTTTGAAATGTTTTCTGATCTTTGTGTGTTGAAGTTCACATTTATGTCATTGATATAGTCTTTTAGAGGTTTTTTTGTCACTCAATATTTGATTTAGTTAGAAAATATTTGAATACAATTTGTCTTTGTTTTGAAAACAAAATACTAGATTGTCTTGAATGCAAATTTCTCCTGTTAATAAACTGTCAAAAATACATCACGTAGTCACAGGCATAAACATCGAGTCCTGGAACATGGATTCAACTGTGTGCGCATTGAGAGTCCTTTATTAAACGACAACAGAATGAAACTTTTTAGAATGTTATTGATCCCATGGCAGAAAAATTGTCTTGATACCATAGCTCTGCTGGGAAATAAATATATTTACAAGCTTTTTTTTTTTTTTTTTTTTTTGGAAAGATGACAACAGTGGGACGTCTAAGCATGTCTATGTTTCTCTTCCACAATGACTTTGTGAGAGTTCACAGGAGAAAAAGGAGGCCTTTGTTTTTGTCTCAATACTAATTATTATTGTGTGCCTTTCTGGAATCGTCTCTTCTGTCACTCAGATGTGTCTTTGTCGCCCACACAAACAACTTCAGCTTCATTAGCTGTCAGTTTTCTCAGCAAACAGTCATTGTGATCCAAACTGAAACACTGATCTAAGCAGCTGTTAAAAGCGATGCCCTGCAGAGCCTTTGCATGGAGCAAGGTTGCTGTTGGAAGAGCACTAGTTTGATCCCAGAGTTTCCCAGATGGAAATGTCCTTGAGCAAACCAGCGTGTTAGATTCTTGTTAATGTTCAGAGAGCCTGCAATAACACAGCATGTTCAGAACATTTGAAATTGCTGCAGCCATCAATGAGCTGCTTTTACAGGCAGTGCTGCTAATGAACAGCGTTTGGCTTTAAAATATGACAAAGTGCATGTGGAAGATCTGTCATGGTTCCGCTGAACTCCAGATTAAAATGCAGACTTCTCCTCTAATCCACCCTCTCGGGTTCACTTATCGACCACGTTGTTCAAGACACTCTCTGCCATTCTGTTTCAGTCTTGACAAAGCTTGACTGGTATTGATCATTCTGCATCAATGCCAGCTTTATTTATTCAGTGCTTTAAGAGTCTTACAACGTCTGTGCCAAACTGCACACACAAAGTACACACATTCATTGAGATAGAGATGTTTCACAACACAAATTTCAAGGCTGTCAGATTTTTCAATGGATATGCAAAAAAGCTCATGATTAGGCTGAAGAGAGCAAAGCGATGAAATGATCTTGAAATGCACCAATCTGAGGTCAAATAAGGAGGCTCGCTCTCTACCCCTCTCGTTTTACTTTAACCTTTTAGGTCAACAGTGGTCTGGCTGCTCTTTGACACTTTATGTGGTTGTTTTTCTTATTCACCTTCTGGATTTGTAGATATTTAGGGGTGTAACTATTACCCAGTTGACACCTATTGATGCAAATATGCAACAAACCACTTTGGCTCAAAAATTACCTTAAGATAGCATCTATGTAAAAAAAAACAAAAAACAACACGAGTAAAATTTTTTTGCAGGTGATATTAAATTCAGCTGTCAAGGGGTTGATCAACTTAATCAATGAATCAATTTTCTATTCCCACAATCTAACCAGTTTGGTCTGTCAGAGGCAGATGCGAGTCAAATCGAATCAACCTGAACCATTAGAAAATGGTTTCAAAATGAAATAAATTATATCGATATATGGCTTCATTGGTAAGTCTTGACTTTTGGTGCTTCTTGACTAATAAATGAACACACTTCCACAGTAAAGTTGAGTAAATAACTGATGCCAAGTTCATTGAATCCAATTATGAAGAAAAAAAGCAAATTACCTAAAAAAGGGATCCAGAGATAACAAGATTAAAAAAACTGTCAGACTCCCATGTGCCTGACAGGAGACAACTGCATCGCTACACATGCACACATAGAAACTCCCACAGCCCCAATGCTGGCAGTAAATACAATCCAGGACTCCAAAACAACTGTTCAAGGTTCCAACTATAAATATTGGAAAATCCCATTTTGATTGAGACAGGTTTGATAGGTTTTTTTTACTATAAGGTCCATCACAGCAGACAACAGACATGTGACGCAGCAAAAACTCATCAACCATCATTCCAGTTCAATGTGTGGAAACACTTTGAAGTTAGCAAAGACATGTGACTGTCACAAGTATGCCCACAACTTCAGCCTCCCATCGCCAGAGGGAGAATCCAGGCCCCTTCACTACAGCTCCCATCAGCCACCTCTTCCAGCCACTTCCTGCACAGCTGATTGTAGCCATGGACATATAAGCTCCTTCATGCCCTCACACCATTGTGAGATCTTGTTGGTTTTCCCACAGTCTGAGCGGGTTTTTTTATGTTGTTGCCTTCTTAGTGTTTTGACTTTTGCCTGTTTCCTCATCTGTCTGCATTTTGACCCTTGTGTGTTTTTGGACCATGATATGTCTTGTTCCTGCCGACAATCATTAAAACGTTTGCAAATGGATCCACATGCCTCAGCCTCTTCGTTACAGTGACCGTACAGTGTGGCACACTGGTTAAATTGTTGGCTAAAGATGATCCATTTTAGGTCAGAATGAACCAAAATACACTATGAATCAGATCATCAACCACAACTGATGATATGAATCGAATCGTTGTCAAAATGAATCATTGCAGCTCTAATAATAACTGAAAGGCATGTGATTTAAAGTCCAATGAACAACAAATAGGACATTCAGAGTTCTTCAGCATCACAAACAGAAGCTTACTCCACCGAATTGGAGTGAGACCCGTTCAAATCATCTTATTTCACACTGCGGGCTTTTAAAAGTATACATGTAAAGTAGCATCTAATGAATAAATGAAAAAAGCTGGCATGAATCAGGCAGTTAGAAGAGCTGGATGAGTGAAGGGTTTGGTATAAAAGTATCGCTATGCACAAAGTTCATTTTCCTCGTGAGAACAAGATGATTCCTTATGCACAGAATGAATCTTGTGAAGACAGCATTTTTAAACATTTTTTTGAGAATATTCAACAAGAAATGGTTCAAACATCTAACTCACTTTTGCAGTTGTTATAACTATGCTCAGTTTGCTTCCAAAGACTTGCTGACAAAAACTATTTTCCCCGTTTTATAGAAAAAAAGTCATTTTTGAGGGTGAAGGTGTTCCTCTTGTCCACATTAATTGTAAGAGCAAAACATGAGGAACTCAGTCACCCAGGGAAAGCGTGGAGTAGAGCAATTGCTCCTCCACAATAAGAGGAGGTAGCTCAGGCATCTGAACCAAATGCCTCTCAGACGCCTCCCTGGAGAGATGTTCCAGGACAGATTTTTTGCTTTCAATGAAAGTATTTTCAGTATAATGGTTTGGGAGAGTTACTATTCAATAGTCTGTTGATTTTGAAACCCCTAAAACTCACTGCATTTGTGGTGTTTCTCAGGTCCATGTTGTCATTAATTATCATGTAAGCCATGCAGTCATGTACTTTGGTTGTAGAATTTGGTACACGTTACCCTCCGGAAAGGTAGTGGTGCCAGTTAGTTTGATATCTGAGCTGTTGTGCATTTTGTGAAATCTCCTCTTTCAGAAAAGCCTGTTTGCCACAAGCAAAATACAAAATGGGGGCCATTTGTAAAGTCATACACTAAATTGTTACAAAATATTCCATATCTGTCCGCCCCTGTCTCAAAAATCTGGGCTGTTCATATGCAAATTGCAGACTTTAAACTTGACAGGGGCCTGCAGAATACTATTAATATGTATATTCTATAAATATTTTTGGATGTATTTTAAAAATGTTTGATTTTCTTATGTCTAATGTGCTTTTCTGAAAAAAGGGATCCTGAGATACATTTCAAAATAAAATCTGGTGCTTGTGCTAATAAATGCACAATTTTTAAAAACAAACTCCTCTTATCCCAGAAAAGTTTTCTTTAGACTTGTTCTTTTATGCAGTTAAATCTAGACGTTAAAATTCCAAAGTTAATTTGCTGAACCAGCTGATTTTCCTGTTTTGACCTACAGCACAAAACAGATTCCTATAAACTGAACATCTTCAGTGAACGGAAACACAAAGATTTTAAGGGTCAAAAAAATCTGAACTTTAGGACTTAACTGTCTATTTCTTTATTGATGCCATTTTCTCTTTTTACTTCATGAGCAAAGATGCTAGAATGCTCACCTGCCACTCCTGCATGTGCTCTGGCTCCACCGTTCCTCTTGAGCTTTTATGGTGAAAACCTTTAGGTGGAATGTGTAGTTTGAATGAAATGCAGCAAAACCAAAATGTCTTCTTGAATTAATGCTGCTGTTTTGGGAGGTGACTTTTGTGACTGACATGAACCAGTTTTTATAATATCTACCCGCCATAAGATACAAAACGTTTTTGGTCTGCATCGCTGGAGGTCCAGGCCTCAAAAAGTCCAACTCAATGCATTAAATCTCTGTAAGAAATGTAGTAAATTACTGGTCATAAATGAAATATAAGCTTTCGTGTTCCTCCAGAGCTCCAGCTAATTCTTACAATTCCATCACATCTTTCACGAGAGGACAAAAGCTGAGATTACATTTATTCAATTCAACTCACCCTGCAACTAAACACCACAACCTTATTTGTACAGGTCAATAGCCCCAGAGCAATATGGACAATATCTGTGGCATCCTCATTAGGAGAAAGAAGACTTGCCATGTCACCACTTTAGGAACCAAAAAGACCTACAAAGCATATCAGAGCAACACTCTTCCAGCTCCAGCCTTTTCAATCATGGCCAGACTTCTTAGGCCGAATCCAAATTCTTCCCCCATCACTCCAATTGTAGAGCATTTGAAGGAAGTGGGGTGTCCGAAATAGATTTTTAAGGGTAGAGCAAAGGGACTTAAGGTTCTGTATCCCTCTGCCGGTTGGGTAAGCTGCATCGCTCTGTGTCGCATAGGAGGAAGATATTTCTTCACGAGGGTGTGCTCTGAAGCACAGACATTTACAGTTAAATGTAAGTAAAGACTCGTTGTTTGGGACTTTGATTTGCAGATGAGGTCAGAGTTTACAAAAGCATCAGGGAGTAGAAACCTGGAGAGTTGAGAAGGGGGTCGGTAGAACAGAGGATCCATTTTTCAACTTTCTGAGTGAAGTAAAAGATGAGGGCATTCCATCTGTCTGCTGAATACATGTGAGGGGTGGGGCCATTTTGCTAAGCGGTGAAAACAGGGTTTTAGAGCAGCCTTTGCTGGAAGCCATGAGTGAACTAATTCTGTTTGAGAATTTGAAACATGACAGGCTTCGTACATTTCTTTGTGGACGGAGACCCATTTTCCTGTAGGGGCTTCAAGGTTGGCGATCTTTAGATTGGAATGCTTGCGTGTCAGGGTTATCGCAGTGGGCTGAATGATTGAAGGAGACACGTTACATTTTCAGTGGAGCAACTGTATAAAACGCACCGTATAAGGTTGTGATGTCATAACCAGCCAGAGATCATCAGTAAGGCTAATAGAACTAATAGAGCTGTCCATGTTAATGTCCTTGATGTTCTGAAAATGGATGAGATGAGGTGAACTGAGGAGGCGCCGAGCGGGATGGTGAATGAGAGGAGAAACGGGTCTGTTATCTGGAGTTTATTGGCAGTTGAGTGTGGGTGTGTGTGGTGGTACTATGTTGAAGGATTCCTTCACTGTCGAGGCCTGAAGAGAGGCCTCTGCTTTGTGGCAGATTGTTGTTTTTCACTTGTGTTTTACAGAACCAACACAACACATAAATAACATTGTTTGAGCAGAAGAAAATCAATAAATGCCTCAGCATCAGAAGACAACCATTGCACTGAGATAAAGCTGTGATCCAGTGTCTCATACAGTGACAGTAAATGAAGTTGATTTTTTTTCATAATGATTGGTTACACATTGTAAGGGATTCACATTAACCCTTTAGATACCAAAGCATCAGTCAGTTGGTTTTTTAACCCAATTGGTGCAGCAGGAATAAACATAAAACCAAGTTCTTTTGCTTAAATTAAAATGACAAAAACACAAAATCCATTTTTTATTGAAAGCAAAAATTTTATTAGACTCCAATACCAAATATCTGAAGGTTAATGTTGCACCAAACAACTTCTTGCTTTTCAAGACAATGTTCATGTCAAAGCGATATTTGCTGCACATGCTTGTCTGTCCTTCATCCTCTGAGTTTTGGTTCTTTCCTTCTCTGCCTAATGACCTTGCAGTGTGTGGAAGAGGGAAAAGCAGATCCAGTCTCATTCCGGAATGCTCTGTTTTACTTGAGATGAGAGAGTAGGCAGCATTTTTCAAGGCTCAGGCCTCAGTTTTGATTTAGCTTCAGCTATGGACCTCAAGCCTGCAAGAATGGAGCTTTGCTGCAACCTGTCTCCACTGCAGCTTGGTACTCTTCTCTATTTTATGTGCCCTGTGATGCACTTTGTTGTGTTCTTTTGTGTTCAGCAGTGATGGGCAGATTGAAGCTTCATGAAGCATTGAAGTCTTGATCCACTCCAGTGCCATGGTTCATGAAGCTTCATTTGCTCTAGGAGGACATCTAACAGACACAAAAAGTATCAGCTGAATTAGAAGCAGTATTTTAAAAGAAATCCTGGGAATAAACATGTCAGCAAACTAAAGACGATGACAAAACACATTGCCGTATGCATCCTTCTACCAATATATTGAGCGTCTCTCCTCTGGACATGACTGAACCATCTCAGTCTGACCTCTGACTTTATCTCCAGAACCTCTAACATGTGCTGTTCCTCTGATGGACATACCCACTAACATTAAACATCACACCTTCCATTTCTATCTTCACATTCATCACTCTGACACTCTCTTTACTTCCACAACACTCCTAACAAACTCCTCCTTTAAGCCAACTCCTCCTTCATTTCTTTTCCTTTTTAAGAATGTTTTTTCACCAAGGGCGCCACGAACCTCAGGGCTGGGCCTGACACTGAGGTTCATTAACTAAATTAAGACAGCTGTGGATGATAAACCTGAACTTAGTGAGACTGAAAGGGAAACAGAACGTGATAAAAGCCTCACAAAACCTAAATCTTCACATCTTGTAGGAGACCAGGGGCATACCCCCCCAGCACACACACGTAACCACACACAGAAAATAGGGTGGTGGTTCATGGAGGGCGCATTGTACTTATCATTTTTGCAATTCAATATTCAGTCACAGAAAAATACATGTATGTTGTGAGCAGCAAACAAACCAACTCTAAAAAAATCCTCCAGAGATTTCTTCATCACATAAACCTTTGATCCCAGTTGTTTGTAGCTTTGAATGAATCATACATTTTTTACTTTAACCTTTTTTCTTTTTGATTAAATGTTTTTATAAATGATTTTAGAATGGTTTGCTCTCTCATAAGCTTTTCTTATTTTTTTGCTGTATCAATTCAAACATAATGAATTTAAAGAGAAAAATTTCCCAAATCTTGAAAACCTTTGATTTTGACTCATTTTTGTATCAACAAACAAACAAACACGTTTATTATTCTTTTGCTTGTTTGCCTTTAAAGTTTTGATGTGTGGCAGTGAAAAAATCGTTTCATTATTAAAGACTATTTTCAATGATAGTGTGAAGGTTTCGTCTGTTTAGAGGACTGAAGCTGTAGAAAGCAGTTCCAGAGCAGGACAGACAAAGGTCATTGGAAAGCATCTCACTGACCCTGCTGGAACATACTGGAACAACTGCTTTGCGTTGCAGGCGTGTCATAATGTGACAGGGCTCAGGTCTAAACAAAGACCTAATTTCATCATAGTTTATGTAGGTTTAATGTTAACTGGAAAGGAACTTGACAATGAAGTAATGGCGACATTTCTCTTAAGCAGTTTCTATATTTACCCTCAGTTTTACACCATTTGACTGACTAAATCCACTAATGCGGATAAAGCTGACTCATTTCTGGCTGTTTTCATGTATTAGAAGAGAAGCCTGACAGAGCTCAGATAGCCTCAGTCAGTTTTTTCTTTCCTGCTCGTTCTGTCCTTGTCTCAGATGACGCAGATCACTGACATCTTCAGGTTATTAGTTCTGCATCCACCACTGTGTCCACTGTCTTTTGCCTTTCTTCTTACATCAAAAAGAAAAACTGGTTTTACTCTTTAGTGGAGGCATGACCTGATCCTCTTTAAAGTCCCACTCCAATTCTGTTTTTCTATTGCAAAAGTGTTTCAAGTGGTCTTTTCACTTTGATTATGTCGTTTTTAGCCAAAATCAAAAAGCCTGTCTTTATCAAAGACATAGTTTCTGCAGAGCGGCAGGAGTTCATTAGAAATTCACCTGAGTTGTGGGGGGACTGTTGGTGCAGAAAGTAGCAACTCTTCGTGAGGGTGCAAACTCTCTCCCACTAGATTATAGCACAGCACAAGCTAACATTAGCATAGCATAAAACAGTTTTGATCCAGAGTCCAGCTTAGACAAAGAAAATAAAGACATACATGGATCTATTTATCTGAAAGTGGATGCAGCAGAATGGGGTGGAGCAGGGAGCCAGAAAGAGACAGACTCCACTGAAGATGTTTCTTCTGATGAAAATTCACCAATGACAGTTACAAGAGGACAGCCATGTTGATGAAGCTTCCAGGGAGTTTTGGGACCATAAAGAACTGGACTAAAAGGAGACATTTTTCTCTGAAGGTGTTCAGTTTGTTGAAATCAAGGTTGAATCTTGAATTTTCAGGACTGATTTTAACGTTCTTTTGTTTGTTAATAAATGTTTTATGGTCTTGGGCCATCATTTCTATCTGGTTCGATTATAAAGTGTGAGCCCTGGAGGACCCAGAGGTCCTCTGGTACAGGCCTTTTGGTTATTCCAGAAGTTTGAACTAAAGCCTAAAGCGAGGATGTCACGCTCCTAGATGTGTAAAATTTGTTCTTCTCATTTGATGAATCCCCTGGGGGAGGGGTGAGCAGCTGTCACAGCCGTGCTCAGAAACCATTTGGTGGTTTAACCCCCAATCCAATATTCTATTATAAAATCAATTAAAACCCTTTTCTGCATCCAAATATTAATGTTTCACAGGAGTGCTGTACTTCAGTGTTTAGTCCTGCAGACATCACTCAGCATTCTGTAGTAACTGACTGAAACTAATGTGGAATCTACAAACATTTAAATAGTTTTCTGCTGTGTTTGAAGTGCTGCAGTAACAACCACATGCAAACCAATTAAACACTCAGACAGTTTTCTGCTTCACAAATGGGACCAACCAGGGACACAGAAATTCATTTTCTTATTATTGCACAATTATTCAAATGAGAAAACCATCAACAATACGATTCCCACTGAAAAAAATCCCCCACAATGGCTTTTACAGCTGGGGAGATCTGATAAGAGAAGCCATCCCTTTGGCACAAGAACATAAGAGGATGTCCCCCATGGGTTTCCTGTCATCCATGGTGGAGAACATGAAAGATTTACAACAATGAACCTTTATTTCTGTGCACACATTTGAGTTGTTTATGGTGAATTACTCAGCGGCGATGGGATTACCCATGTCCACCTTTTATCAGTAATTTGGTGCAGGTATTGATTCAGTCACTGACACATTAGAAAATGTCACTTTCTGATTATTTCCATTTATAGGTATAGGATGCAAAAACAGGCTTCATAGGTTAATTAGTTGCTATAAAGCAGTTGTGCCCAAATCCAGGCATTGAGGGCTGGTGTGCTACAAGTTTTCCAACCAACCTGCCATTGAAGCTCCTTGTTGGCTAAACACACCTGATCCAGATAATCAGCAGCAGATAAGGCAGGGTTCCTGCAAAACCCAGCAGGAGGCTGGTCCTTGAGACCCAGATATGGGCACAACTGCTCCAAAACGTATCCACAGGTGTGCATGTGTGTGTGTGTGTGTGTGGGAGGGCTTGTGTGCTCTGCGACAGACCGGCGACCTGTCCAGTGCAAAGCCAACCTTCGCACAACAGTAGCTGGATAGGTTCCAGCAACACATGATCCTGAAGGGGATATAGTGGGTTGAGAAAATGGATGGACGTATAAGAAGAAGGTTCCCTTCTCATTCTGACAGCCCGGGCCCTCAGTTTAGATTGATTATGAGGCTTTTGCTTCGTGTTAAACTTTACTCTGTGAAACAGTAGCAGGATAATGGAGTTCCTGTGATCATGTGGAGCTTATGGCTGACCTCGTTGTATCATGTTGTCAGAGCTGCAGGCGTTGCAAGCGGGCCTGCAGATCTGCAACGTACTCAGTTGTTACAGCTTTTAATTGCTGTGAAATTACTTTTCTAGTGGAAGTATCTGACTTTGCACAGAAAAAAAGCACTGACAGACATCCACATATTTATGGTTCATGCTTCTGTTGCAGGCTGACAAAAACAGAGATGACAGTGGGTAAACAGGTATGATGCTTACCGGGGTAGGTGGCCACAGGTGCCAAGCGTGCGTCTGTGCAGTTCAGTTTCTGTGCTACTGCCCAGTGAGAGGCTGAAAGATGAGGGCTTCTGTTGTTTCCTCCTGGGTCACCATACAGGCCTTTCTGCTGTTGGCCTACAACACCGTTCAGACGTGAGGAAACAGCTGCTACACAAATAAATGGTCATGCATGATCTCACAGCCACCAGACTGCTCATAAAACCAGTTTGATTTGAGAATTTAGTCATCAAAGGAGACACTTCGCATGTTCTTTAAATGAAAATGAGTCTGAATATTCTCTTTTGCCTTGTGTTTGGATGTTTACTGGAAACAAACATTTTATAAGATTTAATCAAACAGATCTGACGTCTAGATTTAGTGATTTCTTTAACGTTATCCTACACAGGTTTCTCTCTTTTAAACCTCCAATGCTCCTGGCCTTGCTAATGTCCTCTGAATGTAAATGTAGCTTTGCAGACTCCCTCAGCAGAGAATGGAAGAAAGAACTGTGCAGCTTCTGCATCAACAGACTTTTTCATGATTACACTGATAGAGAGCTGAGGCTCATCTTCCCGTTTCCTTCAGTTAAAATCATAAAAACAGGAATAACTCAAAGGCACTTGCAAAAACGGTCTGTGTTTATCCGTGTTACTGTTAGCATCAATGAGTTCTAATCACCAGAGATCGCACGCTAGCTTAATGCATCCGCAAAGCTGGACGCCATGTTGGACATGTCGAGACGCCGGTTCCCTGCTGTGCTACAATTGTACAAACAGAGCTGGAAAAACAAGGCTGTGTCTTTTCACAAGTAAGTTATTAATGTCAGCCAATAAAGGAGACTTGTAGAAAACATTTTAGGAAGATCTGACTGAGTTTCCTCAGAACAGTGAACGTTTAGGCTGATCTAGTAGTCTATTCAAAGCCAATGGTAGTTTTAGACTTCACACTATTTCCATGTTTTCTGACATGACCACCAATGTTTTTGTTTTATGAAGGATGACCTTGGTATTAGTATGTGTTTGACCTGAGATCAGACCAGAAGACTCGCTGGTCACCAGATTACTAAGCGGAGCAAAAGAAACTAACCAGGATTTCTTGAGTAGCGTTGAGTGAAGAGCCCAGCCCCGAATCCCCGTCCAGCGAACAGACAGGGACTGTGGCGTACGGAAACGGCCGG
This sequence comes from Oryzias woworae, assembly GCA_016861445.1. Classification (NCBI taxonomy): domain Eukaryota; kingdom Metazoa; phylum Chordata; class Actinopteri; order Beloniformes; family Adrianichthyidae; genus Oryzias; species Oryzias woworae. Next base: position 1,312,161 of record BOLG01001174.1, read on the forward strand.
CTCAGCTTTGCTCGGGTACCTGGGTCCTTCTGATAGAGGCTGGGCGGGATCCACTTAAAGAATGGGATGCCACTGTATGCTTTAAAGCGAACGACACCTGGATGTCGCCGCTCCGGGGCGGTCGATAGAGTGCCATCTTTCACATACCTAGGGCCCCCCAGACCGACGCAACTGTTTACTGGAGCAAACGGCTCTTCAATTGCGTCACGTCGCTCTGGACGGAGATTGGCACATAACCTACGGGTGTAAGCAGTCTGCGGTGATGTCGACGACCAACTGACCCATTTATAAACACGGAGGAGTTCAAAAATTGTGTAAATCTTAGTCTGTGTGTGGATTTGATCACAACCATGCATCAGGTATGCATTGAGTTTCCTGTATAATGACTTATTTGTTGATAGAAAATTGTGAAATGTCGTTCATCAACATTTACACAATACAACTACAGCTGACAGTGTCTCCATTTCAGTGATGCTGTTGTGCCCTGGAGGCGTTCCTTCTCCCTCGTCAAGCACCGCACCTGTTCCTGATCATCACCACCTGTTCATCAACACCATGGTTTTTTAAGCAGCGTCAAACCTTCAGCCACTGTCAGATTGTTATGTCGCTTGTGTGTCAGTCTGCCTGCCACTACGTCATCTCGCCTGCCAACCAGCCCGCCAGCCTGTCAGCCCCGCTCTGTCAGCTCAGCCCGCCAGTCTGTCAGCCCCGCTCCGACAGCTAAGCTTTCCTGCTTGCCTACCTGCCCGCCCTGTCATCCTGCTCCACTATTCACCTACTCAATAAACATACCTTCTCATCCTTTAAGACGTGTCTGCTCTTGGGTTCCACCCACCTCCTTGGTCACAACAGAACGATCTGACCATTATGGACCCAGCAGACGTTCCGTTGCCTCCGGACCACCCCGACTGGATCAACGTTCGACTGGAACAACTAAGCCACGCCCAGAGACAATATGCTGAACGCACAGCCTCCCAGGTGGCTCAACTTGCTCAGCAGGTTGGTCAACTAGCCTCGTTCATCCATCCCGCTTCAGTCCCCGCTCCGCAGCCAGCTGCTCCGCCTCCACCTTCGTCCAGCACACCCAGGGAGGCCTACATCCCCGACCCAAAGCCATACCCCGGGACTCCAGGCAAATGCAGAGGTTTTCTGCTTCAATGTTCTCTGGTTTTTTACCAAAAACCCGTTACCTATGCTGGTGACCGCGCCAAGGTCTCATATGTGAACAGTCTCCTTGAAGGAAAGGCACTTACGTGGGCGGAGGCGGCATATGAGAGCGAGGGCTTTGGTCAAATCACGTACGCTGCCTTCAAGAATGACTGAAAAAGGTGTTTGATCATCCTACGCGGGGAGGAGATCCTGCACAACGCCTTATGCAGCTCCAACAGGAGGCACTCAGCGCAGCCGACTGCGCCATCGATTTCAGGACCATGGCAGCTGACTCTGGTTGGAATGAGGCTGCCCTACAAGCCGCTTTTCCCATGGCCTTAACGAACGGCTTAAGGATGAGCTCGCCACCAGGGACCCGCCCCGCTCGTTGGAGGATCTTATTGCCCTCACTATTAGGATCGACAACCGTCTCTGTGAGCGCGGTAGAGAGCGGCGGGTACGATACAGGTTGCCAAATACCTCGACCGGGCCCCCGCCTTCCTATTCCACATCGGATGAGCCCATGCAAGTGGGCCAGACTCGCCTCACCTTGTGTTTATCCACGACCCATCCAGTCCAGGTCCTGTTAGATTCCGGGGCTGAGGCCAAATTTTTTGACCGTGCTTTAGCGTCTCAGCTGGGAGTGAAGCCGGAGCCCCTTTTATCCCACATCACAGCTAAGGCCCTGGATGGACGGCTATTCAAAAAACATACCTTCTCATCCTTTAAGACGTGTCTGCTCTTGGGTTCCACCCACCTCCTTGGTCACAACAGACGCACATACTCATTCATACAAGCACCCACATGTAAAGCATTTCATTCTGTCACGCATACTTTTTATGCCAAGGTGAGCTGACACCTGTGCTCAGGTGAGTGTTTATGTTCTACTGAGGTGGATGATGGATGTAAAAAGAGAGGGAGTACCTGGTCATCCAAGACAAGGCTGCAGTGGTACCTGGGGTCCCCCAGACACTAGTACAGGATAGCAGATCTGGGTAATCCACCCATCAGGCAATTACGCCAGCCATCCAGACCAGGACAAGTGGGACCACTACAGGAGCCCCTCATAATGGAGAGTGCAAGCTCCAGCCCAGTCAGAGATCAGCCCTCCTACTACACCATGGGCCCAGCACAAGACCCCATCCACCAGAGAGCCCTCCCAGCCCCAGACAAACAGCTGGGAGTCCTGGGCATTCCCTCTCACTTCCTTCCTTGCTTCCTTCCTTCCTTCCAGACCCCGCTTCCCTCCTGACCCCTATTCCTTCCTGACTCTGCTCCTTGCCACCTGCAAGTGGAACCAGTGCTCTGCCTGTTTTTGTGACAACACTGAAGAGAAGTGGGGGTCCCTGAGGAGTGTAGTAAACATGTCAACAATCTTTCAGTAGTCCATCTGCAGTCCGTCTGCAGTGTCTCCATTTCAGTGACACAAAAAATAAAGTGTTCATTAATCAATCCTAATCAAGGATTGGCTAATTAATCAAGAATGCCACCTCCATGAACCGCCACCTTATCGGGGTGGAGGGGTTTAAGTGCTCAAGTGATCTCAGGAGCTATGCTGTCTGGGGCTTCAGCCCCTGGTAGGGTCTCCCATGGCAGACAGGTCCTGGGTGACGATCCAGACAAAGGTCTCATAAATCGGTTCAGAACCCCTTTATGAGAAGAACAATCAGAGATTTAGATATGTCGCCTGGATTGGTGTTACCGGAGTCCCATCCTAGAGCCAGGCCTGGGGCTGGGGCTCGCAAGCGAGCTCCTGGTGGCTGGGACTCCTCCCACGGGCCCCGGAGTCTGAAAAGTCCCACTCCAACCATATTTTTTGTTTTGTAAATTGGTTTCCAGTAGTCTTTTAATTATGACTGCAGTCTTTATCCAAAATCAAAAAGCCTTTGTCATTTTTGATATTTTATCCCCAGCAGCAGTAGCTCATTAGAAATACTATTCTGGTTCGTGAGCGGGACTGTTGGCTTGGAGAAACCCCGCCCCCTTCCCCTCCCCATTGCTGCTCTGTCTGCACTCTCAAGTTTGAGCTTGCAGCCCCAAGCTAGCATTAGCAGCGCAAAAATAATGGAGGGAACATTGGATCAATCCAGCCGCACAGTTTAGAGGCAGACGCCAGCTCAGACGAACAAATGAATGCACGCAAGGAGGTAAAGGAGTAGCAGAGACGTCGGTACGCCCATTTCAGGAACTTCATTATATGCCCCCAATTTTTCTAGCATTCGGTTTCAGTTTCAACACGATTTGAATTAAGAAATACTCAATTTAGTCTTAATTATAAATTATTTTCTAAAGGTCCTCTATTATGAAAAAATGCTACAAGAACATGTTAAAAACACAAAAAAGACCTTTTTCATTGGTGTGCATCTGTAAGGAATCAATTGATGTTTGGCTCTAAAGAATTGACCTGTGATGTGTGATGTTTTTATTAAAATCGCTGTACATGGTATACATTTTAGCTGGGTCATAAGTAACATTTCCTGTCTGTTCTATAATCAATGTGACTAAGGATTTTTCTCTGTCAGTTTGTAGCTGTTTAGCCAGAAATTTGCCAACATTTATTTGAGTTTCCAAATTTTTCAAGTTGAAGTTTTCATATTTGAAACTGAGTTTGTTTATTGATGATGTCATTTAAATGAAACTAGTTTTCTCAGATGCATTCCATTGCATTTTTACCTCTAAACCAAGTATCGACGATTCTTTCTGATTGTAAGTTTATAACAATGATTTTTTAGCACGGCTTTTCCGAACATTACAAGATCATCAGCTTAGAAAAAGCTAAAGTTAAGTTGTTGGGTTTTTTTTTTTTCTGGTGTCATCAAAACCTTAATAGTTTTTGTAGCTCATGAAAACACAAGCCAGATTTAGCAAAAGGGGTTTATTTGTACTTGTGCACATCATCACACTGCTATAAAAAACTGTTGTTGAGTCACAATTCAAAAGTAATATGTGATTCTTAATTGACAATTCCATTTGTGATTTTATGATCCTAAAGGAAGTTTTATGTTGGAAAACTGCTGGATTCAGTTTACCACATCCGCCTTGGTCATGTGACTTAAAGTGGCTTCTCTGCTAACGAGCTAACAAAAATCAAATAATGAAATGTATTTAGAAAGTGTCTTTGGGGGGGAAAGAGCCGGTGAAGAAACTGAGGAAGAGCAATGGACTTTAAAGAAAACTAAGGCTGCTGATTTCAGAAAAAAACAGGAGTCTTTCTTGACATACAGATTTATTGAGACAGTTGTTCTCCTAACCCTCACACACCTCACGTACATTCTATGGGAAAGATCAAATCGCATATTGAATTGGAAATTGCAAAATGCATTGTCATTTGAATTATGGTATCAAAAGCTCATGACAATTTAAAATGTATTTAATTTTTTTACTTTCATATTGAATTGTAATTTTTTATATTGAAGTCTAAATTGCAAAATGCATTTTTCAGATTGCAAATTGAATTTTTAATAGAGAATCACATATTACTTTGAATAATGGTTCAAAAATTCCTAACAAACATTTCTTCTGGTGGGTTACAGTGTGTGCCTTCACTCCCATTACGCAGTCAAAACGATAAGCAACACATCATAAAACATTTGAGGGAATAAAACCTAGAAAAACACAATAAAGTAGCCCAAGAACAAGCATAACAAATTCCTTGTTTCTGCATGTCAAGAAATTTAAATTTTAATTGCTGTGAACCTTGTGAGCAAAAGACGTGCTTGCCTGCGGCCAACATAAAAGGCTCAAATTCTTGGGAGAATAATCGTATCTTCCTGAACATACTTCAAACAAAATTTTGAGTTTATTCTCAGGAAACAAAAATCAAATCACCAATTTTACAAATTTTGCAACCCCTGAAGTACAACAAAAAAATGTGTTATTTTAAGCATCACTTTCAATCTTGCTTCTCATCCAAGTCATAATGAAACTTAAAGAATGGAATGAGATTTAACTGACAAAAATAACAACAAAAAGATAGAAAGTCAAAGCCAAAAGTTGTCAGAAGGCATACATTTATTACAAATAATATTCAGACAGCAGTAAAGATGAAAGTGCAGATGTGGTCAGTGAATCATTTGGATTCAGTTTTTTGAAAGCAGTTTTGCAGGAGTCTAGTCTTGTCAAACTGACCTGACCGGACCCTTCAGTCCGCCGTAACTGAAGGGTTGATTGTTTTCTCCTCTTGGTTGTAGATACATTTGTTTTCTAACATGTAAAAACAAGAAAATGGCTGCATTAATGTGCAACCTGACAGTAAACTAACAGGGGGTGGGGGCATATCATCTGAATAACGACTAACAGTTAAAGAATTAAAGAATCTCAGTATAAAAAAAAACTCTCTGTACTCCTGTAAACGGTTGAGAAATCCCACAGAAAATGGGAGAGCTGCTGTACTCTTCATCTCTAAAGCCTGCAGAACCACTTTGGATTCATTTGATTCTTCTCAGTAATTCAGAATTCTGTTTTCTGTTGCAGATCCCATAAAAAGCCCTGTGTTTGTGCCAAGCAGAGCTGTGTTTCCCCAGGCATCTTGCAGCTTTCCAGCCGCACAGATTAAATAATTTATTCATTTTATTGTCACTGTAAAAAAACATGGAGGAGTTGGAGAATCATTTAAAGAAAATCACAAACATAAAGAATGTAGTCATGAGACTGGAGGTAAAAACTTTTAAACAAGGGCTTCAAGTGGATTTGTTTCATGTTTAGCTGCCTGATGGAAGCACGGACAGAGCTTCTGACTTGCAAGAATCGATCATTGTACGGCTAGCGTGGCAGCTGCGCCAAGACAACGCTTGCTGCCTCATTGTTCTGCCATCATTCACATGCTTAAAATATAATTGTCTCCAATATAACAGAATTGGAATCTACAGTCCTTCTGTGGTTTTAATCGTATGTTCATGGTGCTGCATCAGAAGCCTCAGTGTAGAGCAGACCTGGCAAATTCCCATTTAGCAAAGCCTCTTATCTGTGTCCAATCAGATATAATTGTCTCCTTCTTCCAGATCAAGCCACCTATACAGGGAAAAAGCTTGAAAATACCCCAGAGGTTGGATGCATACATCTGAATATGAATATATCGATGTTAAATAGCTGCCAGAGATTAAACACAGAGTGCACAATCAGGTCCACCTCCTCACACCCACCCCTGCTTGGAAACTGTTAAACACAGTGTGAGTCAGCCAGGTTGGCTTTCATCGTTCTCTGGCTCTGCACATCCTCATCTTTGGACTTAACCAAACAAGTCACGCTTGCTAGAGGGAGCAGGATGGAAGCAAGTCACATCATCAGCAATGAAGCCGAGATGAGTGGAAGAAAGACGGAGAGTTTGTCTCAGACTCAAGGAAAGGGTCCGTTTGGAGTTTAACTGGACTGCTTTAAGGCAGGCCTGAATGTGAGCTGGACAATCCAAAGGCTTTATGTCATAAACTACAAAGCTTTTACAGAGTAACTATTGTCATTTCTGGTTCTGGATCAATGCCATGGTGGTAGTGCTAAGCAATTAGCAGCATCTTGTAAAAAGCAATTCCGGACCATGGCCCCAAAAAACGGCACAATGGTGGTTAACGGAGACACATCACAAAAATCACTTCATGTCTTCTCTGAGGACGAGACAGTCATTAAAAACCAGCAGAAACAAATGATGGAGCTACAGAAAGAAAAGCCCTGAACGAGCAGGAAGACAAAAACATCAACCAACTCCAAAACGAGCGGATGACCTTTAGCAACTCTTCACAATCACCAGATCAAACCCCGGTCAAATGTGACCATGTGACACAGTGACCCTCAGCAATGCTGGAGAACCCGGTGAGACGGAGAACAACAGGTGGAGGCTGTTCTTCTCTGGATGTAAACGACATGGAGACCTGCACCCCCTCTCCAGGAGAAGAGAGTCTGATGAACCAGTGACCATCATGAGGTTTGTGACGGGAAGTGACATCTACATGAATGGCCATCTGACCAAAAGGAAGGCAGGAATGACCAGAAAAGACCAAACCGAAGAACCAGAAGAAAATTCTGAACATCACCAGAGCTGGACGAGGTCCTGATGGACAGGAACGTGAGAAACTTGGAGAAGTTCTGAGCAAAAGAGTCAAAGATAAGTTTAAGAGAGTCAGTGAAGCAGCTGAGATCTTCTCTAGCTCCAAAAGTCAAGTGTGACCAGGCTTTGGAACTTTCAATATCTTGACCTCAAGTTGTTCACATTTTGCATCTTTAAATGTCTGGAAATGACTTCTGATTTGGCTTCATGTCTGAGTAAAATGAAGGTGTTGTTCTGCATGTGTCCTCGTTGTCCTATTTTCTGCAGGCTGACATCATCAGGTCACGCTTCTACGGTTTGTACCTCTTTTTCACCTCTGCCATGGTGACAGTGAGATCTTCTCAGGGTATTTCTACTGTTTGACTGCTGACAGTGATGCATCCTCCTCATGAACACCTTCAATCACAGCAGATGTTGATGAAGTCAAGCTCATGATCAGGGAACAGATGGTAAGTGGTAAATGGCGTTTACTTATATAGCGCTTTTCTACCTTCATTGAAGGCCCAAAGCGCTTTACAGTCACAGACCCACTCACCCATTCACACACACATTCATACACTGATGGAGGCTCCGCTGCCGAACACTGGCGCCAACCTTCCATCAGAGGCAATGTGGGGTTCAGTGTCTTGCCCAAGGACACTTCGACACATGGGCTGGCAAGGCGGGAATCGGACCTGCAATCCTTCGATCACAGGCCGACTGCCCTTTCCACTGCACCACGGCCGCCCATGAGACCCTCAAACACACACATCCTCTGAATCATTAATGCTAAAGACATGTTGGTTTCATTTTAAACATATCGTTTAAAAGCCATCACACTCACATCCTCCAACCAATACAATCATTTTCTTTGCACAGCTTTGTCAGCCACAAGTAGTAATTAATTCTTTGTGAAAATCCCACGTTCATATATGTGTCACAGCATCTATTAAACAGGGCCACACAAATGAAGTTCACTCATCAACAGTGTCTGCTTATTCCTTGGCTCTAGTGTTTGCTTTGATAATGAGAAATTGTGTTCTCGTCCCTGCGTGGGGATTGGCTTTGATAATCTTTGGTTTTTCTGTAGCCTGCTTGGGTACTTCCTCTTTTCATTCTCTCCTTTGACTTTCTTAATGCTCGGGAATAACCTTGAAAGCATATTTCCATCCTATCAGCGTATTCCACATCTCCTTATCGCTTCCTGGTGCTCAGGTTTGACCAAACATTTGTGCTTCTTTAGAAATGCTTCAAGGACATCAACCTCCAGCTTTAACGGTGGCGCCATTGTGACGGGATGGTCTCTGAGGGGTTGATCTTATTCAATTGACTGTTCAAATGAAAATACATTCACTTTCACTTATTCATTTGTCATATGCCTACAGTCTCTAAAAGTCTATATTCTCTTCTGCTGATAATAAAATATTAAACATTTTATGCACATCAGGTTTTTGTAACACACAGGAGTGCTGTGTTCTTAAACTACAGATAAAATAAGAGAAAATTTTAAATTCTAAGATTCTATTAAATGCAAGGTTAGGAAATCTCTGAAGCAAACTGGCTCTTCCAGAAATCTTGTTTTTCTAGGACTTTCATCCTACACTTTCTCTCATAGAGGTTTCTCTCTATGAACAACTATGCATAAACAATGTGTGGCATTTTTGTCCGAGCCCGATCATAGACCAACATGGTCTGTGTCTTTTTGCTTCACTCTCATTATTTTTACTTACTTTTACTTAAAATATGATATACCTGACTTTTCTGTGCAACACATGATAGTGTCTCATGTGTTAATGCAGCAGGGCGATGCCCTTCTGTCATTCTGGTCCTCTGTCGTTCTGCCCCTCTGTCGTTCTGCCCGTCTGTCGTTCTGCCCGTCTGTCGTTCTGCCCCTCTGTCGTTCTGCCCGTCTGTCGTTCTGCCCCTCTGTCGTTCTGCCCCTCTGTCGTTCTGCCCGTCTGTCGTTCTGCCCCTCTGTCATTCTGCCCCTCTGTCGTTCTGCCCCTCTGTCGTTCTGCCCCTCTGTCGTTATGCCCGTTCTGTCGTTCTGCCCGTCTGTCGTTCTGCCCCTCTGTCGTTCTGCCCGTTCTGCTAGTTCTGCCCCTCTGTGTTCTGCCCCCCTCTGGTCGTTCTTGCCCGTGCCCCTCTGTCGTTCTGGCACCGTCTGTCGTTCTGCCCGTCTGTCGTTCTGCCCCTCTGTCGTTCTGCCCCTCTGTCGTTCTGCCCGTCTGTCGTTTCCGTCTCGTCGTTCTGCCCCTCTGTCGTTCTGCCCGTCTGTCGTTCTGCCCCTCTGTCGTTCTGCCCCTCTGTCGTTCTGCCCCTCTGTCGTTCTGCCCGTCTGTCGTTCTGCCCCTCTGTCGTTCTGCCCCTCTGTCGTTCTGCCCCTCTGTCGTTCTGCCCCTCTGTCGTTCTGCCCCTCTGTCCTTTTGACTGTTCGAGTGTCCCCCCTGCCCCAATAGAAAATGGTTTATTTAGACCTTCAATCAAACGAAGTCAATTCCTTTGCCATAATATTTTTACTATACGGACACCGCCATGTTGGAGCCAGACTTGTATGTAACCAGTGATTGGTAGTCTGAGTTACTGTTTCTATGGAAACCACTCTCACCAATCAGGAGTGAGCTTGTCGGAAGGCCACACCTCTAGTACTGAAAGCTGATTTCAGGAAATTTGTCAAACGTTTTGAAAGTTGGACTTGGGAGCCAGCAGGCTCCACCTACTTTTAGTGAGGCATCTGATTGGTCAGTTTATAACCTGAATAACCTGAACCACAGAAAATGTTTAAACAAATATGAAAATAATCAAGATGTTTAAAAAAGGTATGAAAGCACGAATTGTTTTTCTGACCAATAGAATGACTCAGTGACAGCTGTTTATTTCTACCTAGAAGTCTTTGGATTCTTGGAGCCAGCAGGTACTTCCTGTTTGGAACGCCGGGGGGGGCAGCATTCTCAGGGGGGAGAATGCTGGCCTATGACCCTCGGTCAGAATTCTGCAGCCCCTTTTCAGAATCAGTTCGTTTATTGCCATGGGAGGGTAAGAGTTTAAATCCTAGGAATTTAGTCCAACAGTCGTGTGGAAGAGATTGTTCTTGTGATGGGAGGTACCAGTCAGGATGGTCCCCAACCTCCTTCCTGAGGGGAGGCGTTCAAAAAGTCTGTGTCCATCTTAAGGAGGATCTGCAGCGAAATGACCTGAACTTCTTAAAGTCCAGAAGTCGTACAAGCCCTTCAGGGAGGAAAGGCTACAGACGACCACTTTCTCAGAAGGATGGCCTATAGTCTGTGTTTGCCCTGGTATGTGGATCCTCCAAACTGTGATGGAGGTCCATCTGCTGCCACAAACAGAACATCCTCTGATGGGCAGCCTTATCTGTGAGGACTTCCTGTGAGACGAGGATCTTTAAGGTCATCAGAGACCCAACGAGGCCCAGTGGTCTATTTAGCAGCAAATGGACGTTTGTCACTCAGCTGTAGGTTACCTGAAGGTTCATTAGAACATGATGTGCATTTAATAGCCCATTTCTCATTGGACCCCCTGACAATATGAGCAGAGAACTCCTCTGCTCAAGATGGGAAGTGAAAAAAAATGAGCCGGTCATCCATGATTTTGTACAACTTCTGATAATAGGATCACATTTTCTTTTCACCTTTGAAACCATTTCAAGCATTGGGTGATGTCATTTCAAGTTTTAGGACTGATATTAAACTCACTCCAAACTATAATTAATGTAAAGTTAAAATATGAAAAGTCACCTCCATATGTGGATGCCCAAATCTTTTCAGTGTCCCTGCAGCTGCGTCAGTCAGTAGAATTAAAATATTGTTAAATAACTTTTAACCACCGCGTTAACAACTTTGACTTCCATGCAGTCTGGTGCAACTGATGGCTTAAACTATCTTAAAACAGAAATGATAAAATTATTTTATGATAAAACAAAGCTCCATAAATAAGAATATATGTTTTTGTCATGAACACATTTCGGGGGAAACCTTTAGTTTCTACAGAATCTTGTAAAGCTTAATCATTATCAAAATACACATTACAGTGTATTGTACAATACAAAAGTGAATGTAACAAGAAATACCTTAAAATAAAACTGAAGATAAAAAAGAACCACTTCACTAGAAACTGACACGTTCTGCTTGTTGTAATTCTGGTTTCGTTTTCCTGCCTGTTCTGTGCAGGTCTGTTCCTTTTCTCCTCCCTCTCACTTGTGTCTCCTGCTGGAGGTGTTCACAGCTGCATCCTGTTTAGTTGATTGTGTGTTTGTCTATTTAAGCCTGTGTGTTTCAGGTCAATGTATCGGAGCGTTTTGTGTGCTTTAGGTATGTTTCTGTAATTAAAACAAGCTCCAACTCACCCCTCTGTGTCCAAGCATTCTCTGCGTTTGGGTTTTTGAACTCCACCTGTAACAGAAACCTTAAAGCCAAATGAAAAACCTCAAACAAAGCAGGTCACCAGGGTTTATAGGCGGAAACCATCTGAACAATGGATGTTTCTTAAAGTTATGGTCACATCGACAGGAATTCTGGACAGAGCAAGCGTCAGTCGTCCAACACCCCCAGGTCAGCGCGCAGCATGCAGTCACCACGCTATTTACCCTGATGACTATGAACAATGACGTGAACACGGACTAAACTCCCTGCAGATGGTTCAGGTTTTTGGTCAAACTAGCCTCCAGAAGAAGAGATGATGAAATAAAGAGTAAAAGAACAGATTTACAACTAAAACATGAACTATCAAAATAAACCCAGACTGGAAACATCTGAACAACCAGCCAGACATCCCAGCAACAATCCCCTTCACCTCCATCAAACCTCCAGCCCAATAAAGGAACCAGGTTAGCAAAGCCACAGAGCTAGCATGCCGCCATCCTTCTCCACCTAGCAAACATTTAATTAACAATACAGCAAACACAATATTTTTCTTCTTCACCTTTCGGCTTACCACATCAGGGCATTGCACTGGTGGTTTAGCAGAGAGTTTTTACGCTTGATGCCCTTCATGACACAAGCCTGTATTTTCAAGGCACAGGGATACCCAGTTAGCATCAAGGGTCTTGCCTAGGGACTCACACTGGATTTTAGCTCATTGCACACCCTGGGAATCAAAACCATATTTCTTGCGTGGCAACTACACCCAGTCCACTGAGCCATTCTGCCTCTTATCACAAAACGTAATAGACCAAAAAATCTTACCAAATAAGTTCAGTTCAATTCAAAAGATTTTATGAGTAGACCACAGTACAACTAGTTCCATTTATCCCTCTGAACCAAAATCATCCAGCAGATGCTCTGCCGTATTTCTGTCCTTTTCTTGACATTGATTGGATTATCAGACCTTTTCTTTCAAACTCTCACCGTCCAGTTCTTCCACTTGCCTCTCTATGCAAATACAATAGCTGAAAAAAAACTCCAGAACATAACTAAAGTTCTCAGTCCAACCCCCCCGGTGCAGTATCAATGAGATTCAAGTGTCTGGCATTGGAGGAAAATGTGTGTTTTAATTTAAACAGCTGTGTTGTTAAATGAACTGAAGGAATTCCAGCAGAAAGACTGAATTTGATGGCAGGTCTGTTCTCACTGGCGTTTGAGCTGCGTGGGTTTTCAGAGTGTGTGGGTGGGCAGGAATTAAAGAAGAGGAATAAATAATATCTCTGCCAGCTGAGAACTGAAAAGTCTGCCTCTTTTCCACAAATTGAAGCCCTTGTTGAAGAGAGGAGCTCAGGCGGATGCAAAACAGCCACTTCTGTTGGTGGCGTCTCCGCCTTCAGTGGTTGTCTCTCACCAGCTTTACATACTGATAAAAATTCTCTGAAGACCCGTGTGTAGTTTGGTTTCTGCCAGAGTGACGGGTGTTCCTCCTTTTCTGTCATGGTTGCTGCTCTCTTGTTTCAGCTCAGACTGGTGTGTTCTGTTTGTGTTATCGGCTCTCTTCTCTAGTAGAAGTAAAGCAGCAGTCAGACATGAGAGACTGCTGCCAGCAGCTTCATTTCTCCAAAGATCTACTTCTTGTGAACAGTGTTTCATGCAGTGTTGTTGCAGCTGCATCCTTCAGTCACTAAACATTTCAAACTTTCTGGGATTTTTTTTCCACAAAATGTTATTTTGACAGGATAAGTGAACTACTGAGGTAACTGGACCTCACAGTTTTCTCCTGTAGATCTGTTGTGGTCACCACCTTTATATCCATTTTTGCCCTCCTTGCTGCAAAGTATGGCTTATGCTGTGAGCTTATCAATAACTGACTGAACAGGATCACTATGCATAGTTTAGTCATATTAATGATGCAGCCAAAGCTTTTGCAGAATGCATTAAACAGAGGTAAAACCACTGGATCTGTTCATTCAGGAAAAGGAGTTTTTACAAGGAGACATCTTAGAAATGTGAGTAATGATTTACTTGTGATACAGAAAGATGTGCAAAAAACAAAACAAAGTTCCTGAATCTTTAGCGGTTATCCTCTGGATCCTATATGATAAGATCAGACCATAGATGAACAAAGTCCAGTGTCCAGGTGGTTGCGCTCGCTCTGGCTCCTTCTTGGCTTCTCTCTCTTTGTGTGGGACCCTGGGGGGTCAGTTCTTCTTGTGATGGGGACCTGGTTGAGGAGACTTGAGCCCAATGCTGGGGAACGGTTGTTTCACCCATCAGGGGTCAGTCTGGAAGCTGTCCCTGAACTACCTTCCTTCCTCGTACTACTACTTATTTGGGTAATGGAGGGGCGGGGCGGGTTGTAAGGGTTAGCTAGAAATGTTCCTCAACTGGAAGACACAGTTCTTTACCAGCTGTTTGGAGTGCTGCTCCATGCAGCGACACATCTTTTTCAAAAGTAACTCCCAAGTTTCTAAGGCTGGGTTTGACAGCCTGGCCAAGAAAACCCACATGCTGCTTAATGTCTGGTATGGTGTCATCAGGGGCAGTGACCTGTTTTTCTGTTTTCTCTGGGTTTAGCTGCAGAGGGTTTTTACTGAGCCATTGTTTAATCTGACAGGCAGATCAATATAGCTGGAAATCATCAGCAAAGAAGTGGTAGGAGACATCGCTGAACTCCTGGATGATCTTTCTGGAAACAGGACATGACCAAGAACAGATCCCTGAGGAACACCACACAGTAATTCTGCTGACTTAGACACTTTGTGGTTAGCCATGACACTGAAACTCCAACCAGGCAAGTGAAGGGAAAACCAGTGAAGAACTGACCCTGACAAATAAATCAGATCCTTCAATCTTTTCAATAAGATCTGATGGTGTCAAATGCTGATGAAAGATCTAGTAAAACTAGAATGTTGGATTTGCCAGAATCAACAGACATCAAAACGTCACTGCACATTTTCAGCAGGGCTGTTACTGTGGAGTGATGTTTAACCTGACTGAAAAGTATCAGAGATACTGCTTTTATCCAAGTCCTCTGACAACTGTTCAGAGACCCCCATCTGCAGGGTTTTTGAATTAAAGACAGTGTCAGATAGGTCTTTAATGTTGGAAATCTGATGGGTCCAAATGAGACTTTTTCAGCAAAGGCTCCACTGTGGCATGTTTAAATTGATTTGGAAACTCACCAGTGGAGGTTTATCATTTTAGTGACACTTTAGCCAATCACATCAAACACCTTTAAGAAGAGTTTAGAAGGAATCACATCAGATGGACAGGAAGAGGGTTTCATCTTGGTAAACATTGCTGATATGTCCTCTAGAGTGACAGGTTTAACCCTCCACTGCAACATAATCCTCACAGCAAAGGTTTGGGCGTTTGTCTTTGGTCTTTGAAGCAAAAAAAAGCTGTTAAGAAAATTAAAGGCCCACTCTGAGGAAAATTGTGTTTTTAACATGTTTTGTGGTATTTCTTTTTTTGATGATGGAGGACACGGATGAAGGAAACAGAGCTTTAACTGCATTTCTGAGTATTTCTTTATTCAAATTGTTGAGATTCAGGAGCAGATAATTTTTACGATTGCTCTGACTGTCACAAAGAAGAGGGAGACAAAGCTGGTTTCAGAAGAGCTCCTTCTTCTATCGCCGTCATGTGATTTTCAAACACAGGAGGAGGAGAGAAAGGAGCAGGCATGAAACGCTGGTAGAAAAAGATTGTATTTTGGCATAGAAAATACGCTGGGTGGACCACAAGCTCCCTGCTACGAGCTCTCACCAACATTAGGTCCCGCCCACAACAAGTGAATTTCTAATGAACTGCTGCTGCTCTGCAGAAACTATGTTCTAGACAATGACACATTTTTGATTTGGGTTAAAATGGCATAATCATCATTAACAGAGCACTGGGAACACCTGGGAAACAGATCAGAAGATGATCAGAGTGGAACTTGAGTCCAGATTGTTCCACACTGATGTGTCGGAGCCAAAAACCTGCCTGCTCTGTGGAGATAGTAATGAAAGTGTGTGATTCTGCATATTTGTTACTGATCCAGTGTCAGTAATTATGTGCCAGGTAGCAACACCTTTCAATGAAAAGGTGGATTAGACTTGTTCATTCATTTTCTTTACCATTTTGTCCCTCTCAGGATCACAGACTGCTGGAGCCTAACCCGGCCACTCATGGGCAAAGGCAGAATACATCCTGGAGAGGTCACAGTCTGTCACAGGAATCACACCCACACACTCACATCCACACATAGGGACAATTTATGGAGTCACCAGTTAACCTATGAAGCATGTTTTTGGATGGTGGGAGGAAGCCGGAGTCCCCGGAGAAAACCCACTCATGCACGTGGGGAACATGCAAACTCCACACAGAATGGTCCACCATTGGTTTCAAACATGTCGTTTTTTATTTAAATATTTAGCTGTTATCTTAACTTGTAGCTGTTTATCTTGACGTGTTTATTAGACATATACTTGTTATTCAACCATGCAGTTATAGAATTAAATAAGCTCACTTTTCTTTAATAGTTCTAGTGCATCACCTGTCCGTCCGGGGTTGAGGATCTCTCCTTCATGTGGGAAACTCTGAGGTTTCTTAGTTTTTTCCCCCAAAAAGAGACGGGGGTTTTCAGAGTTTTTCCTCATTGAGAAGGAGGGTTGAGGGCAGAGATGTTTGTTCAGCTTCTTCTGTTTAAGAACCAGTGGGACTTGAACAGGGAACCTTCTTGCTGTGAGGTAAGAGCACTAACCACTGCGCCACCGTGCAGCCTGGTTAGACTCGTTAAATCTCAATTAATTTTCAGACCACTGGTGTTTTATTGTGTTTTTTTTTTATCATGAAATAGGTAAAAACCAGGACAGAATTAGGAAGGGTTTTTTATAAATAAATAAAACGGCTTTATTTTCAGAAAACTCTTGCGTAATAACATCATGTTTTTGTGTTCCATGAATCCACCTTCATGAATCCACCTTTTTGATTTGGAAGGATTTTGAGTGTTCAGAGGATCCATCAGAACCGAGGCGTTTCATCTGCAGTTTGCAGAAACGAGGCCAAGCAGGATTCAGGTACCATCTCTGAAGCAAACAAGAGCTGTTTTGAAACAATTCTGTTTTACATAACACTTTCCTCGCCAAGGCACACCAACGCAGCGCAAATAACAACAGCTGGCTGTGAGAATGACAGCCAACCATCAGCCGCTTGCAGTCGCTTGGCAACACCAGAACACAAACGCAGCATTTCCCTCTTTTCTCAGCTTCTTGAGAAATTCTGTTTTTTAATTTCAGCGCTTTGTGGCGTGTTGTGTCCTGATCTTTCATCAGCTGATCTGTGAGAGCTCTTCTGTTTACGCTGTGACTCACTGTGATGGAGGTGTCTCCACCATGAGCTTTTATACCACTGGAACTCTTTTCTCGGGGCCATTATTTTAAAACAGAGACATTCTTTTGAAGATAGGACTTGTTTCTATCTTTACAGTCATTTTTAATTCATGAACCTGTTCATCGTCGGTCCATACTTTCTGGTATTTCTTTTCTGACATATAGGTCTTTTATTTTCTAATGAAGTACACCTGTTTTTAAGGAGGAAGATTGTTCCTTTGTTTTACTAAAAACAAAAAGTTAATAAAAATGTAAAAAAGTTTTTCAAAAAAGGAAACAAATTAAATCTGAAACTTATTTTACATGTAATAACTTCATAAATTTTACGTAAACTCCATTTAAACATCTTTACTTTTACACTCTATTTTTGGTAACGTTAGTTTAGTCAACTTCGCAATGGGTTCCATCAGTTAAGGGGGTGGGAGTTGTGAAAGGGGTTGGGTAGATTGCATGTGTGTTGAGGGTGGGGGGGGGGTCCTACATTTTTATGATTGTTCTTATTTTTTAATCAGTTTTATTTTAATGTAAAGCACTTTGTGTTATGCCACATAGGAAAAGTGCTATAGAAATAAAGTTTGATTGATTGAAGATATTTCAAACTAAATTCAATGTTTCCGTCATCCTGACCCTGCTTGCCGTATTACCTTCATCTTTAAACAGATTTGAATAATACCACTTCATCGAGGATGAAAGGAGTGCGTGTGATTGAACAACCTCTAGAACCACTTTCCTTCTGGAAGCTTCGTGCTTTGCCGTCGGTGGTTGAAGATGAGTTGCCTAGCAACAGAATATCCTGCTTCCTCCCTCATCTCCTGTTTTCTGTTACCTCTCTCTCCCACAGTGCTCATCAGCCCCACCTGTGGGTTGGTGCTGCTACCCATTGACTAAAGTTTAGTCACATGCACCCGCAGGAGGGGGGGTTTGCCTCATACGGGGGGGGGGGGGGGGGGGGGGGGCTCGAACCGTACGGGGGGGAGTCAATTCAGCCCGGTTTCCTGGTCCATGGAGGGTTGTAGAAAGGAGCGGCTGCATGTTAAGGGTAGCGCAGGTGTGTCTTGCAATGACACATCATGAGAATGGAACGTACCATTGTCACGTTTGTGGTAAGTGTATCATGAAGTATTTGTATCCCTGGGCTCACACCGCATGCGGTCTGGCTCCGGTGCGGACTCTGCAGTCTTTACGTTACCTGAAAAGTGCGAGAGCCACTCACACTGCATCCAGTCCGACCTCTCCGGTGCTCCGTATCTGTTTTGTTGGCTTCAACTTTAGTTGGATGCTGGAGCCGACCCGGAGCACTTTTTGTGAAGTTGGGTCAAACGAAACAACCTAAACCGGAAATCATGCGAGTGAGTGTAAAGTACATCAGGTACCTTTTTCAAAATAAAAGCGATTTTCCTTGTTACACGGTGTGCACAAGATCCATAAATGTCTGTTGGATGCCCACACAAACTACACTTTGTCTCATTTCTATCAGTCAGGGAGCACGCACGTATCACGTGAACAGCACTCAGTGGTGGACTTAGAAGTTTGGGGGGCCCAGACAACAAATGAATGGGACCCTCTGCAGTTGCTTCTATCAATCATCAAAAAAAAAAATCATACCAAGGTTAAAATGACAAATAACGTCTTCATTGTTCCACTAGTAGACAGAATCATTGTCAATAATCCAAATGTTTGGAAAAACCTCCAAACAGAAATAGTTTCAAAACTGCGGTGTGAGACACCTCACAACCTTCATTGAAATTGAACAGGAGATACACAAAATACAGCGATTCTTGAGGATGAAAACGAAATGAATGTGATCAAACAGATAATTATCAGTAGGTTACACATCTCATGATGGCAGGTGAAAACTAAAAGCTGCCCAACCAATCCTAACACGCCCCAATTATGTCCATCCGTCCAACAAAAGATTTACCCGCAAAGTTGGAATCAAAACTGCTCAATTGGGTGGAAAACCGCCCAATCTGGGAAAACTAAATCCTCTGCTTGTTAACTTGCTCTTGACTGGAATATTCTATTGCTGCGGAAGGATGGGGGAGGACGAAACTCTTTCAGATAATCCTTTTGGTGCCATTTCAATGACTGAGGTAGTTTTTTTATGACAAAGAGAAATAATGATGGGCATAAAATATATTTGAGACACTTTTATTAAGTGCTCAGCTTGGGGCCCCAGAGTGTTGGGGCTCCAGGCGATCGCCTGCCTTTACCTTATGGTAAGTCCGGCCCTGACACGGGCTCCTTGTTCAGTCCACAGGATTTCGAAGGTTTAAAAATATGAAAAATCCATAAAATATGCCTGCGTCTCACCTACTGCCCCCTTACTTACCTTTACATGTTGCAGAAGTGTTCACTGCAATCTGTCGTCTCTTTACCCTTTAACAAATGAAAAACGCCTTTACCTTTTCAATACATAGTAATTATTAATTTTGACCAATGTTTATTTAAAGCAGATAAAAAGACAGCCCACTTTGGCCATTTTAGGTGCTGCAGTTTCAATGTTCTGTAGAACCATAGATGCTTAACAAAAACCAAGATTTCATTCCTGTTTTTAAAAAGCAAAATCTGCTTTTAATGCACCTTTATTGTATTTTTCAAACCTTTTTAGAAACAGTTCTTCTCTGGTGTTCGTCAGATCAGTGAAGGACTGGCAGAAGAGACCAGTGACATCAAGCATTACAAACAGAAAAAAGGCTGATGTGCAGCAACAAGGATGTCACATCATCCAGGAAGTTATTGAGGAAGAGATAGAAAATGTGCTGAAGATGAGTGGCTTCATGATCAGTCTGTGCACTCATCTCCTACTGAGTGGGGATAGGGCGGTGCCTGTTTGTTCCCATGGCAACGCTTCATTCTGTTACTGTGCTCAGAAGCATTAACTTTTTTATGAACAGAGCTTTGTTAAATGTGTGGCTGAACCTGCTGGTTTTCCTAAATCCCCCATTCTCTAAAGAATGTAAGATTTTTAAATGTATAATTGTAGAAAATTTGAGGTCGTTTTTTTTTATTGACAGACACTTTTACATAGAAATAAACAGCTGTTACTCAGTCATTCTGTTGGTCAGAATGACCATTCTTGCTCTGATACTTTTTTAACAACTTCTTAATAATTGGCGCTTTTTTTTTCTTTTGTTTCAAATTATTCAAGTTGTAAACTGACCAATCAGATGCCTCGGTAAAACCTGGATTGTTTCATTGACAGATTTTCCCAAGCCGCTATCAGTGGAAAGGGTCACAAGCTCACTCCTGATTGATGAGATTAGCTGCCACAGAAATGGGACTCAGACCGACTCGAAACATTCGCTGTCGTCTGTTGCCGCAATGTTAATGTCCGTTTCACGCAAAACGGCGACTGAATTGGCTTCATTTTGCTGAGGCAGAGGTGAGGCATTTTCTAACAGGGAGGTCACACTCACTCACTCCAGGTCCATTATACAGTCAATGGTTGTTGTTTTGTGAATAAACAGAAATGAAAGGTTGGTAGTTCTGCATTACACCACACTGCAAAAACAGCCCCCCCAGACAAACGGTCACACATTTTTAGTGTTCAAATGTACTTTACTGGGGTTTCAAGGGCATAGGGTAAGAAAAACAGTCTTAGCTAGAATTCTCATTTTAACAATCAAATCAAGTGTCTAAAACACATTTTCTCAAAGAGTCCAGATTGTTCCACACGGATGTGTCGGAGCCAAAAACTTGACAGCTCTGTGGAGATAATAATGAAACACATTTTCTCAAAGATTATTTTGCTTCAGAAAAACATAAAGTATTATTCTTCCAAGGCAGAAAAAATATATATTTTCTTTAAACAAAGTTCTTTTTTCTCTCTTAACATTCTGTTTTTGTGTTGACTTCCTCTGAAATGTTGTGATTACATCAGATGAATATGGTGTGAGCAGCAGCAGACGTTTTCATCACCGTTTCAACAACAGCTGGACATGCTCCAGGTTCTTGCCTGTTTTCTAAATGATCAATTGGAGATGGAAGCTGACAAATTCATCTCAGGTAATGAAGATGCTTAACCATGTTTTCCTGACAGTGAAGTGCCCCAAGAAGCTCTGGAAAAAATACTGCTTGTCTGGTAAGTTTTCTAATTGCAGCAGGGCATCACCTCAGCGTTAGATATCCTTTATTAGTTTTCCAAGCCCAAACGAGGCTCATTAGCTCGCCTGCTGTAATTAGAGGACATACATCACAGCACTCTGGGGTTTCTCACTCTGCACACTGAGAAAAATGAAATTCCATTTATCAATTCGAACTCCTTTGTCATGTTTTGGACAGTTAAAACCCACTAAACTAAATGAGTTCTTCTCAGGGAAAAACCCAGAAAGCTTTGAAGAGGTGCTTCTCATGCAAATGTCTCTGGGGTCAGCTGAGACCAAAGATGGTTTAGAATCAACAGACTAAATCAACAGGCTCAAAACAGGCTCCTTCTAAAAAAATCCTGATTTTCTTTTCAGGGGTCGACAACCTATCATCCTCTAACATTAATGTCAAACAGAAGTAAATGAATGAAATGGTTTTCTTTTTGTGGACCCACTCCACTCAAAATACATGTTTTGGTTTTTTAGCATGCTCTTGTGGCATTTATTGTAAATGAGGAACAGACAAGATAAAGCAGTTGGAAATTGATTGTATTTGTTATGTTGAAAATAATCTTTGTTTTCCTTGTCTGAGCTGGAATCGGGATCTAAACTGTACGGCTGGATAGCTCCAATGTGGCTCGCTATTTTTTGTTACACAGCCAAGAAGCTCTAAGCTAGTGCGAGAGAGTGTAAACAAAAGGATGATGGGAAATTAAGACAGGCTTACTCCCCACCAACAGTCCCGCCCACAACTCAGAGGTGAATTTGTAACGAATTCCTGCCGCTCTGTAGAAAATATATTCTAGAAAACGATACAAGCTTTATGATCTTGTCTAAAAACAGCATCATCATAATGAAAATACCACAGAGAACGTTTTGTTATTGGATCAGAAGATGATTGGAGTGGGACTATAAAAGTCAAGAGTCAAAAAGTTTCCTGTGATTTACGCAGCAACGCAGAACTTTTTTCATCTCTATTTAACCAGCTAAAACATCCATTGACTTCAAACTCTCTTTTACAAGAGCAACGTGGCCAAGAAGTCAGCAGCACGCGTTATGATGGAGTGACGTCCAAATGAGTAAAATAAGCAGAGTCCCAGAAAGAGAAAAATAAATAAAAAGGATACATACAACAGTAAATTTAAAAAAAGTGTAGCAAAAATGCACAGAACCATCATTTTAGAAACATAAGCACTGTTTATAGGACTCTGGTTTGTTTTTCAGGATTTAGAAAACACATTGAGGTAGTTCAGGTGAGCATGAGCGAAGAGCACAATGACGTTTGTAGCTTAGATAAGATGGAACTAAACCAAGAAGACACTTATAGATCAGGCTCATCCAATGAGAGAACCTCCACTGGTGTAATGAAGGCCATCCAACTCTGGCATGAAGTTCACAATGGTGAGTGAGACGATCACAGCCAGTTACAAATCTTAGTGCAGAGTGGTAGACTGTGTTCACAGACTGAAGATGTTTGTTGAAACATTTATAATCCAGCACAGCTAAGGAAGTTACAGAGACCAGGAGTTTGTGAGCTCACAGAGAATGGTATCGTCTGCATATAAATGACACATGGTGTTAGACAGATCTGCACAAAGATTGTTGATGTAGATGGAGAATTAAATGGGGGCTATGATTGAACCCTGAGGCACTCCTTTGGTTACTTTAAGAAATGAGGAGGTGGAGCCAGCCATTTGGACACACTGTGTTCTGTTAGACAGGTAGTTTGCCAACCAAGCAATGGGCTGATCAGAGAGGTCATGCTGTTTAAGACTACTAATGAAAAGTGTATGGTCAACTGTACCAAGTGCCTTGGACAGGTCAATAAAAGAGCAATGCAGTATTTTTTTAAATCTTGAGTAAGGTGATTTCAGAGCAGCAGTAACTGCAGTGTTTCCTCCCAAAACTCCACTGTAAATTGTGAGTTGAAATTTCATTTGAGTCTAAACACACCAGCTGGTCTTTGCTAATTTTTCGAGTATTTCAGCAAAGAAACAAAGCATAGAGTTAGGCCTATAATTATCATCATCGGTGGGTTCTCCTCTCTTTAGCAGTAAAAGTACAAAAGCTGACTTCCAGATTTAGGAATTTTTTAGCTTTTCAAGCTAGATATTTTATTAAAAATGCTATAAAATCAGCAGCCAGCTTCAGATAGAAGGGGTCTGAAAGATCAGGACCAGGTGTCTTTTTGGTGTTCAGGGTTCTCAGCTTTCTAAGAACTTCTGAGGAAGACACAGGAGTGAAACTGAAGGTGCAGCCGTTAGTAATTGTTTCTGGTTAGGATCCCAGAAGCAGAATCAGAGTCAGTCTGGGTAAATGGAGTCAAACAAGGGGCCGGCTGAAATGAAATGTTCATTAAATGTAACATTTCTGATTTATCAGTTTTATACCTCCTTTTATTAGCTGGTTAGAAATGCAGGTGCTGCAGGAGGATTTGAGGTTAAGTTCGATAATTTCCAGAACTTCTTGTAGTTGGTATGGTTTTTTGATCATTCAGAGAGGTAGAAATCTGATGCATTTACCATTTAGTGTGAGCTAAGTCATGTGTGAACGCTTGTTCATTGAAGTGCTTTAAACCTCTTTTGATCTAAATATGAGGTCTAAGTTTAGGTATTTTGGCATTCCTGATAGTAGAAATTACACAATGGTCACTTGGATAGTTGCAAAGTGTCAGTATCAGTTTACTTGTGAGGGATGTTTGTCAGGATTAAGTCAAGCAAAGTCGAATTAGAGGGGCATTTAGTGCTGGGACAAATGGGACTGTCAATGAGTTGGGTGAGATTTAGCAAATCACAGGAAGATTTTAGGCCAACAGAAGCTGCAGCCAACCAGTCAAGGTTTAATCCCCAACTAAGATCATTTTAGTCAAATTTAGACCAACAAGCTGATTACACAGTGAGGTGAGAGTCTCACAGCAGGCAGAGAGAGGTCTGTAGCAGGTCTGAAGCATCAGAGACTGATTCTTGGAGAAACTGAAGTTTAGGGCAAAAAAATCACATAGTTTTGGAATGGAAAGAGAGGCTAGGTTACACGAAGAGGCGGAGACGAGTGGATCCATGTGCAACCGGTGTAATGATGTAGAACATGGACATGGCAGAAGTAAAAAATCCAGACAAGGGTCAAAAACACAGGACAGGCAGGATGGCGAGACAGGCAAGGTGACAGGAGATGAAACCATGAGTATAAACGCTAAGGCTGTCTGCTGGGAAAACAAGACTTCGCAAAGGGCAGAGTCTAAACAGGACCTATAAGAATGGTGAGGCTGATGAGAAGAGGAGACACAGCTGGTGGAGACATTGTGAATCAATATTCAAGAGAGGACTCCCTCTGATGGTCGGAGGTGGAGCCTGGCTGAGGCATGACACTGGGAGGGTAGTTTGGAATTTGTTTTGATGTAGATTGCAACAGCTCCTCCGTTTTTAGCACGGTCACAACAAAAAACATTACAAACCATTTATAAATATGTCTTTATCTGAGACAGATTCATTTGGCCAAGTTTTAGACACAAGGATGACAGGATTGGTAGTCTTTATCCGTACTTTTACAAAATAGGGGGACCAGGGTTGGGCTGGACGTTCCCTGATAGTAAAAGCAAAAGTAGGATGAGGCCTTTTGTCCTGACTGTAGGATTTGACACAAAACCATGATTGCTGGGGTGGATGAGATTGATCAAGGATGAATCACTGCACATAAAATGAAATCCTTAGTTACAAGTTAACTCAGGAAAATAGAAAAAAGCAACAAAGACCAAACAAACAAAAACAGGGCTCAAAAAACCCTAATATGAACCCAGCACTAATAACGAACACATACCATATATTGTAGAGATGAGTAAGCGGAACTGTTTCAAATGATCAACTGATTATGAATATTTAATGGAAAGCGTCTCCAGATGGTTTTCAGGACTAAATGGTTTACATTTGACATCAGACCTGTTTTTCTGTTTGATGGCTGTTTACATGACAGACGCTGAATATAAAGTCTGCAGTGTAGTAACTGCTGCTCAGCAGCCCCACTCCCTCCTTCTGTCTGAGGGCTATATTTGCTGCTATAACAGCCATCTGATTCTGTTTAGTGTAAATTATGAATACAGTTCAGGTCTTTTTGTTATTACAAAAGCAGGATGAGTAAACAGAAAAAAGCAGGATATTTGGTTGCTTTTCAAAATCAGAAGTAAATTAATTCCTGAGCTGTTTCACTGATGCACCGTGTGTTCCTCAGCTGGCATTTCTACCTTAATTAAGCCGCCAGCATTCAGAAGCTGACCCCAGACGTGGCATTTGTCTTTGAAAGCTGCTGCTGGGAATCCCAAACATTTGATCATGAAGCTGCAAGAAAATCTAATCAGTCCAAAGCTAGCCATAAAAGGAATCTATCAGTGGATGTGTTAGTTATTACATTTCTTTTCATCTTTTTGTTCAATTTCTAAACGTTATACTTTCCATGTTAAGAAAAATGAAGAAGTATTTCTGGTTAGGACCACACTAAAGCTACATTCACTTTGAAGTCTCGTTTCCTGCTTTGGGTCAATGCGCAGATGTGATAGGAGGTCTTGCAGCGTGCATTAAGCTCCGCCGGCAGCGTGTTTTGGGGGCTGTGCTAACATGTTTCAGCTACACGCTAACCCTGTGCATCAAATATTCTATGCCTGTAAAATATTTTGGTGCACAATGTGAAGTTTCCAAAGTTTAAACATTCTGTCAACCAATCAGGAACTCTGCTTTGGCCCCTGATGTGTTGATGATTTATCAGTAGGTGGAGTCCTAATCTAGCATGGAGGAGAATCGGATCATTCTCCTGAACATTAGGATTTTTTTCTTATTTGAATTCAGAAAATAATAAACACTTCCCTTAATTTTCTTCTTGTTTTCTTTCTTTCCTCCTTGGACTAATGTGGACTGACTAATACATGTCTTCAAACTGGGTCACAGAGACGGAAGTACTGCTGAAAGCGCTGTCATTCAGACACAGCTCCTGCAGTAGATGCTAAAGCTCTCTGAATGATGTCCTAAACTCAGATGTGGAGATGAGATTGCTGATGTTTTTGTAGAACCAGACATTCAAATGGATGAAAGCTGCTCTGTGATTGTTTAGGGATCAACTGATGACTGGAATGCATTTCTCCTCGTTTCAATAAATGGACAAAACTTCTAAAATTTCAGCTGAAATGTGGAAAACTTCCTTGAAGAAGTCACCTGATAAAGTCCTCTGTTTTTTTTGTGGAGAGACAGCAGTGCTTGCAGGCTGCTGGAATGAGAGACGGGCAAAACTTCAAAGGATGAAAGCTTTGTTTCCAAATAAAAACCATTTGGTGAGATCACTGCCTGAAAATATTCACAGTATTACACCTTTCAACTGTTTTTACTGTTGTCAGGCATAATTTTAGTCAGAAATCAACTCATGTCACTCAAATTTCTGGGAATTGTTTCATTCAATTCAATTTTATTTATATAGGCTAATATTACAATACAACAGTCTGAATGAGCTTCACACCGGTTATTGTACAGAAGAACATAGTCAGTCATAAAATATAAACAATAGCTGGTTGCTAAACTAAACAGACTAAGATAAACTGGCATCTCTGCCCTTAGACCCTCCTTCTCTGTAAGGAAAAACTCCTTAAATGTGGGGTCATGGACCCAGGACACTAGTTGTTGTTATTTTGTTATCACTTCCTGTTTTATTTTGTTGTGTTTCCTGTGTTCACTATTGCCTTTCAGGTCACTTGACACTTCCCTCCTAGTGTGTGTTCCCTCCCTCCTTCTTGGCACACCTGTGTGTAGTTACCTAATCTTCTCTTCCTGTTATAAGTCCTCGTCTCCCTTGCACGGGTTGTCGGGTGGTTCTGTTCCTTCTAGGAATGTTTCTACTGGTTCTTTCGAGTAAATAAATGAAATACTTTTCATTTCAAATTGCCGTCTGCATTTGTGTCCACACGTCAACCCTGACATTACCACCCGACCAGTAACATGGACACAGCAGACGAGGATATGTTACGGGCACTACTCCGCCAGCAAGAGGAGCAGATGTCCTGCCTTCGTCAAGTCTTTCTAGAGATGTCAAATCGTCACGAGCATCAACTTGCCGCGTTGGGTGAGCGGTTTGAGCAGTTGGCGGAGCGGATCCAACATCCACCGTCCGTTCCTTCTCCACACCCATCGCCTCCCACGCCAGTCCAGGATGGGATTCCTGTCGCCCCTGCTGCACAGCTGGCCCGCCCGGAGAGGTTTTCCGGGGACTCCGGGGACTGCCGAGCATTCATCACCCTGTGTGAGCTGCACTTCCAACTACATGCCCCTCACTACCCCACGGAGCAAGCCATGATCGCCTTCTTGATCTCCCACCTCACCGGCAGAGCTGCAGCCTGGGCTACCGCTGAGTGGCAACGTGGAGCCCCGACCTGCGCATCTCTCTCGGCCTTCCTGGAGGCGTTCAAGCAGGTGTTTCACCATACAAAGCCAGGCAGAGAAGCGGCTCGGGCACTTATGAGATTAAGACATTGGGACCAACGGGTGGCTGATTACGCCATAGAGTTCCGGACCCTGGCTTCTACGAGTGGTTGGGACACTACTGCGCTCACGGACGCCTTCGTGGAGGGACTTTCCGAGGAATTAAAGGACAGACTCATTCCTCTGGAGCTGCCGTCTTCCTTGGAACCCCTCATCGCCCTGGTCATCAGAATCGACAATAGCCTGCAGGACCACAAGCAGGAGCATGGCAGGGTGACACCCCGCCTCCGACGCAGTCCTGTTGAGCACAGGATCATGGACTCACCTGACTTTGCTGCTTTTTCCGCAGAACCCCCGTCTTTAGTCTCAGAGGAAACTATGCAGCTCGGCCGGGGCAGACTGACAGTTTCGGAGCGACGGCGGCGGATGGCGGCAGGTGAGTGCCTTTTCTGTGGCGGCTGGGGTCATTTCTGCAGGGATTGCCCCAACTCATCAATAAGAGTGGGCGCGCTTACGAGCCGTGGTCCGGCTCCCACTATCCCGAAACCTGCTTCTTATGTTTTGGATGTTCGGGTTATGTTCCAGAAAGGGGGAATTACTGTTAGAGCATTGGTGGATTCAGAAGCAGAGCAGAACCTCATGGACGCCAAGCTAGCCAAACAGGTCAGTCTTAAGTGTGAGTTATTGCCCCGTCCTATAGAAGTGGTCTCCCTCAACGGCCAAGAATTAGCCACAGTCTCACGAGTCACTGAGCCGGTTCATCTGATTGTGTCAGGCAATCACCACGAGCACACCCGTTTTTTCCTTTTTTCCTCCCCACAGAACCCACTGGTATTAGGTTGCCCTTGGCTAATGGCTCACAACCCAGTCATCGACTGGCCCTCCAGCCGTGTCTCCGGCTGGAGTGAGAAATGTCACACCACCTGTTTGCGTTCAGCTCGGCCTCCTGGGGGAGATCCCGCCGTCCCAGTAGGGCGGCCGCCCTCACCTGACCCATTCAGGGCTCCGCCTGAATGTCATGACCTGACTGAGGTGTTTTCGTAGTCACGAGCCCTGTTGTGTTCAGGGGTTGCCAACAGAAGACTGGCAGAACGTCGGCGCACGCCAGCACCGTCCTACCTACCTGGTCAATTCGTCATGTTGTCCACCTCGCACCTCAGACTCCGGACGGAGTCGAAGAAACGGTTCCCCAAGTTAATCGGCCCGTTCGAGATTCTGAAGGTCATCAATCCGGTGGCGGTCAGGCTGCGCTTGCCCAGGTCTTTGCGCATCCACCCAGTTTTTCATGTCTCCCAGCTGAAGCCTCATATTACGAGTCCCCTGCAGCGGACTTCCTCTCCGCAACCACCTCCCCGCATCATTGATGGCCAACCGGCCTACACTGTCCGTCGCCTGTTGGACGTTCGGCGACGGGGTCGTGGCCTCCAGTACCTGGTGGACTGGCAGGGGTACGGACCTGAGGAGAGGTCCTGGGAGCCTGCTTCACGCATTCTGGATCCTGAACTCATCAGGGACTTCAATCGGCGGCACCGGGACAAGCTTCCCCCTGCGCCAGGTGGCGCACCTTGAGGGGGGGGTACTGTGGGGTTATGGACCCAGGACACTAGTTGTTATTATTTTGTTATCACTTCCTGTTTTATTTTGTTGTGTTTCCTGTGTTCACTATTGCCTTTCAGGTCACTTGAAACTTCCCTCCTAGTGTGTGTTCCCTCCCTCCTTCTTGGCACACCTGTGTGTAGTTACCTCATCCTTTCTTCCTGTTATAAGTCCTCATCTCCCTTGCTCGGGTTGTCGGGTGGTTGTGTTCCTTCTAGGAATGTTTCTACTGGTTCTTTCGAGTAAATAAATGAAAGACTTTTCATTTCAAATTGCCGTCTGCATTTGTGTCCACACGTCAACCCTGACATTAAAAAAATGGGGGGTTAAGATACGTCAGGGATGTCCACATGAACGAGGGATCATCTCCTAGGAAGAACAGGTGATGTGCTAGAAGTTAAATGAGAATTAGCTTCTCCAACTCTACAAATACATGTTTTAATAACAACTACATGTTTAAATAGTGTAGCAGATGGACTGGGGGGTAGCTGGAGGTGAGAGGTCCACGGTCAGAGCCAGGAACGCAGACGATCCCCAAGGAATATATCCCGCTCCCCCAAAGAGCAGTGGGAAACAGGGACAACATATGAATCACACTGCACTAAACAGAGGCATGATGAACTAAATAAAATACAATACTGGGTAAATGATAAGGAATAGAGAGAAGTTATAGAGGACAGAACCCCAGTTTCGTTCTCCAGATTCTAACTTCTAGGATCCTGCTAAAAACTAATAGGTATTGAAATTTAACTCAAACATGTTAATGGTAAGTTTCCTGAAGTATGGCACAGATAACAAGCATACACATAACAATCCTGCACAATCTGCAGTCTTAGCATGTCAACGTTAATCAAATATATCATTAATCTGATCAGAGGGAATAGGCCGGCACGTCCTAGTTTATCAAACATCTTCCCTCTGCTTAGCTCTGCAGAGAAAAGCAATAATGGATTGGATTTATCTGTGCTTTTCCAGACACTCAAAATACTTAAAATGTATATCTTTTTTTCGTTCACACCTCATTCATACTAGGTGACAGTAAGCTACTGATGTAGCCACAGCTGCCTTGGGGCAGACTGACAGAGGCGTGGCTCCCAGTGCATACTAAACGGCCCCTCTGACCATCACCATTACATCCATACATATTCACACACCAGTGTAGCCAAACACTGGTTTAGAGGAATGTTTTAAGTCTAACTTTGAATGTAGAAACTGTGTCAGCCTCTCTTACATGAGCTGGGAGTTTATTCCATAAAACAGGAGCTTGGTGGCTAAAGGCTCTACCTCCAACTGTGCTTTTAGAGATTCTAGGAACCACAAGCAGTCCTGCATTTAGTGAGTGAAGTGTTCTGTTTGGTTGGTAAGGCTCTATGAGATCTTTAATATAGGATGGGTTCATACCATTCAAGGCCTTATAGGTTAGCAGAAGGATTTTGAACTTGATTCTAGATTCAACTGGGAGCCAGTGAAGTGAAGCAAATACAGGAGTAATGTGTTCTCTTCTGCTGGTTCCTGCTAACAATCTAGCTGCTGCATTCTGAACAAGCTGAAGACTTTTTAAAGAACTTTTAGGACACGCTGCTAGCAAAGAGTTACAGTAATCCAGCCTAGACGTAACAAATGCATGGGATGAGTTTTTCAGCATCGCTTCTAGATAATATGTTTCTGATCCTGGAGATATTGCGTAGATGAAAAAATGCAGTTTTACAAGCCTGTGATATGTGAGCCTTAAATGATAAATCCTGGTCAAATAAAACCCCCAGGTTTCTAACTGTGGGATTGGAGGCTATATTTACACCATCCAGGGAGACCATCTGAACAGGTAGGGCATCTCTGAGGTATTTTGGGCCTAGTATAATAGGAGGAGGTCATTAACTGCCATCCAAATCTTGATGTCACTAATGCAGGCACTAAGTTTTTCTATGTGGTCATTCAGGTCAGGCTTATTGAATAAATACAACTGTGTGACATCTGCATAACAGTGTAAATAAATACTCTGTTTCCTGGTTAAAGCATCAAAGGCTGCGCTAAGATCTAACAGGACCAGAATAGAGATTAGTCCCTTTTCTGTGGCCAGTAACAAGTCATTAGTGACTCTAACTAGTGCAGTTTCAGTGCTATGGTGAGGTCTGAACCCTGACTGGAAATCTTCAAAGAGGCTTTTGTCCTGTAAGTGGCAGTATAGCTGCTTAACTACAACTCTTTTCAGGATTTTTGAAATAAAGGGGAGATTTGATATTGGTCTATTGTTGGCCAGAATGTTAGAATCTAAACTGGGTTTTTTCTGAAGAAGCTTAACAACTTCTTATTTAAAAGACTGTGGTACATCACCTGTTTCTATGGAAGTATTTATAATAGTTAAATTTGATTCATTAATTAGGGGGAAGGTTTATTTAAAAAGCTTAGTGGGGATTGGGTCTAAAAGACAAGTTGAGTTATTGGAGGATGTAAAAACTAATGTTATTTAAACTTGATCTACAGCAGTGAGCAGTCTGTTACAGAGATTTATTTTAGTGGTGTGCATTGGCAAGAATGTGGCGATGCGATTCGTATCCCAATATGTGTCTCACGATTTGATATGTAGCGCTGTACAAGAACAATTTTTCCTTTTTTTAATACAATGAGTTAGAAAAGAACTCCGCCTAAATATTATTGTCAGAAAGTGACTGGTTGACTGGAACTCATTTAGCTTTTTTTTGGTTGTTTTGTTTATGGGGTTCTGCATGTTTTCTATGTTTAATGTTTGAAGATGTTCTAAATGAGTTGGGTTAAACAGACTGATGACATGATGACGTCCAGCTGTGCTCAATCACACCTGGTCTACTATAAAGGAGAGTTCGTGACTTAGCCAGGGAGGAAGAGGAACGGACTCTGAGACGGATGCTCAGGCACCGTCCACAACACCCCCGGCCGAGGTGGGACTGGTGATTTTGAAGCGGAGTAAAACGTGGGGCTGCGAGCCTGACCAGATGCAGCAAGAGACTTGTTTCTGCGCTGGGACGAGATAAGTAAAGGGACAAAACCAAACGTCACTGTGTGGGCACGAGATCTGACGTTATTGTGGCCCGACAGTGAGTCTCCTGCTTGCGTGTGTTGCGTGCTGAAATCACCCCGGGTCGAGAGCAGCAGCAGCAGCAGCAGCAGCAGCAGCAGCAGCAGCAGCAGCAGCAGCAGCAGCAGCAGCAGCAGCAGCAACAGCAGCAGCAGCAGTAACAGCAGCAGCAGCAGGAACAGTAACAGCAGCAGCAGGAACAGTAACAGCAGCAGCAGGAACAGCAGCAGCAGCAGCTGCTTTGGACCCCACACCCCCCTTCATGAACTTTTGACATTTTTTCTATTTGTTCTCGCCGGCTAAAAGGACACATTTGTGGGACACTGTATCTTGTTCTTTTTTTAACCATTGTTTTTATTGTGACCATTTTAGTGTGATTTGTTTTTAACCAATTGTGGCTTTTATCTTTGCCAGTTTTACAGTGTGGATTGTTTCAAATAGAGTTTTAATTTGACATTAAAACTGTTGGCGTGTTAGATTGTGGTGTACTCCATTTCTGACGTTTTTTTGTGATTCCTGATCCTTAAACTAGAAGGGCTTGTGGACGCCCTCTCACATTAATATGACTTCAATTGTAATAAAATGGTAAAATTCATTTTATTTAATGATCACGCTGTTAAGCTCTGCCACTTTACAAAAGTTGCTTTTATGCAAGCAAATTCATGGTGCTTACGTTTGGTAAATTAAGGAATTAAGGAAACAGTTCAGAAGCGTGAACGCGGCTTGAACAGGTGCTTCAAAAATAATGGGGAAAAAAGCCAATTCTTTCCAGAAGCATCTCAGTGTTATGACGGGATGAAGGAGAATGCTTGAATGTGGCTAAGATGCTTTATTTATATGACAGTCTGCACTGCAGCGCTGCAGCTTTGTTTTCTCACACTTGGAAGTAAAGACGGATTTCGCCGCTCATCGCCACAACATTGCTCTTTTTTCAGTGTTGTACTCATCCCTCTGATCCATCAGGTCACTGAACTAGAATATGTTGCTGTGAAGTTCAGCAGAACTTTGACCTGCTTTGCCAACAGCAGTTTGACTGAGGCTCAGTGCATGACCGGTAATGCAGCTTCACTGCTTCACTCGTTCTTATCTGAGCCACTACGAAGCACCAAAGTACAAATTTTTATGCGACACTGGCAGCAACGTGGGACAGAGTTTCGGTTCCCATTCCAAGTAAAAACTAAGTAGTAAATGTTTCATAGCAACAAAAACCATGAGGCTTACTGAACATTTAACACGAGCTGGATCTCTCTTCATGTTGTTGTTATGCTGTGGAGTAGAGCTGCTACAAGCTCAGTGTGCAGTGCTGCCACATAGCAGTCAGGGGTTTAGGTGGCAAAAAGGTAAGACGCTGTGGGAGGCTACCAAACAATGAAATAAATATGAAATAAATATTGCATTTTAAATCAATACAAGTATTGCCAAACAAAATATCGTGATTTATCGACAATAAACAACCCTAATTTCTATGGATGCCTTTGTTTCTACCGCTTCCCCCTGCTCTGGGCTGATAGTAGGGATAACTTTGTTCAACGTATGTCTAATATTTGAGATTTTATCAGAAAATGTAAGAAAATCTTCAGAGCTGAGAGTAGCAGGAAAATGTGGTTCCACTGAGCTGTGACTGCTGTTCATCCTGGATATAGTACTTAAAATAAATCTTGGATTATTTCCATTCTGTGATATTAAAGCTGAATAGTATTGGGTTCTGGCTTTACGCAAAGATTTTCTTTATCATTTAAGAGGTTATATTTCCAGTTATTCAGAGACTGATCTGAGCCGGATCGGCGCCATTCTTTTTCTAACTTACAGGTTACTTGCTTAAGGGAACGTGTGTCAGCGTTAAACCACGGTGATACTCATTCATTCATTCATTCATTTTCTGAACCGCTTTATCCCTTTCGGGGTCACGGGGCTGCTGGAGCCTAACTCGGCTACTCATGGTTGAAGGCAGGGGACACCCCTGGACTGGTCGCCAGTCTGTCACAGGGGCCACAGTCACACACTCATGCACACTCACATCCACACCTAGGGACAATTTAGAGTGACCAATGAACCAATGAAGCCTGTTTTTGGAGGATGGGAGGAAGCCGGAGTCCCCGGAGAAAACCCACGCATGCACGGGGAGAACATGCACACTCCACACAAAAAGGTCCCCCATTGGTGACACTGTTTCAAGTCCCCCAGCCCGGACTTGAACCAGGAACCTTCTTGCTGTGAGGCTAACCACTGCCCCACCGTGCAGCCCCGGTGATACTTGGTTTTGTCTAAATAGTTTCGGTTTCAAAGGAGCAACAACATCAAGTGTTCTCCTGAGGGTCTCCGTTGAGTCATTAACAAACATGGTTTTTACTGGGACTGAAACTATGGGAGCTGCTCTCAGAGTCAATGTTCATCATGTGACTAAGTAATAGTTGAACTGAGTTTAAACTCAGACACAGAACGGTCAGTCAATGTTCTTCTGAGCTGTTCTTTATTTATTGGAGCAGTAGCATGTTCTAGAACAAACTGAAAGGTGATTAGAAAGTGATGTGAGAGTGTGGGGTTATGAGGGAGCACACTCAGCTGATCTCTATACCATGAGTTAAAACAAGGTCCAGGATGTGCTTGTGACAGTGAGTGGGTTCCTTTACATTTTGTGTGAAACCAACATTATCTAGTAAAGCTGAGAAAGCATTTCCTAGACAGTCACTACGGTCATCAACATGAATATTAAAATCTCCTACTATTATTATTTTATCAGAATCTAAAACAATAGTTGATAGAAATTCTGCAAACTCAATTAATAATTCAGAGTACGGGCTAGGAGGACTACCTCTGTATGGGGTTTGCAGCAGCGCTAAAGAGAACTCGGAGGAGAGTTTTAAACTGCTGCTCTGTGCCCAGATCTGTCACTGGGTTGTCAGGTTGCATTGCTAATGCTAGCAGAGATAGTCTTAGATAGAAGAGTGGCACCACTCACAGTGGGATGGATGCCATCTCTCCGCATGAATCCGGGCTTTCTCCTCTAATTGACAACAAAGCCAACGCCCTTTCCTGAGTACCATGTAGCTAACCAGCGGTTAAATGTTGAAAAGCGGCTGTACATTTCATCACTGACTAGGTTCGGTAAGGGATCAGTGAAAATGACAGTGTCTGACATTGATTTATCAAGTTTATACACGATTCTACATTTAGTTTGAGGACATCTGATTGTTTCAGTCGGTCTGCGTTACCGTCTGAATCACAACTTGGCGGAACCTGGACTTACTCTGGCTAACATCCTAAAGATGTTTAGTGGTGGATGTCTTCATATTTTCATCATTCAACAATCCCAGCTTTCCTCATCAGAGCTGCAGTCATCAGTGCAGCCTGACTTTGGCAGCAAAGCTTTTTTTTCAGCAATGTCTAATGTACTGAAGCTTTTGAAGAGTCCAGGCTAGAGGAGCAAACGACTTTGATCTGAACTGACTGACTTTCACGGTCAATTTTACACAGACTGTAAGAGCTGCACATCTTGTCACACAAGGCTTTCAGCTGCCAGGAAATTAGCTTCATTCTTTTCTTAAAGCTCCAGCGCAGTGAGAAGACCAGTTACTGTACCGTCACAGGAACCAGCGGTCCTCATTGATTCGGCTGATTTGAGTCTGACCCTGAGGAGCTCATGCCTCAGCATCTAACCCTGAACCTCAGAAACCACAAAGCGGAAATGTCATCGCAGGAATTGATGCATGAAAATAAAAAACTGTGATAAAGAACCTTTGCTTCTCTTTTGAAGGTCGCCAAGATTCCTCGCTTTGACCCCAGATTCTGACCCGTACAGCTGACAGTCAGCTCGCCAGCGTTTGTCTCTGTTCTGTTCAGCCAGCATGGACACACTGCACTCAAAAAACAGAAAGTAATGGATGATGTACTCTTTGGATTTCAGAAAATCTTACATTTCCATTGATGTGAACATGGTTAAATAATAGAATGACACACTGAATAATGGAGTTTTCTACTGACTGCTGAAGTCCCTAACCGTACTAATGCATGAAAGAAAATCCAAGTAAAAACTTTCAGTAAGTGCTTGAAGACTGCAATCTCTGAACTGAGAAAACAGAGGCAAAAAGAGGGCAGAGACCGGTTCTGTTAAAACAACTGTCCCATCTGTCCATCTTCTGAACTAACCCTGTTCAGGGTCACAGGGTTGCTGGGGCCTATCCAGCTTATGTCAGATGAGGGCAGGGTTAACTCTGGACAGGTCACCGCCGTCCATCGGCCTGCACAGACAGTCACCTGAGAAGCATGTTATGGACTGTGGTGTGAGAGTGCTGACCAATACAGCCCCTTCACACTTTAAGAAACAATATTTTGAAGTGCCTTTGAGCAAGACACTGAACCCCACATTGCTCCTGGGGGTTACAGGTTGGTGGCATCAGTGTGCAAATGGAACTGTGAAGCCCTTTGGGCCTTACTGAAGGTAGAACAGGGCAGTAGAAGAACACAGCATCTTTCATAAAACTCTTAAAACCTTTTTAATGGTCAGGCTTTGGACAGCACATTCTGCTCTGCTGCTCTTGCTTTTCTCATTATTCTTGCTTTATGATTGGATTTATTTACACTTTCCTACTGTACTTTTAAATTGCTTTAACTGTTTAATAGTTTTTTCCTTGTTTGCCATTGGTCATGTTAAGTTATAAATGAAGAACACACGAACGACCTCTCTGCTCACCAGTTGAGCTGAAGGATTTTCTGTTTGTCTTTAGGGAGCCTGTGGCCCTCATTCACAGCTAAATGAGCTCCACACCTGTGGAGAGCAGCTCTTTCTCAGAGCTGGATCTGAGTTTTGAGGCCAGCTCTGGCAGGCGGAATGCGGTTTACTTTATCTGTGTACTTAGAAGCACTGTTGTCTTTTGTCTTGTGTTGCTGCTTCACCAGGACAGCTGTCCTGGGGTTTAGCTCATCATGAATGAATTTTGCTAAAATTCTGGAGAACTGAAATGTTTCAGTGATCCAGTACGACGCTGGCGTTCTCTTCTGTCTCTGAAACGCAGATGCTGCTAATCTCCACAGACTGAAGGCTGACTTAAAGAAGTCTGTCCAATGCAACCTGAAACAACAAAGTCTCTGTTCAGTTTTTAAAATGCATAACGTTATTTTGTGGTAGGCAGACCCTACTGTAGAATAAAGCAAACGCACACTGATGGATAATCCCACACACTGACAGCACGGTTCCAGTTAAAGGGGATTGTGTCATCCTGCAGCTTTTTTTAGGAGCTATGTGATGTGTTGTGGAGCATTTCTCCCAGAGGTTCTCTTGCTCAAGAGCTTTGGCAAGTGGGAGCTGTGCTGGGGGGTGGGGGAGTGTTAGTATGAAATTAATTAAAAATGCAAAAGAACACGATCAAACTTTCCTCTCGCAGCAGCGCTCCCACACTGGCTTTACTGCGTCTCACTAAGTGCATTTTATTGCAGGTCCTGGTTTCTGTGAGACTAGCTGACACCCCCCCTCACACACACCACCACCTGAAGATGTCCAATGCCTGCTGGTTTGGTTCATACGAGCTTGTCTTTTTCAGCAGACTGGCTGCTCCATTCTTCTGAGAGGCTCCGATCACATGGATGAGGAGGAATTCTACAATTTCCATCTTTATGATCACAGTGGGAATGTGCTCATGTGTCAATGAGACTGTAAAGCTCTTCTAACAAGCTAGTAAAGCGCCACGTAAGTATACGCCATTGACATGCACACCTCTGTTTGATAACTAACTATTGAAGTACCACATTTTTCACACTAGCAGGCGTACATTTTGTTCACCTTTTGGCGCATCCTGTCAGGGGCCACCACAGCGAATCAGAGAGTTTTCCTTGCTGACACAACCCTCCTGGGATGGGATTGGCACAGAGAGACCTGGGCTTCCTCATGGATACATAGTTTTGTTGAAGTGTGTCTACGGTATAAGACACACTTAAAGGCTTCATTTTTGTCAAAAAAATGTGCACTTTATAACCTGGAGCGCCATATACAAATTAATTGTGGTTGTTTTTTGAGAGGAACACGATGCTCTGTCAAAATGTCAGTCAGTTTTATTACGTTTTCCTAATTAGGCCGTGACTTACAGGTGTTGTGAATATGCTAACTCTTCCAACATGGCTAATATGTATGTGTTAAACACGTCATTCAGTGGCGGAAAGCCTAACAGTCTGGTGCGCCCTCTAGTGTGGAAGTAAGTGGAACTGCCTGCCCTGGGCTGGGGCAGACTGAAACCAAACAGAATGAGGTGGGCAAACATTTTCTCCATGGCAAACTACATATTGTGGTGGGACAGGCCATAGGGGTAAACTCAGTTGGGCATAAAATTATTGTAGTTTTCATTAAAAACAAACAGTAAAGAGTATTGCTTTGGTGAGGTAGTAAGATGAGGCTAAAATACATAGAATAGAATAGAATAGAATAGAATAGAATAGAACTTTATTGATCCCACAAAGGGGATTATACCTGAAACATGAACAGGAATGTGTTATGTTGAACTGTGATTTTGAGAAGCAGGCATCCAAAGAAAGTGTTCACTGCTAGTACTGTAGGTTCCTTAAATGCCTCCATCTCTAAAGTAAAGTAAGGCGTGGAGGTGTGACAGGTGATCATCAGTGAGAAGCTCTGTTCCTGGTTTTGACAAACTTTAGCTTTGAAAATGTTTTTGTGTGTAGGTGGAACCAAAGAGAACCAAGATGTCTCGAGCATGTTTGGAAAGTTAACAAAAGGAATTAGATCCTGTCCTAAAGTGTCCTTTCAGTCCTACATCAGACTGCAGGTACAGGGAGAGAAAATCCCGAGCTTTTCCTTTCAGATTGTTCTCAGGCCTTCAAATTGCCTTAAATTCTCACTTTGCAGCACAGCAAACATGTGCGTGTACCTGCAGAGGTGGTCAGCAGCCGGTGTTGCTCCTCTCAGAGTTTGTCTAGATCAGAACATTGCATTTTTGGACTGAAAGAAACTTTGCAGCATCAGTAACATGGTTGAGCATTAATGATTCTTCCATGAAGCACGGTCAGCTGCAGACCGGCATCCGAGTGTTGCAGAGGTCAGTGTTGGTCATTTATACAATATGAATGAACGAAAGAATCTGGCAGCAGAAAGAGATTTTTGGTGTTTTAGGATGTAGAAGCACGCCGCATAGTGACTGACAGTACCCCCCCGTTTTACGCTATGTTTTAATACAAATGATAAAACTGAGAGAAAGACTGTGCTTAAAGACTGAGGATGCTTGGGAACACGATGGGCTGCAATAAGACAGTTGAAAGGGACAGACAGACACATCAAACAAACGGCATGATGTCAGGTGAAGCAGAGCAACTTTAGAAAATGAGCTGCAGCTTCATGGATACCTTTGCAGAATCAGAAACCGAGCAGACAGACCAGGAGCTGCTGCTACACAAACCTGGATAAGGCCAAGGAGGAACGGATCCCAGTCAGAGTTGAAGCGGATTGGGATCCTCAGCAACATCCGGACAGAATGTGATTGGAGCAGGGGAGACAGGCTGAGGTTGAAAACGGCACAAAGAGGGGACCCTCTGGACTGTCATAACCAGCTGATCTCTAGGTGACCCTGCACACTAAAGTATTGCTAAATCCTTGGAGTGGTAAATCGAAAGCTTATTTCCACAGAGCACACCATGAAATGTGACATTTCATTGCTGGGAACTGAAATATCTTTCTGGATAACCAATGTGAACAATCTGAAATGAGGACAAAGGAACGACACGAAACTACCAACACCTGCAGAGAAACGTTCATGAAAACATGATGGCGACTGCATGAAAAAAGTGGGCTGTTGGATGTTGGCGTGGGAGAAAATCCAACCTACACAGAAGGCCAGTAGACTTCCTGATGGCATCTGAACCAGAACTTCCCAAAAGACATTCAGAGAAAAGAAAACAATAGAAGCCTGATGTGTGGCTTAACCTTTCGTACCTTTTGTACAAATACCAGTGTGAAGCCCATTGAGACAATTGTGTTGTAATATTTGGCTACATAAATCAAAGTGAACTGAACCTTTTCTGTCTGTTTTAGAGCATAAAAATGTCTGCAAACATGCAGTGATGCACATCTGCAGAAAAATGTGGAAAATTTTCCCAGATGTAGGAAAAACAAGCTCCGCCTTGACCTCTCCAAATCCCATTTCCTCAGTTCTGCTGAAAGACGGACAGAGCAGCACAGAGGAGGATCAACGGGCCACATGGTCCTCACGGCTTCTAATCTTGCATCACTGCTTACTTTGCTCCTTTATGATGTTAGTATCCGAACGCAGCAGCCTGAAATAATCCGTCCAAGCATGCAAAAATAGAGAGTCTGGCTGTTTCAGTCCTCTCAGTCTAATCCTGATGGATTTTTCTGCCTTTTCTTCAGGATGTAAGATGCACAGACCCCAAAGTTAGAGACTTCATTGCTAGGCAACTAGTCTGCGCTCAGCGAGGGGAGGGTGTCCGGCTTCTCTGTCAGATATTTGTTGCTGGTAGGAGTGCAGCCTCTTCAGTGCAGAATAGATCCAGAAGGTAGCAGTCATCCTAACACAGTTCTGAGTAATTGCCGTGCCCCGCAGGAGCGTGTATGACTTCTTTATATTAGCGATCTGCTGCAGCTCATTTCAATCAACAGCAGCTCTAAAAGCGGCGAATTAAAGTTTCAGACGCTCAGAAAGGCTGCGCTGTAAATTCACAGAGAGCCAGGAGGCTCTCCGGAGAGGCAGAAATGATGAGCTAATCATTCACCCTGATCTGAATTAATAAGGCCTCATTAGGCAGTCAGAGACACACTGCAGTGCTGGGAAGAGCCACGCTGAGGATTTACCCATCATCCCCTCTGCTCACCTCACACTCAGTTCATTACAGAGCCTCGTTGTTCCTTCAGCGGAGCTGAGATGTTTGAGGATTGGTGAGCACGCTCAGCCCAGCTGCTTCAGGGGAAGCACTTCCTCCTTTCTGACTTCTTTCTCTCATTTTGCTGCCGTTCCTCCATGTTTTCAGGATTCATTTTCTGCATTAATGGGAGGTCTGTTGTGGGTCAGAGAGAGGACTCCTGACCCTTCCAGTGTTGACTTTATTTGAATTACCTTTTAATTAACGGAATTCTAAAGGATCCTGAATCGAGGAAGAACACAGTGCACGTGGGAGCAACGCGGCTTTTCTCTGCTTCAGAATTGACTGAAGCCTGTTTCTGAAACGGTCTTTGCTAGCTGAGAGCAGGGACAGCTCCAATGCTGAAGGGTTAAGGCCCTCGACGGAGTTTCTGGACGTTAACTCCTCTGAAGATGTTGTTTTTTCAGACACATTGAGGCATATGTAGCTCGGTGTTTCCACTTCCAGTCTTCCTCAGAAGGTTTTGGGCCTGGAACAAGGCTAAACGTGGACTCTGGAAACAACCACAAACACCATGCTCTAGATTTCATGTCAGAGCAGAAATGGCTGCTGTTGCTTCAGAAACAGAATTGCTTCATGGAGTGGAAGCAGCAGTCTTTGGTTCTGTCCCTCCTGCTTGAGCAGACTGTGGGGCATTTTGGTTCATGAAGCATCCGTCCTCACCTCAGCCACCAAAGACAAATGACATCACAAAAGGACTGAGAAGAAAAGGTTTTCTCCCAGCAAACTGACGCTTCCTCTTCAGAAATAACGGAATTCATTTTGTGATTCCTTCCTTCGGCTGCATCCATGTGGCTGACTTCCTGCTCTCTCTAATCGGAGACCAACCACGGAGAACAGCAAAGCGGGAAAACAGTTCTGATGTTTCAGAGGCTTTCTGACGTCTGTGTGAGGACGCATGAACGCAGGCAGACGGTCGTCTCACAGCCAGGTCCTTCAGTACAGCTCAGGCCACAATGTCACAATATTGGAATTGATAAATATCAGAAACAAAAGCGTTACATAGCGTTGCATACTTGTGTGGACACATTAACATGATCATCTGCTCTCTGTGCCACGCCACTGAAGAAGACCAATCAGGACATGAGAGAGAGCAGCTGCGCTGAACCTCGCTCTCTCTGTTTCTCTAAACATCTGCATTTCTTCTGAAAACACTCGTCTGACAAACAGAAGAGGGTTCAACTGAGCACACGACTTTCTTTACAATGCTGTCTTCACACAGCGCAACTGAGGGAAATGACAGGAAACTGCAAAAGCAGGTTTTCACAATAAAAGCATTTACTCCAAAACCTCTGTATTAAAGAAACTGAATAGATTTCTATCTTATATTAGATGGTTATGGTCAGTATAACAACCTGTTTTCTCTTTGTATTCTTTACTCTTTCTGAAGAAAGAAAAGAGTGAAGCTTTTGCTTCAGAAGGCTGCATCTTGTCCTGCAGAAAACATGCATCAGTCCTTCAGCTTCTCTGTTCAGTCTTCAGGTTTCTGCAGAAAACCTTCAGCTTATTTCGGGCAAAAAGAGACAAAGAACGCAGATGAAAAAACACTGAGACTTTTCTCCCAGCTTTTCCGGTGACGCATCAAAGGATGGAAATGTATTTTGCCTCAGAGGTCTGTGCCTGTCAGCACTTTTCACCTGGTTTTCTTGGTTTCTTCAGCAAAATGATTTTAGGCGACCTTCATTTTCAGTCATGTTCATGCCCGGTTTTCATCCGTCTCCACATCTTGTCAGCTCAGTGTGTTTGAATCTATGCTCCTCTGTCTTCCTGTCTTTGGGTTACAAGGTGATTAATTTCAGCTTTTTTCTGTTAGTTCATTTATCCAATCTTCTGCCATCAAGCCTGTTTCCAGATGAGAGACGTCATGATGGCCTCGTCCAGGTCTCTGATTCTGTCTCATCTGTT
Source organism: Oryzias woworae (assembly GCA_016861445.1). Taxonomy (NCBI): domain Eukaryota; kingdom Metazoa; phylum Chordata; class Actinopteri; order Beloniformes; family Adrianichthyidae; genus Oryzias; species Oryzias woworae. The sequence continues at coordinate 1,355,047 of BOLG01001174.1, forward strand.
TGCATGTCGCTGGTCGCCCCGAAGGCCTGCTCTAACCCACTTAAAATACTAAAGACTTCTGCAAAAAGTGGAGGTGACCTCACTAGCGAGCAGAAGCTCCGAGGTTGTGGAACGGCCTGCCTTTATCGCATGTCGAGTCTTTTAAGAAACAGCTGAAGACGCGGGCAGCTCTGTAAAAGAGCTTGCGGTTCTTCTTCTGTTTAGTGTTTAAATCTGTTTCTCTGTCCGTCACTGTTTTACTCTGGAAAAGACAGGATGCTTTTATCTGTCAAAGCTGCTCTATGAAGAAAGTTGACTCACGTCCTCATTAAATATCAGTTTCAAAGCTACATCTATAGGGGATGACATAACTGTCTTTTAACAGGAAACACTGAAAGTTGGGGTGAAAAGCCGTTCTGACCTATAAGGACCACCACCCCTGTGCTCACAGGGCAGATTTTTAGAAGCTCCATCTCTTTCTATCTTCAGTCATGTTGGTGCAGCTCAGTGCGTTGTAGTTGAGGTTCACCTTCTGGTTTCAATCCAGACATCAGCAAACAGAGAATCTTCATTTATTTACAAAGCACAGCAGCTCTTTGGCATAACGCGGTTCACCTTTTACAGTCTCACTGGATCTCCGACTTTTTTGTTTGTTTGTTTTTTGCAGTCTTTCAGTGTTTTCTGTTCTGTGTCTTGATTGGCTATAGACTTTGTCATTCAATGCCCTCTGTGTGGTGCCTCCTGGGCTGCATACATTCAGTTCTATAAATCTTTGATCACAGTCAGATCTCTGTTTTCATTCTATAATCCTGGACTCATCTCTACAAAGGTTTGAACTTTGAGAGTTTAAACAGGAGAGAAAAATGTTTGTTAGAAGTGAATAAAGTGTGTAGTGAGGAGTTTTCCTGTAAGGATTCTGAGCTTTTCTTTGGTTTTTCTGTTGTGTTCTTGGGTTTGGTCTGAGTTGTTCCCTATCCATCACTCCAGGTCCATGTTGATCATCCTCAGCTGTTGTCATTTCTCTCATTTACCCTCAGTGTATTTAAGTGTCTGCTTTTACCTTGTCAGGTCAACTGTTCTGTTGTGTTCTCCTTTTTGTTTCTCTGTGGGTTCTGACATGTTCTGGTTAATGTTGAAATTTCTGTCACCAAGGCTGGTCTCCTGAACCACCACTTCTTGATGTTTACTGCCTTAGAACATCTGAAATTTCTTTAAAAAATAAAGATGTTGCAGATTATTTTTAGAACGTAACATCTACAATAAACGAGGGACCGCTGTATTTTGATTGCATCTGCATTGATGCTCAGATCCCTCTGAAAGAGTTTTCAGTGACGGACAGCTTGGCTCAGGATGAACCCTGGCGTGACTGAGATAGACTCCAGTGAGCCCTGAGACCCTAACAGGATGATGACAGATGGCTTCCTCTGCTCAAACTATCAATATGCTCTTTTTGTCCAGGGTCTTGCAGCTCTTACGTTGGACCCTGGTCTGGTTGATGGATTATGAAGAACTTGACTTGAGATTTTGAGTTAAAGGGCTTGTGAAGAGCCTCCAGTCCATCACCAGTTGATCTGTTTGAAAATAAAAAACCTTTTAGAAAACTTTTTTTTTTTTTGCAAAGTATGACGTTAACATTTCAATTTAACATACAAACATGTTAAGAGTAAAACTTTAGCTGGGCAGATGAGCAGTCCTCACTTGGATTAGCAAACAGTGAGCTGGTATTGTTGCAACTTCTTTTTTTAGCTGTTTCAGTCAGTTTTAACATCGTCAATTGATTTGTGTCTTTCTTATGTTGGTCAATGACATTTGACATTTGTGAAAAACACAAATTTGTAACAGCTCTCAGAAGTTGTGATTTTCTTGTGGCTTTGTGAGTGGACGGTCATGACGTGACGTTTGTAGCAGGACAGCCTGACCAGAGACTCTAAGACATCTTACTAGAGCAGAGTGTTTCTGATGAAGCTGGGTTTGTTGGAGAACGGCTCCTTTAGACAGTTACAGAACTCTCCATGCTGCCTATTAACAAAGTGCCCTTAAGTATGCATGATGCTCCAGCAGACACTGAAATGTCAGAGAGACCAGGCATGTGGATGTGCATCAATAAGGAGCCATTAGTCCAAAGTCTCTCAGGAATTCTTGCTGCAATATAAAGTAGTCTGCATGACAGGCACGCTGAAGAGCACGAGCGCTGGAGCCCGCAGTTTCTCAGCTACATGTGAAGGGATGCTCGGCCTAGTCGGTTCCTGCAGTTTTGCCTCATGGTTTTACAGACCACCTCCTCTGAAATCGTCAGTCTGAATCACCTTCAATAGCAGGCAATTGGGCTGCAGAAATATTCCAGCGGATGGGTGCGTGACAGTGAGAAATTACCCAGAGGGCGTGTTGAGCAGATTAATGCTTGAGTGCTAGCCCTCCTGTGTTGACTGCATGGGTTTGAAAGGAACGCTTTCCTGCTCCGCTCGTTGTTTGTTCTCGCCGCCTGCAGCTCAAATGCTCAGCTGCTTCCTGTTTCTCCCCTACAGTAAATTAGCTCAAGTCCGTACAGCAGACCTTCTGTACAGTGTTGCCAGATTGGGCGGTTTCCCACCCAGTTTGGTAGTTTTGGTTTAGAGTCGGTTTGGCGGTTTTTATTTTCCTCATCATAATATGTAGGACTGAGTTAGGCTGGATGGCTGTTAAGAGTTCCACTAATAGTCTATGTTCTGGAGTAATGGCGCTGGGCTCTGTCATACAACCTGCTGTTAGGGGTTTTGACTGATAAGGCCATTGAGGGAAGGAATGAATATGTTTGGGGAGCGTTTTTCTCTTTCTGTCGTTGAGAGTTGTTGGTGCAAGCTGTATGGCGTTGGTAACGGTTTACAGTAACGACAAAATAAAAACCCTAAAACAGATGCTGTGTTGGCATGTCAGTGTGGGAAAGGAACACTAAAAATATGCTTCAATCCAAGGAGGTGCAGCCAGGGGAGGCACGAGACGCAGCGCTGCACTCGTCATTGTCTTCACCATCAAGAATAAATAATGATAAAATAAATATGCCCTCATTAATTTGCTCTATAAATGACATTTCTGCAACTCTAATCATTTTAATTATTTCTACAATCAAAATCTCTGAATTTTGCATATTCCCTTTTAAAATACAGCGCAGCCTCACAGCAGATTCCATCATTCCACCAACATTCCTGTTCAATGCTGAACAGGGGTTGAAGGCTTGCCTTCAGTTTACTCAGCGTATGCTAATAATGCAGAGCTGTATTTTATTCTTATTTTTACATTGTAGACATTTTTAATACATGTCCTCACTTTCCATTTAAAAGTTCAGGTTTTTGTTTGGATCTGACATAAAGCTGCTGTAAAAAGACACGAGGTGAGGAAAACAACTGTGCTTTTCTGATATGAATACAGAAACTGGTTCATTTGTTTAACAAATGATTTTGTGAGGAAATCACCTAATAGTTTTTCGTAAATCTCAGATAATAAGTTATTTGATTTAGTTTTGATTTTTTTATTTAAACTATGCTTAGTAAAACTTATACTCACAAGAACAGGTTTTTAAAAATCCAACCACAAGTTTATTAGGAGTCTGTAAATTTGTTTGACTAGCTGTAAAAATGGTGGATGTAATATCATTAAAAATGCCCCAAAGTTGGAGTTTCAATCAAAGTAGTAAATATTGGATTAAAAATTACAGCCATGTAATCACAGGATAACTTTTTGGGTGAACCTGAGGGTTTTTAGATTACTTTTGAGCTGGTAAACTGTGACTATCTGGCATCACTGCTGCCATGCAGACGACAAAGAAAATAAAAGTGGTCCTAAAATAGAGCTCTGTGGAACCCCAAACAACAGTGGAGCAGTTAAAGAGTAGGATCCAGACATGCTCACACACACACAGTGCTGTTCAATAAATATGATGAAAGCCAGTCGGGTGCAGTACCCCAAATTCCAAACAAACCTCCCAAACTTGAACGTAAGAGATTGTGGTCCGCAGTGTCATATGCTGCAGACAATTCCAAAAGAAGAAGAACATTGTTTCCAACATCAGTTGCCCCGAAATTTGAGAGAAAGGGTAACCTAGATATGGGCCTAAAATTAACAAAGTCAGAGTTGTCAAGGTTAGGTCTTTTAGTCAGAGGTTTCATGTTTGAAACTAGTAGGTGCCACACCCGTAGACAGACTGGTGTTGATAATAGTGAGGATCAGCTGCCCTTTGCTGGTGAAAATGTGTTTAAAAAGCGAGGGGGGCAGCATCTAGAGAAGAGCCTCTGATGGCTTCATGAGGATGACTGTCTTCTAAAAAAGACAAAGTCACGGGCTCAAATGACTGGAACACAGCTGAAGGAGGGACAGACTCAAATGGATCATAGCCAGGTGCTGAAAGGACAACTCTGATATTGGCTACCTTTGAATGAAAAAATATAACAAGTCATTACACAATTCAGTGGATGCTTCCCAGCAGTCAGACTGTGGGGTGTTTAGAACAGAGGTGACGGTTTTAACAAGCACACGTGGATCATGGCTGGTGGTCTCAATGATGTTGGACAAATATGCTTCTCGTGGCTTTTTGACAGTGGTCTGATAATGAAGCCAGCAGTCCTTTAAAATCTGGAAAGAAACAGCAGCTTATCCTTTTTCCACCTACGTTCTGCTCTGCACAACTCACTCTCATTAAACCAGGGCCAAGAGAATAAAAGTGGCCCTGGGTCTCATGGTCTTGAAAGGAGCCACTGAGTCTAGAACATTCAAGCAAGAGGAGTCAAACCAAGAGCAGAGTTCCTCTGCAGAAGAGGCAGAGGGCACACAGAGGTTGTCAAAGGCAGCAGCGAACTGACTGGCAGTGAAAGAGCTAAAATAAACTCGACCGCGTGTGTTTCTGTTCTTTTGTGGGTCCGGACACACACTGCTCAAAGTTAGAAGTCAGAAATGCATAAAAGTCTTTAACCAGAGCTTTGTCTGGACAGCACATGTGGATGTTAAAGTCCCCAACCATCAGAACACAGTCATACAGCGAGGCATGTGTTCTGCCGGGAAATCAGAAGTCATTAATGAAGTTTTTTTTATATTTGGGCGGTCTGTAAATGACTGTGCACATCGTCGTGAGAGACCCACCTCGAACAAAGTCGCTTCTAAGCTGGGACAGGTAGACGTGTCTCTAAAAACAACTGCTGTTCCTCCTCCACCAACACGAGGTCCTTGGGGAACTCGGGTAGGAAAATCCAAGGAGTAGGAGTTCCACAAACGCGCTGGGATTGACGGGAGCTGCCCACATCTTTATGATGCAGAGAAAATCCAGGTCCTGGGAGGTGAAAAAATCCCTGAGGAGGAAAGTCTTATTTGCAATGAACAGTCTTTCATTTATTTGCTTGAAAAACTAGAATAAACATTCCTAGAAGGAACACAACCACCCGACAACCCGTGCAAGGGAGACGAGGACTTATAACAGGAAGGGAAGATTAGGTAACTACACACAGGTGTGCCAAGAAGGAGGGAGGGAACACACACTAGGAGGGAAGTGTCAAGTGACCTAAAAGGCAATAGTGAACACAGAAAACACAACAAAATAAAACAGGAAGTGATAACAAAATAACAACAACTAGTGTCCTGGGTCCAAAACCCCACAGTACCCCCCCCCCCCCCCCTCAAGGTGCGCCAGGGGGGAGCTTGTCCCGGTGCCGCCGATTGAAGTCCCTGATGAGTTCAGGATCCAGAATGCGTGAAGCAGGCTCCCAGGACCTCTCCTCAGGTCCGTACCCCTGCCAATCCACCAGATACTGAAGGCCACGACCCCGTCGCCGAACGTCCAACAGGCGACGGACTGTGTAGGCCGGTTGGCCATCAATGATGCGGGGAGGGGGTGGCGGAGAGGATGGCTGCTGCAGAGAACTCGTGACATGTGGCTTTATCTGAGAGACGTGGAAAACCGGATGGATGCGCAAGGACCTGGGCAAGCGCAGCCTGACCGCCACAGGATTGATGACCTTCAGGATCTCGAAAGGTCAGATGAACTTGGGGGACAGCTTCTTGGATTCTGTCCGAAGCTTGACGTGTGAAGTGGACAGCATGACGAACTGGCCTGGTAGATAAGCTGGTGTTGGCGTGCGTCGGCGATCTGCCAGCCTCTTGTTGGTAGCCCCTGAACGCAACAGGGCCGCTTGAGCCTCCCGCCATACACGCCGACAGCGGCGATAAAGATGCTGAACCGATGGAACGGCCACCTCCGTCTCCTGCTCGGGAAACAGGGGGGGCTGGTACCCCAGAGAGCACTCAAACGGGGACATACCAGAGGCAGACGAGGTGAGGGAGTTCTGTGCATATTCCACCCATGGCAACAAGTGACTCCAGGAGGTCTGGTGTCGGGAACAGATACACCGGAGAGCGGCCTCCAGGTCCTGGTTAGTCCGTTCCGCCTGACCATTAGTCTGTGGGTGAAAACCAGAAGATAGGCTGGCAGTAGTCCCGAAAGCCCCACAGAACGCTTTCCAGACCTGAGAGATGAATTGAGGACCACGATCCGACACCATGTCTGTGGGAATGCCATGCAGCCTGAAGACGTGCTTGATGACCAGTTTAGCAGTCTCTGCAGCGGAGGGAAGTTTGGTTAGGGCCACAAAATGAGCGGCCTTAGAGAAACGGTCCACAATAGTCAGGATAACGGTCTTTCCGGCGCATGGAGGCAGGCCGGTCACAAAGTCCAAGGCAATGTGTGACCAAGGCCGACCCGGGATGGACAGTGGGTGTGATAATCCAGCAGGTGGGTGTGTACTGACCTTGTTCTGGGCACACACCAGACAACCTGAAACATAGTCCCGGACGTCCTTGGTCATGCTGGGCCACCAGAACCGGCACCGCAAAAAGGAGTCAGTCCTGCGGATACCTGGGTGACAGGTGAGTCGTGTGGCATGAGCCCACTGGAGCACCTGGGACCTGAGTGAGCTGGGGACGAACAGTTTATTAGGAGGACCTCCTCCCGGGTCTGGTTCCTGAGCAGCCTTAATGTCTCTCTCCAGCTGCCAGGAGAGGGCACCCAGCACACAAGAGGGAGGAAGAATACAGGCTGGTTGGCCGTCCTGAACAGCCGATTCCTGTTGATGGGAGAGGGCGTCTGGTTTTACATTCTTGGACCCTGGTCGATATGTCACAACAAAATGGAAACGGTTGAAAAATAAAGACCACCGTGCCTGCCTGGAATTCAACCGTTTGGCGGTTCGTAGATAGGACAGATTCTTATGATCTGTCCAAACCAAGAATGGCGTTGCTGACCCCTCCAACCAGTGCCTCCACTCCTCGAGAGCTAGCTTGATCGCTAGCAATTCCTTATCTCCCACATCATAGTTGTGCTCCGCCGGAGAAAGCCGGCGGGAGAAGAAAGCGCAAGGGCGCAGTTTACCGTCGGATACCCCTCGCTGAGATAGAACCGCACCCACCCCCAAAGGATCAGGTTGGGCCAGAATAGGTGCAGAGGTGAATTGACGCTTAAGCCTATTAAAGGCTGCCTCTGCCGCCTCAGTCCAGACAAAGGGTGAAGAGGATGAGGTGAGAGCCGTGAGTGGCGCGGCCACCGAGCTGTAGCCATGGATGAAGTGACGGAGGAAGTTGGCAAACCCCAGAAACCGCTGTAATTGTTTCCTGTTAGTAGGGATAGGCCACTCCACCACCGCTTTCACCTTAGCAGGATCGGGTTTCACCTCACCCTCGGCTATGACAAACCCCAAGAAAGAAACAGACGGAGAGTGAAACTCACACTTCTCCGCCTTTACAAACAGTTTATTTTCCAGTAGTCACTGGAGTACCAGACGAACATGCCGCCGATGTTCACTGGCGTCCCTGAAAAAAAATCAAAATATCATCCAGGTATACAAACACAAACCAATGAAGAAAGTCTCTTAACACGTCGTTGATCATGGCCTGGAAAACTGCAGGAGCATTACAGAGGCCAAACGGCATGACCAAGTACTCGAAATGTCCCAAAGGGGTGGTGAAGGCGGTCTTCCATTCGTTGCCAGCTCTAATTCACACGAGATGGTATGCGTTGCGAAGATCCAGCTTCGTATAAATCCTGGCCTCCTGCAAGGCCTCAAATGCTGAGTTCATTAGTGGCAGAGGATAACTGTTTCTGACAGTGATTTCATTTAATCCTCGATAATCTATACATGGTCGGAGTGACCCGTCCTTCTTACCGACAAAAAAAAAATCCAGACCCCATTGGTGAAGAAGATGGTCTGATAATACCAGAGTTCAGAGATTCAGCGATATATCGTTCCATAACCTCCCTCTCGGGTTTAGACAGACTATATAACCTGCTTTTAGGCAAGGCAGCGCCAGGTTGGAGATCGACCGCGCAGTCATAAGGTCTGTGAGGGGGTAAGGAGAGGGCTCGTGACTTGGAGAACACCTCAGCTAGGTCATGGTATTCCGGCGGTACCCCCGGATAGGTCAGGTGAGGGCGGCTGCCCTACTGGGACAGCGGGGGTCTTCCCCAGGAGGCCGAGCTGAGCGCAAACAGGTGGTGTGACATCTCTCACTCCAGCCAGAGATACGACTGGAGGACCAGTCAATAACGGGGTTGTGTGCCAGAAGCCAAGGGTACCCCAGAACCAGTGGGTTCTGAGCAGAGGTGAAAATGAAAAACGGGTAAATTCATGGTGATTACCTGAAACAATTAGATGAACAGGTTCGGTTATCTGTGAAATAGCGGCTACCTCTTGACCATTGAGGGAGACCACTTGTAATGGATGAGGTAACAACTCACACTTAAGACCGACCTGTTTAGCTAGCTCGGCATCCATGAGGTTCTGCTCTGCTCCTGAATCCTCCAAAGCTTTAACCGAAACCCCCCTCAAATGGAACATAACCTGAATTTTCAATAAACAGGCAGCAGGTGTAGGACTAGTGAGCGCCAAATCACCGCTCGTCAGCGCGCCCACTCTTACTGACGAGCAGAGGAGTTTGGGCACTCCCTGCAGAAATGACCCCGCTTACCACAATAAAGGCACTCGCCTGCCGCCATCCGCCGCCGTCGCTCGAAAGCTGTCAGTCTGCCCCGGCCGAGATGCATAGGTTCTTCTGAGACTAAAGGTGGTGGTTCTGCGGAAAAAGCAGCAAAGTCAGGTGAGTCCATGATCCTGTGCTCCACAGGACTGCAACGGAAGCGGGGTGCAACTGTGCCATGTTCCTGCTTGTGGTCTTGTAAGCGGTTATCAATCCTGATAACCAGGGCGATGAGGGGTTCCAAGGTGGACGGCAACTCGAGTGCAATTAGTCTGTCCTTTAATTCCTCAGACAGTCCCTCCACGAAAGCGTCCATGAGCGCAGTGGTGTCCCAACCACTAGTGGAGGCCAAGGTCCAGAACTCGATGGCGTAATCAGCTGCCATTTCCCCGTTGCCTCAATTGCATAAGGGCACGAGCTGCCTCTCTGCCCGGCTTGGTGTGTTGGAAAATATGCTGAAAAGCCTCCAGGAAAGCAGAGAGAGATGCGCAGGTAGGTGCCCCACGCTGCCACTCGGCAGTAGCCCATGCACCTGCTCTGCCGGTGAGGTGGGAAATCATGAAAGCCACCTTGGCTTGGTCCGAAGGATAGTGAGGAGCTTGTAACTGGAAATGGAGCTCACACTGGGTAATAAAGGCCCGGCAGTCCCCGGAGTCCCCTGAAAACCTTTCTGGACGGGCCAGTTGGGCAGTAGGAGCGACTGGAACACCTTCCCAGGTCCCCTGGATCGGCGTGGAAGGCGATGGGCGTGGCGAAGGGAAAGACGGCGGATGTTGGAAACGCTCCGTTAGTTGCTCAAATCGCTCACCCAACGCAGCAAGTTGTCGCTCGCGACAGCTTGACATCTCCAGTAACCCTTGACGCAGGCAAGACATCTGTTCCTCTTGCTGGCGGAGTAGTGCCTGTACCATCTCCACGTCTGCTGTGTCCATGTTACTGGTCGGGTTGTAATGTCAGTGTTGGCGTGAGGACACAAACGCAGACGGCAATTTGCAATGAACAGTCTTTCATTTATTTGCTTGAAGAACTAGAATAAACATTCCTAGAAGGAACAGAACCACCCGACAACCCGTGCAAGGGAGACGAGGACTTATAACAGGAAGAGAAGATTAGGTAACTACACACAGGTGTGCCAAGAAGGAGGGAGGGAACACACACTAGGAGGGAAGTGTCAAGTGACCTAAAAGGCAATAGTGAACACAGGAAACACAACAAAATAAAACAGGAAGTGATAACAAAATAACAACAACTAGTGTCCTGGGTCCAAAACCCCACACTCCTGCAAGCTGCAGAGGAAGGGACTTAATACATAAATTGTGTGTTTCTGTGTGTGTTTGTGTGGCTAGCGGGCTGAGAAGTGAAATTACACAGGGGATGTCAGCCAGAGGTAATTTTGAAAAGAGAGCGTGATCTGGCAGAAAAGCCTTTGACAGCAACTCTGTGGATTCAGGCCAAGTATTTGTAATAGTATTTTTAGGAAAAGTTCAGCAACTGCATTTTATTGAAAAGATATCAAGATGATCTTCCCTCAGGTATAAGACTGACTCTGAGAAAAATAAAAAAATAAACTTGGAGAATGATGCAGACATGTTTATGCTGTCAGACATATGAAGTTATTACTGACAGAATCCAGACGGAGTATGAAAGAAGGAATCAGAAACTCAACGGTGGCACAACAGGGTTTAACCTTCAACTCTTTCCAGCAAGCATGAATTCTGACATCAATGAAGTAGAACGCTTCAGTTTCACACTTTCAGAAACAGCCCAGCACATGTAAGAACGTGTTGACGTGTTAGGGAGCATGTGTTAGCATCATGAGTGTGAGCGTGTGTTGGCATGGGCTGATGTGAATAGGAGTGTGTGTGTGTGTGCGTGTGTGTGTGTGAATGAAGGCAGATGATCAAAGTAAATCATCAATCCTGCTGATCTTTCCTGCTCAGATTTACAATTTGACAACAAGATGGGCAGAAAAAAGCAACAGGAAGGGATTATTAGCTTTAGGACTTTAATTAGCTGAATGTCAAGTAAAGTTTAAACAGGAATAACTCAAGGCACTAATGAGTTTTAATAACTCTCAAGTTTTCGATAGCAAACTTTCATAATCCTTGACTGGACTTCAAAACCCTTTAGGTACCAGTCTATAGATGATCACATTTAATGCCAAATTCAAAACCTTTATTGATCTTTTGAGGATACTTTACATAAACACATCTGTGCATCCAGGATGTCCAGTGACTCCAGCTGTTGGCAGCAGGAGCCACTTATCTCACACTAACCTGATGGAATTGGGATTCTTTCTGTGTTCAAACACATTTTGCTCCCCATCAGCCTGAACTGGATGAAGCTGTTGTGGACAGAAGTAGCTTAATAGAAGTTTAACTATGACTAGCTCTAGTACATCACCTGTCCGTCCGGGGTTGAGGATCTCTCCTTCAAGTGGGAAACTCTGAGGTTTCTTAGTTTTTCCCCCAAAAAGAGACAGGGGTTTTTTAATGAGTTTTTCCTCACCGCGAAGGAGGGTTTAAGGACAGAGATGTTTGTTCAGCTTAGTCTGTTTAACAACCAGCTATTGTTTACTTTTTCATGTTTGATTTTTTGTTCTTGCCATATAATGATGTCAGTCCAATGACACGGTTCTGGCTGTGATATTGGGCTATAGAAATAAAATTGAATTGAACTTTAGGAAAATATTTTGCTCTTGTTTTGGAGCTTCCTGCAATTCTTTCATCCATCTGCTTCATCTCCAAATTCCCAGTGATTACACCACGATCTGCTCCTGCCACTGCAAACTGGATCCTTTATGGAGGATGTTCACAAACTCTTTAGCTGCAGACAGCAAAGCGTTTGCTCATGAGGCCACAGGACGCCAAAGGCCACCAGCAACACGCTCTTCTGTGCAGAGGCTTCATGCTAGCGTCGTATGGCTTCATGTAGTCTGGTGCTCCTCAACCGCCCTGTGGCCTGCAGCTTTCAGGATGTGCACTGCAGTACACCTGGAGGCTGACTTAGCCAAGCTGCCTTGGCAGGTGACTGCTCTGCAGCTGAGCACAGCTAAGAGGAGCAACAACCTTGAAAACATTTTTCTTCCTGTTTTGATTTCTTGGCTGCTCTCATGGAGTCTCTTAATTACAACTCTGCACCTGCTGCTAATTGCACCATCAGGTACATCAACTCTTTGTTATTCTTGTTTGCCAACTGCTGTTGAAATGAAGAGTGAAACCAAAAAAACAGACATTTTTAGGATGTCCTCCATTGTTTCCATTTTATTTGATTTATGAATGAAAAAAAGTCCCAAAAGTGAAGCACAAATAAAGGTGTCAGATCTTCTGATATCAAGGACGGCCTGTGTGCAGCATGACAGCACCAACGGCCCACAGCTACACCTGACGGTTGTGTTTTTGAAGAATGGGACATGGATAAAAGTCATGCTCACACACTTCCACCAGAGGACCATGGTGCAGTGGATCACCATCATGCTTTATAGGAAGATTTTCTGTCTTTACTGCAGCTCATGTCAGGATTGGCAGAGTTCCTAAGGGAACTGTCCAGTTTCTAAAATCACTGATGTGAAATTTGAGGGGCATCCTGCAGACAGGTTACTGCCCCGAAACATACCAGAAATGCAGGGTTGCTGCTGGAGGGGCAAATGTGTCTGCTGCAAAAACAGAAACACTCCAGCAAAGTATGAGAGCAATCAGAGGCAGGCGGTCTAGCTGAGATGAAGCTGGCAACGGGAACAATCGGGTGTTCGTGCTCACAGCAAACGTCTCATATCTAAAATTGATAGTCACTTCTTATTGTCATAGTAAGACAGCAAGAATATTTCATCATGACCCAATCATTGAAAGAAAAGCTTTGCTAAAACCCAATTAAAAACAGACTTAGTGTTTTTATGGCAACAGCTCGTTTGATATCTGCAGAGACAGATTTTTACAACCCAGTTGCATCACCTCCTTTTTAACACCATAAACATTTGAGGATTAAAAGGAACTGCTCCTGCATTTCTTAAAGCCCAGTGTTTACCCATTTATCTAACTACTGGCACTGAAGTTCAGCTGAAATCAACCCCAGACAAGTATTTCTATCGTTGTTCTTCCTTCCGGAAATATAAATAATAAAAATAAAAACTCCAGTTAAATGTTTAAACTGGGCTGCAGAGCCGCTTGTTCACAGACACTACAGCTTCTGGGGTCTTTCCTTTTGCTGGTAGTATGGACAGGAAAAACTAATCGAGAAGGAGAGAATGCTTCAGATGAGCTTCCACGACGTCTCGGTGTTCTACCAGCAAACTTGTCTTTTTCATGGATGATCTAGAGTAACACTAATGTTGATTCCTGGAGTCATCCGTCCTGATTACTTACTTATCCTCTGTGGATCTACATGGAGAACGTATCAGCAGGACTACTCAGGGAGTAATGGAACAGATCCTGGTTCTGTTATCTATAACAGAGTGAAGGCTGACAGGAAGTGGAATGTTGTCTTTGACTGCAGAAATTGTTTGGTATGGCGTGACAACTAGAAATACAAAGTACCATGTGTGTGTTCAAAATCACCTGTCATGTTTCCAGAGGAAGGAAAACGTCTGAGAAAAAGGAAACTTAAAAAGTTAAACATGTTTTGGTTTGAAAACGGAACAGACAGGAATCAAACCCTCAACAGCAGCGTCAAGCATGGGTCCTTTATCACCACAATCCCTTTAGGATGGGACTTGGAAGAAAGTAATGAGCAAACGATGAACTGTTGATCGTTCCTTCAGAACATATAACGCATGTGTCTTAATAATAAGAAATGGAATCGTGTTTGTGATCAGCACTGAAAGCTAGAGAGCTGACTGCATAATTTGACCAAACTTTATTCCCAATAAATGAATTTAAAAAGCCTTTAAGGGATCTTGGAGTCTGACAAAGAACTTGATGTTGAGGCTTGAGGTGGTGTTCCTGTCAGGTTCTGCCTCCTTCTCTGTCCCCAAACAAGCTCATTCCTCTCACCTTTTTCCCTGCCGTTCGGTTCAGCTGATCCCCTGTCGGAGTCTTCCAGAAAGCAGTTGGATTTTCCTGGTTCTGGTGTCTGATCATCTTCTGTCCTGGTGGTTTTTGGAATCTGTTAAGTCTTTTACTGAGTTTGGAGAAACCCTCTATCTGTACCTCTGCATCAACTTCGAGCCATTGCTGAGTGAGACATTGGACCAGCCTACAGATCTGCCCCCCCATCTCCCCTCTCCTGGAACTGGATCCTCGTATTAGACCTATGCTCTGTCTTGCATCGAGCCCCATGCCAGATCTCCCCCAGGACCCCTCTGACGTTCCTCAGTTTCCTCCTCCATTCCACCTCTTCAGTGTCTCCACTCGCCGTTTATGAAATCATCTGGGAAGTATCTTGTAATTTTGACCTTCATCCTCCAGTTTCTAACTCTTGTTCTCCTTGAGGATCCACTAAACCAATCCCTGCCTCTGCCATGAAATTCCTGCTCATCTCCAGTGCAGTCACCATCTCTGCATTTGAAGATAAGATTTTTGCTTCTTGGGCTCCAGTTTTGTTGCTGCCAGCTCCTGATGGTATTTCTAAATCTCATTTGCTATCAGCACCTAAAACCCACGATCTGCAGGTTGTTTCTATTTTAATAACTGGTATCAGATCTGCTGATTTTTACCAGCTGCAGTTTGGTATTGCCAACCATTTGAACTCTAGAGGTTCCTGCAGTTGGTTTACATGAGGGGTCTTAGAAACTGATTCTGAACCTGTTTGGGACGTCTGTCTGTCTGAAATAGTTTATTATCTGAAGTGTTTAATTGTTGGTTTACTGACTGGACTGAAAGCCTCCAGATTCTGGAGTTCATACCATTGATCATTGTTGATGAATTATCCTGCTGTGACTCCTGTTTGTCAACTCCTCCCCAACCAGAACCAACCACCTCTTCTCTCTGTCCCAGAGGACCAAACACCTTCTTCTGGACAAAGGGCTCATTCATTTTCACTGTTTTGCAGATGATACCCTACTACGTCTGTCTGTCTGCTCACTTCCCACCTTGACCATTATAACCCACTCCTTTCTGGTCTCCCACACAAAGCCCTCAAACTGGGTCAGAACTTGACCACTTGCATCATCTCCAGAACTCCTCCTTCTCTACATGTAACCCCGGTCCAATTCAAGCTCCTCCCCTATCTTCAACGCCCTTCACTACGTGGTTCCTCCTTTCCATCTGCTATACCCAAACCACTTCTTGCTCCCCCTGCTCCTCCTCTTCCTTAAAGTTCTCTGCCAGCCTGTCTGGTTGCCGTGGGGACCAGAACCTATAGCCACTTTACTCCCCAAATTCTGGAACGTCTCCCTCCTGACCTCTACAGTGTAGACTAAGTCAGTTATCAAATTTGGATTTAAATCTCTATTCTCAATCTGTCCATGTGTTTGTCAGCTTATTTAATTGTGTTTTTAACTTCCATCCATCCGTCCATTTTCTTCCACTTATCCGGGACCAGGTACTGCGGCAGCAGTCTAAGTAAAGATGCCCAGACTTCCCTCTCTCCGTCCACTTCATCCAGCTCCTCTGGGGGGACCCCGAGTTGTTCCAAGGCCAGTCGAGCGACATAGTCTCTCCAGTCCTTTCCTGAGTCTTCCCCGGGGCCTCCTCCCAGTGGGACATACCTGGAACACCTCCCCAGGTAGGCGTCCAGGGGACATCAGAACAAAATGCCCGAGCCACCTCAACTGACTTCTCTGGATGTGGAGGAGCAGCGGTTTTACTCCGAGCTCCTCCCGGGTGACCGAGCTTCTCCTCCTGTCTGTAAGGGAGCATCCAGCCACCCTACAGAGGAAACTCATTTCAGCCGCTTGTATCCTGGACCTCGTTCTTTCGCTTAGGACTACAGGTTACGGTTAGGGTTAAACTACCAAATCATTCCTGAGTCTGGCTGTTTCTGCACCTCAGCGCTCCTCTAGAGGATGGATCAAATGCGGAGAACAAATTTCACACTAACAGGACATTAACAGATGACAGCTGATAAGACTTTAAGTTTAAAAACGTGCGGCCAACAGCAAAATCCAGCCTTGGACGGACTTAAAATAAGTGCAGCAAACAGCAATGTGTATATTGGCTGCACGTTTTAGATAAGGCCAACATGAATTTCAATCACTTTATGTGCTGTTCGCTGGTGAATAACATCAGCCATCATAGTTGCTCAGAGAAATTTCAGGCGTTTGTTAGCAGGCTCTTCAACCTTCAATCTTACCAAATGTGAGTTCAGCAAAAACATGGTCCTTGACGTTGGTCAGCAGGTTGACTGTGGAAAACTATGACCTGGGTGGTCATATTCATATTGGCCACATGTAATATGTGCAGCTAAGATGCACATTGACGCACACAGATTTTAAGTATGTCCAGGGCTAAATGTTGTTGGATGCAGTTTTTTCAACTTCAAGTCCCATTAGCTGTCACGCACCCAGGTGTGTGAAATGTCTCTGTGGTCGACCCATCACCTGGAGGAGCAGTGAGCTGCAGACACAGCCACACTCAGAAACCACTTGGTGTATTAACATAACCACAAACATAACCCTAACTCTAACCTTTCCTCTGGGTCTCTGATGCAAAAAAAAAAAAGTTGTTCCTCTTCCACTCCCCAAGACGTCCTTAACAACCAATCAGACTCATGCAGCAGGTCAAGAAAAAAGGCTTTTCCAATTACCTGAAATAAAAAAAAAAGTAGAGATTAGAGTCGAGTCATTAATGATTGAATTGCATATAAATCAGTGAAATCCGTCATAGTGATTTGTCTGTATGCTATATACCATGGTAAAATTACTTTCTTCTTCTTTTTTATTCCCTTGCAGAGCTGTCCTCTGTTCTTCTGGTTCTGCACACATTTTTCTGGAACTTTGCTTCTAGAAACTTGACCTGCAGAAACAACACATTTTAACTCAACATCGTATTCAATGTTTTATTGGAGTTTACTGTTGGTGTCAGTTTATGTAGATGTTCAAATGTCATTTTCAATGTATTTTAATGTTTTTTCACATATTAACTTATTTACTGATTTAAATGTTAAATATAAATTTAGCAGCACTGATCCCTTATAATTACTGTATGAATAACAGAATCATCCAGGCTGGCTGGGGCCGTTTCTAGTCTTGCGGGGGCCCTAGGGTAAATGCTGGTTAAGGGCCTTCATTTTGTAAACTGCAGTGAAGAGATTCCTAACCCCTTTGGTCTACTAAGACAGCTCTATGTAAGAAAAAAACACTATAAATGATTTTAAAAAATCCTCTTTATCTCAATAAATAGAAGAGATTCAATAAACTAACAATTGCATTTAAAACAACAAATGTACACTTAAAATACTGCTTGACTATCGTAGTCTCACACTTATAATACCTAATAATAACAGTATTTCTTGTTACAGTCATGGTGCTTTGTCCTCAAAATGTCTGCTTTCTGGCTTTTTTTTTATTTGCAAAATCATCAAGCTAAGTCTGTTTTATCTTTTCCTCACTAGTTCTTTAAAGAAAGTCATGCTAAAAGCTTATATAATCTCCTTTTTTGGAGGAAGGGAAATAATCTGAATTTTCGCTCTGCCTACTTCATCAGCCCTGAATAAATGAGAGAATAAATTGGCCAGTCATCTGCATCTACATGTTTAGTAAAAACAGGCCAGTATCCATGTACATGTGCAGATGATACCTTTATGCCAGAGAGATCCTCAGAAACCTGATGGTCCTGGAGCTTCTTGGTCAGGATGTTCATCAGATCCCTCTGGATTAATGTTATCTTATCTCCAAATATTTTAGAATTGCTCCTGCAGAGACAAAGCTCATTAGATTATTGCAAAATAATGAGAGCATATTCCTATTTTATTATTGATGATGTTGCAGTAATGCAGAAAAAAATCACATTAATTAGTTTTAATAAATCTATTTTAGGAGTTTTTTTAAACACGACAACAGGAACGGTTTTCCGTTTTCTTTTGTGGACCACACAGTCTCTAACAACAGTTACTTGTCAAAGCAAAACTTCTAACAAAGTAACATTGTCAGAGACATGTGACGGAAACTATATATATATATATATACATATATATATATATATATATATATACATATATATACATATATATATATATATATATATATATATATATATATATATATATATATATACACACACACTTTGTTTTTATTTTTATTGACTGGACAAAATGCTTTAAATCTACGATAAAGTTACTTGTAAATCTTTGAAAATAGTTTTTGCTGTTTATAAAGTACATTTTTAGATTTTTTTTGTTTGTTTTTCTCCCCTTTTTCAAAGCTGGGATGTTTATTGGTAGAGTTAATAAAACAAACTCCTCTAATGGAAATGAAGCTGGGAGTTTTCTGGCTAAAGCAGAGCCTTATTGTAGCTGTCCTCTGATTTCCGTCCCAGGATTCCTTGCTGTTAACTAGGCCTGTCCAGGGAAATGAAAAGTGGACCTCAAGCGCACAAACAGAACAAAGAGGTAACTATTAAAACATTCTGTCTAGTTAAGATGGCCGACCATGGAGCCTTTAGAAGTGCAGCTCCATTACTGACTGATGAGTTGTGGTTTGAGGAAACTTTGCTCCCAACGCCCTTTGAAGCTGTTCGGCTACCAGCAATTCAATTCAATTCAATTCAATTTTATTTATATAGCCCAATATCACAGCCACAGCCGTCTCATTGGACTGATATCAGAATATTGTAAGAACCAACCAAAAAATCAATCACGTAAAAGTAAACAATAGCTGGTTGTTAAACAGACTTAGCTGAACAAACATCTCTGTCCTTACACCCTCCTTCGCGGTGAGGAAAAACTCATAAAAAAAACCCTCTTTTTTTTTTTGGAGGGGAAAAAACTAAGAAACCTCAGGGTTGCCCACATGAAGGAGAGATCCTCAACCCCGGACGGACAGGTGATGTGCTATAACTATTAAAGAAAAGTGAACTTAATTAATTCTATAACTGCATGGTTGAATAACAAGTATATGACTAATAAACAAATACGTCAAGATAAACGGCTACAAGTCAAGATAACAGCTACATATTTAAATAAACAACGACATGTTTGAGCAGTGTAGCAGATGGGCTTCATCCAGTAGGAGTTGTGGAAACAGCTGGGTTTGCTGAATGAGCCAGAGGCGAGGTCACAGCCAAAGACAGGAGCACAGGCGAGGCGAGGTCACGGCCAAAGACAGGAGCACAGGCGAGGTCACGGCCAAAGACAGGAGCACAGGCGAGGTCACGGTCAAAGACAGGAGTACAGGCGAGGCGAGGTCACGGTCAAGGACAGGAGTACAGGCGAGGCGAGGTCACGGCCAAAGACAGGAGCAGGAAGAGCCAAAGGCGAGGTCACGGCCAAAGACAGGAGCACAGACGACCACCTGGAATCAAAAATCTCTCCAGCTCCCCCGTAGGGGGGTGGGAAAGAGGGACAACATGTGAATCGCACTGCACCAAACAGAGGCATGATAAATCAAATAAAATAAAGCAATGGCAGATGGCAAGTGATGCGATGAGGATTGCAGGTTGGTGGAGTGGGGGTGGGAGAAGGATACAGACCCTGGTTAGGGTAGGGGAGAGAGGGGGGGTGGGAGAAGGATGCAGACCCTGGTTCGGGTAGGGGGGAGAGGAAGGGGGGATTGGGGGTGGGAGAAGGATGCAGACCCGGGCTAGGGTAGGGGTGGGGGGGTGGGGGGGGGGAGATACAGACCCGGGCTAGGGTAGGGGAGAGAGGAAGGGGGGAGGGTGTAGGAGGCAGACGAAGAGTGAGTGGGAGCGAGTAGAGTCAGTGTGGAAAACCCCATCACAGCAGGTGAGGCAGAGGAGCAGTAAGTTAAATATTCTCTAATTGCTAGCTAGCCTGGCAATAAGCCTGTCCAAAGAGGAATGTTTTAAGCCTAACTTTGAATGTAGAAACTGTGTCAGCCTCTTTTACATGAGCTGGGAGTTTATTCCATAAAACAGGTGCTTGGTGGCTAAAGGCTCTACCTCCAACTGTGGTTTTAGAAATTCTAGGAACCACAAGCAGTCCTGCATTTTGTGAACGAAGTGTTCTGTTTGGTTGGTAAGGCACTATGAGATCTTTAATATAGGATGGGGCCAAACCATTCAAGGCCTTATAGGTTAGCAGAAGGATTTTGAACTTGATTCTAGATTCAACTGGGAGCCAGTGAAGTGACGCTAATACAGGAGTAATGTGTTCTCTTCTGTTGGTTCCTGTTAACAGTCTAGCTGCTGCATTTTGAACAAGCTGAAGACTTTTTAAAGAACTTTTCGGACAAGCTGCTAGCAAAGAGTTACAGTAATCCAGCCTAGACGTAACAAATGCATGGATACGTTTTTCAGCATCGCTTCTAGATAATATGTTTCTGATCCTAGAAATATTGCGTAGATGAAAAAATGCAGTTTTACAAGCCTGTGATATGTGAGCCTTAAATGATAAATCCTGGTCAAATAAAACTCCCAGGTTTCTAACTGTGGAATTGGAGGCTATATTTACACCATCCAGGGAGACCATCTGAACAGATAGGGCATCTCTGAGGTATTTTGGACCTAGTATAATGACCTCAGTTTTTTCTGGGTTTAGGAGGAGGTAATTAACTGCCATCCAAATCTTGATGTCACTAATGCAGGCACTAAGTTTCTCTAAGCGGTCATTCTGGTCAGGTTTAATGATAGATACAACTGTGTATCATCTGCATAACAGTGAAAATTAATCCCGTGTTTCCTGATTATGTTCCCTAGAGGCAGCATGTAAAGCATAAACAGGATGGGTCCTAGGACTGAGCCCTGTGGGACTCCGTAGCTAACTCGACTATAATGGGAGGAATGTCCATTTACTTGAACAAACTGGTACCTATCAGATAAATAGGATTTAAACCATTGAAGGGCAGATCCTCTGATCCCTATGTCATGCTCTAATCTCTGGAGTAAGATGCTGTGGTCTATAGTGTCAAAGGCTGTGCTAAAATCTAACAGGACCAGAATAGAGATTAATCCCTTTTCTGTGGCCAGTAACAAGTCATTAGTGACTCTAACTAGTGCAGTTTCAGTGCTATGGTGAGGTCTGAACCCTGACTGGAAATCTTCAAAGAGGCTATTGTCCTGTAGGTGGCAGTATAGCTGTTTAACTACCACTCTTTCTAATATCTTTGAGATAAAGGGGAGATTTGATATTGGTCTATAATTGGTCAGAATGCCAGGATCTAAACTGGGCTTTTTCAGAAGAGGTTTAACAACTGCATATTTAAAAGACTGTGGTACATAACCTATTTCTATGGAAGTATTTATAATAGTTAAAATTGATTCATTAATTAAGGGGAAGGTTTCTTTAAAAAGCTTAGTGGGGATTGGGTCTAAAAGACAAGTTGAGCTTTTGGAGGAAGTAATAAGTGATGTTAATTCTGCTAGATCTACAGCAGTGAAGCAGTCTAATGTTCCAGAGGTTTCTATAGATGCCTTTGTTTCTACTGTTTTAGCCTGCTCTGGGCTGATAGTAGGGAGAACTTTTTTCAGCTTTTGTCTAATATTTAGGATTTTACAATTGAAGAATGAAAGAAATTCCCCAGAGCTGAGAGCAGCAGGAATATGTGGTTCCACTGAGCTGTGACTGCTAGTCAGCCTGGCTATAGTACTAAAAAGAAATCTCGGATTATTTCCATTCTGTGCTATTAAAGCTGAATAGTATTGGGTTCTGGCTTTACGCAGGGATTTTTTATAATTTAAAAGGCTATATTTCCAGTTATTCAGGGACTGCTCTGAGCCGGATCGGCGCCATTCTCTTTCTAACTTACGGGTTGCTTGTTTAAGAGAGCGTGTTTCAGCGTTGTACCACGGTGATACTCGGTTTTGTCTAAATAGTTTTGGTTTCAGAGGAGCAACAGCATCAAGTGTTCTCCTGAGGGCCTCCATGGAGTCATCAACAAACTGATCATTTTTTCTGGGACTGAAACTATGGGGGCTGCTCTCAGAGTGTTTGCTCAACATGTTACTAAATATTGGCTGTACTGTAAGTTTAAATTCAGATACAGAACGGTCAGTCAATGTTCTTCTGAGCTGTTCTTTATTTATTGGAGCGGTGGAGTTCTCTAGAACAAACTGAAAGGTGATTAGAAAGTGATCTGAGAGTATGGGGTTATGAGGGAGCACACTCACTCAGCTAGCTGATCTCTATACCATGAGTTAAAACAAGGTCCAGGGTGTGCTTGTGACAGTGAGTGGGTTCATTTACATTTTGTGTGAAACCAACATTATTTAATAAAGCTGAGAAAGCATTTCCTAGACAGTCACTACGGTCATCAACATGAATATTAAAATCCCCTACTATTATTATGTTATCAGAATCTAAAACAATAGTTGATAGAAAGTCTGCAAACTCAGTTAGAAATTCAGAGTATGGGCCAGGAGGACGATAAATAATTATGAATGAAACAGATTTTGGAGTTTTCCTGTTTGAGTGATTTATAGACAAAATTATGTTTTCAAAGGAACTATAAATATGTTTGGCTTTGGTGTTAGGAAGTAAGCTAGACTGTGATAGTACTGCTAACCCACCTCCTTTCCCAGAAATCCTGGATTTCTGATAGTTATTATAATTAGGGGGGGTTGCTTCATTTAACCTAACATAGTCATCCTGTTTGAGCCAGGTTTCTGTTAGGGCTAGTAGGCTAAGTTTGTTATCATTCATTAACTCATTGACTAAAAGGGACTTGAGGAAATGGATCTAATGTTTAGTAAGCCACATTTAATGACATTGTGATTTTGCTTGTTGTTATTGAGAGTATTAGTAGCTTTTACATTTAGGTTTCTGTATTTCACTTCTTTCACTCGCCTTTCAGTACGTAAGCTAAAGCTAGCAGCTGCTGGACTAACTCTGTGCTGTGTTGAGGTTTGCTCTGACGCTAAAGGGAACTCAGAGGAGAGTTTTAAACTGCTGCTCTGTGCCCAGAACCTGTCCCTGGGTTGTCAGGTTGTACGGTTAATGCTAGCAGAAATGTTCTTAGAGAGAAGAGCGGCGCCGTCAAAAGTGGGATGGATGCCGTCTCTACGCATGAGACCGGGATTTCCCCAAAACGCGCTCCAATTATCAATAAAGCTAACGCCGTTTTGTGGGCACCATTTGGCTAACGAGCGGTTAAATGATGAAAAGCGGCTGTACATTTCATCACTGACTAGATTTGGGAGGGGACCAGAGAAAATAACAGTGTCCGACATCGACTTAGCAAGTTTACACACAGATTCAACGTTTAATTTAAGAACTTCTGATTGTCTCCGTCGGGCGTCATTACCGCCCGCGTGAATCACAACTCGACGGAACCTGGGTTTACTCTGAGCTAACATTCTAAGGTTTCCTTCTATGTCACCAACTCTGGCTCCCGGATAACACCTGACTGTAGCCGTCGGGAGCTTCACGTGTCTAACTTCAGAGGAGCCGATGACTAGAGTTGACGGTTCATCTGGCGTGTTGCCGAGGGGAGATAACTTATTATGTAGCCGGAGCTTCGGCAGCTCTATGTGTTTAAGTTTGGCACTATGCTTCCTTCCCACCGGTACAAACCCATCCTGGGTTTTCCCCGGCTGCTGCCCGGGAGGGGCTTGAGTGTTCTGCAGTTTCGTTCCGGTATTGCGAGCTGCACTGCGGGTAATAATCTGGCTAACAGTTTGGCTAACAGGCTTAGCAACCGATGTGCGTAGCCGCGCTTCTAGCTGCTCTAACCTGGCCTCCAAGTCTAAAATAAGGCTACACTTAACACATCTACCACTATCATCACTAAAGGAGGCAGGATCATCACTGAACATTTGGCACATGGAGCACGACAGAGAAGTTAAAGCAGACGAGGTGGAGGCCATGCTAGCACTTAGCAAAGGCTAGCGGTGTTTGGTTAAGGGTAAGAAACTATGTCACAAACTGCTTAGACAGCAGTGGTTAACACAGTGGTTACTCACTAGAATGCTAAAAATAAGACACTCGTAATGTTTGAACACCAAACAAGATAACGCTAAGTTAGATATTAACAGAACGGATTCTCAATGACACGAGTAGCAACGACAAAGACCAAACACTGGTTTACGCTCACCCGGAAATGACGTCCTGAAGTGAAAGGTCCAGGTTAACTCCAGCCAGAGTTGCTGTTTAGTGCACCAACTGATTAGTTTTTATTGGTCACAATGAGGATGAACTTAATATTTCAGGTTTTTTTCAACTGAAATGCATTTTGGTGCACTAACTTTACCAGTTTTTGCAGCACTTACTGTTTTGGAAGACCTACAGGAGGAAGTTTTTCGTCCTCTGACCTCCCATGAAGTTCCTAAATAAAAACTGTGTTTCAGAGTCTTTGAAAAAAATAGAATGAGTTCAGGGTTGTAGTATGCACACCCACATTTCATTGCATGGAAATGAAAGATATCCACCATCTGTCTTCTGTTTAATTCCTTGAAGGGCGCTGTGCCGCCACTGAGGTACTTTCTGGCTGCCATGCCACAATTTTTACTTTTCTTTGGTGGCCGCCGTGCCCCTTCCTTCTGTGATTCATGCTTTCTTATTTTGCTTTGTTCATGTGTGTGATGTTAAGATTTTTCAGGGGTTTTTTTTTTCCATCTTGTTCCAATAAGTTTCTCCTCATCTGTGGTAAAGTCACCTTCAATGCCATTTCTCCTCTGTCTGGCTAAAGTTGAGGCTCAGCATCTGGCTTTAGTGTTTGCTTTGAGTTGTTAAAGCTTTGAGGTTTGGAAGAGTCCAGTCAGGTCAGGGTTAAATTCTCAGGAAAGCTTTAGTCCTGAAGTATCTTGATGAATTGTTGTTGTCTGTAGCTTGAAGACTGTCCTCTGACCAGCAGCTGCTCTCAGGACAAGCAGATGTTTAGGAACACTTTAGGAAAACATTACATGCAGACAACATGAAATGCCGCCGTTTTTGAGCAAGCGCTCGCCCAACCTCAGGTAAAACAATAGCATCACCTCAGCCATAAATTACATGCAGAAAATATGAAATGCCGCTGTTTTTCAGCAAGTGCTCGCTTAACCTCGGAAAAAACTCTTGCATCACCTCAGGAAAACATTACATGCAGATAACATGAAATGCTGCCGTTTTTGAGCAAGTGCTCGCCTAACCTCAGGTAAAACAATAGCATCACCTCAGCCATAAATTACATGCAGACAACATGAAATGCCGCTGTTTTTGAGCAAGTGCTCGCTTAACTTCGGCTAAAACAATAGCATCACTTTAGGAAAACATTACATGCAGACAACATGAAATGCCGCCGTTTTTGAGCAAGTGCTCGCCCAACCTCAGGTAAAACAATAGCATCACCTCAGCCATAAGTTACATGCAGAAAATGTGAAATGCCGCTGTTTTTGAGCAAGTGCTTGCTTAACCTCGGAAAAAAGTCTTGCATCACCTCAGGAAAACATTACATGCAGATAACATGAAATGCAGCTTTTTTTGAGCAAGTGCTCGCTTAACCTCCTAAATACATTTTCCCCCACCTCAGTTAAATACTCCATGCAGACCACATGAAATGCCTCTTTAGTAGTGTATTTTGTCTGTACATAAAGGAGAACAGGTTTTATCAACTCACATTAAGTGGGTTTCCGGGACACGTCCAGTAATACTTGGAATTATGGCACTAATTATTTAGATTTTCCATGGCCTTGTTTTTAACATAGTTTAGTATAATGAGGAGCATCTTTTCTGTGTGTTCAGAGAGCAGATACTCTATGAAATATCCAGAAACTGTAGAATTGTCAATCCGATTGTTGATCTAGGGTTGCTGTCAATTGTCGGCAAATATCTTCAACAAGCCTGTGGGTCTGAGACTAAGAAAATGAACAGATGGAAAGAAAGGAAACAGAAAAGAAAACACTACTCACAAGCTTTTCATTCCCCAAACTACCAATCAGTTGCTCCAGGTTCCTCTGAACAAACCTGTTTCACTTGTAGGTCCAAGAGTTCAACATTATCCCTAAAAGTCAAAGGTTGTGTTTGAATTCAGTCACTCTATAGTGGAACTATATAGTGTGTTTGACATTTTGTTGAGCTGTCCAAATCTACAGTTCCAAAGTCAAGTGCTCAAGAAATGGCCCAGAAGTCTGCAAAAAACTTGTGTACATCAGTGTTCACTAGATTGGCCAATATAAACCACAATGCATGGGATTTAAACAACTTTTTAAAAATGTATTTGTTTAGTTTTTTAATAATCAAAGTTTTCGTCATCAGAGCACTACACATTCAGAATGAGCCTTCGTTAAATGCTCGTATTTATTGCACAGAGCAGCAGTTTAAAACTCTCCTCTGAGTTCCCTTTAGCGCTGGTGCAAACCCCATACAGAGTAATTCCAGCAGCTCCTAGCATTAGCTTATGTAATGAAAGCAGTAAAACACAAAAATCTAAAAGTAAAAGCTACTAATACTCTCAATAACAACAAGCAAAATCATGATGTCATTAAATGTGGGTTACTAAACATTAGATCCATTTCCTCTAAGTCCCTTTTAGTCAATGAGTTAATGAATGATAACAAACTTAGCCTACTAGCCCTAACAGAAACCTGGCTCCAACAGGATGACTATGTTAGGTTAAATGAAGCAACCCCCCCTAATTATAATCAGAAATCCAGGATTTCTGGGAAAGGAGGTGGGTTAGCAGTAATATCACAGTCTAGCTTACTTCCTAACACTAAAGACAAACACATGTAGGATTAATTTGAAAACATTATATTGTTTATTCATGTTGATGACCGTAGTGACTGTCTAGGAAATGCTTTCTCAGCTTTATTAAATAATGTTGGTTTCACACAAAATGTAAATGAACCCACTCACTGTCACAAGCACACCCTGGAGATCAGCTGAGTGTGCTCCCTCATGACTCCATACTCTCAGATCACTTTCTAATCACCTTTCAGTTTGTTCTAGAACATGCTACTGCTCCAATAAATAAAGAACACCTCAGAAGAACATTGACTGACCGTTCTGTGTCTGAGTTTAAACTCAGTTCAACTATTACTTAGTCACATGATGAACACTGACTCTGAGAGCAGCTCCCATTGTTTCAGTCCCAGTAAAAACCATGTTTGTCAATGACTCCACAGAAACCCTCAGGAGAACACTTGAAAGAAACATCATTTAAGGTTCACATATCACAGGCTTGTAAAACTGCATTTTTTTTTCACCTACGCAATATTTCTAGGATCAGAAACATATTATCAAGAAGCGATGCTGAAAAACTCATCCATGCATTTGTTACGTCTAGACTGGATTACTGTAACTCTTTGCTAGCAGCGTGTCCTAAAAGTTCTTTAAAAAGTCTTCAGCTTGTTCAAAATGCAGCAGCTAGATTGTTAGCAGGAACCAGCAAAAGAGAACACATTAGTCCTGTGTTAGCTTCACTTCACTGGCTCCCAGCTGAATCTAGAATCAAGTTCAAAATCCTCCTGCTAACCTATAAGGCCTTGAATGGTTTGGCCCCATCCTATATTAAAGATCTCATAGAGCCTTACCAACCAAACAGAACACTTCGTTCACAAAATGCAGGACTGCTTGTGGTTCCTAGAATCTCTAAAAGCACAGTTGGAGGTAGAGCCTTTAGCCACCAAGCTCCTGTTTTATGGAATAAACTCCCAGCTCATGTAAGAGAGGCTGACACAGTTTCTACATTCAAAGTTAGGATTAAAACATTCCTCTTTGGACAGGATTATTGCCAGACCAACTATCAGAGATTATTTAACTTACTGCTGCCCTACCTCATCTACTGTAATGAAGTTTGCAGGAATAACTTTAATTTTCAATACATGCATTATACATATTTCTCCATGGAGCTAAACAGAGGGAAGATGGTTTGAAACCTGACCATGGAGACCTCTGTCCTCTGCTTACTTCACTTACCCAGGCTCTGATTATATTAATGAAATATTTGTATTAAAGTGCTAAAACTGCAGATTTTCTATTATTATTATTATTACCATCCTCTATGTGTGCCATATTACATGAAACTTACCATTAATATGTTTGAATTAAATTTCAATACCAATTAGTTTTTAGCAGGCTATTAGAAGTTAGAAGCTGGAGAAAGTTTAGTGCACTGGGGTTCTGTCCTTTCTAACTCTCCTCTATACTTTATCATTTATCCAGTTATATAATTTATTTAGTTCATATTGTCTCTGTTTGGTGCAGTTAGATTAATGTGTTGTTGTTGTGCCCTGGAGGCGTTCCTTCCCCCTCGTCAAGCGACGGCACCTGTTCCTGATCATCTCCACCTGATCTTCATCACCATGGCTTTTTAAGCAGCATCAAACCTCCAGCCATTGTCAGATCATTATGCTGCTTGTGTGCCAGCCAGCCAGCCAGCCAGCCAGCCAGCCAGCCAGCCAGCCAGCCAGCCAGCCAGCCAGCCAGCCAGCCAGCCAGCCAGCCAGCCAGCCAGCCAGCCAGCCAGCCAGCCAGCCAGCCAGCCAGCCAGCCAGCCAGCCAGCCAGCCAGCCAGCCAGCCCGCCCGCCCGCCCGCCCGCCCGTCGGCTCACCTGTCTGCCAGCCAGCCCCATCAGCTAAGCCTACCTGCCTGCCCCGTCATCCTGCTCCACTATTCGCCTAATCAATAAACATCACCTTCTTATCTTTTAAAACGTGTCTGCTCTTGGGTTCCACCCACCTCCTTGTTCACAACAGTTGTCTCTTTTTCCCATTCCCGAGGGAGCGGGAGAGATTCCAGGTGGATCGTCTGTGCTCCTGCCTTTTACCGTGGACTTCGTCTCTGTCTCGCAACTCCAGCTTATACAAACATGTATTTGTAGAGTTAGATAAACTAATTCTTCTTTAACAGTTCTAGTACATCGCCTGTCCATCCTGGGAGAGGATCCCTCCTTCATGTGAGCATCCCTAAGGTTTCTTAATTTTTCCCCAAATCTGTTTTATGAGTTTTTCCAAACTAAAAGAGGGTCTAAGGTATGCCAGGTACGCAGGTATGTCAGTTGACTACTTTTTTTAGGTGTGCATCAACACCCAGCAGCCAATCAGATTTGAGTATTCACCCGGACCATTTAAAGTACAGAAACACAAGTTTCTTATGGCTGGATATCAGCATCTTTGTTTTCTTGGAGCAAAACTGCAGACATTAAAGTCTTTACAGTTCTGCTTATCGCACTGTTGATGTGTTTTGTGCTCACAAGTTACAATTCTGGGATATCTAAGTTAACACTTTACAAATTAAAACATTTCAAACAGTAAAAATGAAGGGAAAATGTTCTCTCTGGCCTTTTTTAATTGTTCAGAAGCACCGAAAAGTAAAGAGAATCACAGTAATCTATCCAAGAAGAGGTCAGGGCTTGGATCGCCATTTGTAGATCACTGTGCCTCAGGGAGTCCGTTTGGCTTTAGCTAAAACAATAAAAGCTCATTTTCACAACTTTTTCAATGTTTGTCAAGTTTAAAAGAACTGTCAAAGAGAACCCCCAGATTTCTAACAGCAGTACAGTCCGCTGTGTGTGGTCTCGATTGAGCTCTTCAGAGGAAAGCAGTGCAGAACACTGGATAACTCTCCTGTGATTGAGGATGACGCGACGCAGACAGCAGAAAGGAACCGGCTGTTTCCTGAATGAAGATGGGGCTTGTACTTTAAAAGTCACGAGGAAATGATTTTCGATTTCTATGAAATTTCCAGTTGTGGGACTGTGGGCCCAAAAGATAGAACCAGGTCCAATGTGTGTCCCCTAACTGTATACAGGCTTTCCCACAGATTCACTTCAATGAAAAGTTAGTCAGCTGAAACCCAGGGATGTGACCTCACTAACTTCATTTATGCTTCAAGGTTATCAAAGGTCACATCAGACTGAAGGACATTAGTGGCTGAACCGAAGAGAAACAAACTTCTTCATGTCTCAGAAGCATGTTTACTCTGTGAACCCAAATGTTCCCCTCGCCACTAACCCACTTCCTGAAATAGATCTGCTCCATTCACTGTCAGAAGTCTTCCAGAGACAGAAAACGCTCCTGGCTGCCCATGTCCTACATAATGTCATTATGTAAACCCAGGCAGAGAAAAAAAGCACACAATCAATGACGGCTGATGGGTGCAGAACTGGAAACCCAAAAAACACACTGAAAAAAATCACTTTGATGTCTAAAGCTGCTGCATTCCAACAGATGTTCCACCGTTTAAATGCCAAATGGTGTCATGAACAGTCTACAAAGTTTGCACTCCACTTTTGTTACTTAGCATGGGATGTGTAATAATGATTCCTATAATAATGACACCTCTTCCAATGTAATCAATAAATGCTTCATCTTTGTTATTTGATGTTATTACTTATGGATTGACTTGCACTTGGGCTGATCAAATATAAATATTTACATGTGTGTGTGTGCGCACGTGTGTGTGTGTGCGCGCGCGCGCGTGTGTGCGTGCGTGTGTGTGTGCGTGCGTGTGTGCGTGCATTTCTTTGTCTTCTGTAATGTTTTTATTTCCATCATTTCATGTGTTTTTAAACTTCTTTTGTACTGACAGTTTTGTTCACAGGTTTTCTAATGCCAAACACTTCAAATTCATATTAATGGATGTTTTTGCCTCCAGTAGATGTCCTGCGAGAAATAAATGAAGCTTCAAGAAGCATTGCACTTGAGTGAACCAATTGGATGAAAAAGCTTCAATGCTTCATGAAGCTACACCTGCCCATGCCCACTGATAACCAACAATATACTAAAATGCATAACAAGAGTTGTTGTTCACCTTTCAGCACATCTCATCAGGGGGTGGCCACAATCAACTTTTGCACAGCTGGTTTGGCAGAGTTAAGCACTGGATGCCCTTCCTGAAACAACCCTGTATTATCTGGGCTGGGGACCAGCACAGGGAGACCCAGACTCAGGCCTGTAGTTACATAGTGAGGTAGTAGCCTGAAGGACCTAGCCTAAGACTTGTTTAACAAGAGAAAAAACATAAACATGAGTTGCTTGTATAAAGCACCAGGTTCATGAATCCGTTCATGGATTAAACAGAAAGAGTGGTTGAAACTTTATCTGTGGACTGGCGACCAGTCCAGGGGTGTCCCTTCCCTTCACTCATGAGTAGCCGGGTTAGGCCCCGGCAACCCCGTGACCCCGAAAGGGATAAAGCGGCTTGGAAAATGAATGAATGAATGAACTGAACATAAAACAAGAGATGATTCTGTGAACAGGATGAAATCATAAACCTTTACCTAACCATTACTAAACCCACCAGAACCACACCCATAGCACCACACTTACTGATGACAGACTAATAAACAATCTTTAAAACAGTGTGTTCAGTGGCCTAACAGGGATCCAAACAGGCAACACTCTGGAGTAAGAGCTGTGGCTCCATACACTCTGGCTCCAGAGAGTAGTCGGAGACAGAATACATCAGCAGGTTGGAGCTGGAGCAGAATCAGGACAAATCTTTTTTCTTTAACTTGTCCTGTTTCCTGTGTCCAACAGCTGAGCAAACAGATATGAGCAGAGAGCCTCTTGTATTAGACAGATTTTACTCTTACAACCGGGGGTTATAAATCTTCTGACACACAAGTTATATATTTGTATAAACCCCTTTTGTAATTTAAACTAGACTTTATTTGTATTGATTTTGTTTGTGTTCTATTTTTGTTAGACCGGAGAGAGAGGGATGTCAGGGGGGTGTTAGAATCATATTACAACAGGCAACAGGGCGGGGCCTGTCCACACTCAGATGTTACAAACTTACTTGTTGCACACAATACAACTACAGTTCACACGCACACTTATGCACACAAACCAACACATGTAAAGCGTTTCATTCTGTCACATATACTGCTGTGCAAAGGTGAGCTGAGCCCCCAAGGTCCAGGCAACCATTCGCGTACCCCATTAGAGACTGAGGAGCAGATACGGCAGGGGCCGCCCACCCCCACTTAGGAGAGGGACGACCAAGAGACGTGGGGGTCCCCAAAGAGTGTTGTAAACATAGCCAGACCAGGCTCACCCAATGTTGGAATTTTGGAGACCCGGTACTCAAGGACCAGAACCCGCACAGATACAGGCTCAGACAAGATGTACCCCCCGCTCATGGTCTTGCCAGAGATGGTGGATCATCTGTGCTCTTGTCTTTCATCGTGGACCTCTGGCTTGTCTCACACCCCCAGCTGCCCCACAGTTTCATTTGGATGAAGCCCATCTACTACACTGTTCAAACATGTAGCTGTAGAGTTAGATAAGCTAGTTCTTCTTGAACAGTTCTGGGACATCATCTGTCCGTCCTGGGAGAAGATCCCTCCTTCATGTGTTCATCCCGGAGGTTTCTTTTTTTCCCAGGGTTTTTCTTAAGAGTTTTTCCTCACGGAGATGGAGGGTCTAAAGGGCAGTGATGTTTAGTTTAGCTTAGCAACCAGCTATTGTTTCTATTTTATCACTGACGTCATGATCTTCAGTATAAATACTGGTGTGAAGCCCTTATTGGCCCTTATAGGCTATATGAATCAAATTGAATTCCTCAGTGAAAACTTTGTGTGAATGAAGTGAAGCAACAGAGAACAGTTCATACATAAAGGTCCAGTTTCACAAGACTTTTTAGAAGGCTACAGAGCTAGAGGGTAGCTACAGAAAACGAACTTCTTTTAAACGTTTGTCATTTCAGTTTCTCTTCTTTTACTTTCTACTTGACATTTTCTAAACATTCCTGTGTTTATTTCCCTTTGTTTTGTCTAATTTCACATTCAGCTGTGTTTTAATGAAAGCTTTACTGATGTTGGGGAAACAGTTGGTTATTATTTGTTAGCTGTATGGTCAGCAGCTGTCTGAAGATGATGCACAGATGAAGAGCTGAGCTTCTGGGCACATGCAGGGACAGCTTTTTCTGTCTGGTGAGGCAAGTTTGATGAGACTAAAGTGAGCTCTGCCTGTTTGACCGCTTCCTAAATGGATGAGCAGCTCCCCTGAGCCTGATTGTTCATCTCTTGTGGCTTCGGAGAACTTCAGAGTTGATTTTGTTTTAAATTTTCATGAAACAGCTTGTGTCTTCAGGTACATGAACTCATCATGGTACGATAGAACCAAGAGGAATGTGCATGAACCCTTTAATGATTAAAAACCCTTGAAACGACAGTACATGTCGGTTGTTTTCTAAGAAACCTGGTTTTCTCTCTCCTATTTCAAGTTTCTCCACTCTGTGAAACAAGTCAGCCATGCAGCATCTCTGATCCACAGCAGTGAAGTAAAGCTCATTAGTTTCCATCCGTGCTGCTGCATGAGCTGCATCCTCAGCTGCCTGTCAGGAAGTTGTGGAGTTCATTTGAAGTTTGCTTTTGTTTTTGCCTCCTTCACGGCTGCTGTAACTCTACAGCAGCCCGTCGCCTCGACGGCAGACGCAGGAACCGCTCCTCGCCGTGTCTGGACTTCCTGATTATTTGATACCAGGCAGAGACGTTGTGGCGTGTGATAAAAAGCTCACTGTCATGGAAGATGTGGCGGTTTGGGTTGAGCTCATTTCTGAGAGGCTCTGGTCTGCAGCCTTCAAATTGCTTTGGAAATTGACAAACCTGTCATGAATTTTTCCCAGGCAGCTTGTCAGCAGCTTCACTTCAAACTGAAGTCCCTGCGAAGAAACTGAGGAATTACTCCCACACTTTCAACCCAACAGATTTGCCTGCTCTTCATTTCATTTAGGAGATGTAATTTATCTTTGAAAAAAAAGCTCACTGCCTTCAATAAACTGCCTGATTTATATGATACTATTGTTCTTTCGTCATTCTGTTTTGCAGTTTTTAGTGTACAGTTTGTCCGCACGGCTGCTTGGTCATCTCCAGGTGGATCATCTCCGGGTTGGACTGAGAGCCCAGCAGCATTCCTCAGTTGACCTTTACTGGTCTAACAATGGTGCCTATGATACCTTCTCCTCTGAACATGAAGATCCAGTTAGAATTCTTTCATGAAGGATGCTTGTTGCTGATCAGAAGCTCTGATCCTAGACATGATTCTACAGCAGAAGAAAGATGTTTCTCCTTGTAACTTAAGGCCTGTCTGTGAGCATCCCATCAGGGGAGGTGGTTTCCATGTGACTGCTTATTCACCCCTGATGGTTTGTGAGAGTTAACAGTGTTTCTTTTAATCCATGTGCATTGGAGTAGCGTGCTGTGAGTTTCTTTTCCTGTGTGTGTGGATCTATGTAGGGCAGCCCGTGGATCAGCTAACATGCCCATCCTCCTACATTCCCACACAATCTTGTTAAAGCGTGCAGCTAATCTGAAGAGGAAGAGGACTCTTCTGAAGCTCACTCTGCTTTCATCAGCCTATTGTATTGGAACCCTGCATTCTCTGTCCTCACATGTTCTCCGGGTTCTGCAGATTGTCCAGGAGGAACTTTTTGAACTAATCAGAGCTGTAGGCACAGACAGTTGGAGACGTTAGGATCTCAGCAGAGAATCTGTGTGAGTTATTTTTCTTAGGGGTTTCTTGGTTCCACCACCACTGGTGCACCGACACCAGGGAACAAGCACATCTCCAGCAAAAGCTCCCTGCTGTGACTGTTGGGGAAAGTCTCATCTGAATCTTCTCCTTCTTGCTCCTTCTCAGCAGCTCAGTGTGTTTAAAGACCACACCGAGTGCTATCAGGAAGCTTCAGGTCAAGTGCTGCAAACAGAGGCGGGGTATTACCTGGGCATTCACAGAGGAAAGGCGGCGTCCAGAAACACAGGAGTTCTGAGGTTCGGCCCTCAGGAGCCACGATAAGTATTTTGTGGATCCAAGTGAAGATGGGATCTGAGCCTTACGTTTGTCCTCAAGCTAAAGATGCTCCAGGGTTTGGCTTCCCTCAAAGGCTTTTCTTTATCCTTCATGAGCTGCACCAAAACCTCTGAAAGGATTCCTGGAGAATGAGGAAGCGACTGAAGCATGTTGCAGCCATGATAAATATTTATCTTTGTTAGCCCTCAGTTGACTTGGCAACACTGCCATCCTATGGTCATAAATGGAAATCAAAGTGAATGTTTCATGAGGTTTTTTGGCTCCTCTGTGCTTCTCCTGATCTCTCACCTGCTCAGAAATAAGAGAAAACATTTCTGCCTAAACAAAAGAACAGACTTTAGCTGCAGGCTCTCAGTAATTACATTTATCTGGTTCCTTGGCTGCTGGCTTTGTTCTCAAAGATTACCAGCTGTGGAGAAACATTTAGAGTAGAATTGTCTTGTTTGTGAAGCTCCATCAAAGAGAAGCTCTATCTGATCTTTTCTGCAGAGACGCTCCTCTCTGGCGGTTTGCTTCATGACACTGATCCTCCACAGAACTGAGACATCTGCAAATGAGGCTAAGATGGGGGTGTTTCTCCCCCCAGGCCTGAAGATCATGCCTCACAATCTTTCTTTACCTGGGCATCTCCTCATCTTCCTCCCTAACAGCCTTCCTCTCTGTGCAGATGTGCTCTTCACTCCCCTCCTCCTCACTGCTTCTGTGGATTTTGCAGTGGATCGGCAGCATCACAGCTCTGCAGTAAAGCTCCAATAGGATAATGTTCTTGCAGTTAAAGAAAGTCATGAGTTGTTTGAGGGCACGTTCCTTCAAGGAGGGACAGGCAGTGAAGCAGGAATGGATCATGATGGAATCCCATTATTAAAAGGCTCCAAAAGTCATTCAGAAGTGGGAGGCAAGCCAGGCAGGAGCAGCTGGATGGCAGTAGAGAGCCTGAACTGCAACAACATACACCTGTCGTGTGGGCGGCTGTGGTGCAGTGGAAAGGGCAGTCGGCCTGTGATCGAAGGATTGCAGGTTCGAGGTGTGTGTGCGTGCGTGCGTGCGTGCCTGAACCCAGACAAAGAACACAAATTATGAGGAGATCTGGGCCACAGTTATTGACCATATTTTTGTTCATGCATCACCCATGAGGAAATTGGGTCAAAAGGTCAACCCTTAACTCAGCAGGTTCACTGTAGCATCAATCAAGCCAAGTGTTCAACAAAAAAATGACAGAAGACACCATTTTTGTTGTTGTCTTGGACAATGTCAGTTTCCAAAAAGTCAGCTCATCAGACAGTACTGTAGTTCAACACAACACACTTCCCCTTTCATTGTCTCAGATGGGTGTCATGTAAAAATAAACCCCATGGAGCAGTGTGTCCTGTGGTTTTATTTGAGTTCCCTCACATGAAAAATAAAAAATATTTACTTACGCCTAATAACAAAGAAAGCAGCGATCCAGATGTTAGTTTTGAACGTTAGGCCGTTGACTGTCTCCTCCTCATAGAAGACCTAAAGCCGGGCATGTTTGTTTGTTTTGTGGGTTTTTTACATCTATACACTGCTCAAAAAATAAAAGGAACACTATGAAAACACATCCTACACCTGAACGAATGAAATACTCTTTCAGTGTTTTATTCTTTACCTAGTTGCATGCACTGACGACACAACAATTGTTCATAGAAATGAAATGCATTTTCCTATGGAGAGCTGGATGTGGAATTATCCTCAAAATGAAAGTGGAAAATCTCACCACAGGCTGGTCCACCTTCAATATAATGAGGAGGTTCCTGACGGTTCTGCTGTGTCATGACTCTGTTACACAAGCAAACCAGCACGACCTTTTCTGTCAGACCGAGACGTCTGATGCTGCTTTGATTTAAAATGTCTTTTATTTTGAAAAACCTTCTAATGCTGCATTCATATTAGACCTGTGTATTGGGATGTCTGTTAGTCAGCCTGCCGGAGATCCTCAGAGCCACAGAGACCGTAGAAAAAGCTCAAGACCCACATTTTGAATTTCACTTTTAGTTGATTTTATCTGCTTATTTATTCTAAAAGTTTTTATATATTTTATTTTATGTATTTAATCTTACTTACTGTTTTGTAAATAAACCTCATGTATTTATTGTTAGCATCTTACTATGATTTTAGACCCAGTAGGGATCCGTTGTGCCAGCAATTGCGTTGCCGCAGTTGTTGCCCTTGCTGGGGCGCCTGGGGTTCCACATTGCAGCATCATGGCTGTGGAGCGGACACCGTTGATGTCCCGGTCTGGTTGGGCAGCTCCTGGAATGATAGATTCCCCAATACTGTTTTTTCACAGCAGAGACAAGCCTTAAGTTTAGTTTAGAAGTTTCATTTGGAAAAATGTTTCTAAGTGTTCGTTTCGTGTGAGGTCAGGGGTTGGGTTTTTATTATGAATGTTTTTGTGTTTAAATGTAAAGTGCTTCAGGTTGCACAAGGTTTGAGAAATGCTTTTTCTACATAAAGTTTGATTTGATCCAATACACATCTATATACTGTACAACCTCTCTGTTAGATATCAATAGTGTTCTGCATACTGAGGTCTCCTACACGTCTGCATGCAGAAATCTAATCTTTGGATGTTTTTAGATGTTTAGTAGATAACTTTTTAAAACATTTAATAGGTTAGAAAATAGAAAAGTCAAGTCAAACATGTTTGTATCATAACAGCGAGAAGAACCTGGTTCAAATCCCACCTGGAGTTTTCTGTGTGAAATTCTCCCTCTGCAGGAGTGGATTTCCTGCTGCTTCCTCCACAGTCCAATAGCAGGTTTCACAGGTGAACTGCTGTGTGTAAGTCGCACCTGCGTGTTTGTGTGGTCCTGTGACAAACTGCTGACCTGATTAGGGTGAACTCCACCTTCAACAGTAACTGGATTGGAACCAGCAAATCTGTGACCCCAAAACAATTCAGTGGTTCTGAAGATGAACGGATGGAAAGTTGCTGTATTTACTTTTTTAACTAGTACATGTGTTTCAAAGTTTTCTACATGCAGGTAGATGTGTAGTAGACCTCTATGTCTTTCAGAACTCTATTGGTAGACGTCTAATAGAGTAACAACACAGAGTTGTCAGAGATGTTCTGAAGACATCTCCAGTAAATGTATGTTAGGTATCTGATAGACATCCTGTCCAGTGGGTTACTGTGAAGCTGCTTTCTCCGCTTTCCCTCAAACTGTTTTCTAGTTGAGCTGCAGGACAGACGGGGGCATGGAGGTATTTATGGAGCACACCCCCTGCATCAGCTGAGAGGTCCCTCTGAATGAACACATTTTACAAACTACATGTTCTGAGAAGAGTTTCATCATTCTGGTGAAGTGTTCCCCAGAATGCTTATGGAAAACAAACAGACACAATCATGGGAGGAGGTCCTTTAATGAGGAGGAAACAGGCAGAACTGGCAGGAGGAGATAAGCTGCTCCACACACTTTCTATGAATACAAAAAGAAATGGGGGGGCTGAAGAAAATAGAAAAATGGGATGGGGGGGGCAATGCGTTATCAGCCATGCAGAAGAACAGAACACCTCCAGGTGTTTGGCTTTTGACACAACAGCTGGAAATGGAGATGAAGGAGGAGAACGGGGAGTTCTGGAGGAGCAGATCTTTGATTACAATGACTTTTGTCATTTTCTTTGTCGGCTTTGGAAGGATGACATGGATCCAAGTCTCCATCAGGTGCCGTCAGGCTCTTCCTCGTAGACATGTCCTCTTCTGAAGTGGGTCTGTTGTTTTCAGGCTGAGGCAGCAGTTTCCAGCAGTTCATTGGCACAGATCTAAATGTTCTTTTTCTGTACATCTCCAGATGGCGGCCTTCCACTTGCACCTGCCTAACTCTCACATGGTGTATGCCACCCAGTAGATGACGTTCACCACGGCGAAGGTGAAGGGGAACACAGCGCGAGCGTAGATGTCGATAGTATCTGCATCGATGGGCTTACAGACACATTTGGAGCAGCACTTCTTCTCTTCCTCGCTCTCCTCCGCCGGCCTTGACCTCCTCCTCCTGGACACTGGCTCCTCCATGCCCCCCTCTCCAGGGATTTCGCTGCCGGAGCGCTGTGCGCGGCCCTGACGGTTAGAAATGACCACGCCTTGATTCATGCCAGTGACAGACAGGGAAAACAGGACCATGGCTTGTTTGCCGTTCTTCACGATGGACTGTGAAGAAAGAAGAGCAGAGTTCATGTTTGTGAAATCTATCTCCTCCTTCATCCAGCAGGCAACTGCTGCTTTGGCCACTAGATGGCAGTAATGATAACCTTAACTTGTTCTTTTTTTTCTTTTTGAAAGAAAATTTTAAAAAAGCAACTGATTTTACAAATGTAACTCCCATTTGTCTCACATGTTTTGCTGGATCACTTCCTCTTGTAGTACTTTCCAAATATTTGTACACTTTTTACTGTACAGTACTTCAAAGTAAAATGGGGGACTGACCCTCCCATCCATGCAGTTGGTGGAAATTGTTTTTTGTGAATCTGAAAACAAATATTTTCTGTCAGTAATTAGGATTGATCCCCACACCTTTAGGTGTGTTCCTATGATACAGTTAAAGCCTCAGTCCCAGCTGTCCTTACGGTGGATCCAGGCGTCTGCAGGTGAAAAATGGTCAAACCTGTACAGGTGACCCCCATTCAATACCAAGGTCATCGACACTCAGTGACCCCATAGAGACAAAATGTTCCTGTTTTTTATGTGCACACTGCAGGAGACACGTCCTAGTGAACACTTCTACAACACGTAAGGGTGAGTGAGGGGGAAGAAGGCGAGACGCGGGCGTGTCGTACAGATTTCCTGCGTGTCCTGCAGACTTTACGACGACCCTGTTAGTGTTGTTCACGTGATACGTGCGCTCTCCTCGCTGCAGCCTGACTGTTAGAAATGAGACAATCAGAGTACAGCTTCCTGGACATCTATGGGCACTTCTGTATCACGTGCACATTCCATGCATGCAGGATTTGTGCGCGGTCAATAAAGAGCCAGGACTCAGGACTCGCACCTTACTATCCAGTAGAGTGTGGTGTAAGGACACCGTATGACAGCATCACCCTACGTCACAAGTGCACGTGTCTTCTATCATCCTTATGAATACTTTATTTTCCTGACATCCTTTGAGGTGGTCGTACGAGCCTCAAGGGAACTGAAAGACACACCTGTGCTTCCCTTAAGATGCAGACGCTCCTCTTTGGACCCGGACCACCCAAACACCTCAGAACCCGGATCCCCGTATGGGTGTGAGAAACTACGGCTAAAAATTGTATCATCCATCATTGTTGCTACAGCTGACACAAGCTAGATCTTCGATGGATTCAGTGAATTTTAGTTTACATCACCTTTGTGGGTTTTTGTCTAATCCAGTCGGCCATGTTTTCTAATCTTAAGAAGTGTCCATATCCCTGTGGAGGTGGTCACAGTGACAGTTCGATGAGAACCCATATTCCAGCCAAACCCTCCATCCTCTCTTGGCTCTGGATGGCTGTGCTGAAGGTTGGAGGGATGGATCTGACAGCGCCAAGGCTCCAGGTCTGAGCCATGTCTGCATTTGCAGGCTCATCCCTCAAACCCTGCTCATTGTTGTCGTTTTGAGTGATGTCCTCACCTCGGAGCTGAGCTTAGCCTTCGTCTTGGTTTTCTCTTTCAATCGGTAATCGGCGTTGTAGTGAGCAAAGGCGTACTCGATGAGTGCTGCAAACACGAACACGTAACAGATCCAGAAGTACACGTCCAGGGCCTTGATGGCAGATGCCCGCGGCAGTGAGGAGCGTGCGCTCACCATCAGGGTGGTCATGGTGAGAACTGTTGTTATCCCTGCAAGAGAGCAAACAGGTTGATGTGAGGTCTTTATGAGTCTGTGGAAGCAGCTCATTTTTCCTGGAATCATGTCAAGCTTCATGCAGCTTCATCCTGAAGAAACTCTGGACTCTAAGAGTTTATGTGTGATTCTGATGTGAGAACCTCCATCGGTCCAGAAGAGCGCCTTTCCCTGGCCCTTACCTCAGTTAGGTGACCAGCCTTCTGTTAGGAACGTTTTAGGAAAGTTTTAGCTCAGAAATGCTATCATAGGAAAGGATTCAAAGATGATTTCTTTTTATGGATTTTAAGGATTCCTAAGAAAAGTGAAAATCTGAATCTGGCCATTTTCGAGGGTAGATCTACACCACAGGCTGAAGCGGCGGGGTCCGGCTGAATAACATCCCCGATTTCTACAGAAGACATTTGCTGGACTGAAGAGACGGTGCATTGGCTGTTTCAGGAACATGTGGATTATATGAGGCAGAATTTCATAAACTAACATGGTTTTGTGCTCAGACACACCATCCTTTTCTTATCAATTTCTCTGATAATCCCAATCATTGCGGTATAAAAATGTACTAAAGACATAAAAAGTAAGAAAAGTCACAAACAAAAGTTGATCACAGGATCCAGATAAACAGGAATTCCTTTTCATCCAAAATCGGATCCGCTGGTAGAAGTCCAGAAACCCAGCCCTGGTTTAGATCAAAGGGGGCGTTTGGACTTCCAGATTGAAGCGCATTTCTAAATGAAAGTAACCAGAGCCAGGTCAGTTCATAAAGAACCACCAGGTGGTTTGAGTCATTCAGGATTAATCCAGAATGAAAAAGTTCCACCTGCATGACAAAAACTGTTGAGGAAAAAAGTGAACTCTGAATCAAGAAAAAACTGGAATCTGCCGTCTGCTCAAAGGGTCTGTTTATTCAAGAATAAATTCAGAAGATCTTCATTTCAGAACCGATCATCAATCGAAGCACCAAACGCAGTTTATCCAGTCAGATGGAATAAGCCCCCGATCTCTGTTCAGGCCCCTTATTATAGACCAAACGGTGTGTCTTCTTATAGACCAGAGGGTGTGTCTTCTTGTAGACCAGAGGGTGTGTCTTATTATAGACCAGAGGGTGTGTCCACTTATAGACCAGAGGGTGTGTCTTATTATACACCAGAGGGTGTGTCTTCTTATAGACCAGAGGGTGTGTCTTCTTGTAGACCAGAGGGTGTGTCTTCTTGTAGACCAGAGGGTGTGTCTTATTATACACCAGAGGGTGTGTCTTATTATACACCAGAGGGTGTGTCTTCTTGTAGACCAGAGGGTGTGTCTTATTATAGATCAGAGGGTGTGTCTTATTATAGACCAGAGGGTGTGTCTTATTATACACCAGAGGGTGTGTCTTATTATAGATCAGAGGGTGTGTCTTCTTATAGACCAGAGGGTGTGTCTTCTTGTAGACCAGAGGGTCTGTCTTATTATACACCAGAGGGTGTGTCTTCTTGTAGACCAGAGGGTGTGTCTTATTATACACCAGAGGGTGTGTCTTCTTATAGACCAGAGGGTGTGTCTTCTTGTAGACCAGAGGGTGTGTCTTATTATACACCAGAGGGTGTGTCTTATTATAGACCAGAGGGTGTGTCTTATTATACACCAGAGGGTGTGTCTTATTATAGACCAGAGGGTGTGTCTCCTTATAGACCAGACAGTGTGTCTTCTTATAGACCAGACAGTGTGTCTTCTTATAGACATTGCTTAACAACTCTCATTGCAATAACAAAAACATGGTTTTCCTGGCACATCCTGCCTGGTCTTAAGACTCTCTTCAGGAGTTCCAACACCACTTTGCATTGTCTATTCTGGGACCCTTGGAAGATACATTTCTGATTTGACTGAGGTCACTATGACCCAGGTGTATATGAACTTAACACAGGGAACATTATGCAGACAATTTCCCAGAGGGGCCAGCAAAAACA